>OX637579.1:24351416-25551416 GCA_951800085.1 Comarum palustre
AAAGTTTTAAAATGGAAAAAGCAACTGACAAAGCAAGACAATTCGATGTTCAAAATCCAAGTATGATCTGAGAAATAACAATAATTGTTATTATTTACATCATTATGAAAAGAAGATCAAAGCAGGGGATGGGATGGAGATGAAGATCGAAGACTGATTTACCGAAAAGAAAGCTATCATTTCATATTGATCAAGGTTCTAATCTCCATATTTCTCGTTTCCATGAAACTGTCAGGAGGTCACTACTCCACGCAGCAAAAAGCCAAACACATAGTTACAGACTGGTGTGTGTTAATCTAATAAATCTGGAAAAAAAGTTGGGGTTTCGATGAAAGCGAAATGCAAGAAAGAAACGAAACTGACTCGAAAATATGGGTTTGAAACGTTTCTATCAATGCTTCTATGCTCTCTCTTTCTTCTTCTTCTTCTTCTTCTTCTTCTTCTTCTTCTTCTTCAAACCACCAGAAAAACCTACCTCTGCCTTTTCCTTCATATATTTTCTGTTTTCATTATTGCTTGCTGTAGAAATTGAATATATTTGATGGCTTTTCTTGTCTCTCTGGGAAATTTTCCTTGACCCGTAATTGTGAGACAGATTGAAATCTCTATTCTAAGAGATAGAGAGTGAGGAGGAAAAGTGAGGAATAATGCTATAGAATTAGAACTGGAATATCATTGTCTTACTCTCTCGGTACACGCATAGGGTTTTTTGGATTCGTCTCATAGCCAAACAATAATAACATAATAAACCCGAGATTGACACCAGTCCGCTAAGGCTTAGGTTGGTAGCTAGTCTTATGCTTCTTCTATGCTTTTGTCCTTTACTGGGTCGTCGCACGTGACTGGGAACATGAACATGCAGTGTCATTTGTATATATATTTGAAAACAAACAGATCGCTTTTGATGTCCTGATCAAATAGTGTAGTGGGAGTAAAGTGGGGTGATGGGCTTCGAAAGCGGATACGGATCATCCGGGTAAAAAGAGGCTTTCAGGACCACGAAATGGGTTGGTTTTTGAGCTTAAAAAGGAGTAAAAGAGAAAAATGCGATTTCTAAAGACATGTTTGGCGACGTTTTAGGACCCTTTTTTTATACGCCCGTTTTGGAAGCACTTTGTTGACATTTAGGCTTCGCCCTTTTGGTGTAACATGCTTTTTAGATTTGAGTATTTTCAATACACGACCGTATATGTATACAGTATAATTATATATGTACACGATCGTACATATAATTTTTTTTCTTTTAGATAACATTAAGTCTGACAAGTATAATTATGTGAGATTAAGTACACGATTGCAATTTTGTATAGGAACTAACTCCTAGATAATCTTGTGTACGTTTTCTTCCCCCAAGTAATTTCTTTATGGCGCTTTAAAGTATACCTTAGCCCAAAAGAGGCTAATTTTGAACGACAAATACCTAGAAATATCATCATGATTCACTCCTACAAATGATTACTTTTTTGCTAGTTTTGCTATTCACCGGAATATCTATTGGGCCAATGAGAAAGTAAAGGATGGGCTATAATGTAGCATATAAGCTTCCGAAAACCCACTTTTGGCCCAAAAGGAAATTAGATGAAAATAGATGCACACTAAACCATAGAGGACAGTTCCATGATCGCAGATACATTAGCAAAGCAAATATGGTCACACTTTCAAATTTGTTATACAAGTACAACATTCTGACCATGACATATGTCGTTCAATTGAAACTTCACTTTTTCTTCTTCTCTCGCTCAATGTTGTCACTTGTCGATGATGTCGATGAAATTCATAGTGCCAGTGATCACAATATAACATGCTAAAATTACCAAATTCCCAACTTAATTCAATTTTTTTTCTCCCTATACATACCACAGGATTAGGATTTAGGATGAATGAGATTATGATATCTTGTTTTGTTTTTTGGAATGGTTTTGGCCTACTCTTTCATTCCTCACATTTTGTAATTTTTTTTATTTTTAATAAAAAAAATTGATAAGGGACGAGCGGTGAGTTTTTGGTTATAGCGGTCTCTTTCGGGATAGATTGAGTGCTCTGTCATCCAACAGACTTGTACAAAGAAGCTGATATCGTCTAATTGTTGTCAGATGTAATAAACTAGAGAATGAGTGAGAGATAGGTAGAGAGACTGAATGTGGGAGGAAGAATAAGTGTCTCATTCATTCTCATTAGGCTCATTTTATATAAATAAGATGTTTACATCATAAGGATATCCATATAATTATAATATTTACAACACTCTCCCTTGGATGTCCACCAATAAATGATATGGTGTTGGACGCGCTTATTGTTGCCTCGTTAAAAACCTTGTCAGATAATAAAAACCATATGAGATAAAAACAGCCATGGTCAAAGGACAGAAAATGAAGGTTTAAATCAGTTTGTGACGACAATAGTCTCCTCAGATCTCCTAAACGAAGTCATTTGCTAGACAGTAGCAGTAGCAAAAGGATTCAATCGTAGACAATAGCAAGTGCTATTGGCAGTATCAGAAGTCTTTAATCACGACAGTAGCAGTAGCAGAATGTTTCAATCGTAGACAGTAGCAATAAGTGTTATTAGCAGTACGAGTACCAGTAGTAGTAGCAGATGTTTTCAATAGTAGATAGTAGCATCATGTGCTATTGACAGTAGCATAAGTTTTCAATCGCGACAGTAGCAACAAGTGCTACTGGCAGTAATAGTAGTAGTAGTAGTAGTAGATTGTTTCAATCATAGACAGTAGCAACATAGGTTATTGGCAGTAGCAGAAGTTTTCAATTGCGACAATAGCAGCAAGTGTCGATGGCAGTGGTAGTAGCAGTAGCAAAAGTTTTCAATCGCAGATAGTAACAGCTTTGTTTGGTTATGACTTAATAATTGCTCGAAAAACTTGCAACTGCATCGACAATATCACACTTTTTTACAGACAGTAGCAGTAGATATATATTTAGTGAAGGGTATTCTTATAAAATACGTAATGACAAATGACATATGAAGATCAATTTGTCTTAATTTGTTAATTTATGTCCTTAAATATAAAAAATAATGTGCATATGATGTATTTGTAAACTGAAATTTGATCGGTAACTCATCTATTTTATTAAAAATTAAAAGCGAGAACGTCACTCTCGGAATCTTTCCCCGCCACGCGCCACCCTTAAACCCTAGTAACCTCCTCCTTGGGTTACTCTTACATATAATTCCCCAAGCAAGGAAGCTTCACTCCTGTTCAGAATTATGGAGGTGGTGGTGGCTTCCTCGTCCGTCGAATCCGACATCGCCTGCTGGGACTTCAACACCGGCGCCGAGCTCCTCCGTTACAAGTCATGCGCCTCTCCCAATCACGGCCTCGTTTCCGTCGGCGACCGTTTCCTCGCCTCCTCTCAGCTCCGTCTCACCAATGACGGCTCCGTCAAGTATTGGGCCTGGTCCAAAGTGAGTTCTACTACGCCCACCACCTGTTCGATAAAATTCCTCAATTGATAGCTTAACTCTGTTTCTTGAAATTTCGCAGCCTCAGCCCGATGGCAAGGGCTCGCAAGAAGAACCGATAAAGCCGCTGGCTGCTAACAGGGAGGGAACCTATGTGGTTGGTGGCGGTGTCTCCGGGACTATCTACTTGTGGGAGGTTAGTTTTTCGTAATTGTTTTGAGTTCTCTGTTGAGATTAGTTGCGGTTCGTGTTTGATTTCAGGGGTTGAATGATAATGTACATGGTTTGTTTCTGTTAGGTGACTAGCGGTAGGCTGCTTAGGAAGTGGGACGGTCACTATAGAGCTGTGAGTTGCTTGAGATTTTCTGATGATGGCACCATACTGTTTTCCGGGTCTGAGGATGGAGAAATTAGAGGCTGGAACCTTGTAACGTAATAGTTTCTATTCTCAAACATATTGTCCTGATGCTGTGTAGGTGTTTTTGATTCCAAGTTAGGAATGATAATAACTCTGTCATTTGAATCTAACAGGATATTCGATGATCATCAAAGTCAACATGAAAAGCATCGATACTTGCTTAGTTTTACTGAGCACTCACTTTCTGTAACGGATATGGTGTTAGGATTTGGATATGATCCAGTTATTGTGTCGGCTTCAGAGGATCGAACATGCAAGGTATAGCATTGCTTGTTTGGACCATTATGGTATTATAATAAATTAATAATGCTTTGTTGTTATGGAATGATCATCAGTTACTATATGTTTTGTATTTAGCGGCAAATTAGTGTTTGTCATAATGGACAGATCATGTATTTATGGAGTGATTCTGTTGATCACTGGAATATCTTGTTGCATTTTCTTTTTAGCTGTCTCTTCACTGCACTGTCATTGTTTTATGCCTCTCCGGCTATCTATTACAATTGTTCTGCTCATTCTGGTAATGTGCATCTCCACAAAATAAAAATGCATTCTTCAAGTCACAAATGTTTTGGACATTTAGGTCATCCAGTATGTATCATTTTGATATGGATATATATTTTTTTTTTATAGATTTGGAGCTTTTCAAGAGGAACATTACTGAGAAATATTGTTTTTCCCACAATAATTGATGCAATTGCAATGGATCCTGGTGAAAATCTCCTCTTTGCTGGTGGTAGAGATGGAAATATATACGTGGCTGCACTTAGTACTGCAAAGACAGCTAGAAGCAAATATGGGTTGCATATCATAAATCGCTTCTCAAACCACAGGTTTCTCTCTTATCCTGTAGTTTTACTATTTCATGAACTGATTCGTATTCTCTTTGTAGGTAACTCTAATATTCCGATTGGTAGTGTTGAATTAAATTACGAGTCTTTATATAAGTGTATGTTTGTGTGTTTTTCTTAAATGAGTTAAAACTCGTTTATTTTTGTTTATTTTTCACAGCAAGTTAGTTACTTGCTTAGCATGGGGACTATCTGGAAACTATCTGATTTCTGGATCAGAGGATGGCATGGTTAGAGTATGGGATGCTAAAACTGCTAACATCGTCCGCGTGTTCAAACATGCAAAAGGTTATTCCACAGTTATTAATTGGTGATTCTGGCTTCTGTTAGATTTTTAATATGTAGCTCTTGGTAATGTATATATTATGATTTTTTAGACATGTTTGATGTCTGTTTGTGTCAGTTCCCAACTATATGGGCTGTGTATCAAACTATGGCATTTATTGGAATACATATCATCTTTAATTCTATCCATATAATGTATGTACGTATATGGCAGTGATATGAATTTTTGATATTTCCCCCAGCGTTGTGCATCTTCATTTCAATGATATTTGTTGCAGTCCCTACTAAATTCTTAGGTCCAGTCAGTCTGCTGATCGCGGCTACCACTTTGATATACTAAATTCTTTGGTTCTAGCCTTTTTTCCCCTTTTTCTTCATTCTGTTGCATGAAATTTGTGTTGTACGATGCAGGTCCGGTGAATAATATTCTAGTTATTAGACCGCAAGTTTCTCATACGACCCCAAACTCACAAGCCTCCTCCAGGAGGCATGGTTCCTTGTTACCACCTCCACTAGAAAAGCGTGCATATGAAGCAGATAAAGATGAAGATTTTAAGGCAGTCATTGGTCTCCAGGAGACTTGTTTTAAATCCACAGATGCAGCATATATCACTTCCAACGTGATGGAGCGTCAAATCAGAGAGCTTCAGGTTTGTTATTGATTCTTATATATTCGCAAGACTTCACTTCACTACTCTAGGTATTGGCATTTTTTAAAGGAAGATTCAGACAAAAAGATGTGTGTACGTGTGGGCACACTACACTAATTTATTGATATGTTGATCTCTCATAAGAATAATTCTGGTTTCAGCAACAAGGTTCTGCTTCAGCTGAAATGGAAATTGAGAGACTAAAGCTCGAGAATAAAAGATGCATACAAATGGTCCAGCAGTGGAAGAAAATGTATGACAATTTGCACCAATTCTGTGTAAATGAGCTTGTCGATGGAGATAAGGGAGTAGCCTCAACTGGAAATGCTCCCTGAATGTTTGCTAATCTGGACCAACCAGTTGTGACATGAAGGTTGACATCAGCATCGGGTATGAGACATATGTTCCTTTCTTGTTTTGTTCTTTGTAATCGGTCTTCACATCTGTCAGTTTCATATCTCTGTTCATCTGAACTATTGATCTATATGTATTGTGTGTTGGTTTCAGAAATATTGAAGTATCTTTTTTGATATATGAAAATTCCATGCTGTTGCACCCTCTTTAGTCTGCGATGGGTGTAACATTTGCAAACAGCAGGTGACTAGAAACCCTTCATTCAATTTTGTTTCCATAGCAGGACAGACATCTTACTCTGTCCGTCTGTCCTGGAGTCTTTCAGAGTTTGAACTTCAATAGCTATAATCGGAGTCCCCCGGATGATCCCAGTGGACGTTCTTTCCATATAGAAGCAGTTAATCTGAAAACCGAATTCTGAAATACCGCTTTTCCATTTTCTTGGGTGAAACAGTCGTAGTTTCTGTCATTCTTCTATTGCGCAGTAACCTCTCAGATTTTTTGCCCAGCCAAGCACATAACGACTAATCACGGTGTGATTAAGTACGATGTTATCTCAAAAGATTACATGTCAACCCCAGCCTCGCGCTAGGGTTGGAGAAAAGTTATCGTCGTAGGTTCTTGTCCTCGTCCGGTTGTGCTGCGGCGTTTGGCGTCTGGATTGGGTGTGGTCCAAATGTTTTGGATTTCGGCTTAAATCGTTGGGTGTACAAGGAGTGGTGGCCCGGCAGATGAGGGAGGTTGATTGTGTGGTGGCGGTTGGCAATTCCGGTCTCACAGATGGATTTGGGGAGGTCGACAACGGGTGCCCATATTCTGGTGTTGTTTTTCACCAAGGGGTTTGAGCCGTGGAACTTTGCAGGTATGGTGGTGCAAGGCAATCGGGTCGGATCCATCAGTTGAGAACTCTCTCTCCTAGCTCAATGGTTGGGCCGTCTTGGGCCTGGAAGTTGTTAGGCCTGGGGTTCCACCCTAGGTCCTGGAAGGTATTTTTCTTTAAATGTTTGTTTTTGTGTTGTTTAGTTTTTGTGCGTTTTTACGAGCATTAAGTCCTTACATTAGTAATGTAGGACGAGTCGGGCTTTGTCCTTGTGTGTGCACTACAAATGCCTTTTCTGCCCTAGGTACGTGATGAGTTTCTTGCTTTGTCAAATTGTCGTTGCCGTCTAGTGGCAGGATAAAGTTGAGTGTCGCTGGATTTATCTTTCGGCGGCAACATAGATGGGAAGCCGTTTTAGAATTAGATATTAGGATGTGTAAACATGTTACATATCAACTGTTCTTTCCTGGTTGTCACTGTCATATCAAAGCAAATAGTCTCCATTATAGTAGTACTCTTGCTAATTGGTACTTGTTTGAGTACATGAGTATTGCAGAGGTTTCTGATATTATTTCAGATCTTTGTAATAAGGGGTTTAAGCTCTATATCCTCCCTCAACTGTTTCATTAATTAAGACAAAAGGGCACCAATGTTGTAGAATATGTGCTGATATAGAATGAATGGAATCAATCTACTTATTATGAATAGGGAAAAGCTCTTTATATAGAGACTCACTCTAAGTATAATGGATCAATCCTACATGAATTGGGTTAAGTCCATATCCTACATGGATTGGGTTAAGTCCATAATGTAAACCTATTACAACTAGGGCACATGCATAAGGCCCATTGGGCTAAGCCCGTATACAAGGCATGAACCAAGACACAAATATATATCAAATATCCTAGAATAACCAGCAATTTTTTTTTCAAAAAAAATACGATGTTTGTCAATCAATTTTGTGTACTTTTAACAGCAAATTCATGATTGATATTGATACCCTAGATAGCCAGAATCGGTCCATAGGGTCAGTCCTAACAAATGAAAATTTATTTCAAGGCCCAGCCTAAGTTTTTTTTTTTCAAGTTCTACAACCCAATGGAAAAACCACCCCCACTGATACGTGAGAGAAGGGGTTATAGAGGTCGTGGGGTCCTATTAAGGCGTTAAGCTAAGGTAACGGTGTAGATTCTCTTCTTTTGCTTCCAGTCGAACTTGCAACCAGTTGGTCTCTGAGATTATCTCAAAACCAACAGGCCACATAGGTAACAGTGTAGATTCTGCTGCCCAGACAATGAATATCCTCTTCAATTTCATTTCAATTGATTGAGAGAACCCGTAGTTTTCGATGCAGTTTGCCTCAGAATCCTCATTTTCTGTTTTTGACAAAAACCATTTAGTGAGATCACCGAGTGTGTCATGACGCAAAGTAGCAACAAACAAGCATGCAAAGTTACCATGAGTAAAAGTCTGCTACAGACCAGAGTTCTTTTTCACTTCAGAAAGACCGGCATGGCCTCCCACTGTGAAAAATGAACGCATCAAACTTGGAACCCAAACACTTTTACAATGATGCTTTGACTGCCTGTCTTTCCCAATTGTGGTCTCACCAGAAACCGAAAAGAAAAAGAAAACAAAACAATCTGAGAATCCTGAATGTGATGAAAATCATGCAGAGAGAGGGGGGGGGGAATAGATCACATACGGGACCATCTGCTTATAAATTATTGAGAGCGAGAAGTTATTATTTTCCTTCAGAGCTGAGTCTACTGCTGCTGGCTTGCGATTCCCAATGAGGGTAAAGACTAAAGACCAAAGAAAGTGGGAGAAGCAAGCCAGCAAAGCCAAGCAAAGCAAGAATTCCATTATTAACAATTACTCTATAGAATATATCTCTCGCTCTCTCCCACACTCTCTCTGTTATATGCCTTCTGGTTTTTGGCGTAGGTATGAATATAATATCTATGTACAAGTAGAGAATTATAAATGGTAGTGTGGGGAAGAAGATAAGGTATAGCAGAGGCAGCGATATAATGCAAAGTTAAAAACCCACCAACAATACCAACACAAAATCTCTCTCTCTTTTAGATTCTTTTTATCCAATCCAATCGAACCTCTTGTTACAGAGAAGAACATGTCTCTTTACTCATGTCTCACTTGGAACAAAAACTACATACTAAATTATTATGCAATATTTCAATCGATGGAGCAGATAGGGTTTCCATGAACCATTTAGCTATATAAAACTCGATCACTCTTACCCTATTACCTATCTGGTCTCAGGTATATATCTGGTTGCTGATATTTTTTAATCTGTGCATGAGATATTAATTGTTGCTGTAAAAATCTTAAGAGTTCTGGTAGCTGCATGGTAATTAGCTGCAGGTTGGCAATTCCAGCACATGAATCAGGTGCTCAGAAACCTGATCCGTCTCGAAAGGCTTTCTCGAGCAATTTGAAGAAGTAGAAGAGAGAAACCCTAGATAATATCAAAGATAATAAGGTAGAGCTTGGAGTCTCATTCCAATTGGACCATTATCACTGCAAGTACAGGTCCACAATGATCAAAACGGCACCGGATTCGCACCGCCAACCAGGAAAGGAAAGGAATGTGCCTGTCTTATATTATAGAGCTAGCTTAGGGTGCTGGTGAGATTTCTGACACCTGTCATGTGGGAGTGGGGTTTAGGTCTTCTGCTCTCTTGTTTCTGCTTCTTCAAAACGAAAGCGATATTAATTTTCAAGGGCAAACACCGCAGTTGATGACAGTCCCACACTCCAAACATAAAACATTATAACCTCTACACCAGGACCTTTCTTCGGTCTCCCTCTTCAGAAACGAACATGATTCATGCACCGCAAGAAGCACTCATTGATGATCTATCTAGAAGTTGGGTAGATCTGAGCCCTTCAATCCCCTCAACATCACCTTATTCACTTCTGCTATGATGATTCATATCACAAACTGGGTTATCCTTCTCTGTCATTTCTTGGTAAATTGACCAATGACCAACATACCTGTGAAGATAAGTGAGAGTAGTAATAATATAATAATAATATAATATAATAATAATAATAATAATAATTTATAGAGAGTCTTTCTAATGAGGACCTTTAAGTTGAGAACTAATTGAACACTTTTGAATTAATTGTTTATTAGACCAACTTTTTGATTAAATTTTGACATCTTAACCGTTGAAGTTGTAGATTTTTATATAAATAGATCAATCATATAAAATTTCAGCCAAATTGGTGATCGTTAAGAACTAGTTGTATATCAAGTCAATGGACCAAATCTGTCAAACATAAACCGTTCAAGTTCATAATTGGTAAATTAATCACACTTATAAATGCCTTAACGATTTTCAATTTAGTTGAAAATTTACATAAATGATCTACTCATAAATATTTATAAAATGAACGGTTAAGATGTGGATATAAGATCGAAAAGCGGAATAAACCGAAAAGTCTTCAACTTAAAAGTCATCCCTAAAAGGACTCCCTTGGCCTATATTAGATATAAGAGTGGGGATGATGAAATTGATATAGGGTTTGGCTCCATTTGTGATGCTAGCTCTTCCAAAGCAAGCAAATTAGCAATAATTTGATATGGACTTGTTTCACTTTTTTATCTCACGCAAAGGAATAGATTGTTAATTTCCCAATAAAGAAGAGAAACAAATATGATGGGAAAACAAGAAAAAAGTGCAGCAGCTTTGTAATAATAAAAGCTTGTTCTAGAATATTTTGTTATGTGTGTCTTGATATTATGCAATTAAGATAAGGAATCTATATTCTGTATAGAGATATGTGTACTAGTTATTTATGAATATGTCATATGTAATCCTCTATAAATAGAGACACCTACCTATGAATAAAGTATATCTCTTTCACGATTCTCTATTCGCATTATTCTCATACTTCATCACATTATCAACAGCTCTTGAGTTGATAGCAACCATAAACCCTAAAACATAAAACAAAAAGCCTTCAAGCCCCCTCGGTTCAACCTGACAAATGAACGGGTTGGGCGGTTAGCGGGTTCAGATGGTTCAACCCGTTATTACTCGCTAAGCTAATGGGTTATAGCGGGTTGAACCTGTTGGGTTCACGGGTTACCTGTTGGGACCCGCTATGACTAGTTAAGAAATTTTTTCATCCTTTTTTAATATATTTTTTAATCAAATAAAAAAAAATTCTTTTAACGGTTGGAAGTTCTAACAATTTAGATGAAATAAAGTTAAAAAAAAAGAAAAAAAGAAGAAGATTGATTAGTAAGGTTTTCTCCTTTTATTATTATTATTATTATTATTATTATTATTATTCCTTAGCGGGCCTTAACGGGTTAAATGAGTTCTAACAGACAACCCGTTTTCGTCGGTTAACTGACAGGTTCTAACGGGTTAACAACCCATTAACCCGTTATGTAATCGGACTGTTAGCAGACTAGTTTTTAACGGACGGTTAGCGGACGGTTAACGGGCAGCGGATTGAATTTCTAGGTTTACCCTCGGCTCCTCCTCCTCGGATTCCTTCTTATCGGCTCCTCTGCCTGCCGCCGCTTCCCGGCTGCTCAATAGCCGCAGTCGGCTCTGAGATCATCTCGCATAATTTTTTAGACCAATCTGAGACCACATTCTCAAGTCATATTCAAGCAAATTCTGAGGTAAGTTCAAAGCAAACTTAAACCCTTTTCAAATTCAATAACCTGAAGGAGGATAAATCGGGTTCCTCCCTTCTCCTACACCATTCTATGCTTGGAGTTGTGAAAATTACAGTTTTTTAAAATCTCCAAATCGAGGTCTCCTTTTAGGCCTGCCTCTCTTGTAAGAAACTCGGATCTTCGAATCCATGAGAAAAAAATATATTTGGACAAACCATTTAGCATCGTACCTTTTTACAAGGTCTCGAACAATTGCTAACACCTTGGTTTTTCTTATTTTTACAGATGGATTCTGCACAAGTTGAATTCAACGTTTTTGATGCCGATGACACTGAATCCCCTAGGTGGGTTTCAGACGTCGAATAGACTTTCATCAGTAGAGATCTCATAAGGACGATCCAACCATGATCCCAAAGTTGCTCCGCCTGAGAAAAAGATGTAGTCGCAGGCGCTAATATTTCTACGTCGACATATGTGTCCGACTCTACATTGCCAATGTATGAAAAAATCAAATCCGCTTGAACTCTGGACAACATTAGCTGAGCGCTTCGGCAACGTTCATGAAACGCTACTGCTAATAATATTGGCTAAATGAGATGACATACACCTACTAGACTACAAAACTGTGGAAGAATTCAATAACGACATACTTCACCTTCAAGCTCAACTTAATTTTTGTGGCGTCGACAAGTCTGAAGATGATATGATAACAAAGACATTCTTGACTTTTCCCATTCAATTTAAAGTATTGATGAACCAATATCGCCATGATCACCAACAAAAGAGACTCACTACATTTAGTGGTCTAATGTCACAGCTAATGACCGAAGAAAAGAGCAATCTGGTCCTTGATAAAAACAATGTGCCCCCGGACTGCACCGGGGAGCAACTATAGTAATGGTAGTGATGGAAAATCTCCTAAAAACAGAGGACACAAAATTTGTGATCTATATGCGCATGAGAAAGCTCCTCAACGCATCAACAATCAAAAAAGATTTGGTGGCAGTAACCAAAGCCGCTCCAATGTTTGGCGACGAGATGGTGGTGTCGCCGGCCTTAGTGGCGGCGCACCAAAGCCCAAGAATCCAGCCAAACAACATACCCATACTCCCTTAGTTTGTAACCGATGTGATTCTCTTGATCATTGGCATCACAATTGCCGTGCGAACTCAAAGGTTGTTGTTGCTTACAAAAAATATAAGGAGACTCTAGAAGTCAACTATATGGAGACTAATGATGCTGACAAGAATGTCAAGCTCAAAATTAATGACTTTGCACCTGATTCTAGCATGGATGCACTCGACTTCGATGTAGTCGATTAGAAAGTCTTTACTCTCATATTTTTACCAAGTTTGTTATGTAATAAGGCATCTTAATGCCATGCTTAATTTCGAGACACTTGATGTACTCAATTTTTCATTAGTTCTTATAAATGACATTTCGTTTTATCGAAACATTCATCTTTTTCTCTTATGGTTACAATAACATGTACAAGTCCTTACACAATGACATGAATCACAACCTATAAGGCCGGCCCTTTGCACACTCATGTGTGCTTCATGTGTTTTCCGGCTAAGTCTTCTACTCTAGCGGATTTTTCATGATCGATTGTATCAACTAGGTTCATCCAAGTATAGTGTTATGTCTTAGAATTGTCTGAAATTAAGGAGCTAGTGGTTTTAAGTGTGTTTCGCACTACCGATCCTCCACGGACATGTTTGGTCATATTACACTTGGAGTTACCAAAAGCTTTCGATTTTGGATCTCCCTACACTATTAAACCAAATGCCGTCTTTTACTAGACATTGAAGACTTATTATGCCGCATGTTTAATAAGAAAACACGTCATTTATGGCATAGGTATCGACCTACACGCCTCTTGCAATCTCCAAAAACTTGCACATGCCAATTCTGTAAAAAACAGCAAATCTGTCCCTCCCTAGACAAAAACTTCTACGCGTCTATTTTTCAGAACAGTCAACCGTTTATTCATATTTGTCCTAACAAAGAAGTTATGGTTGTTTGAATGTGTAAAGGTCATCCTGCACAGAATTTTTTTTGCACTCTAGGGATTGATGATCTTATAAGTACTTTTCCTTTTAAATAGCTCTAAAATGAACTATTTACTCATATATATACTCTCTTTTGTAGGTATGACTACTGGAGAGATCGAATGTCTCGCAGATAGTGGAACTACCCACACAATCCTAAGGAACCGACAACTCTTTATTGGGTTAGTTCCTTGTACAACCTCTGTGACAACAATGATTGGATCTTTACATGTAATCCAAGGACGTAGATCTACTCGGTTCTTATTGCCTCATGGAACTTTGATCCATGTTTCGGATGCGCTTTATGCACCTAAAGGAAATCGAACCATATTGAGCTTCAATGACATACGCACTAATGGTTTTCACCTGGAAACTCATTGTGAGAATGGACAAGAATTTATGTGTATTACTTCTCATGAATGTGGACGAAAACGCACGTTGGAGAAACTTATAAGTCAGTCTAGTAGACTTTACCTCACTACTATTCAGATTATTGAATCTCATGTAGTCGCCAAACAATAACTTTGAGATTCTTACTCATACAAGCTTTGACATGACCGTCTTGATCATCCTAGAAGAGATATGATGATCCAAATTTTGCGCAATTTGCACGGACATCCCTTCTTTAGATCGAAACGACGATGTTTGGGACATCATGTTACCACACCCCAAGGTGGTGACATCACCATTGATGGGGTAGCCCATTGCCGGCATTAGTGCCTGCCGGGCTCGGCTCCGACATCCAGAATGCCGCTCGGCTGCCTTTCCATACAACTAAGACGCGCCATCTCTCTCATAGTGTGTCATTGACTCATTCTAATGCACATCGCTCATTTTGTAAAGCTTGTTCCTTAGGAAAGATCACAGTAAGACTATCATATGCTAAGAATAACACAACCAATATACCGTTCTTTTATAGGATTCAAGATGACATATGTGGACCAATTCATTGTGGACCATTTAAGTATTTTATGGTTCTAACAGATGTCTCCACACGTTGGACTCACGTTGCATTGTTATCTACACACAACTCTGCATTTCTAAAACTCCTAGCTCAAATCATAAAACTAAGGGCTCACCACTCTGATCATCCAATCAAGTCTAATCGATTGGACAATGCTGGAGAGTTCACATCAAAAACGTTTGATGAATATTGCATGTCAAAATGGTCTTGCAGAAGCTACCATTAAACGACTTCAGATGATCGCTCGAGCTTTAGTTATGTGCACCAACCTTCCAATTTCATCATGGGGTTATGCAATATTACATGCAGCTTTACTTATTTGTTTCAAACCCACCACACACTGAACCTTTAGTGCGTACCAGCTGGTAACTGGGTATGAGCTTGATATTTCGCATCTACGCATCTTTGATTGTACTGTCTATATGCCAATAACGCCACCACTGCGTTCAAAAATGGGTTCTCAGAGACGATTGGGTATCTATTTGGATATGAGTCACCAACAATCTGTCACATCCCGGACCATCTCTGCCGTAGCACGGTATTGTCCGCTTTGGGCCCGCCGGTCCTCACGGTTTTGTTTCCAGGAGTTCTCAGAGCAACTTCCCAGGGGTCACCCATCATGGGATTGCTCTAAGCTTAGCAAGCTTAAGTTCGGAGTTCTCATCCCCTCTAAAGCCACCGAGCTCCCAAAAGGTCTCGTGCTAGATGGGTGTCACCGATGTACATATTTGGTATATCACCCTCTCCGTTGGTCGATGTGGGATGCTACATCCACCCCCTTAGGGGCCCGACGTCCTCGTCGGCACACTCGCACCCCTCGGCAGAGTGGCTCTGATACCAATCTGTCACATCCCGGACCATCTCCGCCGTAGCACGATATTGTTCGCTTTGGGCCCTCACGGTTTTGTTTCCAGGAGCTCTCAGAGCAACTTTCCAAGGGGTCACCCATCATGGGATTGCTCTAAGCTTAACAAGCTTAACTTCAGAGTTCTCATCCCCTCCAAAGCCACTGAGCTCCCAAAAGGCCTCGTGCTAGATGGGTGTCACCGATGTACATATATGGTACATCACCCTCTCCGTTGGTCGATGTGGGATGTGACAGATGTAACATCCCACATCGACCAACGGAGAGGGTGATGTACCATATATGTACATCAGTGACACCCATCTAGCACGAGGCCTTTTGGGAGCTCAGTGGCTTTGGAGGGGATGAGAACTCCGAAGTTAAGCTTGCTAAGCTTAGAGCAATCCCATGATGGGTGACCCCTTAGGAAGTTGCTTTGAGAGCTCCTGGAAACAAAACCGTGAGGGCCGACGGGCCCAAAGCGGACAATATCGTGCTACGGCGGAGATGGTCCGGGATGTGACACAATCATTCAATACCTAGAGCCTTCTACAGGAGTTCTATTCACGGCGTGATTCATCGATTGTCACTTTGATGAGATACTATTCCCGCCGTTAGGGGGAGATAAGAACACAAGTATTCATGAGGAACGACATGAAGTGTCGTGGGTTGTCTCCTCACAGTCTCATCATGATCCCCGAACTTCTTAAGTTGATAATGAAGTGGAGCGAATGATCAATCTCCCAAAGGTAGCAAATTCGATGCCTGACTCCTTTGCCGAGGTTGTTAGAGTGACAAGATCTGAAATACCAGCTGTAAATGTTCCTGTAAGGCTTGAAGTCCCTCGAAATGAGGGCACAACCGTCCCCGGGCTCGGTATGGCTCCTCTTCATAGGAAAAGGGGGAGACCACATGGTTCGATGGATACACGTCCCAGAAAGAAACTGACTGCTAAGGTATAACATGATCCATTGATCATTGATGTGGAGAATCCATCCCATGAGATTATCTCTGATTACAACTATGTCCTAGAATCGATATTAGAATCTATAGGGGACGCCTCAAGATCAATGTTGACATCAGAGAATATAGAAATCTTCATGTGTTATGATAACACTTATGAATTGATAGACCGGTCCTCTATGTAAGTCAACGGCATATTTGCATATTCTGTAGCTCATGAAATCATAGAGAACGACGACATCGAACCATGCTCCGTTACTGAATGCCAACGTAGATCTGATTAGCCAAAATGGAAAGATGCTATCAAGACAGAACTAGATTCTCTAGCAAAGAGATAGGTATCTGGCCCAGTAGTGCTAACTCTGCCAACTGTAAAGCCTGTAAAACATAAATGGGTCTTTGTTAGAAAGCGTAATAATAAGAACGAGGTACTTAGATACAAAGCTCGCCTTGTGGGGCAAAGTTTCTCACAACACCTTGGTATAGACTACGAGAAGACATATTCTCATGTAATGAACATTAATACTTTCCTCTACCTCATAAGTTTGGTAGTGTCCGAAAAGCTAGATATGCAGCTTATGAATGTGGTCACAGCTTATCTCTATGGGGATCTTGACTCAGAGATATATATGAAAATCCCAGATGAGATTTCGTTGCCTAAATCAGGAGACTTTAAACCACAGAGTGTGTATGTTATAAGATTACAACACTCACTTTACAGATTAAAGCAATTTGAGTGAATGTGGTATACTCGTTTAAGTGACTACTTGATTAGGAAGGGATACAAGAACGATGAACTATGTCCATGCGTGTTCATAAAGAAAATAAGCTATGGATTTGCTATTGTCGTCGTCTATGTAGACGACATGAATATCATTGGTACTCTTGAAGAGATAAGAAAAACCATAACGTATCTTAAATCTAAGTTTGAAATGAAGAACCTTGGGAAGACTCGATTCTGCCTAGGACTTGAACTAGAGCACCGAGACTGTGATATTCTAATCCTCCAGTCTGCATATGTCTAAAAGATGCTCAGGCGATTTAACATAGACAAATTGCATCCGGCTAGCACTCCCATGGTTGGTCGAAGTCTAGATATCAATAAAGATCCATTCCGTCCAAAAGATGACGATGAAGAGCTATTAGGTGCCGAAGTCCCATATCTCAGTGCAATAGGTGCGTTATTGTACTTAGCTCTGTGTACTCGATCAGACATTGTCTTCTCAGTGAATTTGTTAGCTAGATTTAACTCAGCACCAACCCAACGTCATTAGGCCGGTGTAAAGAATGTATTTCGATATCTTAAACATACTATTGATCCAGAATTGTTCTTTCCCTGCACAAATAAAAAGAAAACTAAAATTGGTCTTACGGTACATGAGGAACACGAACTCGATCGGAGTTGGGACCAGACCGCCTCCGTGGTCGTCGCCGCCATCGACGTCGCACATGGGACCAACGCCGTGCACACCATTGTCGTCCTTGGTTATGCCGAGACTCCTAACAATATTTTAGTAGGTTTCTCTGACGAAGCATACTTATCAGATCCACACAATGGACGTTTTCAAACTGGTTATGTATTCACCATTAGGAATACGACAATATCTTGAAGATCTACTAAACAGATTTTTGTGACAACATCCTCAAATCATGCAGAGATCATTACTCTACATGAAGCTGTTTGTGAATGTGTATGGTTGAGATCAACTATTGGACACATTAGAGAAACTAGTGGATTAAGATCTACAATTGATAAGCCTAAATGCATGTATGAAGCCAATACATCTTGCATTGAGCAGATGAAGCATGATTTTATTAAAGGTGACAATACGAAGCATATTTCACCTATGTTCTTCTACAATCAACCACAACAAGCGTTTTTTAACATTTAAGTGAACCAAGTGAGTTATCAAAGAAATGTGACAGATTTATTTACTAAGTTTTTGCCTAAATCTACATTTGATAAACATGTGAAGAGCATAGGTATGCGTCAACTATCAATCCTTCATGAGTAATGTACACATCAGGGGAAGTTCTCATGATTGGTGTGTTGCATTGTTTTCCCTTACGATCAATGTTCAGTTTTTTTCACAGGATTTTTGTTACTTGACGAGGTTTTTAACGAGGCAACATCTGAAGCATCACCAGCATAACAGCGCGCGACACAAGGTAGAGTGTTCTATAATATTCTATTATGTGGGTCTTGGCCTTATGCAATTAGGATAAGAAATCCATATTCCGTATAGAGATAGGTTTACTAGTTATTTAAGGATATGTCCTGTGTAATCCTCTATAAATAGAGGCACCTACATATGAATAAAGTACATATCTTTCACGGTTCTCTATTCGCATTATTCTCATACTTCATCAAAACTTAAAATATTGTATATATATGCAATGTACAATATTTTGTATGACTCATTGTTTTAAGGGAAGAAAACAGAAATAAATTAAACTAATATATATATATATATATTTGTATACAAAAAAGAGGTATTTGATGTTACATCCAATTTGGTTCACCTATTTTAGATTACACCAACCTCTAAGATTGTTTTAAAATACATCTAAACTTATTAATTAGGTTTGTCTAAACAAAATAAATATATTATTTAGGATAAATAATAAAACTTTTTTTTTTGTAGAATTACAGAAGTTGTCATTATCTCCAATCGTTAATGAAATGGTATCCCATGAATATCGTCTGCAGTTAACCAAACCTTGATTGAAGCAATCAAAATCAATACCTGCATAGGAGGTTATATAATCAAAAGTCTAACATACTCTCACAATCATTACATGCGATTGAATAATATGTACAAATTATGAATATTTCTAAATGATAAGTACAAGATGTGAACATGTTGAATATATAATAGGTATAGATTATAAACCTATCTAGATAATAGATAGAAATTGTGAATATCTTTGAGTGATAGGTGTATATATATATTGTGAAACATGTATAAGGTACAAATTATGAAATTATCTTGATATAATAGGTCAAAATTACAAACTTCTCTAGATGATAGGCATAACGTGTACCCTAAATTCTAAACCCTAAACCACATTCCCTAACCCCTAAACCCAAAACCTAATTCCTCCATAAACCCTAAACCCTATACCCTAACCACTAACCTAAAACTATATACCAAAAACCAAATTTCTCTATTTGTAACTCAACTTAAAGGTAGAAAACAAAATTTATGGTTGATACTGTTTGTGCAGTAATTGCACAGGTATGGATGACCGCGCGCTTACGTCACAGACTGTGTTTCGATGCTTATAAGATAGACTTGTACTAAATTGGTTATGTCTACAAAATATGAATAAGGGCGTCAGAAGAGGAGACCGCGTGAGGCAACCTTCAACACTCTGATGCCTAAGTCAGTAAAAAGACAGAGTAACAGCAATATTGATAGTGGATCTACCCTAGAAAATGCATACAAAGTTACCTTTAATGGGGAGGGGGAGGCATGCTCGACCCCCAACTTACATTCAATGTGGGTCTGACGCCTCCAGCGCTACACAGTTTGCGGCTCTTGGTGACACGCATGCGGGTGGCCACGACTCCGTATGTTCTGCGGTTGACGGTGTTGGGCAGCTCCTGCTTCTGACGTCTGCAGTAATGGTTGAAGCAGATGAGACGGTTGTGACCAGTCTGAGAGCGGTCAAAGTACGCTGACCATACATATGTACTTACAGATACCTACACAATAATTACAAATTTAAATGTAGAAAAAAATTAACATACTTGTGCTCGAGAATGATTAACCACTTTGATAATCCAACACAATTTGACACAGTCATATGCTAACTATATAGACAAATATGAGAGTGAAAAATGAAAGGACAAACGACAATAAAAACAAATAAACGCGAAGGAAAAATAAAAGTTGTGAGTGATTATATTCATTTCTAAATTTACGTTTTCAATTAATGTAGTTATATAAATCTAACGAAAGTCAGCAACTACATTTATGAAATGTATTCATAATAAAGTGGAATTGCAAAATCTAATAAAAACAAAATTAAAATCGAAAGGGCAAAACCAAGGGAGAAAAATGGTGATAAATTTCAGTTTTAGAAATAAAACCTATAAGACATGTTAAATGATTTGAATTAGGTGTAAATTAAAATAAAATATATAAATGAGTTTATTTGAAAAGATGTTTCATTTTTTTACATTTCTCCAATTTACCTAAAATATAATGGATCTATGGTGTGTTCCCAATACCGCTAATTAATTGGTTAGATTCCTCTCCCATTTCTTGTTTCTTATATTACAGCCTTTGTGTGTTTCTCTCCATCACTGCAAAACATTCTGATAAAGCTCTCAATCTCCCTTTATCTTCCCCATCCCTCTGCTACCTTACTTCATCTGTTTCCAGCCCTAAGTTCGCAGCAGCCTTCAATAAATATTTGTACTACTCCTCCTTCCTTTCCTATCATATAATAGATACGAGAGCCCATACATAAGCTTATTTAGCTAGCTAGCTAGCAACACCAGGGTCGTAGCAATGGATATCGACCAACTGAAATCAGAGGAGCAGATGGAAATGATGATGATGATGCAAATGGATAAAATCTCCGAGCTCTGCGGAGCCTACAACGACGTCGTTTCCGACCTCCCTTCATCACAACACTTTTCTGGTAGTGCAACTTCCATGCCACATTACAGCCATGACCAAAACCCTCACACTGTTTCTTCACCTCCACCCTCATTTCTTAACCAAAGCCCTTCAACCATATCATTCACTAACTCACTTGAACAATCACCAGAACCTCAGCTGGCATCGGATAAGCGTGCTTCAATGGCGGCGATGAGGGAGATGATATTCAGAATCGCCTCGATGCAGCCTATCCACATAGACCCGGAGTCGGTGAAGCCTCCTAAGAGAAGGAACGTAAAGATTTCCAAGGACCCTCAGAGCGTGGCGGCTCGTCACAGGAGAGAGAGGATTAGCGAGCGGATAAGAATACTGCAGCGACTAGTCCCCGGCGGGACTAAAATGGACACTGCATCCATGCTGGACGAGGCTATTCACTACGTCAAGTTCTTGAAGTCTCAAGTTCAGACGCTGGAGAGAGCTGGTGTGAATAATACAAACAGGGTAGTATCACAAACCGGGATTGGTTTTCCGGTGGCGATGTCAAGTGGGAGTAATTATCTTTCTAATTCTATGGCTAAAGCGTACCAAGCTCATCCTCCGCAGCATCATCAGAATGTGCAGCATTTCGGCGACGCTTGAATAACTCTTAAGGATCGATTATCTTTACTTCTTTAGTCTTCGTTTGATTAATTGAAGGGATGTAACGGAACATGTGCATGGCTAAATCGCCTTTACTCTTTGACCTTGTAATCCATCTCCTATCACTGCTATCATATTAATTAATAAGTCTTATAAAGAATTTCCCCTTGTTTTCTTCACAAGTTTATGTACTAGTACTATACATCATATTTGGAGAACTATAACAAACACTGACATAGGTTAAGGATAAAATTGTATCGTGCAAATCCATGTAGCAGTCATACCCAAAAGGCCAAAACTATATCAATCATAAGCTAAGTTGTCTATCCGGAAACTATAATAGTAACCAAAAGCTAAATCAGGGTTGTTCTTCAACTCGGGCAACATGCTGTTCGATATGGTATTGTTTCAGATTTCTGAGGAAACAAAACTATCTTGGAGATGGGGTATAGGGATCGAGTCTAATCCAGCAAAACTGTCCTGAAGAGAAAAAAACAAATACGATCGAGAAGGGTAGAGCTAATAATCTTGATGGACCTATTGTTGTGAAATCTAGAATTGTAATCGAGGGGACAAAATATTGTTGTCACGTGAAAGTTGAATGCTTTTGCATTTTCCCGGCGACACCTGTAAGTATATGAACCCCACCCCTGGTGTTTTGATTAACAACTGTTATCTTGAGCTTCTGATACGTCCCTGGATCGCACTAGTACAGTGATGACTAACAATGTGCAATATGCAGCTCCAGCTTTTCTTTCCGTTCTTGTCTTCTTGTCATGAAATCTATGCGCAAGTCTTTTTTCTTGTTTGTTGATCATGATATATGTTCAGAGATTCAGAGGGAGAAGCAATAAATTTACAATCGCTACGGTTCAACACTAATCTAATGAGCGAGTTTAACAACCTTGGATGCGGATTGAAACTTCTTTTTCGGTAACGAGTATTTAGGTTGATCGAGAAAGGCAGCACACCAAGCCAGAAACATTATGAAACCACCTTAGGATAGCTTGAAGATTGATCGAGCAATAATATAGTGACTGTATTGGAGGGGGGGAGAGAGAGAGTGCATGGGAAGTCCACGTGAAGGTCTGACAGAAGCAACGGTGGTGCTTTCACTGCTGCTAGATACAGCTTTGCTATTGCTTGCTTTCACGATTAGGCAGCAAAGTGATAATATTGTTTTCGATTGCCTTGCAAACACGTGAACTCAATCCTACTTGGCGTTCCACCGAAGAAGGTTCTGCCAACTTGGACTGTTGAACGGCCGGTGTTCATGTCCGGGACAGGAAGAGATATATAGAACCAGCTACTTATTCTAGCAAAGCTGCTAGATGCGACGAACAGGGAAAGTCATCCCTAAACTCTGATTTCAGTGATTTGAAAGTAACTTCTTGCCGTTCTTGGCATATGCCTTTAAACAACATAGACTGGCGGTTTATGAAGTAATTAGCCGTTTAACAAAATCATGATCTCCTAAACCCTAGCCCAGCAAATACAACTTTAATTAATGATCTGCTTCATCCCCAGTTGATCACAAACAACCTTAGCTTCTATATTCCGACAAACTTTCATCTCAGGTGCATAAACATCGACACAGGAAGCCCGGAGTTTCCGATTGATCACCCATCAGTCACCTTGAGAAGCTAATTAAGCTTGCTTCCTTCACATTCGGACCAAAAGAAAGAAGAGAAAAGGCTAAGTTTTCCTCACTGTATATCTTGAAAATATGACCACGAATCCATGATCTCCATCTCACATAAGAAAGTACCCCACTCATCTCAATTCAAAGTTTTGGTCCCCAATAGCTATAAAAACCCTCAATTATAACATGTTTGATAATGGATTCATTTAATCATTGTTCAACAGCAGGCTACGTACGCACAATCCGAAACATGTTGCATGAACTTGGACTGTGCTAACTCATCCTATCAATTAGCATGTATACCATAAAACTTAATTAATTAAGGAGAGGGGATTGATAAGCATGAGAGAGATGAGATTTATGGTTCTCTTATTTGATATATGTCCAATATGTTAGGGAGGACTCAGGAGGAGAATCGGTCGTTAAGATTAAACCCGATATATATTTATTCTGTCCTCAACATACATCCTCCAACAAAATCCAGTAGTACAATTCTAGCAGAGAAAAAGATCAATAGGCATGATGATTTTTTTAGAGAAATATTAAGAATTTCATTTTTAGAAAAATATTAAGAATTTCATTTTTAGAGAAACTATGAGTAATTTTAGTGGTGAAAATAAATTCTTCACTCTCCTCCTTACCTACTTGAAACACCAGCGATTACGATGGACAAAAACCAATATGCAGATTCAACAGTAACCTAACATAATCAAGAAGTCTCGATACATCCTTACAACCAACCTTAAGAAGAAACAACTTTTTCAAACACTACATATCAAACTTACCGACATGTATCCAAATATAACATTCTCATTGCATTGATAACAAAAACTCACCAATATTAAAATAATCCCTAAACATGACACCATAACAATGACCCATCAACGACATAACCCCAATAAGAACCTATGAAAACCTAATCCCAAAATCTTCACTTAAAAAGGAGGGACACCTACCAACTAAAAAGAAAACAAAAATAAACTAAAACTTAAACCTAGGCCCAAACCACCCCAACTGTATGTGAGAAAATCTGCAGCGAGACATCTGGCCGGCTTAGGCAACACATCTATGATCAATCTATCTATCTGCAACATATATATCTTCTTCAAACCTAAATTGGAAGGTCTTCTCTGCAATCTGCATGCAATGTTGGAGCAAAAGGTTCCCTTGTCCTCTTAACATGGAGCATTCAGAGTTTCAGACCCTTCCAATATCACAAGTACTACTTTCTTTCTGTTTGTCTCTTCAACACTCTCGAGTCTCGATGATTATTATCAATTTCATAAAGATCAAGTGGATATTAGCTCTTCATAATTCATATATATATATATATATATATATATATATTGAAATGAGGAAAATCATAGAAGAACAAGTAAATAAAATCGCAGTGAAATTAACAGAGTAGAGACCAATCGATTCCAATTTCCAAACTAGTGATAGAAGTGAAACCAAAAATGTTAATTACGACATGTTGTGTTGGTCGGACTGGAGAAGGACGAAAGGGTCCCGACCGATGGAGACTGACAACAATCCAAAATTCCAAAATTGTTGGCCATCCCATTATTCTTCAATGGAAAATTCCTTTTTCTTATGATAGGAGGGATGTATCTCTATTTCTATTCCAACACAACACAACACAGCTTTAATTTGCACAACTTTGGTCCGAATTCGAGCTTCAACTTCTAGATGTTAAGAAATCCGGGTCACCCTCCGAATTCCCTAGCCTATGTTCAAAACCGAATGAAGACAATAACCAAATACAATGTAACACAAAGACAATATATTTTTAATGAGGTTCAGTCAAATTCACTTGACCTACATTCTTGGGCGATGATAATGTTCTCAATAAACGAGAAGAAGATTACAACTGAAGAACAATTTATGCGGTTCTTCCACTCTCAAATTACCTCTCTCCACACACTCTAAACTCAGTAGAGAACTCTTAAATACATATGATCTACCATAGCTTTCAGCTCCTAAGATCAGAACTCTCAACGATCTACATCACACCACAACTAAAACTATACATTTAGGGTCCTATTTATATATTCACAACTAGTCTGACTTCCAATAGGATATATAACCACATAATTAATCTTAAACCTCTATTTCTAAGGACAAACTCCAAGAATCCTAGATACACTAGAATAATTTCTCCAAAACCTTCAGAAGTAAAGAATCTCAAACAGACACGAAATTAGTTTGAGCCATAAACCCTGAAAATTTCCACCTTAGCTCAAAATCTTTGTCCTTTCTCTAAACACAAGCTTCCTTGGGTCTTCTCAACGAGCCACGATCACCACTGCACTTCAATGCGCCATATGGCGCCCTCAACAACAAGACGAGTTAGCCAAGTTTGAGAAACACTCAAACTTGACCCTTGGACAAGAACTTTTTTCTCAAACATGCACAACACAACCACTTGCATGTAATCCAAGTCTAAGTTTTCAAACCTAATGGGAGCGATCTTCAATGGTTTGCACAACACAACCACTTGTATGTAATTCAAGTCTAAGTTGCCAAACCTAATGGGAGCGATCTTCAATGGTTTGCACAACTCACAACGAGCAATATTTATCTGAACATATTATCCACCATATTCGATATCTTCTCTAGACACATCACTCTTAGTACACCAAGTTTGTTTCTCAACTTTCTCATTAACCTCTGCAGTAGGTGACACCTCAATTGTGGAATATGCATGAGCTAACATATCTCCACCACAAACTTATGTAGGGATCCTTATAGGTCTGCCTCCCTTTAAGGACTGTTGTACGTAATGTTTGTTGCTCCTTAAATTTCATCCTCTTAGAAGTTGATTTCGTTCCTCTGTATTTACTATTTCTCATCTCACTTGATTGCCAATAGGAACCAAGATTGCCAATCTTTCCACCTCAAACAAAATTCTTAACTGAACCAACCGTTCCACCTCGAACAAAACTTCCTTCTGAATGAGCGATCATTTACTTTATTATCCATCATTATTAGAAGTGTTCCCTTCAAAATCTTCATATTTTCATCTTGACCAACAATCTTGTGGCCTTCTGAATCTAAAGTTCCCAACGATATTAGATTTCTAACAAACTTATGAACATGAAGAACATTCTCTAAATTCCTCACTGATCCATCATGTACCTTAATTTTGATTGTTCCATCACCAGCAACTAGGTAGGTTTGTGCACCAACTGTAATACCCCATACATAATAGTGAACGAATGTCCAACTAGTAAATAAAGAACTTATTCACTATAAAGTTAATTAGTACGCAGTCCATGGAATACTTCGATATTTTAGTAATTGTGTTTATGCACAGGTTTAATTTAATTTAATTTATATCGACATGGTTTAGTCGAGATTTAAACTGTTGACTCAGAAATTTTTCAGTGGTACTCGTCGTGTCTCAAGACTTATGTATGATATCTTTAAGTATCTCCACCCCACATAATAAAATAATAATAATAATAATAATAATGATGATGATGATGATGATGATGATGATGATAAGTGAATGAGAAAGAGAGGCTCTGGAAATAATCTCTTGAGCAGATAGAGTTCTAGATTTCTCTAGTTCAGATGAGAGAAATATATTTTGGGGGAGAGAGCACGGACATAAGGGAAAATAAAAGGGAGGTTTAGAACCTTTGGGGTCGTCTCACTCCCCATCGACTTGTTCACTAAGAGAGAGGATTACACTTCATCTACTCCACGGACCTCGTTGTGTTTTATCTCTTTCAAAAATGGAAGGGGGCGAGGAGAAGCTTTAGGATCCTCGACACTTCGATGTGATTCTTCTCCCAGACGATCTGGCTTGACACGGAGAAGCTTGATTGCTCTAGTGATTCGATCCGTTCTAAGTTCTCCAATGACGGCGTAAGTTCACTAGTAGAGGAAATAACTCATTTTTCTTCACATGAGTTCACACTGATGCGATAAAAACAAATTTCGTGGCATGATTTTGAACTGATGCGACGAAACATATTTTGTCTCATAGTGCTGACTCATGTGACGAAATTTTTTTTTGTCGCATCAGTTAATACTCATGCGACGAAATGTTTTAAATTTCATCGCATCAGTTTTGGATTTTCCGTAAAAAAATTTCCCTAGGTCTGACTCATGCGACGAAATATTCAAAATTTCGTTGCATCAATTTATACTTATGCGATGAAATTTTGAATATTTCGTCGCATCAATTTTAAATTCCCCCTGATCCACACTCATGCGATGAAATATTTTAAAATTCGTCGCATTAGTTCACACTCATGCGATAAAATTTGTTCATTTCGTCGCATCAATTCTGAAAAAATTTTGAATTTTAAATCATTCCGCCAAAAATTTTCCCCATCCCTTTTCTTCTTTAGTGGATTTGGACTCTTAGGCAACAAAATATTTCCGTCGGTTAAGCTAATTATTCCGTATGCAAGATCCTAGCCGACATAAATTCCGTCTGTTAAGATCCGTCGGCTAAGACGCGTCGGTGAAGATCCTAGCCGACGAAACAAAATATTCCGTCTGCTAGGGTATATCTTAGCCGACGGAATATGTTCATCCTGGCCGACGTAAATATTCGTCGTCAAAGAGTATTGCCGACAGAATCATTTCATCGGTTAGGAAATCGTCGACTATAGTTACATCTTAGACGACTACAAAATTCTTCTTTACAGACGACATATTCCGTCTGTTAAGAAGCAACTATCTTAACCGACAGAAATTTTTCGTTGTCTACGACATAGCAGGCGAAAAAAGTTTCGGCTAGGTAGTTGATTCTTAGTCGACAGAATATTCTATCGTTTATGACAGCAGACGACAAAATTTTACTCTTAATCGACGCAAATTCTATTTTTCCGTCGGTAATAGTGAGATCATTGCCGAAGGAAAATCGTTTATTCCGTCGACTAGGACTATAAAAATATTGTTTTTTTATTTTTTATTTTTTATTTATTCTTTTTTATTTTGAATTTAATTTTTCTTTTCAGAGATTTTTTATTTATTTTTTTTGATTTTTAATTTATTTACCTATAAAATTCATAATATAATATGAATTTTTGTTGTTATAGAAATAATTATAATAGTTAAACTTAATACTAAATTATTATTAATATAAAAATTATACATTAATAATTAAAATTGTTCATACATAAGAAAAATGTTTATACATTTAAAAAAATCATCAACGTCAAATGCCGGAGAAGACTGTGGAGGAGGAGTCGAAGACGACTGTGGAGGAGGAGTCGTAGAAGGCTGAGGAGGAGGAGGAGCCGTAAACAAGTCGGGATGAGCTTTTATACCTAAGCGAGGGATGATGAAATCCGTCCGTTTACTTCGGCCATCTTATCGTCTTACCACGCATTTCTTGCCTCAGTGTGCTCAGTCCGCTGCTTTCAATGCTGGACCTCCCGTTCAAGTCGGTCCGTGACCTCTCGTAGCCGCTATGTCTCTTCATGTGGAGGTGCAAGACGCATGGTCGAGCTGGATGAGGACTGGTTCAAGTCTCGCTCACCTCCTCGTCTCATCCCTTTAATCTTCTTGCCTTTACGTTTGATCAGCACAACATCCAACACATCAATTTGTTATGATGCTATGTTTTCCATAATTTGCTCCTCCGTAGCTTCAGGATTTGACTCCTTAAAACTTGTTTTTCGTGCTTCTACCTCCTGAAGCATCTTGTCATGCATAAACAAAATAATGCAATTGTTATTACTTAAACAATCATATATATACCAACCACATAATTCAACAAAAATAAAATCAACATTCTTAATTATTACAAAGTATCCAAATTAATAAAGTGAAATAATTAAATTATTAATTAAAGGAAATATACTTACATATTTTTGGGTGGCCAATTCGTCTCCGGGTCTCACATAGCTCTGCTCGAATCCCTTGATGATCGGTAACGGCTTACCTTTGTTCCTCATATCCTCCATAATGTAGACGAAGACCCGCTGTGGTGATGCATCTTCTTCAAACCACGGTTCTTCTTGTTAGCCTCCGAGAGTTTCTGATACATAATTTAATTAAAATATCCTTATTATTATTTTTAAACATATATTCACTAATATCTTATTTTAAATAAATAATGTATAGGTAAACTTAATTTACAAAATTGTATTATAATATTTAAAAGGCATACCTTGAACCCGTCGCTCTCAAAATGCGTGCAAAGAAATGTCCACTCATCCTCCCTCCCATAAAACTCTCCCGACATTCCTTCTGTTCCATGCTCCTTGTAGACATTGTGACACTGCCATTTCCACTCCTTGTACCTTGATTGTGCAGTGTCCATAATCCACTTGAACGTCACCTCGTTATTTTCATCCCAAGAGTACGATGGCTAAGAAAAAAATTCAAATATTAATACAAATAATATGTATATTAAATTGTCCAAATTAATCACACTAAGTAAATTACGTGACAATTTACTTACCGATAATGCGTTCCACAC
Organism: Comarum palustre; assembly: GCA_951800085.1. NCBI lineage: Eukaryota > Viridiplantae > Streptophyta > Magnoliopsida > Rosales > Rosaceae > Comarum > Comarum palustre. The sequence continues at coordinate 24,381,039 of OX637579.1, forward strand.
CATCCACTGCTCCGGTTGCTCAAGGTCATGGAAAGTCTTAGCCCTGATTCCAACTAGGGACTTTACAGCCGACCCTATGTTCTTGACCAAAAGACTGTTCACTCTCTTCTGCTTTGGTCCCTTCATTCGAGGGCAATACTCTACCGGTATTTTCCCGCTAGTGTCTTGCACAAAGCCTCTATCGTCTTTCCACACGTAAAACCTCGTTTATTTTTCGGTGGGAAACCTGCAAGAAATTAAAAAAAATACGCGTCATTGAACTTATATTTACAAACTAAAAGGATGACAAGTTAAAATAAGTAAATAAAAAATCAGAACTTCAAAACATTGAAAAACACAGAATCAGTCGCCTCCTACTCTTTGTTTCAACTTTCAGCACATTGGGTTTAAATCCAACTATAAAACAAACAAACAAACAAGGTTGTCATAATAACTGTCGAATGGAGAAACGACAAGCATTGCATAAGGCTTTTCAAATAAAATAAAAATTATGGGAGGGACAACCTGACCAAAGCAAACTTCCCCTCCGAGACATTTGTAACACAATGGTGCAAGTTTTGGCTGGTAATATTGAAAAGCAAAGACAGAAACAACTGAACCATTCTGAAAGAAACAAATGTAAATATTAAACTAAACTATTACATCACTAATATGACCGGCATGGGATGCTTATTGTTTCAAACATCTAATACTATTTACTAGTTGAAGTCTATATATATTTATTTCAGCTAAACACCAATTAACAGGATATATTCTAGACCCGTTCCAATAAAAATTGACTTTAATTTGCAGCACAAGCACAAACCAAAACACAACAACAGAACTTTGAAATAATATCATCTAAGTTATCGAGCATAAATCAACCCAAACATCATTCTACACTACAAAATTAACATGCCCAAACATCCATAACATCATCCAAGTTATCGATCAGAAATCAACAACAAATTCCAATTTGCTTTTCAAAATTACCTTCGATAATCTTCGGGATAAAGCAGAGGCATCTGAGGCGAGATGTGGCAGAGACGCTCGATAGAAGGAGCATGTCAGATTAGGTGGAGGAAATAATTACTGAGAGCGTGAGAGAGAGAGAGAGAGGCAGATGTGGCACTCGAGGCGGAGGAGGGGAGGCAGGAGTGGGGGTCGACGGTGGCTAGGGTTTGGACGAGAGGGGAAATGAGGAGGCGGGAGTGGGGGTCGGAGAGGGCCTGGGCGGAGGAGGCGGAGATCGGAGCTCGAGTGGACGAGAGGGTCTGTGGCGGTCTTTGTTTGAGTTGGGGCTTTTATACTCAGTCAATATTATCTTAGGCGACAGAATAGATTCGTCGGCTAAATCTAATCCAATTTTCGCAAAATAAAAAAGCGGAAAATTTTCTGCCAAAATTTTTGGCCTCTTAGTCGACGGAATATAACACGTTCGTCGGCTAAGAAAGTCCTAGTCGACGGAAATATACATTTCCGTCGCCTAGCCTAGGGAAATAAAATTCGTGAAATTAAAAAAAACCGTCAAAATATTTCAACATTTTAGTAGACGGAAAAATTTAAGTCCGTCATACAAAATCTATCGGCTAAGAGTCTCATAACAGACGGAAAATGAACTTTCCGTCGTCTAGGAAAATAAAATTTCTTCTAATTTATGGCTATGGTAAAATAATAAATTATGTTGACCGTAACTAGCGACACCAAGACTTTACCGGCTACTTGAGTTTTCAACTGTAGACGCATTTCATCATTCCGGTCATATCTTATTTCAAAACTTTTTTGAGTTTGAAAGATCTACGTAGAGTTTGTTTTTGAAACAGATCATTTACTTAAAACTTAGTAAAAAGTTATACAACATTAGTAGACATGTTGTCATTCTGATAATTAAACTTGACAAACGAAAATCCGACTGTCTGATATGACCATCATGATAAAATACACTTATCACGAAAAATTCAACTTCATCCTAAAATGTTAAGGGATCGATCCAAACGGCCAACCTGACCGTCAAACACAAAAACGCATGGAAACGTTCATTTAACCGTCCAAATTACGTATTTTGGCCGGATTTTTAACTGTAAATAGTTTCAAATCGATGAGACGCAACCAGTGGTATAGCAAGTTACTAAAAATATTTTGAATCTTAGTCGACGGAAAATATTTAATCTGTCGGCTAAGAGTATCCTAGTCGACGGAAAATGTTAATTCCGTAGACTAAGAAAAATAAATTTTCTTCAAAATTCTATTTTAGGGTTTAGGGCTTAGGGTATTACCCCTGGTCGACGGAAAATATCAATCCGTCGGCTAAGATTATCCCAGCCAACGAAAAATGCAGATTTCGTCGACTAAGAAAATAGAAAATCTTCCAACTTCTAGTTCAGGGTTTAGGGTTTAGGGTATGTGCCCCTGGTCGATGGAAAGAATTTAATCCGTCGACTAAGATTACCCTAGTCGACGGAAAGTGCAGTTTTCGTCGAATAAGAAAATAAAATTTCTTCCAAATTCTTCATTAACTCATGACATCTTCTGCAATAAGAAAAATAATAATAATAAACACGTACATTTGTTAATTCATCGATCTCCAATGAAAGTTAATTAATGATCGATGCAAATTCATGATGATCCATAAATAACCGAATCGAAGATTGTAACGGAAAATATAGTACATCTGATCCCCGACCCAAATTAATTAAGATTTAATCATACTCATCTTCATAATCTTTGTGCTCGGGATCATCATCCTCCTCGAATTCCTCTATCTCCTTTTCTTCTTCGTCTTCGTATTCGTCTTCATTTCGGGCACTTCCACTTCAATGTAACCTATAATGGCAGGAACGTACTGGTCATTTATGTGAATATCGTCAGTATCAGGAATTACAGATGGAGTTTCCTAATAATATGGTTCATTCGGTAGAGAGCTTGGATCACTCTCATTCACTCCTAATGTAGCTGCACTCCATATATTCCTATGTGACATTACCTGCACCACTTTCCAACCTTTACCCATAGCTGGATCATCAAGATAAAAGACTTGTCATGCCATGACGGTAAGAACAAACAGCTCATTGTCATACCATGACGTGTTTGTGTTCACTGATAACAAACCTTGATTTGTAACCGTAGTTCTGTGTACGGTTGGGTCTGTATTGAACCATTTACACTTGAACAACCCGACTGGCATACCGTACCCGTAGTTTATTTCGATGACGCTGATGAGCACCCCGTAGTAGTTGAAATGATTGCTCTCAACCATGACTCCATTGTTTTGGGTGATGTGACCTTCATCTCGTTCTGATGTCACAAACTTAACTCCGTTGACAAAACATCCCACACAAACTCTGTGCTTTTGAGGTCCGTCTACCCACAAGTGCAGTTAGGGTCATAAAATTGTGTCTAGTTCTTTTGAATATCCATCATCTGCAAAATAGAAAGATTTTGTCAAACAATACCGTAACAAATGGTCTTAAAATTATAACTAACTTGAGAAGAACGTACCCAAATCGGGAAGTAGTTAGGAAAATCTCTCTTGTGAATGGCTTCCTGATAAGTGCGTTTTACGCCATGATTTTAATGTGTTTTTACACTCATTTATACTTGGTTTATTCCTTAGTAATGTCGTTTTTACTTATTTTGAGTCAAAAGGGTTTTTCTGTAGAGCAATGGCTAAAACGTGCATTTATATAGAAAATTGTGCTTAAGTGTTGAAAATTCGATTTGGAACAAAGACTTGGTTATTTTCTCTTATGATTCGTTATACCTTTACATTGTCAATTTTGATGAATTTGGTTTAATGTGTAGATGACATGTAAATGAGCATATAAGAACAAGAATCATGAAGATTGGACTCATGAATGACAACAAGAGAGGCCATGGAAAAGAAGAAACTCTGAAACATAAGATTTTGATCTGAGCAGAAATTTCCAGAAACCCTATATCAACTTCGGAAAATCATATCTAAAGATCCAGGAGGAATCTGAGGGCAAGCCATATATCATTGGAAAGATGTATGTGTCTAGTTTTTAGATCTTCTTGAATCACAGCATTTGGAGTTCAGATGAAGGAGTTATGATCAAAACAATGGACGGAGGTCAAGCTGCAAAACTGGACAGTTTTTGCCTAAGTTGCCACACGAGTTTGGGAGGATGTTTCTTCACCAAAATTCTTCCCAAGCATGTCAAAGGACTTAAAAGAAGCTTAATGAAGTCATGGGAAGCTGCATTAAAGAAGAAGATTCGAAGAATGCATCATGGCAGCCGAAACAACCAAGTATGAAGTTTTTCCGGTCAAACCGGGAAAGTCTGTCCTTACCGAGTTTGTCCATGATTTCAGCTGCCTATAAGCCCAAGAACTTGTGTAATGAGGCCTACATTGATCCATTAACATGTGGGAGAGTCCAAGAACAGAAAAATCCCAAGTCCAAAGTTGAAATCCTTGTCAAAGAAGAAAGAAGAAACCATGTTCAACAAGGAAGAGTAAACCGAGTTCAACAAGGAAGGGGAGATCTTGGCTGCCGATTTTGATGCAGATTCTCTCAAGTTTTTCTCTATAAATACACATGTAATACAACTGAAAAAGAGACTTCAACCTTTGTAATATTTAGAGAGCCAAGCTCTACCCAAAAACCCTAAACACTTAGAGATACAAAAAGCTGCCGCATCCATTGTTCACCGGAGAGTTCAGCCATTCTTTCGCCAATTTTACCCTACCTTTGCCGATTTTCTCTAGGAGGTTTAGGTATGGATCTATGTAAGCTTTTGAGTACTCTATGTGTTTGTCGAAATTTATTGAATATATGTATTGTTTTTGCGGTTTTATGTTTTCAAGCATGATCATGTGATTCTTCTTTGTGATTTCTTATATGTGATTGTTTGAACATAACGATTAGAATGTATGTTTAGGTTGTGAATAAAAGACTTAACTTGCTGTGTTTATATGATTAGAGAACTTTAATTGATTAATCATCACTTGAGCACGTAATCGAACTCTAGGTTAGCTTGAATCTAGACAAGTTAGCTATTAGGGGGGAGTTTAATCTGCCGTGGTAATCTAGGATCAAGCTAGGCATATTTGATGACTTGGTTCTAGTTGCTGCATAGGGTGGTAGGGTGAGAGATTTGCATGCTATTAGGATGAGTGACGTCATACCTATGACCATGTCTTCAACCGACTCGTGAACGGTAAGTGTATCTTGTTTAGATTAGGCATATTTGATGGTTTAAACAAGGTGACACATATATGTTTTAGGTTCAGGCATATTTGAAGTTCCTAAAAACACATGAGAAGTCATTAAAGGTTGAAATTAATTGAAGTGTTCGAAATTATAAATGTTGCTTGTTAATCTGATTCATAACCTTGCATGTTAACTAATTGGTGCTTTGTGCTGTTCTAAATGTTGAAATGATTGAATGATCACTTGTATATATGTTTGTTTATTTTTGTTTATTTCTTTTTATTGTTTCAAACCATTTCAAAAATCCCATTCGATTTCGTATATATGTATAGTGTACTAACATTTGTTTTGCAGAATAATAATCTTTCCCTAGTGTCCCCGGTTAGAACGATACCCTACTTACTAATGCTACAATGATAGGGTTTTAAATCGCAGGTCAAATCTTGGCAGGTCACTTCCATCCCATTTTGTCTGCTCAAATGGTCATCCAGATAGGGCTCCGCTTCGTCGCAATGTTGAAGGACGCACCAATGCGTCTCGTTCAATACTTTGTCACGCAATCTGTATTCCTTATCTAGCCTGTCATATGGTTGTACATCATTAGAAAAAACTGATAAATGAAATTGATTTCTCCCTCCTGAAGATTCCCTTGCCGTGACTTCATCATTAAGATATGTGTTGTAGTAGGTTACACACTCAGCATCAATGTAAGCCGTCGTGATCGAACCTTCAGGGGAACACTTGTTTCTGTTCATCTTCTTGTAATTCCTAAGTTGCCTGCGAATTAAAGAGTTATTGAAAAAATTCAATTATCTTAAAACTTTAACTAAAAAGGTATAGATTGGATACATACCTCTTGTTTGGATAGCACCAAGTATATTGTACTAGACCCGTAAGCAACACTTGTTCAGGAAGGTGGAGCATGAGGTGGACCATGATGCTAAAGTAAGTAGGGGAAAGATCCTCTCCAGCTTGCACATGATATACACAATATCTGCTCCCAATGATCGAACATCTGACTTTTTTAGCTCTTTAGCACACAACCTCTGAAAGAATTTGGATAAAGCCACTAATGTGTCAACAATATCACTCTGCAAATACGGGCGAATGACCACCGGAAGAATACGTTGCAGCAGAACATGATAGTCATGGGTCTTCAACCCGCTAATCTTATTTTCGTCAGTCTTAATACATTGAGCTATATTTCCGGCATACCCGCTCGGAAATTTAACCTCACGAAACCACTTAAATATTTTAGACATCTTATCAGAAACCACAGTGTAGCATGCTTGAGGCATATAACCTTTGCCGGATTTTCTATTCGTCCTTATCTATAGCTTTCGATGTAACCCCATCTTTTTAAAGATCAACACGAGCTTTGGTGTTGTCTTTAGACTTATCTTTGATGTCCAGAATTGTTCTAAGGATGTTGTCACAAATATTCTTTTCTATATGCATGACATCCAAGTTGTATCTGATTTTCAACGTCGACCAATAAGGCAACTCAAAGAATGAACTCTTGTGCATCAAATACTTAAAATTATCAGGCGTGGGGGGATTCAAGTCAGTTACATACTTGCTGCTGCTCAAAGTTCCAAACCAGTGCTGGTTTAGCTTATTGACCAGACCTTATTTCTGGTTTCAGCCCATGCTCCTGAGTTTCATCAAATGTTTCTGTATCAAACCACCACGGGTGATCCTCTGCAAGCCATCTACGGGATCCTAAGTAAACAATTTTGTTGGTGTGATGGCTCGAATTGACCTGATCTATACACACAGGGCAAGCCTTGTATCCATGGGTAGTTTACCAGACAACATCCCTAAAGCAGGGAAATCACTGATGGTGAAAATAACTGCTGATTTCATCTAGAAGGAAGTCTTGTCATACTTGTCAAAAGTATAGATTCCATATTCCCATAACTGCAGGAGCTCGTCGATTAATGGCCCCAGATACACATCCAAGCACTTTCCTGGAGAATACTTGTCTGGAACTAACAAAGTAAGAAAATTATACTCTGTTCTCACACACATGTGAGGAGGTAAGTTGTAAGGAAATACAATCACTAGTCATATACTGTAAGACAAATTCTTGTCTCATGTAGGTAGGGCTGGGCAAAAAGCCTGAAGAAGGAAAAAAACCCAGACCGGACCGTCAGGCCCGGGCTGGCAGGCCAGGCTTTTTTGGGCTCATGTTTTGTTATGTGATAAAAAGGCCAGGCTTTGTTATGTCTGGACCGGTCCTGGGCCTTCATATCCCTAAACAAAAAAAGCTCGAAAACTTGGGACCTTAGGTGTCATTATCTAATTGGCTTTCGTAAGTGGTCTTAATCTATATAGTAGGTACAATGACACTAGAACATAACCAAATAACCATAAATCTTTGTTTCCAGCCTGAAATCCGGGCGGGCTCGGCCCAATTGGTACCGTTCGGGCTTTACCGGGCTCTGCAAATAACTCACCCGGGCCGGGCTTTACCTGGGTCTTGATTTTTTAAGGATAAAACCCGGCCCGTCGTACTACCACGCGGTCGGGCCTGGGCCTTGAAAAAACTAACTCGGGCTCAGCTCGCGCCCAGCCCTACCTGTAGGATTGAATCCATCTGTTGTTAGTCCAAGTATGACATTTCGACAATCTGAGGCAAATTCAGGAAATTAACTGTCAAAGTGCTTCCAAGCCTCCCCGTCTGCGGGGTGTGTAAGATTATTTGGATCTACCCTATCCGGCCCTTGGTGCATTTCGTGATGTCATCTCATATCCTTGGACGTATGTGAAGACATATAGAGATGTTGTAGATGAGGACCCAATGGGAAATTGTGAAGAACCTTCCTTGGAATTGAGCTTGTCTGTCCAAAACTAGAGTATGCTTCATACCTTGGCTTATAGCAGTGTGGGCAGTTAATTGCGTCCTTATAATCTTTGTAGTAAATGATGCAGTTATTGACACAGGCATCTATCGTGATGTACTCAAGACCGACGTCACGTAAGATGCTTTTGACCTTCTCAAAATTATCCGGACAATTGTTATCAGCAGGAAGCAATTCCTTCAAAAGTGCAAGGTCATCGTTAAAATAAGCAATAGTCTTGTTCCTCTTATTTTTGATACTCATCTGTTTCATGACAGTTTTCAACATAGTATTCTCACTTTCGGGATACAACGGTGTCTGTGCTTGCCGACCAAACCTGTTATAATTCTTATAGTAGTCATTACTGCCGACCTGAGAGACATCAGACAAGGTTGTATTGCCGTAGTCGTGTGGCACACTTTCATCATATGCTGAGGCTTATGGAAAAACATCATTTAGGAAATTTATCACAGCAGTGTCCCTGTAATTGGCGCTAGAAGACTCTTCCTGTTTACATTGTCCTTGAATATCTGCAAGTGTAGACATCTGTTCAGGAACTTCACCGTGCCATGTCCAAATCGTATAACTAGGACAAATACCGTATTGGGACAGGTGAAGATACATGTCCTCAAAAGTTACATGAGTAGCGGATCTGTTGCGACATTTTGTGCAGGGGCAAATGTGCAAAACTTGTCTAGGAAGAGTGTGTCAACGGACGAACTCAATAAACTCAAAAATTCCTCTTATGTATGGTACAGACCCTCTATCTAACTGCATCCAGCTCCTGTCAATGTTGTAACCTGTAAGAAAAGAGGTTACATCTTATTAATTATTAGAAACACAAAATTATATAATTGATCATAAACTATAAAATTATCACGAAGAAAACGTCATCATGAAAATAAATGAAATTTACTACAAATAATGATTTAAACAGACAATTATTTTCAACAACATATATAATATACACTACTACAAATGTTGCTTTCTATGACAGTTTATTTATGACGTTTAGTCAAAAACGTCATTATATGATTTTTCTATGACGTTTTCGGAACCAAACATCAGAAAAAATAATGAGTTTTATTTTATGACGTTTTATGACCGTCGTTGTATGTAATGGTTTTTAATGACGTTTTCTGAACGTCATCAATTTAATGACGCTTGTGGACAATCATAATATGTGTTTCCATGACGTTTTGTAAATGTCATGGTAAAAATTTTATTGATAGTTTTTAGTTATCAAGGATTCATTTAGCCTAATTTTTCATGACATTTTTGGGGTGTTGTTAATTCTGGAATGATCTATGACTCCTTTTTTTGAAAACGATGTCATCAAATTTTTCACCAAAATTTGAAGAACCCGCTATCATCAATTTTTTCACCAAAATTTAAAGGCTATCATAAGAAAGAACTTTTACTTTAAAATATTTGGCCAAATTTTGATACCGCTCAGTTTTTGTGTCCATTTTAAAGTAGAGTATATATATACATAGCAACAAAAGAGACGACTTTCTCAAAATTGAATAGATAGAGAAACCTAGTTCGAGAAGAGATCGAAACCCTATCTGATGAAAATAGATCAACCCAATTCCCAAACCCAGAAATTGTCTCTCTTTTCAAACCCGAAGTTGAAATAGAAAACTGCCCAAAGATAACATCCATTCCAATTCCATTAAAGGGCCCCCCATCCCTTGCTCGACTGGTGCATCACTAGTTATCAAGCCTACCAAGTGGGCTCGGCTGCTGCACCTCGATCTCTTGCTGATTTGAAGATAACAGGGTGCTCTAAGGTAACCTCCATTCCAATTGACACTCTCAGTACGACCCTCCGAGACCTGATTGACAGTAGGCAATCTTCAGTATCTTCCAATTTTACACTGCGACTTCACATCCTTGATTCTTTTGTCAATCTCGAAATGTCATATCACAGATTGAACTTCTTATCCTCATCTATCTTCAGGAATCGTCAATAACAGAGTATCCTAATCCAGAGACTGATTCTCGTAGAAACCTGGACTCTCGCTTTCTTCTCCAACCCCTTTTGCCAAATTCTATTCCACTCTTCTCAAACCCAGGAACCCTCTCGCTCTCTTCTCTAAATTCTCAAAGTGAGCTAATACTTGCTCTCTTCTCTCTATCTTTGTGTGTAATGTTCAATTTTGACTGAATCGTTGATCTTTAGTTGTGTTTTTGGATTTCGGCTCCTTTTGTTGGCTATGTTGTGTGATTCTGATTCCGATTTGATTAGAAAATCGATTTCTAGCAAGTGTAGTTTGAAATCGATTTCTATTTTATGTGTTTGTGAATAGTTTTGATGACTGTGGTTGTGAGTCATAAGTTCTTCTGCTGTGATGGTTTGAAACTTGGAGAACAAGTGCAAGCAACATGCACAAAGAATAACATGAGATCTAGACATCTAATGACCAGTTCTGTATAGATGATATTATTTATTATGATATGTTCAAACAGTATGGTTGATGGCTCTTTCGCTTCTGCTTTTGTTGTTTCAAACTTTAAACCTCTCCTAACTGCTTTGTTTTTGTTGATCAGTGTTCTGATTCTTTAATATCTAAATTACTAGGGCTTTGAGATTTTTCTTGTGTGTTGGGTCTCTGAGTTTAATATTTGTGAACTTTTTAGATTGTGCAGGTAGTACAAGAGAGCACTCTTGGTGTTTCTCAATGCTGCATCTTACTAGATTGGGAGGGCACAAGAGAAGTTGTGGCTAGAGGAAAAATATCTGCAGTTGATCCAGCAACCAAAGTGCATGGCTACAAGCTTGGACCTGACTATTATAGGGTTAAGATTGAGGAAGCAGTCAATCACAGAGCTAAGTTCTATCGTTTTCAGCCGAAATTTTCTGATATAGAAGTTGCAGTTGGAAGCACCATTATGTGGCCAATTAAGTACATTCTCCCTGCCCTCACACTTTAGAAATGGTATGCTTGTTGTGTACAGTCTCTTACTCATGTAACAGTGATTTTGCTGCTGACTTTTTTGTTAAGCACATGTGTAGTTTCTTAATTGTGTGCTTGTGTTTGTTGTTGGCTTGTTTCAATACCTTAATGCATCAACTTTCATATAACTAGCTATTAGATGGGTCTGAGGTTGTAACACTATGTGATGATGATGAATTTATTCAATTCACTACCATAAATAAGCCTTTAGCCAACGAAATACCTAAAAACAGGCCGACAAAATTTTTTTCGTCGGCTAAAGTGGACAAATTAACAAATCTAGAATGATATACCCGAAATTAACAAATATATATAAACATCATATATATATAAGTATGGATTAAAAAAATCTAGACAAAAATATACCCGAAAATAAATGAATTTCGTCGAAAATTAATAAATAAAAAAAGTTAAATAATACGTAATAATGATCAAAATAGATAGAGAACTTCAATTCATGAATCAAAATTTTTTGATGAAGAATGGATGAATCGACATGAAAGAAATAGAGGAAACAAGGAAAGATAGTATAGATAGAACTTCAATTCATACGTTCTGTATTTATTGGATTTTATTTCACTTAGTCGACGAAATATTCCGTCGGTTAAGGAAAAATTGGTCGACTAAAAAATATTCGTTCTGTACCGTGTCAGAGAATTATTGAACTTTATTTTCTTAGCCGACGGAATATTCTGTAGGCTAAGATTACATTTTCGTCGACTAAGAGTTACATAGTCGACGGATAATATTTCGACGACTAAGTGCATACTAGTTGAAGAATAAATATTCGTCGACTAGGTATCTCTTAGTCAACGGATCAAATTTCATCGAATAGGAGACACTTAGTCAACGAAACATGTCAACTGAATTTATGTGTCGGTTAGGAGTTTCGTAGTCGACGAAAATGGTCGACAAAAAATTTCCGTCGGCTATGATAATCTTAGTTGACGGAAAATTTATCATTTCCAACAAAAATAGTTCCGTCGGCTAAGGTAATCCTAGCCGACAGAATAGTCCTGGTTCCGTCGCCTAAGAGCCCAAATCCACTAGTATACTTATTCACCACCACCCTTTCACTTCACCACCACCTCCACTTCTTCTTCTTCCTCCTCCTCTACCACAACCACCGTACCACCACCTCTATCTGACAAAACCAAAAAAAATCTTTATTTTTTTAATTTAAATTAAAACAAAATGAAAATTAAATTAATTATTATTTTTTATTTATTGAAAACTCTTAAGCAACGAAATAAGATTTGTTTCATATGTTTATGCGATGAAAATGTTCGTCGCATAAACTTATGCAACGAATCATATTTCGTCGCTTAAAGAGTACTTATGCTACGCAAATTTGAGATTTCATCGCATAAATCTACTGCGACGAAGCTTATGTGACGAATTTTTCGTCGCTTAAGAACTTATGGGATGAAAAAAACCCTCTTATGCGACGAAAACAGGTCGTCGCATACTAGTTTCCTCTACTAGTGTTTGTATCTTGGCGAATTTATGGTTTGTGTCCTTTGATGTAATAGTACATCCTCGAATAATTTAAAAAAAATGGAGTTCTTGAAATTAAGTTCTAAACTTTGAATTCAATATGTTTCTATGAATTTCAACAAATTTTGGACATTATTTCTTGAATCTAATTGGATCAGGGTGTTACACCAACCGACCTCCCTTCACAGATTTGTAGGAAGAAAACCAATCCTTATCAGGACACATGTATTGAGAACAACCAGTATCCAAAATCCACTCATAGCTCGAAATGGCCGGAGTACATTCGTAGGAGTTACATATCACATCTTTCAGTGTACTTAACCTTGTAACTCATCTTTCAGTGTACTTAACCTCGTGTGCGTTGGTACAACCTAGTTAACAAGATGCTTAACAAAGTGGTGCGTTCAAGGATTTTGGTGGAGGTCATTATATGTGTAATAGTAAGGATATATGATGGAGAAGCTGCAAGGATTTTAGTGATTCCACTTATTGATATTGTATTATTCTAAGAACATCTTTAACAGCTTATGTAAAACTAAAATAATATTTATTTTGGAGGAAAAACATCATTTTTAGCTCTAACACCTCATGTAAATGATCTTTTATAATACAAAAAGTTGGAAGAGAGCGAAACATATCTTCTAAATCTATAAAAAATACAAATTTATTTCTTCATGTAAACTTTATTGCTTGTCATTTTGAATTCATTCTTTTTTCTAAAAAAGAACAAAAGGTCATAAAATTAAAAAAATTAACTAGATATTTAGGGTTTAATTTGAATAAATTTATATAACTCTATATATTCATTAAATTATACCAGAAATATTTAATTTTGTATATAAAATAAAAGAGATGTTGGAGTTTAACTCATTTTCTTATAAAGATTTTGTGATTTTCTCTTCTACAATAGAGAAATAATACAAGAGCTATTGGTAATGCTTTAAATCTATAGAATTCTTAAAAATTTGTATGTTCACGTAAACTTTATTGCTTATCTTTTTTGTTTTATTTTCTTTCCAAAAAACAAAATGTCATAAAGTTAAAACAATTAATAACCAGATATTTAGGGTTTGATTTGAATAAATTTATATATTTCCATATATTTATTAAATTATGAAGATTAAATTTAATTTTAGATAATAAAATGGAAAACCTGTTAGAGTTCAACTCATTTTTTTATAAAGATTTTATGATTTTCTCATATATAATAGATAATTAATACAAGAGTTGTTGAAGAAGCTCTAAAAAGTAGTTTTCAACTTGAGTGGATTTAATACGGAGGACATGTAGGATCTACACCACATATAATCAGGGTAAGTATGGTATACGTACGTGTCAATGCACTTCATGGATGATGTGAAGTGTGTTCTTAGCTAACTAAACCTAAATAATGACCATGTCAAACACAAGAAACTTGACTAAGAATTTGAGGAACGACTATTTCTTAGTACTTAAACAGCTGCATATATGCTGAATAACTCGGAATATAAAGACATTTTGCGTTGAATCTGGAAATTAATATTGCTTTCTACGACTAGCTAGCTAGCAGGTCGCTTAGTTTCTAAATTAATATTACCTATAATTCCTTAGTTTTGAAAATCCCAATCAAGGTGTTTTACGCAATGAGTGATCGTATATATATTGAAGTAACAAATCATTTACGTTTCATCAGGATCGTATGACTGAGGTTGTGGTATTCCGGTAAAACGAGCAGCTGGGATAGGTACGACGACTTGATTTGCAGTTTAATTAAGATTCAATCAAAGTAATTGAGCTTCACCAAACCACAATTGACTAATTATTTAGTATTGATCTGCTCTGAAACTATAAATTTATAGTCTCTCGTATAATTTTTTTAATCTTTCGCCTAATTAGCCGTGTCATTTGATCAAGTTTTAGTCATGGTCAACCAATAATCTCTCAATGCTTTCGCTTCTGAAACTTTCAATTTAAGAATTTCACGATGACAACTGTGCAGAAATGAACCCTAAAAATACGTTCAGCTGAAAATGAAACACTGCCTTAATGAACGATCGATTATGATTGGAATAGCTACAATTGAAACTAATGAAAACCACTCGTAATAATGTGATGATTCTTGTAATAATAGCGTAAATTATTAGATGGTCATAATGTTGAGATATGAATCTCATATCGTGAATATGAGACTTTCTCTGTGAGTTTTATAATGATTTGAGCCACTATTTCTATTTATTTGTCACATAGTACAACAACGATTAGCACGGCTACCTATTTTATTTTTGGTTATATAATTAAATTTCTATAAACTAATAGTGTTGAGACCAACATAATTTTTCAATTTAGCGATGTGTTAATTAATCGATAAATTAATAATTTATTAAAATATTATAATTTTTTAATATTTTTTTTAAACAGAAATAATATTGTTTTAATGATATTCCGTTATGTGTGTCTTACTATATATTACTAGGTCTATATTTAGACACAGTAATAAATTTACATGTTAAAATAAGATTATGTTTGCCTTCTATATATTTGAAAGTACTATGTGATTCAATCAATGAATAAGATACTCTAACATATCAAAAAAGTAAATATTACTTACTATCTCAAAATAGGTAAAAATCAACGATAACGGATAAATTTTTGTTGCAACAAGAGAAAGTCACACCATCTATTCTTACATGTTAAGAAAAGTACGCTTGAGATGAGATTGAAATCATTGAATGTGATATCAATTTCAAGAAAAATTAAAACAAACTACAATTGACACATTTTTCATGAAGTCCTCATAAATGAATAATAAATTATATGTAATAATAAAATATTAATTTATATATTCGATGGGGTCTATGTGAATTCTAAATTTTGTATTATATTATAAATTTAACGAATTATTAATTTATCACGTTGTCCTTGACTCGAGACCAGGGAAAATTATTATTTTAACAATGTTACTAATTTATCAATGTTTAACTGTATAAACTTTTAATTACTTCATACTTGAGATAAAAGTTCAACTATTGCCCTCTTTTTTCCTTTCGATAAAGAAAACGATATGTTCATTACTTCATGCATTACAACGAGTTTAGCTAATTAACTATACACCTGATGGAGATCAAGATAATTAGGATTCTAACTTAAAAATATCATGAATGACTATCGACCGTATTAGGGAACGATGTAAGTTCTAATTTAGGGAATGATATTGCCAAATTATCAGAAATTTGAGCTGACAATTCAGCTTTACGACGATCAAAGTAGCAATTAATTTGAGAACAAGTTATTAACTTATTATATAACTTTTTACGTTACGCAAAACTAGTTCCCAAAAACAAGAATTGATCCTCATTTCATATTTGAAAAACCACCAACGCACGCGCACCATTTTGAGGAAGACGTCCAACTATTATAATGCAAATAAATTAAGCATCTAGCTAGCGGCAACCTTAAATATTTTGTAAAATATGTGTGTGTACATATATACTAGAGCGCGCTCTATAGAATCCATTTCCTACATTTCTATGGTACTTCAATTCCTGTCAGACATTTGATATAGCTAGCTCATTGATCGATCCTCTCCTATTCTCCTTGCTTCAAAGTCATTTGAACTCAATATCAACATGGCTTCTAAGGAACATACATGTGACAATTACTTGTATTTGAAGCCAGAAGAAGCAACGCTCATCGAGCTTGTTCGCCTTCTGTTTTCCTCCGATTTAGACAGAAGAAAATTCATTGATTCCTCGGGAGATGCTGTGGAGTTAGAACGAAGGTGGATCATCCTCGTCTCTGTTGTAGTGCAATGGTTCTTCCTCCTCTGCAGTGTTCCTCTGGCGAAAATAGGGAATGTGCTGCAGAAATGGCTCAACCTTGTTTCGGTCAACGGGGGACCACTCATGCTCTTATTAAACTGGCTAAGAGGTATGTAATCAATTATATCTCTACGTTTGATCTGATTGATTTTACATCTTGTATTGCATATAAATATATGCATATACAACTTGTTTCGGTTAATGGGTTGTCGCTTATGAGATCGTATGCGACAAATGAGATTTCATCGTTTTCGATAAGCTTATGTGACAAATTTTGGTCGTCACAATAAAAGTGGTCGCTTTTGTTCTTTTTTCTACTAGTCGAAGTCATTAGTATTACTAGCTAGTCCATCTCCTAATTACTGAGGATGAAAAGTCTGTCATGAGGAATCATGATCGATCTGCATGCACCATGTTTGTGTATGCATTCATTCTTTGATTCATCGCGTACTTGACAAACTTACATTGTTGTTCATATGTTGTTTAAAAACTGCTTCTTTGATTATGATGCGTCTGTTTATATTGTTTGATAGAGTTGTGGTTTTAGATTAGAGAAACTTAATTAGGAGGATTAACATCGTGCTTTTGTTCAACAACTGACAATGTGAAGAAGTTGATCGATCGAAACAAGAAAAACTTAATATGGTTATTGGAATGGGGTGCAGGAAAGGTGATCGAGCCGGATTCGTTATCATCGACATCAGCAATTGGAAATCTGGACAGGAGAATAGAATTAGACAAGAGCATCAAGCCTGAGAATGCAAGATACAAAGCGGCTCTGTCCATTATGGCTGCTAAGTTGGCATACGAGAACAAAGACCTTGTTCAATCCGTCGTTAATCAACATTGGAAGGTTTAACGTGCAAACCAATATTGTTAACCTCATTGCCTCATGTTCCTTAATTATGATGATAATGATTAACTAATTTGATCTTCTTTTTTTCCATTTCTTTCGATTTGCAGATGAAATTCGTGGGATTCTACAACTTTAGGAATGGTAAGCAAACCTACAATTAGTATGAAATTGATATGTTGGCCATTATATATATAGGGTTCTTTCATTAAAGGATCTCTCATTGTGACTTAATTATATGAGGGATTAAGTATTAGACCAACTTTTCGATCACATTTTTCAATCCTCACCATTCAACCTCTAGGTATATATGAGTACATTATTTCTAAAAATTTTCAGTAAATTTGGTGGTCGTTAAAACTTCAAACTAGCTTAAATCAATGGACGATTCAAATATTCTAAAACTGAACCGTTCATGAAAATCGTAGTTTTGAGCAACTTAACTATCACTAATTTAGATGAAATTTTGCAAAAATGATCTGCATATTAGGACCTAATAATTGAATAGTGAAGATTGAAAAATTTGATCAAAAAGTTTGTCAAAAGCTCAATCATATATATATTATTTCAAATATGGTATTTTATGTAGCGCATTGTATCATCTGTATGTGAAGTAATAGATTAATGATACTCTAATATACTCTTTTACAAAGTTAGTCTACTAGAATGTTAATGCTTAGTCTAGTAATTAAGCATTCTTTTTTGGTTACAATTAAGCATTTTCTCTTTCTTACAAGTTACGACATCTCATATATAGAAACTCCAATTACTTTTTTTTTTGAAACAGAACCCAGCCTAACCCCCTATAATGAAACTTCAATTACTTAGAATATGACCAATGTGATGAAAATGGATTTGAAAACAAATAATGGATCTTGAATGCAGCTCTAACTCTCACGTACGTTATTCCAATTAAGACAATTGTTTTTTTAATTCCAATTAATATAATCAGGGTCAAAGATGTTTATTATCTATGTATTGTATTCTTAAAATATTCATTACAAAAGATAAAGATGGAAATGAATAAAATATTATATAGATGTTAGATGTTTACGATTTTGTGAGTAGATAGGTATGACATATATATAACTATGATGAGACTGCATGTGAGTAAGTGGTGATGATTGATGAAGTGAGTTTTTTTTAAATGAGCCTAAAAATCAACCATACATGCCATGTTTATATGCAGAGCAGAATTTTTAAGATATTTACACTACATTATTCTCTAAAATTAAAGAAAGTTTAGGCCCACTTTTGGAGAGGTCTCACTGAACCCCAAGCTTAAAGTGGGAGCCTATTTTACAGGTTACCAAGGACGAGATTCAACACAAGCCTTCTTGTTCAAAGACACAGTGTCTGACCCTAACTTGATTCTGGTGGCATTTAGAGGCACTTCCCCATTTAATGCGGATGCATGGAGGACCGATTTCGACCTCTCATGGTGCGAGTTCAACAAAGTCGGTAAGACGCACAGCGGCTTCATGAAAGCTCTCGGCATGCAACCAAACAATCGATGGCCAGTTGAACTAGAAACTGCTCAACCACAAGGCAGCAGTGACCAACATCCTCTGTTTGCTTACTACAAAATCAGAAAAATGCTGATAGATATGCTGCAAGAGGATGAGAATGCCAAGTTTATAGTGACGGGACACAGCTTGGGCGGCGCGTTGGCGATTTTGTTTGCAGGGGTGCTAGCGATGCATGATCATGAGTATGGATGGTTGCTGGAGAGGATGGAAGGGGTTTACACGTTCGGACAGCCTAGGGTTGGAGATGATAAGTTTGGGGAGTTTATGAAGGGAAAGTTTAGGAAGTATGATGTGAGGTATATGCGGTACGTTTACTGCAATGACCTGGTGCCTAGAATACCTTACGATGACAAAGCCCTCTTGTTCAAGCACTTCGGGCCAAGTCTGTACTACGATAGCTGCTATAGAGGAAAGGTCAGTCTTTCTCTTCTTTCTCTCTAGTCTCTACTCATACTGGCATTAGAGAAATTTCGAGTATCACTAACATAAACATAAAACATGTATGCCGATTTTGAGCAGGTTTTGGAGGAACCTAACAAGAACTACTTCAATTTGCTATGGTTCATACCGAAGAGGCTGAACGCAGTGTGGGAGCTGATAAGGGGCTTCATATTACCTTGGGTGAAGGGTTCAGAATACAAGGAAGGCTGGTTTATGAAATTTTGGAGGCTAGTCGGATTAGCAATTCCAGGACTGGGAGCGCATGCTCCCCAAGATTATGTTAATCTTACGAGATTGGGAACCCTGCGTCTTCCTCAAGAAAGTCCTAAAGTCAAGTAAAATGACAGACTTGGAACAGAATAACATATAGCATACATCAAAAATGAATTAATCAATCTAAAGAATAGCCAAAGGTGCCATCTGATTCCCCATGTAACATGAAAAGCTTGAGCTCAAATAGATGGATTGTAATGGATAAGAAAAAGAGTAGACTGATTGTATTTCAATTAGCAAAACAAGCATTCATAGTGGGAAAATATTTAACAAAATACGTATATAGCCTAAAGGTCTTTTGATTTACATACACAGAAGCATTACTGGTCACTGAATTCCCCCAAAATTTACTTACTACCATCCTAGTCATCTATTACGTACTGAACTTGAGGTATCGAAACTTCATGCCACCAGAAAAGGGTTGACAATGATTTAGTGTAAAAATAGTAGCTGCTAACTGATATACACCATCCATTCATGCTTTAATCCTCCATAACTCATTTACTTAACCTGGAAAGAGAAGAAAATGGCAGCTCATCAGCACCATAACACAGCATATATATGAGTCAGAAAAAGGTTCATACCCTTCATTAGAACAGACCCAGGAAATGCATGTACATTAGTTAGAGATTTTCATTAGATATATAATCACAGAAAGTTGTATTGAAACCAACAGATGTCATGTTCCACAGTTGCATGTAAATCCAAAATCTTTTAAAACCTCAAATGCTACATCTTATGTTACAATGTAATCACATCCATTAGTTCATATAAAACAGCATCATATACTAGATACTGAGGAGTGTCAGTTCTAAAAAGACTACGATTAAGTAGTGAGTAGTGACAAGGTACCTTGCTTTTATAGTTCAAGTGGAACAACAAATGGCTGGCTGAGGCATTACAAAGCATGGCACATAAAGCAACCACTCAAAGAACCCATATGACGAGTCCTACGAATTAATGAAGTTTTACGTGAGCTCCTACCATCATGTGCCTGATTGTCTGACACTGAGCTTCTCATGTCTTGCGCTTTCTTCTGAGCTGATCTCAATTTGTTCATAATTTTATCCATGGATGATGACCTCTTCTTTTCCAGCTTCATCTGAAAAAGATAGAAGATATTGTAGGAAATGAACACAATGTGACATATCTTATACAATCGGCATAAATCTGGAAAGTATGACAATATAGATCTTGTACTAATACATTTAGTTACATTTCCCCTAAAGCTCCATTACTTTGGTAAACAGCATAAATCTACATTTTTCCTGACTTGCCTAGGAAATTTGGTTTACAAGGTGAAGATTCTAGCCTAGGATAAACATATGTTCAACATGGGACATTTGGGTTTTAACACGTTACAGAAACACATATCGAGTGAGACAAACCTCTAGTTTCTGTATTGCTGCCTCAGCTTTTGCCTTCTGCAGATTCTCCCATGCAGCAATTTTGGCTTCCTCTCTTTTAACTCTGATGAAAGAGAAAGAGGTTACCATTTCATATTAGTAGTATCTGCCATCTTTCGGATTTTAATTCTTGTTGTGGCAATTTCTTCATAAGAACTAGATGAATCTAATTTTACCTACAAATTTTCATTATCAATCTTTAATCAATATCGTTTTATATTTATTAGATTTATGTAGAAAAACTTACTTTGAAACGTTCTTTGCTGAATCAGAGAGATCCCAAGCACAAGATCGAACATCGGCATTTTTCTTTCTCCATCTATCAACAATATCAGATCCCTTCCCAGGTATCCGGGCTTTATGTTTCTTGGTCCACCTTGTCACAGTGACCCTTTCATCAACCTGCACATCCCTGACTTCCAATTTCAAAGAGGGGCCACTCTGCATTTCCTCAATAGGGAAGAAAGAGGAAGTGGAAGCAGAGTGATCATGTGCCTCCTTGGGAGATGAGTGAGTGCTATCATCAGGGCTCATTTGTGTTGCCATGTCCCTTCGTGAAACTGCACGAGATACATTGGTGGCTGCATCCTTGACCCCATCGTGCTTTTCATCTGGTGATTACCAACAGACACATACCAACAATCAGCCATTCATGAATACACAATAGTTCAATTGAATGACCTATAATTATGAAACAAAATCCAATTCTCTTCAGTACTGTGAGACTGCATTGTGATTGATTTAGGTTGGACTCAACTAATTACAATTACTGATGTAATCAAATTAAATTATTACCTTGAGAACCAGGCATGGATGACTGTTGATCCAAAACCTCAGAGCAACCATGCACGCTAACCGAACGAGCAATGCCAGGCTCAGTCCGATTAGAAAAGGCCCCATTATGAGCACCGGATGAACGAAATGCCATTCCATCCGCCGCCATAACCCCAGCTGAAAACGGAGAACCTGCCATGAAATTAGGAACACTGCCTCCATCAAACATCGGCATTGCTGGCGAGTACAACGAATAATATGCAACTCCAGGAGGACCAAGCGGACCACTCTTCGCCTTGGGCCTCCTCTGGACCTGCTGATTCGACTGCCTCATTACACCATCTCCCTGAACCGGACTAAAAATCCACCTCTCTGCATCTTCCCACTTGGACGGCAACGTCCTTCCATTATTAAACGGCAACATTGCAGCTCCAGCAGTATTCTTCCTCCCCAAATTAGTACTCGCCGGAACACGCTCCGAGCTCCAACCTTTCTGAACTCCGAGACTAGTATGCCGATAAGTAGGAGTCCCCGGACTCGGGAATGTTCCAGACTTGCGCGACGCCATTGAGCTCTTCTTCAAAGTCCCCAGTCTCGGAGACGAGGCAGTGACATTATTCAAATCCAAAGAAGCGGGTCTCGACCTGTCTAGCTTCTTCGTTAGAGCTTCAGATCTAGATCGACGGTCCTGGCATTCTATAGAACACAAAAGGTAAAGAAGAGCTATGATTTTGGATTGGATTGGACAAAAATAAAGTGGCTTTATATTATACCTTTCAAGGCTAGAGAGAAAGAGCTACGTGCTGAATCAGGAACCGAATCCGCGTCGTGATCTTGGTTTTGAACTGTGCCAAAGAGTGAGAGAAAATCAGGCGAAAAAAACAGATAGTCACATCGTTTTGAAAAAATTGAACGTCGTATGGGAGCTGAGCTGTACTACCTTTGGCCTTTTCTCCTTTTCTGGATCGGCGAACGTGGTGGTGGCTATGCTTGCTCGGATCTGGATAGAGATCGGAGCTCTCTTCAAGCTGGTGGCGGAGCTCGTGCGCCGCCGAGTTCTGCATATATCAAAAATTCAAATTTAGGCTTCCGCATTTTGCAATGGCCATTGAAATTGAAGCATGCAGAGAGAGTTACCGGAGAGATCTCGGAGGCGGTGGAGTCGTGGTCGAGGGGTTCGGAGGCGAAGGAGCAGCGGTCAACGCTGGCGGAAGCGGAAGAGGAGAAGAGGCTGGACTCGAGGGTGTAAATGACCGAGTCCGGGCTGGCGTCTCGGACTCTTAACCCGGATCTCTGCTCCGACATTGTTAATTTCACTGGCGGAGCGTTCACATTGGAGATAGTTGAAGGAGGAGGAGAAGATTCGGTTATTTGTTCGGGGTTTAGTGAGGCTGAAATGGCGGGTATTAGAAGGAAAAGGGGTTTATTTATGGGTTAAAGTCACTCTCATTATGCTATGCTAATCACGCTTCTAATTTCTCCTTATTCTTTAACCTTTTCTTGTTTTTTTATTAGAATAACCACCGAAACTACAAAAATCAGAATTTGACGCTGAATTCGTGATCTCTCGTTTACAAAAAATATATTATGTTATACGAAACGGCAAATTTTTTTATGCTCATATTCAAAGTCGAATGAGGGGCTCGATTGGTCATTTGCGGCTCGTTCTAACAAAATATTTATATTGGTTAGCAGTAGATTTTCATTGTTCCATGTTTCTTGAATAAGATTCTCATACTAAAAACTATAAAATGTTCTTTTTGAAGCCTGTTCACCCTGTTTGTTTGGGGAAAAACTCTTAATTCTCCTTCGTTAATGTCAATAATCGGGTGTATCTAATAGCAAAAATATACACTTGACATTATTTAATTTTTTACTTGTATAAGTGCACATTGGCACAATCCTTACTAAAACAAATTGTGTAGCTAATGATGTTCATTGTTATGTGGTGTTTTTTAGAATGTATAAAATTATAAATTTATGATATAATTTTAAGATGTTTTTCAGTTTTTTTATAATGATGTTCATGTTTACGTTCTCCTTATATTATATGGTTTCATTTAATAGTTAAATCTTAAGAATACAGTTTTGCCCCTATTAAAACAGTGCACATCGGAGCATTGATTACTCCGTATTCAATATACTCAAGTCACATTACAGTTCGGATTTTGGTTTATCGAATCTAGAGAGACAATTAGTTAAATAAACACTATTTTATGCGGCTTTTTCGCATTTTGAGCAGATGGATTAAGCATTTAAAGCTTATACTAATCAAGTGGGGTCAGAGGAGTGTTTTGCTTCTTTTAATGTTTGGGCCGTGATTAAGTTTTTAACTAAGAAAATGATAGTGGGACCCGCGTGTCATGTGTCAGCAGAATTTTTGGCAGTCTTCGGGTCCGGGTCTGAAGGTGGGCCGGAGTAACATGGACTTCTATTTGGGTTGTCGGGGTAAATTTCGAATGCACTGTTGATGCTCTCATCCCAACACAATTGCATTCAAAGCATTTTTGAAATGTCCATTTGAAAGCTTATAGTTTCCATAAATTTTTCATAAGAACTCGACTATACATAACCAATGATCATGTTGGCAAGAGCCTTGGTGCGGAATCCATGCTTAAATTCGAATCATGCCGACGCTAATTAGAGTCAAGTCCTAATTTATTTTGGATGGTTAGAAGAAGAAAATGTTAGGACATGACACGTGCATTAGTCTCTAGTCTCAGAAACCTTTAAGGATACCAACATTAATAATCTTATAAAAAAAGTGACTATACATTAAGTGTTTTAATCTCAATCGTTAAAAATAAAATCCGATATAAACACAATCATTTTCGTCTCTAAAGACTAGTAAAAGCCTACCAATTAAGACAAATGGTGCCGGATTGAATGGTGATATTGGACTAAACTCTACCATTGCATCGAATGAGGTGAGTGGTCATAGTGATTGAATTGATGAGAGAGCTTGATTTGAACAAGCAATACAAACAACACATTCATTCCATAAGACAGAAAAGCAAAAAGGCAACCACGGGTTTTGAATTTGGGCAATCTTTCTGCCCCCTTAGCATCAAGGCTCCATTGAATTGACTTAATATTCCTCTCCATACCACTTTGTCTGATTTCACTTCTTTATTTTGGTACAACAAAAATTGTTGAGGACATTACTCGTTTTACCCAACCGGCTGGTAGGTAAACTGGAGCTATTATTAAGTCCAACTAGTGGCAGCTACATTTTGCCTCAAATTGTGCCGCTCAAACAGGATTTATGAAGATCCACAGCTCTAAATATTCGCATAACCTCCACTGGTGTTTGTTTAATTTAATGGATAGTTCATAGTTCTAATCTGACTGAGATTCAATTATCAATTACAGAGCTCAAGCTCATTCCATTGGTTCACACGTGTTAAATAACATTAATATATGTATTTGGCAGCCATTACTCTCCACCTTCCTCACCAGGCACCCTATTAGACCCTCTAGGTCACCAAAAAAATGATTTCATGTTTAAAAAAATGGAAACTGACTGTGCTACTATTTCTTCAAAAAACAGGCCGGCAAGGACTAATGCTAATAGTAACCCCCTTCTATTATTTTTCTAGTTCTAGACTCCAAGTTTGCAGGACTGTATGTTACCACAATGCTATGATCTGTGACCTCCTTGCTAATAAAAAAGATTAGTGCAGGATGAGAGTAAGATGGAAGCATTCACACACCTATTACAAGGAGGCTGCTCCTTTCTGCAAGGGCGCAGTTACTCATGGCAGCTCATTCTCTTCTGTTATGTGAAGGCCTGCATAGCTGCTTGGGGTATATGGCAAAGCAGGGATATAACTATGTGTCATCTCTCCTTGCCATGTCACTGAAGTAAGCAGTTATTCCCTTCAACTTGCCATTTCCAAAGTTTTTCTCCACCTGACACCAAATACAACAATCAGAAATGGACATGATAATTGTTTGAATTATGTCTGTGTCTAAAAGATGGCTACACAATCAATTTACTAGGTCACCCTGTGACTAAAGGAAGAAATTAAAGATGAACATTAATGAGATAAAGAAAATACCTCCAGCAACCATGGTGGAGTCACTGAAAGAGACAACTCTGCTAATTGGTTGACATCAACATTTCTAGGGAGAAACATGACAATCTTGGAAGCAACTTGCTTTGCTGTGTTGAAGAGAAAATATCTGCAAGAGATCATCACTGAGTTACAAAGAAGTAATGAAAGAAGTAAAGGAGCAGAAAAACTTGGAAATTTTAGAGAGGAAGATTTAAAAGCGGACGAAAACAGACCCATCAAGGGGCTTAAGCATTTTCATAATGTCATATGCCTCTTCTCTTGCATAATCTGGTCCTCCCCATGGGGGTGACAAAAAGACTGTATCTGCCTGCAGTAGAGGAATACTGACGGTTTTAGGCCAAATCCAACAGAACTAGGAGAAAGACTATGAACCCAGTATAACAAATTTCACCAGCAGGGATAAAAATTATGGCAAATCCGCATAATAAGAATCAGAAATGCCAAATATATCTGCAGAACTTCATATTGTCATAGTAACTCTCAGCAAACAGAGGTGAGACATGAGAAATCAACAGTAACACAAGGTCTGCCACATCATCACTGAAAGCAAATTGCAAACCCCTTCTATATGAATTACAACATCAGAAAACACATAAGAATATAGATTTAGTACCTTCAACCTTGATGCCAAATGGAAGAAGTCCCCCATTATGAAATCTATCCTATATCATCCACTCCATAGATCACAGCATTATGTTGTGCATAATCAATTTTTGATGGATCAATATCAATGGCAGTTCCATGTTTGCTTCTGAGATGCAAGTGCATATCAAAAAGAAAAGCTAAGTCACAGTACTTAATCAAACAAAAAAGATAAACTGTTCAGAGCATAACGCCAACAGCCCAACAGTATGAACTCAGAAAGTACCCCATCAAGATGCATAGCAATATCAGTGACAAATCACCAGCACTGTTCAATCTAAACAAATTAAGGAATTATAAAACATCATCTAGTTTTATCATTATTTGAGGGCACACAGATAACATTGACTGCAGAAGCTGAAGTGAATGCTTGATCAGGTGAGAAATAACTACCATATGTACGCATGGACGCTATCTATGCAAGCAGATAGTGCAATTGCAGTTGCATATGTCATGAATTAACCTACCTAACCATCTTTGATAACTGAAATTCCATAATTAAAGTTATCAGCCAAAGTAAATTATGCTTAGGTTGCCCAAGATCAGTTCTACAGTCTAAGATGCCACTTTCTGACAAGTGATTTTCCCCTTACTTATAACATTCATTTATACCAGGAGGAACAGGCAGAAAAAGAAAAAAAAATCATAAGATAATCATGATATTACTCACATCTGAGCAAACTGGATGGCATTCCCACAAACTCCAGTAAAACAGTCAATGACGATGCCACTACCACAACGTTGGGCATGATGCCTAGCTAGAGCTTCTTGAGTAACCGAAAACCATCCTTCCTCATCCATTTTTATACCATCATCATATCTGGAGAATAATAGATACCAATATTCAATGTTCTAAAACTCGGCCTAGTCGGCCAGTCACCAAAACTATTTTGGCGTAGTCGGCCGGACTAGTTGGCCGGGAGAAAAATCAGGCTAGTCAGGGGAAAATCAGGCTAGTCGGGAAAAATCGGGCTAGTCGGTGAAAAATCGGCCTAGTCAGCTCAACTAGGATTAGCCCAAAAATAAGAAAAAAAGGAAATGACGTCGTTTAACTCGTTTTGACTCGATCAAAACTCAAACCCTAATTCGTGTTTAATATTGTAATGTGTTATTAACTATTTTTATTATTTTGGACATTATATTACCTTTTACTAAAAAATATATGTAATTATATGTTTTAAAAATAAAAATAAATCCGAAAATTAAAAACCGAGTACTCCCCGAGTACTCCTCTACTCGCTAGTCCCCGGCTGGCCGACCGACTAGCGACTTTTAGAACCTTGCCAATATTTACCAATATCAACAGAATACTAAAAAGACTGCAGCAAAATTGAGTTCAGACCTTCATTCTCATTGGAAAATTTTCTATGGCTTCAAATTCTTCTCACTTTCTTTTTCCGTTTAACTACAGCAGGGTCAGATTTCATTACCAACTCAATTGTTGCAGAAACTTCAGATTCATAATGCACACTCGTATCCTCATCTTCTTCCGTGCGTGAATTGGACATGCTGCAAAAAATATATTAGAAACTTCGTACATCTCATATAAATAAGCAACAAACAAGAACAAATTTTACCCAAGTGTATCTACTGTTTGAATGGCCTCATCGTGTCCACAATACATAGGGATTTCCTCACAAGAGTAAACATCATTAGGTTTATCATAGATAATCACAAATATATGGTTCATCACTTTTTCCTGCACGCAGATCATTGTTACAGACCTCATCAGAAACCAGCTGCATAGTCTGGTTTCTGCAACAGTGACCACAATGGCACAATTCAAGGAGAAGAAAATAATTAGTGTCTAATACTCATATCACAGCATGCATAAATAAATAACAAGTTCCAAAGGACAAAAACACATCGATGGAACATAGAAATACCTAAAGATGTAGCCCTGGACATTTGATGACAAGCATGATGCATTTTCATCATTGTAGCTGTTATTGCTTTGAAGCTCATGACATATGCCTGCGCTGACAGTTGGCTTGGATTTATCAAACATAGAATTGACAACAGTGAGTTCAATGCCCCTTGAGAGCTCATCATATGGTTGACTCTGTATCACATAATCATTTCTTGGTTCTTCAAAGGAATCAATGTTACCCAGACGGCCAGACCATATAAACCTGTTGTCTTTAAGTCAGTGCTGACATCCATCTGAGTTACTTCAGCAGCACCTTTATTTGACTTACATGTGGTGTCAACAATTTCTAAATGTTCCATGCCCTCAGGAGGGTACCATGTGGATGTATGTGTTCTCATATTATAGAAGTAATTTCTCATGTAGTAAGAATCCCAGTATACCATCCAGTCCTCAAAATCATTGTCAAGAACTACTAGACATGTGGAATATGAGACTGATTCAGATACACATTGCTGCTCAGGGACATGATCCTCACAAGTTTTGGTAAGTTCCCCTTCATGGCAAGCCATTACTGAACACTCTAAGTGGTCATGCTCCATCAGTCTTTCATCTGGCTCTGTCTTTCCATGGCCATTAGCAGCATCCGTTGAGCAGCCAACTGAATTTGCTAAAATTGTTGTGGCATCAGTGACCACCGCACTGTTGTGTAAGGAATCACAATCCCGGTCGTCATCATAAACAGTGCCAAGTGTCCCATCATGAATTTTTCCCTTGGTAGAATCTCTAGTAATCTCAATTGAACTTGCTTGAGTATCTCCTTCACCAAGGGGGCAATGCAATTTGGTGGCATTAACTGCATCAGAGCAAGATGATTCATTTTGGCCCATCATCGACATACTACACAAATAACTGCTTGGTTTATCATCAAATACAAAAGGAGATACGCTCTCCTCCACACTCATTTTGCAAGAGTCCAGGGCTTCACCCACAATGTCATGGGAAGTGTGCTTCAAGCGCATTCCCTTCCTTTTGCTTACCGTCTTCCTTTTCTGCTTCTGCAAATAAGTTTCCAGAATCAACAAATCAGATTAATACTACATGTGCTAGTAGTGGTGAATGTGAATACTGAATAAGCAATACTTAATATGTCAATTCGTATCACAAAATGTACCCCCTTATTTGTTTGAAACGACACCCCGGAAGCCCCAATTCATTCATCTGTCTAGTAAGTTCCATATCCTTAGGCAAAACTCCACCTTCTGTGAAACCCATAAATTCCAAATAAAACGTTTAACACTACTACAGGCACATGATTATTCAATGAAATTACCAAACACACCAAGAACAACACTAGAAAATTTAATCAGATAGTTGAACATAGCAAAGAAGGTGAATCACTAACCTGAGGCAAGGGCGTTTGAGTCATCGTCTCCGTCATCCTCAGCTGGTTTCTGTAATCATCGGCGAAATTCATAGCATTCACTAACAAGACTCAAACTTTCAGCTAAGAAAAACTGAAATTAAGCTCAAGAAAGCAAAAGACTTGCAATCTGTTTCAGAGAGAACGACATGTCGTTCCTTGTGCCATCGTCCCTGTCAAGCACACAAAACCTCGTAAACCCTAGTATTTGAGGGAAGAGAAACAGAGACAAAGAAACGCACCATAGGAAGACTTCGGTGAGCTTCAACAGAGATCCGAGAGCGCTCATACCCGGCCCTTCCTCTTCAGCTTCAAACATCTCAGCCTTCGAATTATTCGGCGCCCTCGTTTTTATAGCTCCGGCGTGAAGTGAAAACGACGACGTTTGGTCTGGGAGGAAATAAAATAAGAAAAACTAAAACGGTGCGTTTTGGTGAGGGGACGAATATCAGGGTTTAAGAAATAGCGAAGCAGTAGGAGAGAAAAATGGAAGATGAGGAAATAGAGGAGGGGATGCTGATGGAGGAAGAAGCTGCTCCGCCGCGGCCGGAGAAGTCGCCGTACGAAGTTTTGCGAGAGAGCAAATCGTCGGTGGAAGAAGTAGTCGCCAAAATGCTCTCGATCAACAAAGAAGGCAAACCTAAATCGGAGCTCCGTGAGCTCGTCACTCAGATGTTCCTCAACTTCGTCAGTCTCCGCCAGGTTCGTTGAATCAAAATCAGGTTTCTTTTCTGTGATTTTTGATCTGAATTAGGGCTCGATTTTGGTAGATTTGATTGATTTTGATTGCGTTGCAGGCGAACCGTTCGATCTTGCTGGAGGAAGACCGCGTGAAATCGGAGACGGAGAGCGCGAAGGCTCCGGTGGACATGACGACGTTGCAGCTCCACAATTTGATGTACGAGAAGAGTCACTACGTGAAGGCCATCAAGGCTTGCAAGGACTTTAAGTCCAAGTACCCGGACATTGACCTTGTGCCGGAAGAAGAGTTCTTCCGGGATGCTCCGGCGAGTATCAAAGAGCTTACATTATCAAACGACGCGGCGCAGGACCTGATGCTCAAGCGGCTCAATTTCGAGCTTCATCAGCGGAAGGAGCTGTGTAAGCTCAATGAGAAGCTGGAGATGCATAAGAAGGGTTTGCAGGAGACGATTGCGAGTCGGAAGAAGTTCTTGAACAGTCTTCCCTCGCACCTCAAGTCTCTGAAGAAGACGTCACTGCCGGTGCAGAATCAGTTTGGAAATATGCATACTAAGAAGCTAAAACAGCACCACTCGGCTGAGTTGTTGCCACTGCCTCTCTATGTGGTTTACTCGCAGTTCTTGGCGCAGAAGGAAGCTTTTGAAGAACAGATTGATTTGGAGATTGTTGGAAGTGTGAAGGATGCTCAAGCTTTTGCACACCATCAAGCAAATAGAGATACCGGTAAGTGGTAACTAATGCTGAACTCATACTTTGTAGCTAGTTTAGCATACAATGTAGTCGATTATTGTTGGGTATCGTACTAATTATTGAGTACTCTGGTTTGATTTTTAATTTTAATCCTGCTTATTAGTCTGAAATTAAAGGAGGAAGAATAACAAATAAAGTAGTAGTATAATATTGGTAAATGGTTATGGCTTATGGATCAGGTGTTTCTACAAATGGAGAGACTAGTAGGTTAGATGATGATGCACCAGATGAAGAAGATGATGGGCAGAGAAGGAGAAAGAGACCCAAGAGAGCTCCAACCAAGCAGAACCCTGATCAGTCAGGAGTATATCAAGTGCACCCGTTGAAAGTTATTCTACATGTTTATGATGATGAGGCTTCTGATCCCATGTCGACAAAACTAGTAACCCTTGAGTTTGAGTATTTGTTGAAGTTGAATGTTGTATGCGTTGGAGTTGAAGGAGCTCATGAGGCAGCGGAGAATAACATCTTATGCAACCTATTCCCAGATGACACTGGCCTTGAGCTTCCCCATCAGGTCAGAATGCTTTTTTACTTGAATTGCTAGTGATCTTTGGTTATCCATCTGTTGCTTCTCCTTCCCTCCCCACCATACTTACTCTCTCTTGTCTCTTCTCTGCATTGTTCATATAACACTGATCGCTACATTACATTCATTGATACAGTCAGCCAAGCTTATTTCTGATGGGACTCCTGCATTTGATGAAAAGAGGACATCCCATCCATATAAGTGGGCCCAGCATTTGGCTGGAATTGATTTTTTGCCTGAGGTGCCACCTTTGCTTGCTGTCCATGATGCTCCAACCAGTGCCATAACTAAAACTGATTCTGTGTCTGGTTTGTCACTTTATCGCCAGCAAAATCGAGTACAGACAGTTGTACGAAGAATTCGCTCTCGGAAGAAAGCTCAGATGGCTCTTGTGTGAGTCATTTCCTCTGTAATTTAGACTCTTACAAGGGCAGTCTAGAAAATTTGTAGGATAAGGATGCTGCATCGTTGATCAATTCTGAATATTAGTTTTAACATTCTGTTTACTTGGTTCTTTTTGTATTGGCATCTATTCTGATATAAAGTAGCTAGTTGTGTTATATGTGTTTTTTGTTCCCTGCTGCTTTCTTGGAAAATTTAATCTGCTTTATCTATATCTATAACCTATATACCTATATCAGGGCTCTCCTCTTCTTTTGGAAGTCTCTTGATGTCTTGTGTGTGAGTGTGGTATGGTATCCTCTATTTTGGGAAATTGCCATTCTTTGGTTGGCTTACAGGGAACAGTTTGAATCACTCATGAAGCTTAAATGGCCAGCTTTGTCTTGTAAAAGTGTTCCATGGGCTTCGCATGCTCGTTAGTGCAACTTACATGGTTGTTCACCTGTAGGACCTCCACCTACTCTGGCATCATCTTTGTCGGCCATAGATAAGGAGCAAGTTCAGGAACGTATAGATTCTGATTCAGTTGGGAGATCAAACTCTTCAAAGGAAGAGCTGGAGAGTATGAGGGAAGATGGGGAACTTCCATCTTTGGTTCAAGTTGCATCAGTCAATGATGATAAACTTGTTCAGTTTAAAGGAGACTCTAGGGGGCTATCATTTCTTTCGAAAAGACCTCCTGTCAGCAAGGCAAAGCCACTAAGTTATAAAAGACATAATGAAGAATTAGATTTTTTGCTGGATACTGAGAGTGATGTAGATGAACCTACACATATTGAGACAGAAGGAAATGGGGTGCCTATCCAATGCTTTGAGGTGGCTGGAAATTCATGGGTGGATTTCAGGGCAAGGGAATTTCGTATTGTTTTAACCAGGAGAATAGACTCAGAGAATAGGAACGTGAAGTTAGAAGCCAAGGTAGCTAATAATTCATTTTTCTCTTGCGTATGCATTATGTTTTACTTCTGGCATTTTATTATCATTTCTATTCTGGCAGATTAAGATCAGCATGGAGTATCCTTTAAGGCCTCCCTTTTTTACATTGAGTCTTTGCACTATGTCTGGAGAAAGTCATTACGAGAGTGATGATTCTGAGTTGTTCAATGAACTTCGTGCAATGGAAGCCGAGGTAAGCAAAACAAGCATTTTCATAGACAATCTCATGAGTGTCTTAATTTATATGACCTGCATTGGTGTATAATTATCATCCTTACCTTGTTCATGATTCAATGTTGGATTCAATTTGTCATTTCCCTTCCTGAATGGATGCTGTAACTTCACATTTTCATGTTCCTTCCTGTAGATCAATCTTCACATTGTGAAGATGTTATCCCAAAATGAAGAAAATAACATCCTAGGTCATCAAGTTTGTTGTCTAGCAATGTTCGACTATTACATGGACGAAGCATCCCCATCTTCTGAGAAGAGAAATAGCACTTCAGTGGTTGATGTTGGATTGTGTAAGCCTGTCAGTGGTCAGCTTATTGCCCGATCGTTTAGAGGAAGGGATCGCAGGAAGATGATATCCTGGAAGGACATGGAATGCACTCCTGGCTATCCATACTAGATGTATAGCTTCAGTAACTAATCTCTGAATCTGGCAAAACTGTTGCCCGCAATTGCTGTGTCGTTATGCATTTGACAGATGGATATTTATTCTATCTTCAGATTTTCTTGCTCGTCCAAAACCTTATTTTGGTTAGTGTTCTACTGTCGAGTCACGTTATTTCCGGACTCACCATCCAAGGTTGTGTGGAACTAGACAACTAGTGAAGATCCTTGAAGTGCATCACATTAGAGTTGGATATAAATTCATGAAAATGGTCACGGTTTCAGGGATCCTTGACTTGTCTCACATACGATATGAATGCGAAGTAATGAACAGCTTTTGAGTTTTTAAAAAGGGCATCCGGAATGACCCTTGGCTCTATATTCACAACAAAGAAATGCGCAAGCTTAGTAACAACTTTCCTCTTTGCTTTCTCAAATTTTTGTTTCAGAATTCAGGTAAACGAAAATAAACTTATCCAACTTGGAGCTGCACAGACTCACCGACGATTGCACATTTGCAATGAAGGTGAAAAATCTTTATTGTTGTTTCATTGTCGTACACTCGCAGTCTTTTTGGGACGGAACGGGGGTCTGGGCCTAGTAAGTAGCCTACGCTCAGTAAGTACAACATACAACTTCATAGTTCACAAAAAATCCAGTAGTGGCAAACTGGCTGCTGCATGATAATATTCACTATATTGTTCAAGAAAATGAAAATACAATATGGAAAACAGTAACAAAGATACTGCAAAAGGGTCAGAGGTTGATGCTGCTAAAATACTTGTCTGACTATTTGTAGGTAACAGGACCTGGACAGATTCTATAATATGTATCAAATATATCTCCCTGACCATATTTTGCTTCCCCTCACCTACCTACTCATACTGTCCAGAAGAGAAGCATAGATGGAAAATAAATGCAACTTCAACCTATAGCACACTAAACCTTTCAAAAAAAATCTACAGCACAAGAGACATGATCCTTATATATGTACAGACACCAATTTCCCCACAACGTAACCCCATCACCAACCTCCGCACTTTACCATGGACCGGTCTGTGTTCGTCTTAAGCAACGTCTCTTGCCTCCTCTTTGAAGATTTTGGATCTCAATATCCTGTGAAGTTAACAAATTCTAGATGGTCAATCAACTATAGAGCACCACAGTGGTGATAAAGAAGATAAGCTTTTCAATTTCATTTCAATAGTTATCTGAGAACTTCATCTGTATTTGTGTGTATTGATGAGATGGTAACATAGCAATTGGTTTAAAATAGATTGGAGACAAGTTCAAATACTTTTTCCTACACTAGATCATGGATGGTTTATGTACTACTAATGCAGTAACATCTTAAAACAAATTCCACAGGAAAGGATTTGTTTCATAAACTACTTCAAAGAACAACAGCGCAAATAACTGAAAGAGGTACCGCATGTTGCTTATTCCTAGAAAAACTGTAAATCAAGGACGACAGAAAGGGCTGTAAGAACTTGGCTAGGAAATGAAAGAAGATGTGCAACTCTGGCAAGCTGAAGTTGAAGATAGAGTTACAGCACGAAATAGAATTCATAAGGACAAATAACCAAGAAAGCATGTCTATACTCTATAGCAGATTCTTATTGTGGAGAGATGTAGAGTGACTTCTACTCAGCAGTATAATTTGTTAATAATAAAGATCCCCCTCCTCCAGCCCCATTTCCCAACTAGAAAAAAGACAACAGAAAAACCGAAGTACCTGATTCTTCTGCAGTTCCATCATTTCATCCTGTGGCAGCCAGTAGACAGTGAAAAAGAGTCAACCACATGAATTTAAATTTATCATAGCTATTAATTGGTGTCTGCATCAAACTATAACTAAACAAACCTGATTCTTCTGCAGTTCCATCATTTCATCCTGTGGCAACCAATAGACGATGAAAAAGAGTCAACCACATGAATTTAAATTTATCATAGCTATTAATTGGTGTCTGCATCAACTATAACTAAACAAACCTTTTTCTTCTTCAAGTTCTGGTTCTCCTCTTTTAGCTTTGCAACTTCTGCTTCCAACTCCATTGTGTAAGCCTGGAAAAAGCAGAAGATACAAAATATATGAGAAAGAAGATGGAAGTTTGAGATGATGGTGGCATTGAAGTACCATAGTCATCCACTTTTCCCCATGCGGTTCAATTTCTAAACAGAACTAAAGTCACAGGTATGGAACTTATTCAAAGCTTTTAATGATTTTGGGACTATACTCCCTACTTTGTGTTATTTTTCTTAAACAAATGTTCCATTACCTTGTAACAAACTGGATCCTTAAAACTTCTCATGACTGTAACTCCCCAAAATCTCATCTGTTGTCATGTCGGATCGCTATCACATTACCCTTCTGCGGCTATCTTTCATGAAGTTTTGGGATACAAAAAGTCAATAGATGATAAAAGCAGAAGGTCAATGTCTAGCAAAAGTGAAAATCGACAACAAAATGAATTTGCTTAACCTCTCTGCAACTCGGGAACTTGGAAAAAAAGTTCTTGGATTGAGAAAGATAATAGTATATTTAGGTTCTGTTTCCCCACACTCATAGAACTCTGGTAATCTATTACGGTGGCAACATAAAAGTTGAATCTGATCCACCATAAGTTTTCACCTAGTGTTTAAAGTTTAAGACTTCATTTTTAGACCAAAAGACTCCACTCCACTACTAATGACCCAAAAATTTGTGGAAGTCGCTTCTAATGAGAAGTTGCAATCCTCACTAGACTAATGAGCTCGTAGTTTCACCTGATAATGTTAACAATCCTCACTATGACTTCAGATTATGCCTAAAAACACAGTAAAACAATGAAACAGACGTTCACCTGTTTGCGAGCTCTTGATCTGGCAGCTGACTCTCTGTTCTTGATCATCCTCCTCTGTCTCCTCTCAACAACTTTCTCCACAGGCCCCCCTTTCCTTCCCCTAAAACCATTGTTAAACACATACGGCATTGGTGACACCGACGACGTATCAGTCCCATTACTCCTCCCATTTCCAATCCCATCCGACGACAGCTGATTCGCAGGAGATACTGCAGCCACTCGATCATTCCCAGCTCCTAGTCCAACCATCCCCATCCCTCCTTGCAGCACTGGACTCTGAACCATTGGATTACTCATACCCTGCTCGCCAATCCCCATAATCCCACCCCTCATTCCTGGACTCCCTAACTGCGAACTGTATGTCACAGGCTGCTGCTTCGGGAATATTTGCAGCTGTTGCGGCTGATTTGATCTAACACCGTTAGCATTCAGCGGCAAATTTGAATTTAAATTCCCATTCTCGGAACTAGCACGGTCCGGCTGCTGAAACCCGAATCCAAACCGAGCCAACTCCCCGAAAAACCCGCTGCCACCTGGACCATCCTCTCTCACAACTCCAGCTCTCATCAAAAACTCCTCCAATGTCATCTCCCCCAGAGTCTGCTGCCTCTGTGGCTCATTCGACCAGCCGACGCCGCCGCCTTTTTCTTCCTTAGCCGAAAGGTTCCTCCACACCTCATCCACCGTCTTCTGGCTCAGCGTCCGAGGCAGCGTCAACGACCCCTGTCTCTGCAGAGGCACCTGCCCCTGACTAAACCCATCTTGGCCAGTAGGGACCGTAGTCTGAGTCTCCTCCGCGCTCCAGATACTCTTCAAAAGCTCATCCATATTCATAGACCCAAAATCTTTACCTGGCCCTCCCATGGTGTTCTGCAACTCGTCGAACGTGAGGTTGTAGATCGACGTCTGCCGCGCTAAGCCGTTGCTGTAGTTGTTGCTTCCAGGTGGCCGGCCTCCGCCGTCGCCTTGGAAGTCAGTCATGAAACCCTTGAAATTCATATTGGCAATCTCTAACTCAACCCAAAGACTCAAGCTTTAGTGTTCTTTATACAAAACCTGGAAAATTCAGAAATCATATATCAGAAAGAAAGAAAGAAAAAAAATCCAACTTTGGTACCCAATAATTGACACTGTCAACTTTCAGCCAATCAAAAAATAACTGACAGGATCATAAGCTCCAGATCACTCACCCAAAAATCACAGTTTTCTCATGCAACAATAAGAACAAGAACAAATAACAAAAGATTTATCACACCCTCAAAATTTCCAGCAAATTTATACAGAATAAAGATGAAGAACTGGATTATCAAAAGAAAATTAATATTTTTATTTTATTTTTTCCTGATATGGGCTCTGAATTCTTTTTACCTGTTACTATTTTGGGAATTTTTGGAACTTTGAAGAGTGGCTGCGGCTGCTAAAATATAGTGCTTTTGGTTTAGAGCTATGGAGGAAGCGCCGAGTGTCTGAAGCTCCTTCGTCAGTCGCGTTTGGCTTTTAAGACAGAGGGGTGGGGGCGTACAATTATTATATCTTATTTATCATTTTAAATAATGGGAGGCCGAGGCGTGGACCAATCGCCGATGTGGTAGAGAGGATCTGATGTGACGTGTAGCCAATGAGGAGGTGCAACCTGGGGGGATCAGAACCATACACGTTTGGTGCAGTCGAGGATTGGATGGGAGTCGTTTGGCTTTTAGTGGGCGATGGGGGATAAGGACCAGCGACGCAAGTTGCGCTCACACGGAAAAAGCATGGTCCGGACTCCGGACTTTTGTTCGGTTCGGTTCGGTTCAGGGGTAATTTCGTCTATTTCGTTTTAGTATACTTTGGGTTTTTAGATTTTGTACTTTTTTACTGATAATTCAAAGCATTGAGAACCGACAGTTGAAGGACCAAGTTATTTGTCCGCTCGGACGAAAACCATGCAAGAGAATATTCGCCGAGGGCATTCAACGGTAATAAGTCCGTGTTTGGATACAAGGTTGTCTACAAGCTTGGTGTATGGTTTGGGGGTTTTGATACGTTTTGACGGGCATGATAATACGACTCGAATTTGATATTGAAAGTAGCATGTTTGGGTTATCGTCATTCGATAGAAACGTAATTGCGACATGAACCTTGGACAATAGAAGCGCGTATGTTGAGCTATCGATAGAGTTGTATGTTGAGCTATCGATAGAGTTGTATGTTGTCGCCTTGGCTATCCTTTGGCTTTTTGTTAACCTCGCACTTAATGGCACACGTAAGAGCTCACTTGAGATGAACAAATCATCATTCAGTAAAGCTCAAACTTCATATTGTCGAAGAATTTGTGATTTGTTTTCCAACTTGTACACATGGTAACTGAGCTAGATCGATCGACAATTTAATAATCCAGTCGATGAAACTAGCTAGACCGAGTGAGCTGGTTAATATAACAAGTTCTGGTTAGGATAGTCACTAATATACTCACACCGTTAAATATAAATAACATCATTTATATGGGTCCACAAGTCATAATGAGACCTGACCACGACATATATCACGAACCCTGTCATACGAGCTACGCAACGATATGATGTCGGGAAGTCACATTGATAGTCTTACCAACATGCCCTCACGAAACACATTTTAGAGACTTGTCCTACATCGGAAATATATAAAAAGACAGAGTATTCTCTCTTATAAAAGGAGATTTCCCCTCTCTTAATATAGACATTAGGATTACTACTCTTGTATACTTTGAGGAGCTATTAAGGCACCCAACACTAGTACATGTTAAGTGGACGTAATCTTACCCACCGAAAGTAAGATGAACCATTATAAATCTCGTATTTATTATCTTCATATCGTCATTAAACACACATATCACACTAATGATACATTGTATAGAGAGCGTGTTTAGTTTTATTAATTTGTTGTTGATGTTTTCAGAGGTCTAATAGACTGGTCAAACTTTTGTTATTAACTTTGAGTTATCTCGCTATATTTAGCTAACGAAATAACTCAAACGAGGTTATCTATGATTTAACATATTTATTTTAAGATATTTTAGGTGATATATAAATACATTTAAACTATTTAATTTTTATATAAAGAATAAAATTAATATAATGCTAGTTAAAATAAAGAATATTGATGCACTTAAAATGATATTTTGATTAAAATTTAACGCAAAAATAGTTAATATTACAAAAGATGCTCTTAGCAGCGAATCACTCTGTAATACACTTTTTCCGGACTAGTCTACGGGATATCAACCAATGACCAGGAATTCCCAACCATTACGGGACAGCGTTATTATACACTGAACTGTTGAAAATATCTGTATGGGAGTGCCATACTTTCCCAAAATACAAGCTAAACTATATTTTATGTGATCCTGATCCTGAGCATACGCAATTTAGAAACTTGTATGGCCATAATTGGTTAGTTGAGATACCCACGAACAAAGTAAGAAGCTTTGATATTGACCTTCAAGTCTCACTGTATCCTTTGATCATATACAAAATCCATAACCTATTACATGGCCGGTGTTTCGCTAGGGTTTAATTCCTACCAAGACTTTGATGAACTCCGGCCATTAGTTTAATATCATATAGCATCAGATTTTTTTTTCAATACTAGATTTGACGATATCAACATATCTGTAACAGTCGGTTGGATCACAAAACATCCAATCTGCCTGAAAACAGGGACTATAGCATCAGAGCTCGTCCCTGCCCTATCAGAAGGTCGAAAGCTTTAGAGATCGGGATGTGAATGATGTGGGGCGTTTGCTTGCGAAGCAAGGCCATGCAAGAGTAAGAAAAGAACCATGCACTACGATTCTTCGATCATCATCTTTCTTCTTATTTTGGGATATATAAGAAAAGAACCGACCAGAATTGACGATGTTTAAGAGGGGCACATGGAGCTACGGCATGACTCGACTGCAAAAGTCCAAAGCTATGTGATTGCAATTCTTGTTTAATCTTACATAAACATCATGGTTGCTGGCATTCTGGGATTGGAAGCAAAGCAAAATGGACCAAAGTTGTCTAGCGTGTTCCCTCTTCGAGTCTTGAGGATTAAATAAATCCAGATTGGTTCATTCCTTGGCGATGAATGACATGACGTGTTTCTGCATAATTTAATTACTTTTTTTTGGGTTGTATTAAAATTCTTGTTTTGTTTATGAGGAAGTTGACAAGAGATTTGGTTTCGAAATTATGGAGTCTTTACAAATCATGGTAAGTTTCAAAATTATTCTCCAAGAAAGAGTTCCCATCTGGCTATGGCTAGCTATCATATTCACTGGAATTCTCCACAAATTCAGGTTTTGTTTTGTTAAAATATTTATCGTATATCGAAAATATTAGACATTATATGTGAGTTTATAAGAGTTTGGATAACTCTCTTCATTGTCAATTGGTTTTAGATTTGAACCCCATATTACTTTATTATGGTATCATAGCTGGTTACCTACGTACACATGTGAAGCCTAAAGACCACACGAACTCCACGACCACCCAAGTTGTTGTTCACGTGTTAGGCTTAAAGATTCGCCACACGTGCAGAGGCGTGTTGAGATATAAATCTCATATCAGAAAAAATGAGACCTAAAATTTAGCTACTCTCTTTATTATTAATTAATTTTAAAGTTAAACTCATCACCCTTTAAATATATGTTAGTAGCTGTACTTTAACACTTTTCTTAGAACTCATGAGATTGATCAATTAATCATTGTTTCGACCATTTTTTCTTTCTCGATATTTTAATGTTGCTATAGAGATAGAAAAAGACATGATTATAGGCACTCACAAGAATCACGATAGAGCTGATGGAGATTTTTGTTAGATGGTATCACGTTCCACTAAACAAAGCCACAGTTTGAGAAAGCAGTCTCAGCTTTCTCAGGTGGTAGTGCTTTGAGTAGGTCATAATGCGACGTGTTTGAGCCCTATCAGGCGCTACCGAAAATGGATATCGACGCAGAATACAGTAGTGACCCGTCAGCACGAGAGGTGAAGCCTCCCTCTCCCAACCAAAAAGATCATATTGAATCGGCAACGTGGCAAGAGAATATCGTAGATTCAGTAACTGAGATGTTCAAAGGGTTTTGTGTTTTTTTTACGAGGTTTTGGTTGTGTTTGCTTATAAGTGCAGATAGGCTTTTCTGGATCCTCCAGTGGCATGTTTGATCCTCGTGTCACTGGATTGGGGGCAGACGAAAATGAATGCATACAACACATATTGGTTCCTTCCAAATTTATTAAGGACATAAAGAAACCAAAACTAAGAACAACTGTATATTTTCTTTGATATTTAGTCGATTTACATGTATATATATAAGAGAGTTTGTTAACTTTAATTAAATTAGGGAACTAAATAACTGTATTATGATTCTATCTCTAAGTATAATATCGACTAATTAATATTAATTGATACATTCTGATCATATATGTTTTATGAGATTCTTAATGACTGTTGTCATATTACAATCTCAAACTTACCAGCCATACAACTCAATTATTATCTTTAATAGGACACGTATGTACATGACTCAATGTTGAGAGCTAGCGAGTTGGGGATGACGATGTATGAGGCCGTTTTATTCCGGAGGTGATGGAGTAGATGCCCTCGCTGAGGTTAAAAAAATGCCCCAATTATGTAAACATCAGTCTTTTGAGCCGTTTTATCGACACATTTGCCTCAATTATGAAACATATCAAAGGGAATCATCTAAAACAATATCATGCGTAGAAAAGAAAGAAAGTTGGGTGCAGGTGACCACTAAGCTCATCAACAAATCTGTTAATCCGAAGGATGTTAGGATATTTTTGGAAGGACCAAAACTGGCCATCGTCTCGTTAGAATGGAATGATGGAACCTGTAAAGGTTGAAGTTTTGAAAGAGTTCTAATATACTGGCATATATGAAACCGTGAACTGTTCGATCATTTTTTAAAATCCGATTAGATGGTTCACAGCTTTTAATGATCGAACAGTTCACGGCTTGATATATGTTATACATATATGTATAGCAGCCAAACCCGAAGTTTTGCACCTTTCAGGTGGGTATTTTAAAGCATGATCAAAATTACTCGACTAGTTTAGTATGACCAGGTCCAAAAGAAGCTTCAAACACAACAAAGACGCTCACAGAAGTAGGGTTGGGCACTTTGTACCATAATTCTGACCATGTTCCAGTCCCGTACCGAAAACTAGTTTAGTATGACGGTACTGTCCTGTCTCGATAGTTTGGAAACTGAACGGGACCATCTCGAAAGTATAAATGTACTTGTATCCGATCATAACCGTCTGATTTTTAGGCTGTATAATATCTTACAATGAACTCAAAAACACTCAATAAGACGTCTAAAACCTAAATATAAATTCACAATACTAGTTTCACATGACAAGAGTTAGATAATTCATTCTCATTTGGTGATAATGCTCATATGAAAGATATCGACCGTCATAACGAATCTAAGTAGCAATAGTTAGAGCTCATTTGATTTTTTAA
Source organism: Comarum palustre (assembly GCA_951800085.1). Classification (NCBI taxonomy): domain Eukaryota; kingdom Viridiplantae; phylum Streptophyta; class Magnoliopsida; order Rosales; family Rosaceae; genus Comarum; species Comarum palustre. Next base: position 24,423,842 of record OX637579.1, read on the forward strand.
GCTTAAGAGTTTTCTCGATATCTTAATTAATTAGTTAGATATAAATTACAAACATTTAATTAATTGGTTGTTGACCCCCTTTTCATTTTTACAATTTTTGTTCGTTTTTCTACTTATAAAGAGTTAGGAGTTTAGAACTAGGACAATTATACAATGAAAAAAATAACACCATGGAATATATACATAGAAATATTATACATAATAAAACTCTTATCAATATTGGATGAGTACATTGATTTTATAAAAAATAAATATAAATTTTTTTCAAGAATTTAGGATCAAATTCTCTTTTAAGATTTTTACTTTTATTTTTTTTGTTCGTTGCGGGATCCTGATCCCGTCCCAGTACCGAACGGGATCGTCCCGTGAGGGATAAATTTTTAAAAATATTCTGTCCCGTCCAGGGCATGAAAACCTATCAGTGAAAGCAGATATTAGTAAAGGGGTTCAATCTCCTCTGCAAAAAAGTGAGAACTCAAATTGAGAATCCAGAAGTACCAACAATCACAACAAAGCGAGTTGGGACTGGGTGATCAATGAAATTTTTGAATATCCAAGTTACAGGAGTTGAAAAAAGACCAAATACAACTTTATTTCACAGCATTCTTTACCACATTTTTACTACAAAGTTGCATGTACTCTGAAAGAATTTTCAATATCTACTATTGCTTTCAGACATCTGAATCTAACATAACATTTCGATCAAAAATTGACATATAACAAGCATTACAGAATGGATGAATTTTCCTTTGACATACACTTCTACAAAGTCAGATGAATGATGAATGTGGCTTCATACACCGCCGCGTCTACGCTTTCGGAAATGTCTTAGAATGAAGCTGTCGGCATACAAGGGGTAGTTCTTCCTAATCAGTCCCTTTATGCATTTCCAATATGAAAAGTCGACCAATGTGCCATCTTTTTGAACGATGAACAAGCATCTTGAGCTTTCAAAATCTGGATGATAACCAACCTGTCAACCCATAAAGCGCAAAATGCATTATATAAGAATCCACCTCACTTGGAATACAAATACTGTACACTTGAAAATACCACCAAACACTCATCTATGATAACGTATTCAGTGCAGAAGAAGAAATGAAATCTTCGTCAATAATTCAGACCTAAATGACCTTAAAGGGTCAGTTGCTATCATTTGGCAGCATATTGCCCATCATGTCACAAAACACACACACTCAAATTAGTATCATTTCAGGAAATTAGAAGTGTTTCCCACTAATCATAATTATACCATTAACATATATACCCAAATATCTAAAGGGAAGCAGCATTACACTCCCACAATTCCCTTTTGCACTAGAGTGTAGAACTATAAAGCCCCGACAGAAATTGGAGTGATAAAGAGTGCTAAGTGTAACTCTTTTTAGAAGAGAAATTCCTCGAAGGGGATTTTTGACTTTGTGAGTAGTTCCCCCTATCTAAATCTTATTTAATGGTACAGTAACATATATCTAGAAGTGTCACCCTTCAACTAACTACGATGCTAGGAACCGATATAAAAATTACCAGATATCTAATAGGATCACTATTCACACTCTTATACATCAATGGAGCCCCAACCACTTCGGAACTGGAATGCAATGCAGCTGTGTAAAACACATGGAACTCTTCAAAGCAGGAACCTGAACAGTTCTCCTAGTTCAATCTAAGGGAGTGCCACGATTACACGCATACTACCATTTTTCAACATGAACACTCCAAGCTCCATTAGAATCATATCCATGGACTCCAACTAAGCTAAATTGATCAAAATCTCAATTATCCATATACATAAACAAAGCAGAGATAATTGAAGCACGGGAATATAACTATACCGTGACGTAATCAATACCGCAACCGATCTTCTTAGCAGCCTCAGGATGAAACGGAAGCAACCTCTCTAGAACAGTCTTCTGATGCTCAGGACTCAACCTATCCCCACTCTCGTACTTGGCAGAATGAAGAATCATCCTCACAAACCCAACCAACGGAACAGTATCTTCCAGAATCTTATCCTCCCAATCAACCCATTTCCCGTCCTCTCCCTCCGAATTCCCATCCAAGTCCTTCACCACCGGCTTCCGCAGCGGCAGAATCTCCGGCCCCTCAGCCTCCTTCCGCCCGGCCCCGGTCTTCAGCGCGCAGAGGCGGGGGCGGAGCAACGACGTCGTTTGAGGGAAGGACAGAGCAGCGGGACCTATCAGAGCGTGGGAGGAGGTGTGGTGGTTGTGGACGAGCAGCGGTGGTTTGGAGAGAGAGGCCATGTGTAGTGATTTTGAGCTCAATTAGGTGTTCTCCAAGTATTGAAGAGCCATCATCAATCAGAGTCAGTTGGTTTTGGTTTGCTTGACTGTTTTTGTAGATAGAACCGAACGAGCGCGCTCGGCTGGAGAGTCCACCTCTGCTCTCACTTTCGGGCCTTACACTAAAGCCCACGGCTTAAAAACTTAATTTAAAGTGGACCCCTCCAGCCCGCTAGACCTACGCACGTGTGTCCGCGTAGCAGGTTTTTTTAACTGAACGAGGCCCAACCAGTCCAAAAGGAATGAAATCTATTAATCTAGGGTTACCAAGTTCCATAATCTATAACCACACACACGTGATGGGATCACTTTTAGGCATCTGTTTGTATGTAATAGGATTAGCAGTGCGTTAGATCTGCCTCTATATATATATACTAGCTTCTTAACACACTCATAACTGTGTTAATTTGCTTTTCTAACAGTTTTTTTGCAAGAATCCAATGCACATTTGTTGGCTCATTTTCTTCTATTTTTTGTTTATATATATCACTGTTCGAAAAAATGGGCGCCTAGGCGGAAAAATAAAGCTAAAAGTTTAATTTTGATGTTGGGCGGACACATTAGGCGATACCGATTAATTAGAAATTAAGCGTGACGCCTAGCGATTAGGCGGAATTAGGCGCTTGATTTTAAAAAAAAAAACAATTTAAACCCTAATGCTATTAATTCCTATTATGCTAAATGCCTAAATCTCTCAACACCTCTCGACTCTCTCCACTTTCTTGAGTCTCGACTCTCAACACCTCTCTTTTCTCTCGCCACCGCACGCCGCTGCTCACCCCACCGCACGCCTCTCGCACTCGCACGACGCTGCTCCCCACCGAACGTCTCTCTGTTCGCCCCACTGCATGCCTCGCACGCCGCACCACGCTGCTCTCCACTGCATGTCGTTGCTCGAGTATGTCAACTCCTCTCTCTCTGATTAGGTTAGATTTGGTATGTCAGGTTTTAGATATATAACAAATTGGAGAAGATTGGTGGGTTCACAAATGAAGTATAGATCGGGTACATTTAAAGATTGCAGGGTGGGTTTCACAAATTATAAGTTATAACCAAACTAATTAAGATGCTATTGTAATAATGTGATTGAATTGAATTTGATAATCGGGTATTCTAGGGTTGTTTATATGGAGCTTAGAAATTGGGGGTCTACATTTGGTTATCGGCTTCATGCAGTCTACCCCCAAAGGATCATTTTTCTGAATTTTGAACAATAGTCATAGCCAACTGTAAATTTACGATGTTTATTGTGATAATGTGATTGAATTGGATTGTGAATTAAGAATTTAAGATGTTATTGTGATTGAATTGGATTGTGAATTAGGTGAATTACGAATTTTTTCTTTATAATTTATGTCATAATATATCATATAAATATATAAAAACGTCTAATTACCGCCTAATCACCGATTAAACTCCTCTTAGACTCTAGGTAGTAGCTATACCGCTTAATCTCGTCTAACGCCTTTTTGAACCTTGATATATATTAAATCAAAAACTTTTAGATATTAAATTATAGTGTTAAAATGTAATTTAATTAAAATGAGTAATTTAGGTACAAAAAATTGGTGAAATATTTGACACAAAAATCAGGCTTCTATTTATAAGAGTGGAGATGTAAGTAGGACTTATAGATTTGGTCCAGCTTGCAGTAGGAATGTTAGGGCCCATTTGGCCTATTTTATATAGTTATCTAGATGCAGTTATTTAAAGTTTGTAGTAGATAAAAAGATGGAAATTAAACTTTCTCCGGTTATAGATGAATGAATTAGTATTTTAGTTATCTTCTTCTCCCTTGTTTCTCTGTTCTTTAGAATGATCTCAACATCACGCCTCCGGTCCCTGTTTCTAACTTCTCCCTCGCTGTGTCGCCGTGAATACGAACTCTATCCGGATCAAAGATTCGAAGCAGAACTCATCGGCTAACGGTATCGTTCAGAGTCGGCGATCAGAACCACAACCTACAAACAGTGCACTTGCGATGACGGTAGAATTACCCGAAGATATTATACTCGAAATCCTCTACAGGTTTCCTGTTAGATCTTTAAAGCGATTCAGCTGCGTTTCAAAACGCTGGGAATCTCTAATCTCTGACCCAGAGTTTGGTAAAACCCACTATGATCGAATTAGCTTCCAAGTGCCAAACCCTAACTCACAGACTCCTGGTAGTCGAAGAAGTCACGTATGCATCTTTCGACTTGGAGACGCTGTCGTCCGGAAAAGACAACTCTCCTTTCAGAAGGGACAACGTTCCGTTCACAAAACCGGAACATGGTCATCAAATGTATATGGCCTCATGCAAGGGTTTGGTAGCCTGTATAAGTATAACTAGGAATAGTATACAGTCGTTTATTTGGTCAAGAAAATACCTGACCCAGAAATTAGCCTCGTGTATGGTTTTCTGGATTTTGGTTACGTCTCGGCCACTGAGGACTACAAAATTCTTGTGTTGAGCTCGGGGTCACTTATGAGATCCGATCACATGAACATAACGTACGACGCTCATCTTCTCGTTGAAAGCCGGCGTTTGGAGAGAGATTCCTTTCAGGTTCCAACCAGAGAGTGACCACGGAATCGTTTTGAACGAGACACTTCATTGGATTTACAATGACTACACCCAACGATTTATTGTTTGTTTTGATTTGGCAAAGGAAGAATTCAGGAAAATGATGCTGCCTAATAATATTTTACAGGTAATCCCTATCCAGATTTGTTGTGGAGGAGGAGGAAGCCTGTATGTGCATGTGATGCGGTACACTGGCCTTAGATTTGAATCTGCTGAGTGTGGGGTTATGAGAGAATATGGTGACACTGATTCATGGGCTAAGTTGTATACATTGAAGCTTGCAGATAATATTAATGTCGTTCAAGCAATATCTCTTGGGGTTGTGGGAACTAGTACAGTTATGATGGAAACAGAGGAAGTTGGAAGAATGTCTCGTTATTGGAGTAATGTGTTTAGGATTGATCATAAAGGAGACAAGCACGACTTATTTCGTATTGAAGGGATGCCAGCCGTGATTGTGTATGAAGAGAGTCTGCTTTGTCCTGGCCGGTGATTAAAACTATGGATTGGGGAAGAGATCGAAGGCCAAGGCGGGAAGGCTGAGACTGGAAGCTCTACACAAACCCTAGATGAAGGGAGTGACTGATCATTCTTTTCATCATTCATCTGCTGGTTAGTTATCCCGGCCTCCTTTTGGCTCTGTAATACCATGTTTCAAGTACTATATAATATATATTCATTTGAAAACTGTTTATCTGTCAATTTTATTGGTAGCAATTGTTTTCACATACTCACTGCTCAGATGCCTAGCATGCCTTTCATACTTATTAATTATGATTTGATACCAAGTCTGACTAAAATCTCAACAGCTACAAGTAAGGTTGCCAACCAATTAAACATACAGTATTATTATAAATTGCTTTGTATACACATAGTCCAGAACAGATCTTAACGTATCTAATAGCATTTGAGAACGACATGTGTACACATATGAAATGGAAATAACAAGCCCGGAAAACCAAAGCGATGTTGTTAGAGTTTAGAGAGCAAAGCGATGTTGTTAGAGTTTAGAGAGCAAGGCGTTGTTGCTTGGCGCGGCCTGCATTTTGCTAGCAGAGGATGAGCTTTAATTCTTTAAAGATTGTAAGGCCAGTCTCTTCAGTCATGTCCACCATCACCTCACCACTTCCCTCCCATTCAAAACACCGAAGGACTGACCAGGGCCGGTCGTAGGCTTCATGGTGCTAGGGCGAATTTTTTTTCGTGCCTCTATCTTTAAAATAGGCATGCTCTAAACCAAACTTAAAAACCAAAAATCAAAATTTTAAAGATTTTTGACGAATTTTGATATCAAAATTTTTCTATCCCAATTCAATATCAAAATTGTCGAATACCCAATACAAACATCAAAATTATCGAATACACATACATGAATGTCTTTCAATCATTGATTAACCAGAGAACAAAAAACTCATATAGAGGATTAGATGAGACTTGAGAAATTGAGAATGATTTAGATGAGAATGATCAATCATTGAAATAGAGGTGGCAAAAGGGCCGACCCAGCCCGGTCCTTTTAATCGGGCTTCTGGCCGTGCTTGGGTCGGCCCACGAAGACCCACGTCTTAACAGGCTCGAGCCCCGGCAGGTCCATTTACTCAAATTTAAGGCCCAGCCCGGCCCACGACTCAAGCCAATAACATATTGGGTCGGGCCGGGCCCATTGACGGGCTCATTTGTAGTTAAAAATAAAAATTAGTCCAAAATTGATATCATAGTATACCAAAACAAAACAAATGAAAACTAACTCACATTTTCTATCGATCATTTGTTTTCTTTACCAACAAACAAGGTTCTAAAAGTCGTTAGTCGGTCGGCCGGCTGGTGACTAGCTAGCGAGTAGAGGAGTAGTCGGGAGAGTAGTCGGGGAGTAGTCGGGAGAGTAGTCGGGAGAGTAGTCGGGGAGTACTCGGTTTTTAATTTTTGGATTTATTTTTATTTTTAAAACATAGGGTTTTTAATGTTCATACTTAAAATAAATTTTATATTATTTGTAAATATATAATCTTCATATTATAAAGAAAATATATATATATATATATATATATATATATTTTAAAGCGGGCTGGGCCGTGGACCTTAACTTATTGTGCTTGGGCCGGGCCCGTGGACTCATTTTCTAGGCCCGGCCCGGCCCTGTCCATTAAGATAACGTGCTTGGGCCGTGCCGGACCGGTAGCGTGCTTTACGGCCCGTTTAAACGTGCTGGGCATGACCGCTTTTAAACGTGCCGTGATCATGCCATGTTCGTGCTTTACGGCTCGTTTGCCACCTCTACATTGAAACATCATATTTAAAAAATAAATTCTTTAGAGATCGAGATCAAAAAGTCATTAGATAGTAATTACACTTTGTGTAGATCGAAGAAGAAGAAAGGGTAAAGAAGAAGAATAAGACGAACAAAAAACGTGAATCAAGTGTGAATCAAGTCTGCTAAAATATTTCTATTTTTTTTTCAAGTTATCTATTAAATGATAAATGTAAATAGGTAATGACTTAATTAATTTTAATTATATACATAAAAAATTTATGTCCTCTTAATGTTTGGTGCATCGGGTCGTCGCCAAGCCCGCCTATAGGCTTGGACGGTACTGGGCTGATCCTAAGGCCAGCCCTACAATCCGATTGGCTAACCCTTCCCCAGGACAGCATCCCCTTTTGGGTTTAGCTCGAAATTCACAATTTCACATCTTTTTGCACTATTGTATCCAGATCCTGTTAACAGCAGGAACTGACTCTTGAGCTGTAAACATGGAGTGGACTCTATCACTACTAAACAACCCAGTAGCCCTACCAAATGCGCAGAAAGAAATTGTTTAGGCTGGTGATGATCTGCGAGCCTCAAAAGGGTGCAATGGTAATCTCAAGACACTTCTCAGCGCGGCCATGACGAACAAGAACAGTTGTGTTGATGGGTTTTTCGAGTTCGAGGAGTTGGACCCTGCAAATTACATAAAGCTTTGTAAGTCGTAGCAATCACTTGTATAGCTGTATGCAATTTTTTTTGTCACTCTCTTGTTGACCATGTCGTAATTTGGATATTTTCCTGGATACTCCATAAATTGTGAGTTTCTTTACATTGAGCAGTTAGCATACTCCCTATCACGAATTCAAGGACTCATCATCTACACATGTCTATTTCTGAGAGGTAAATGCAATAACTTTTCTGATGCAACTAGACTTCCATTTGTGTCTGGAATTTCATTTGAAGAGTGGAGAGTTGGGGAAGACATGTACAATATTAGCCTGGGCCTACTGCAAAGCACTGGTTAGTCCCAACTGGAATAACTTGTTCTGTTGAGTATTGACTTCTCATATACCGATGAATTGTATACTGGATGATAGTGATGATGAATTTTCCTAAGCAGAAATTATTAGCCCGGTTACAGTTACAGTTACATGTGAAGAAATCCCAATGAAAGCGTTTTCAAACTTTGAATCTTTCTTTGGTTCCTTCCTGAAGACGTTCAAGATTTCAAGGTCATTAGCCCGGTGACAGTCACAGAACTTTAACTGAGAAATGCCAATGAAAGCGTTTTCAAACTTTGAATCTTTCTATGGTTCCTTTCTGAAGACGTTCAAAATTTCAAGGTCAATAAAACCCCAGATTATATTCTCATATGATTCTCAGAAGGAATCTCAAGCTAAGTAATTAAGAAAAAGTATGCCTTGGGGTCTCTTAGTTTTGCTTCTGCTGGTGAGTTCATCCCTGGCCAATGGAGGAGGGGACAGATGTCAACAGCCCCAACAACACAGAGTTGCAACAATAGGAGCTGTAGTTGATTTCACTTCTCGTTTGGGCAAAGAACAGAGAATAGCTATGGATTTGGCTATCCAAGACCTTCTTCACTCGAGCTGCCTTACAGTAAACTTAGACCTCAGAGATTCCCAAGGCAAATCTGCTAAGTCAACTTCTGCTGGTAATTTATAGTATTTTCTTTCTGAGGTTCTAGTGTTATAAGCCATATTAACAATACTATACTAGTTCAGTACTCTTATATTTGGCCATGTAATTTTTTTTTCTTTGGCAGCAATCAATCTTCTGAATGATAAAAATGTTGAAGCCGTCATTGGATCTCTAACCATGCAAGAAGCAGCTGTAGTTTCTGAGATCGAAATTCGGAAGGCAAACTTCACCATTTTATCACTTACTTCAACTGCCATAAAACCATCTCCAGCCTCACTTCAACTGCCAAATTATTTCCAAGTAGCAAATGACATTGTTATCCATATGCAGTGTTTAGCAGCCTTAGTTGGCCATTTCGAATGGAGAAAGGTGACTGCCCTTTATGAACAAAACATTGACTTTTCCTCCAATTCTGGAATCATCACCCTCCTCTCTGATTCACTTAAATTAGTCAACTCAGAGATTGAACACCACCAAGCTTTCCCAACCTTCTCTTCTCTCTCTGATCCGGGTGCCTGTTTCGAGGAAGAGCTGAAAAGGTTGAGGAGCAAGAGCAACAGGGTTTTCATAGTGACTCAGTTCTCTTTAGATTCAGCTATTTTTCTCTTTCGGAAGGCAAAGGAAATGGGGATGATGGGTAAAGGCTATGTATGGATTGTCACAGATGAGATTACAAGTCTTCTCAACTCTGTTGATACTTCTATCAAGTACTATATGCAAGGTGTGATTGGTATTAAAACAAACTTCAGAGAAACAAGTACAAAATTCGGGAAGTTCAAAACCAGATTTCGCAGACTGTATGGATTGCAATACCCTGAAGAAGAAGAAAACTCTAGTCCAAGCATCTTTGCCCTTCGAACATATGACACAATGTACGCCATTGCTCTAGCCATGAAAAATGCTGCCTCAACTTGTTTGTCTCAAAAAATTGTGTCCACCAAATTCCAAGGTCTAAGTGGCATGATGGAGTTCAAGAATGGCATGCTATCCCAACCACCGACCTTTCAAATCATAAATGTATTTGGAAGAAGCTACAGCGAGATTGCATTCTGGTCACCGCGGTTTGGTTTCTCAGATAACATGAACAAGAACCTTGATATGAAGGAGAGGACTAATCACAACTATGTTCAAGTTTTCGGTCCAATCAACTGGCCAGGTGGCTTACAAGCACCTCCAAAGGGGTGGACTGTTGTCGATGATGAAAGACCGTTGAAGATAGGGATTCCAGCTGGGGGTGCCTTCAATCAGTTTGTGAAAGTAACATATCACCCGGAGACGAATCAGACACGTATCACAGGGTTTTCAATTGATACATTTAAAGCAACTCTCCAAAACCTGCCTTATGAGTTACCTTATGTGTTTGTTCCCTTCAATGGCACATATGATAAGTTGGTGGAACAGGTCTTCTACAAGGTACACATTATTTTCCTCGTAGATTAATTCCAGTTCCAAAAGAAATAGGTTTTACGTCCCCTTGTATCAAAACTCAACAAATGCAACATTGAAGTGTCTTTGACACAATATGACACATATCAATCCTGTATGGCTCTCACTAGAGTTCTGTAGATTGATATGTGACAATTGTACTAATGTCAAACAGGGCTTGGATGCAGCTGTTGGTGATATAGAAGTCACAGCTGACAGGTATCATTATGTTGAGTTCTCACAACCATATATAAGCTCTGGACTTCAGATGGTAGTCCCTGTAAAGCCAGATAAGCTAAAGGGAAAATGGATGTTCATGAAGGCCTTCAGCAAAACCATGTGGTTTCTCATGATCATTATACATCTCATTGTATGTTTTGTTGTCTGCTTTATTGAAAATGAGCATGGCCAAAACTTTGAATTAAAGGGCATTGGGGCCTTCCTGTGGTTCTCTGTCACTGTCATATTCTTCGTGCAAAGTAAGTCTATGTATAAGTGTCTTCAGTTCTTACTTAGAGTCGAGTGATTGTCTTGAGTTCTTAACGTGCGACTACAATATGCAGGAGAACCAGTTCAGAGTAATTGGGCAAGGCTGGTGCTGGCTCCATGGTTACTAGTGATTCTACTAGTAACGGCCACTTTCACAGCGAGTCTCTCTTCCATGATGACTGTCTCTCGAGTCCAACCATCTGTGCTCGATGTGGAAAGACTTAAGAGACAAAATGCAACTGTTGGATGTAATGAAAAGTCTTTTATAGTAAGGTACCTAATCGATGTCCTAGAGTTCAGACCAGAAAACATCAAGAAATTTTCCTCCATAAGTGACTACCCAGATGCCTTTGAGAGTGGACATATTCAAGCAGCTTTCTTCGTTGCGCCCCATGCTAAAGTCTTCCTCGCATGCAACTGCAAGGGCTATATGAAAGCAGGTCCTATATACAAGCCTAGCGGCTTTGCATTTGTGCGTAATGCTCCCTCTATCTGAGACATTTTTTCGAACATATTGCTAATTGCGGATCTTTAGAAAACCAACTAGCTAGTAACTGATCATAGGGGCATTTTTCAATTGTTTGCTGCAGGCTTTCCCAAAGTTGTCGCCTCTGGCCGTTGACATGTCAAAGGCAATTGTAGAAGTAAACGAGAAGAAGCAAGTGGAGCTATTCGAAAAACAAGTGCTCTCCTCCTTTAACTGTTCCGCTTCACTCAACTCAACCGATGGTCCAATAGGTTATGAGCCCTTTTCTGGCCTATTTCTAATTTCAGGTTTGGTTTGTGCAATTGCACTTCTGGTTACGAGTGGGCGTAAAGCCGATAGACATCTGCAGAATATGAGCTGCATACGAGCAATACTAATCAAAACAAGGATTCTGACATGGGCTTTTATGTACTTGAATAAGAGCTACAAAAAATCTCAGAAGCATTGCTCCACATGCTCCATTCTAGAAACTGGCTCTACAAGGAACATGAGTAGTGGTGTTATAGTGATTTAAGGCTTTATCTGTCAAATTGTAAAAAAAACTGTATAGATTGAATGAAATTTATAGTTGACTAGCATTCGCACACGAGCTATGTGCGTGTCGAAATGCGTTTTTATTAGACAAATTTATTATTATGCAATTTTCGGTAGTTCGATCAATATTATGTAACAACTATCTGAAAACTCAAATAAAAATAAACGCATTTAATTGAGATTGAGTTAGCCCTGATATTGGTTATTTAGCCAAAGTGTGTTTTTGCTAGTTCGATTAATATTGTACAACAACTCTCTGAAACCCAAATAAAATAGCACAACCCTTAAACCTTAAATCCGAACTTCTAACCCTAAACCCTAAATCCATAACCCATAAACCTTAAATTCAATGCGTTTGAGATTTGGTTATATATTTGTTAATATGCCTAAACCCTAAATCTCTAACTATTAAACATTAAATCCAATGCGTTTAGATTTGGTCATATATTTGTTAATATGTCTTTGAAATATATTAGATTTAATCACAAATTAAATTGACGGACAAAACTGAATCTATATATATATAAAAGGAAAAACTAAAGATCAAACCTAAAAGAAAGAAAAAAAACTGAAGGTACATTCACAAAAAAAGAAGTTGGCAACATTGTTCACTTGTAGACCGAAAAAAAACTGAACAAAAAAATAACTGGCACCAGGGGTACTATTCACGTGAACAGTAGAACCTCCCATCCCTTTTATATATAAAGATGAAACACTTGGAGATCCAGTGAAAAATGTAAGCACTGTTAGTGAAGTCTCTTGTACTAAATTTGTATTGACTATATGCTCTATGTTTTAAAGAAAAAGGAAGGTTTTGTGTCACAAAATTTAATAAGATGAAACAGAAGAAGCTTTCACATAAATTGGGGAATGTTGGCCCATAAATTGGGGAATGTTGTCATCTCCTCAAGGGTATTTCCTAGTTGGGATAGGAATAGATGAATACTGAATGGAAATGCAGAAAATGTACATAACTGCTATTACATTGGCCTCATATTCACCTGGACATTTTCCTGTTAAGCTAGGATTACTCAATTGAAATGGACATCAGTACTTGATACATTCAGATTGCTAGTTTTCTCTAAGAATGTGACATTAAAGTTCATTTGGAGATTATGAAACCAATTTGGATGGGGAATGCCATTGATGGGATTATTGATCAGCTGTTTTTGAGTTCACCAAATGATATTGGGGGAAGTCGTAAAAATATTCCGGCAAAGACAGGAGAGTCGTGGCAGATTTTGGATAAAGATCTACAAATGCAGATGATGGTTTCTTTTACCAGCCCCAATACCAAATTTATGAACCGGCCCAAAATAACAACTTGAAGGGAAAGAAACGTTCCTATTGGTTTGAAAACTGAGTTTAAAAGCCTGATTAAGGCGCTAAATTAATTACATGTGTGTAATAATCCACTAAATGGCAGACATGCGGCATATATAGATCATCAGACTGGCACAAAGACTCGAAAGGTGAGGGCTTGAAGACGAACAGAGCTTAACAAAAACGAACACTTTCTCTCTCTCAGGTAAAATCTCTAGCATTGTGCATTTGTGCTGTGGAGTTTTTGGACTTCAGTGGTTTTCAATTCCATTTCTGTCCATTTTTTTTTCATGTTCTTCTCCTGTTTCCAGGTGCTAATTGATTGGCAAGCCATGAAGGTGGGTAAAACTTGGTGTTTGAGTTTATACTTTTTGATTACTATGCGGTTGCTGCTGGTTCCGAATGTATTTTGGAATAAATGTTTTAGTGTTAAGGTGAAGCTAGATCTGGCTAGGTTTGTGAAAAATTGGGTATTAATTTGTGCATTGGCATCAATGTGTAAGTGGTTCGATTGTGTTCCTTACTATGTTGTAGCTAGTTCGATTGTGTTTTGGCTGTGTACTGCTAAGGTGAAGTTCTAGAAGCTAGGTTGTGGACATTTGGGTATTGATTTGTGCCTATGTAGATTCATTCACATCCTCGTTTAAGTTCGATTCGGAATGAAACCGGCACTGGAATGATAAATGTATGGATATGTGTGTGTAATGCTTTGATTTTGATTTTGATTTTTTTTTGGCGAATCGAACCGGCAATGATATATGTATGTACATGTGTGTGATGCTTTACTTTTGATTTGAAATTAGAAACTGTTTCTGACAATTTCCAGCCTCATAATGTGGAATACACTCTCTACATTGAAAACGAATCCCAAAGAGAACCTACACATACATTTGCCATACGGTAAAGGGGATGAAGGTGTAGATGAAGTAAAAACTAAAAAGAATGCAAGAGAAAACTTGTTCCTTGATCTTTCCTTTTATAATTATTAGGCATTCCCATTGCAAAACCACAATATATTATTGCAAAACCACGACTACTAATTCATATACTATTGTTTTTACCCTTGCCATTAATTCATAAAGAGCTTGAACACATTACCTCTAGTGCCTTCCACACACACATTAGCACCCCATTAACAGAAAACCCCACCTACATGAATAATTCAGCTGTAAAAATCCGATATTTAGTGCTGAAAATTACAAAATGTTGGTTGAAAAATAGTGCTGATATTGTGATAATTCGAGACAGCAGTATTTGATGTCTATTTGGTCAATGATAGGTCAGGTGTTCCTTTTTTCATTTAGAGCAATTACAGACTCCAGAAATGAAGCTCAACAATGGCCAAAAGCACACACAGGTAGTAAATTGAAGTACGTTTATAGGAGAAAGGAACCAATTCAAATAAAGGCCTTTTATATACCAGCTCTTATCCAAAAGCGGCGGATTTAAACACAAGTACATAGGCAGAACATAATTGGGTCATTCATTCTGAACAATATACAGTCAACTTAATGAAAGGTATTTTAGGACTACCACAACAGGTAGTAGTAAGATAACTTTCAATGGACAACCAAGGAATGCAGACATCGCAGAAAAGCGAGTGTTTTCATACGGTCATGCCTCCACACTTGAATACCTTAAAAATTTTAACCTTAGAAAGTTCTTCAATTGCAGTCTATTTATCAAACTTATTCTTTGCAGATGGCTCCTTGCTCTTTCTCAAAGATACGCTACAGAATTGTTTGGTTTCAAAGCTGATCTTCAATCAGTACTGCTAGCCTCGGGTCATCGTATTAACAATGAGAATCTAGCATATTCTGTTCCCGCAACAATCCGATTCAAATGGCTAGCCTAGGTTGATGAGTGAGCTTCTTGGGTTTGTGGAGGTGGATAACCCATGTATCTATCTAGGCATTCCTACTGTTTGGGGTAGGACTAAGAAAGCAGCACTAGCCTATGCAACTGAGCTTGTCAGCAGGAAGATTGTGGGGGTGGAAACAGAACTTGTTCTCACATGCAGGCAAGGAGGTTCTATTAAAGGCAGTGGCACTTGCCATCCCGGCTTCTCTATTTATGAGTTGCTTCAATTTTCCTAATAGTGTAAGCGACACTATCATCTTTATATGCAATATACCTCTGAACCTATAACAAGCCTTGCCCATTCAAATCCACCAGATATTTTTTCAATTCTTTCGCATTCGTAAATTCACCATAATCTTCAAAATCTTATTTCTTCAATTTCACATTGGAGGGGTACTGTGCATTAGTATCTATAGATAATAGTTGGTTGGAAGTTTTAACAGCATAAAATCCATCTTCCAGTTGAGCAACTTCCTGGTTATAATTCTGCCTTTGACAGGCTATGGCAGATTCATCAACGTACGTTCATCTCGTATCCTTACTAAGATTAATAAAAGCCAACCGAAAAGCTGGTCTATACATGACCACAACAATGCAATCGTCTGCATTTAATATCGGATCTGCTGAAATTGTAGCCTTATACACTTGATAGTTAACCCATGTATTTCCGCCAAGCCTTTGGATTATATCAGCGGAGGTAGGAAAATGATTGAAATTTTCTTTCTTTTTCCTACCTCTGACTCTAAAGAATGGATTGATTAGCCTCACCATGTTCCTTTCATCCACAGCTATTAACCACCCTTTTGAAGAACCACAATACCGGACATTTGAAACACTTGCAAATCAAGGACCTTATTGTTCATTACGTTATATATATTCCATGTATCTTTCCTCCCGGTATTGTTCTTATCTTTTTTGCCACCATGAACCAATAGCATCGGAGGAGTTTTCATCCTAGCCCATTCGGCTTTATTATGCTTCGCTACAGAACGCCATGACTTACAAACCATGCTGAACTGCAAGTAGTCTGATGGTACCACTAGTCTCATCACAACATAATCTAAAATGTGTGGGCATATTTTCCCAATCTACATGTGAAAACATACCTCCATCCATAATTTTCGAACTGAACTTGAGCTGTGTTCTTGATTAGTGGTATTTTTTTTCCTTTGGGCCGTATCTTTATGTGTTTGTAATGAAACCTCACCCTTTCGCCAGTATTTATAGTTTTTGTATGCATCAAATTGATCAAAAACCCCAAAGATTAGGAGAAATTTATAGAAATAACCCTTTTTGGGTCATGGAGATGATTTATAACCTTGTTTTTTAATTTAGTTGAAAAATGACCTTTTATCAGGATAAAAAGTCATTAACACCCTTAATAAACCATTTAGTCTCTCAACCTAGCCTTTTGCGATTCATTTCTCTCTTTTCTTTCGTTCTTTATATTTTCTACATATGACAATTCAAATTCTCTATTACTGATACAAGTTGGTCCTCTTGATTTGGAACATAATCAAAAGTTTCCTTGTTCCAGGTATGCACATCCTTAATCTCTTTGCTTTTCTTTTCTATGATCTAACTAAAGTAATCAAATAAACTTATAATCTTGGGATTTTTTTTTAAGATTTAGGGTTTTATTTAGCGTTGAATATTTTAGGGTTCAAGAAGATATTGGATTTCCTACGTTGAAATTGGAAATTCCAAGTTCTATTTATTTGCAAATATAATCGTATAATCGTTTTGTTGCAAGTATGATTGCTTACTTATTCAATTGTTAAAGCCAATTAATGGGTGAACCAAGTCCGCAGGTTTTGCATATGTGGGAGTTTCTGTCTTGGTTAGGATTGTAGATTTTTTTGTTCAGTTAGTTAGGACTGTAGTTGTATAAGCCTATGATATTAGTCGGTTACTTTTTTCTGCACTTCTTTATGTCCAGCTTGTTATTAGTTCATTCAATCAACTTAAGCATTTTGCCAACTCTTAAATCCATTAAACTTTAGGTGATCATATACACTGCGTAGTTAATTGATTATGCGATCCTTTACCTGTGAGTTGTTTGATACACTGATGTTTAATGACCATATATTTCTGTAAGTATATGTAATAGCTCATTATCTGATGTTTAATGACCATATATTTATGTAAGTCCGTGTAATAGCTCATTATCTATTCTCTTTACCGATTGATAATGGTATGTACACATATAATTCTTCTCTCTTTTTTTGTTTTTCTTATCAAAAATGAGTCAATTCATGATTGTTCTTCATTACGGTGGGAATTGGGTTAATTCACATTATATTGGTGATCAATCGAAGACAATGTTAGTTTCAAACCATGTTACCTATCAAGAGCTTGTAGAGAAATTATTTCATCGAATTGGTGTAAATTCAGATCACTATGGAATGAAAATACATTATCAGTACAAGAGTAACTTAGGGGTCTACAACACAATGGAGATATTTGACAATGAAGATGTAGCTAGTTGGGTGTGTGACAGCCTTTCCATGCAACCTAACAAGATTCCATTATATATTACTTTGGAGCAAAGCCTATCGAGATCTGTAAGTGGAAGTAATCAAGGCATGACTAGTAGGCCTAACCCATCACAATATGATGATGTTATCTTAACAATTTTCTCTACCGAAGTTGAAGATTAGCATCTAATTGCATTGAGTTCCCAGCATGCGTCAGTAGTAGAGAACTCTGGGTTGGAGCATAGTGATAATATTGTCTCATACGAAAATAGGGAAGAAGATGAGTTTCCACATTCCAACTGGGATAATGAGGCTCCAATGGATAGTCAAGAAATTGGAGGTGAGCAACCTGAGAATGTCAACCTTGTTCCATCATCGTCTTGTCGTAGCAAAAAAAGGCGTATACAAGACTATATATGAGAACGTTGCATCTGTGGACTCTAACAGAGATATTGTGGTAGGTCAGTTATACCTAAGCAAGAAAGCCTTGAAACAACATTTGGGTATGTACGTAATAAGAAAGAAGTTGGGTGCATAGATCCTAGTTGTAAGTGGCGACTCCGTGCAATGAAGCTAGCTACAAAACTTGGCCTATTTTGAAGTGAGAAAATTTCTTGATGAACATTCTTGTTCATTGGATATCATGCATCGAGATCATCGCCAAGCAAGCAGCTCCTTAATTGGTCAGTTTGTAAAGTCAAAGTTCGAGGGAGGAACCTCACGTATATACAGACCTCGAGATATTATTGATGATGTCCATGTTCAACTTGGTGTTAATATGGGTTATAATAAAGCTTGGAGAGCAAGAGAAGCCGCACTAGAAATTGCAAGAGGGTCTCCAGAGGAATCATTTGCTCAACTTCCAGCATATTGTGTTATGTTAGAGCGTCGAAACCAAGGTACAGTTACACATATAGAAACTGATGAAAATAATCACTTTCTAAACTTTTTCATGTCGATTGGTGCCTCTATTAGAGGATTTCGTGATTCTATGAGGCCTGTAGTCGCTGTAGATGATACATTTTAAAAGGAAAGTACTTTAGAACTATGTTTGTGGCTGCATGTCAAGATGGAGAAAATCAAATATTTCCATTAGCGTTTGGGGTAGCAGGCTCAGAAAATGATGCCTCATGGTCATGGTTTTTGACAAAATTAAGAGGGGTCATTGGAGTTGTAGAGAACTTGGTGTTCATATCTGATAGGCATGGAAGCATCGCTAAAACTGTAGATAACATTTTTCCTGAAGCACATCATGGAGCCTGCATCTTTCATATAGCTTACAACTTGCAATCGAAGTTCGGCAAAAAAATGAAAATCCGTTGTATTACACTGCAGCAAAGAAGTACCAAGTAGCTGAGTTCAATACTTTGATGGACGACATTCGAAAAATAAAAGATGGAGAAGTCTGTAAATATCTTGAAGACATTGGGTGTCACAAGTGGGCAAGAGCTCATTTTATGGGGTACAAATACAACATGATGACATCCAACATAGCTGAGTCCTTGAATTCGAAGTTTAAAGATGCTCGAAAATTTCCAATTACTCCTCTAGCAGAACACATAAGAGAGGTGCTTCAACAATGGTTTGTGGAAAGACGTAATGCAGCAAGCTCCCTTAATACACCCTTATCTAAATGGGCATAAGACAAAGTGCGCAAATACATCAACAGTGGTTCACATATGCGGGTACGTATTCTAAATATAAGTGTCATAATATTTGATCTTACTAATACTATATTAAATGAATTTTTGTTAAGAAACATGCTAACTTTGGTTTCATTTTATAATAGGTGTCTTCAATTGATCTTTATGCATTTCAAATACATGATAAAAGTGAAACATTTACAGTGGATCTGAATAACATGACATGTTCATGTCGAAAGTTTGATCTTGACCGTCTTCCTTGTGCCCATGCAACTGTCGCCTGCAGAACTAAAGGAATATCAATGTATAGCATGTGCTCCCAGTATTACACAATGAATGCACTTTTGTTAGCATATGCAGAACCTATTTGGCCAGTTAGAAATAAAAGTGAGTGGGATGCGCCTGAAGATGTGCGAAATTGTATTACCACCAGTTAGACAAGTAG
This sequence comes from Comarum palustre, assembly GCA_951800085.1. Taxonomy (NCBI): domain Eukaryota; kingdom Viridiplantae; phylum Streptophyta; class Magnoliopsida; order Rosales; family Rosaceae; genus Comarum; species Comarum palustre. Next base: position 24,443,301 of record OX637579.1, read on the forward strand.
TACCCGGAAGACGTAAGACGGTACGAATTCCATCAGTAGGAGAAGATACAATCAGAAAAAGTGTACAAGATGTGGTGGAGGAGGTCATAATCGTGCAACTTGCCGAAATCCAATTCTACTTAACGGATGAGATGCAATATTTTATTTAGTTAATGCGTTTCAAAATTTAGATTACAAGACAACTATATACCTGTGTTGTTGTTGAATAATTATTGCTTTATTAGATTATTTATTAGCATGAAGTACCTATTAAAATTTTGTTATGAGTATTGATGTGTTCATCAGGAAATTATGTGACTACGCTTGCTGCGTTTTCTGTTTTGTTTTATTTATATTATGTTTTTCTTTCTTCTTCTTTGTTGTGTACCTAGTTTCTTGTTTATGTCTCTCCAGATTTTACAAGTTATAACTGAATTCATGATTATTTTCAATATGCTCTATATTCTTGGAGACAAAAAGAAAATAAATAAACTATGGGAGATGAGACTCATGGGAGCGTCAACGCCAACAAAATGAGGTTCCGGGTCTTTTACACCTTTGATTCCACATTTGACATTTATGTATATATATAATGATGATTATGAATTTATAAGGTATATAAACGAGTCCATAGGAAACAAAGATCATTTTAATCGAAACATTTTATCTCAACAGTTTAATAAAAAACATTATTAAGGGTGTTAATGACTTTTTATCCTGATAAAAGGTCATTTTTCAACTAAATTAGAAAACAATGTTATAAATCATCTTCATGGCCCAAAAAGGGTTATTTCTCTAAATTTCTCAAAGATTAGGATTATATGATCAAGAAACCTATTTCCTCTGCGATCAGGAAAAGAAGCTCCATCCAGTTTCCTAATCAGAATAGGAATAAGAAAAGGAGAGTCGTTATTCATGAACCCACGGGGTACTGCCCATCATAACAGATCCCGGACCGGCCCAAATTAAAATCAGCACGTTACGTTGTCCCCCATTCACCTCCCTCCAAAACGCGCGTACCCTACACTCGCCCCTCAAATCTCCCCAAACCCCATAACCGTAATTCTCACGCTCCTTCAGCGACGCCCGTACGTTCCTCCCCCGCCTATTCAGCCGCGGTTGCCAAATCTGCAAATTCATGTTTATAGTTATAGATCTCCGCCGACACCCGTTTACCGGCTCAGCCAGTAGCCTCTCCCTTCCTAAAAAAGTCAGCATCATGCCTTCAAGATTCCAGTTCATGCGAGGAAAACGATGGCGTCATTCACACTCAATTTCCTAGACCAAACAAAAAAAATCACATGTAACTTTTTTTCGCACACGCCGCAGAGTATATAAATACTCTTCTCACCGCATCTGCCAGTTCATTTTAGTCCTTTTGAACTCTTACTCTGTCATTTTCTCTAGCGCTCTTTCTCTGCTAGATCTCTCCGAAGCTTCTATTTTCCAAGGCTCCTCGGCGGGTTGAGATTCTGATCCGGATTGGATCGGGTTTTGATAAATGGAAGGCGGCGGAGACGGGACGATGCGGCCCGGGGCTCTCAAATTGAAGGCGGATCGAGTGAGGTTCGATTCGAGTCCCGATGTGTCGGTTTCGTCGCCAGTGACCAAGCAGAAGGCCGCGGCGGCCAAGCAGTTCATTGAGAATCATTACAAGAATTATCTACAGGGACTGCAGGATCGCCAAGAGAGGTACCTACTCAATTTGGATTTGTTTAGAGCTGTGGGATTCCATTTTTATGCCTCTTCAATTTAGGTGCTGCTCCTTTATCTGCAATGTGTTTGTATGTAGTGAATTTGATTCCGTGCCAAATTTCGGGTGCCTTTACTGGTCTCTAATGACTCTTCGCGTATGTGTATGTTGGTTTCTGATGCTGTGTGCATGCTATTATGGTTTCTAGTTGGTATTTAAGAAACTTTTTCAAGCTCTGACATGATTACCCTGTACTTCAGTAGTAGATATGAACATTGTTATTGCTGGTTTGACTATGGTTCCACATTTAGGGTTCAATGTCAGTAGGTAGCTTTAAGTATAATTGTATAATTCAAAAATAATCAAGATTTACAAGTACTACGGGCTTCATTTGGCTTGGAACAACTTTCTGTATTTCTTGGAAAGAGAGAGCGCACATTGTAACTTGATACATGTTTTCCTGTTTTAGACGTCGAGCACTTCAAAGGAAAGTACAAGAGGATCAGGTACCAGCTGAGGAACAAGAAGAGATGATGAGGAATTTGGCACGCCAAGAAACAGAATATATGAGACTCCAGAGACGGAAAATTGGAATTGATGATTTTGAGCAATTAACTGTAATTGGAAAAGGTGCATTTGGCGAGGTAAATATTTCATGATATGTTTTTCCATTCAGGTGAAATAGCTCTTGTATTTTTTTTGTATTTTAATAATAATATGCTTTGATTTTGTTTTAGTTGTGTTGACCATTTAGCATTATAGATGAAGGAATGTGATATTGTGTCTCATATAAACTTTCACACCATATTATTATTTTTTTAAACTAAACTAGGTTAGGTTATGCCGTGCAAAAGGAACAGGAGAGATTTACGCTATGAAGAAATTGAAGAAATCAGAAATGCTTAGCCGTGGACAGGTGACAATATTCTAAATTAGCATACTGTCTACTTCTTCAATGCTGATATATATATATATATATATATATAAGAAGTTTCTAACATAGTAATCTTGGCATGATACAGTGTCCTGATACTACCCCAAAGATGATATGTTGTTAATAGTTCATCATTTTGTTTCCGTGTTCCAGGTTGAACATGTGCGTTCTGAGAGAAATTTACTTGCTGAAGTTGATAGTCGGTGTATTGTAAAACTTCATTATTCATTTCAAGATTCCGATTTCTTATACCTTATCATGGAGTATTTACCTGGTGGTGACATTATGACATTATTGATGAGAGAAGATACTCTTCCTGAAGATGTTGCGCGTTTTTACATGGGCGAGAGTATTCTTGCTATTCACTCAATTCACCAACACAACTATGTTCATAGGTATGACTTTTGTTTAAACGAATATTGAATGAATTTGTCCACTTTCTTGCTTCTATAGCATCTTTTAGTTCCGCTTGGATTGATTGCATGTGATAAACAATTAAGTTTTATTGGTTGTTCTTTTCATGAAACATACACACACAAGAGGCACACACACACACACACACTAACAATAAGGTCATTTATAGGTGCAAAGTGTTTTCGCTTACACTTGATGCTAATCTGATTCTTCTTACAGGGACATAAAACCAGACAATCTGATACTGGATAAAACTGGCCATTTGAAGCTTTCAGATTTTGGCTTGTGTAAACCTCTGGATGACAAGTATTCTACACTATTGGAAAATGACGATTTGACCTCCCAAGAATGCATAGATGAGACTGAAGGACAATCTGGCTGTGATAAGGTTCCTTGGTTGATGCCAAAAGAACAATTACAACAATGGAAACGTAATCGGCGTGCCTTGGTAATTTTCTATCCCACTTTCTTATCAAATTTATCTCCAAATTCTCATTCAGAATCTTAGACACAATATGCAGACATATCAAGCTGGGGTGTAAAACTAAGGAAATCTTTGCATCTTTTTTATTTATTATTATTTATTTATTTTTAGTTTTTATAATTATTTGAATGATTAATGTATAGATGTATTGAGTTACTAAGAACATCCATCTTCTGCAGGCTTATTCAACTGTTGGAACTCTTGACTACATGGCTCCTGAGGTTTTGGTGAAGAAAGGATATGGCATGGAGTGTGATTGGTGGTCACTAGGAGCAATCATGTACGAGATGCTAGTGGGCTATCCTCCATTCTGCTCTGATGACCCAAGGATCACATGCCGCAAGGTATTACAATGATTGTCTTAGCTGTATCATTTGTTCCTTAACGATGATTATCTTAGCTGTATGCCTGTATCAAAAATTGCTTTTTACTTGCACAGTTTACAACATTACAGTTCTCCATGTAGATAATCAATTGGAGAACATGCCTGAAGTTTCCCGATGAGCCAAAGATATCATATGAGGCGAGGGATTTGATCTGTCACTTGTTATGTGATGTCGAAACAAGGCTCGGGACACATGGAGTTGAAGAAATTAAGGTAACCATGTGTGAAAGAAGAACTTTGTTATTAGTGTTAAGTATCAAATTAAGCTTCAGAAAAATGCTACTTCTAGAAATAGATTATGCGCAAAAAAAATTATGTAATTTACTGCTGTTGTCTTCATATATTAGTAAAGAGTGCAGATGCTGATTCTCCTAATGTTTAAATTGCAAATAACCATATGCCTGTTCTAAACTTTAACTCACACTTGTTGGAATAGTAACCATATGGAAAGTTGTGAAGTATTCTTGTTTGATGCCTTGCTCACTATTAGTAATGTTTCTCAGGCACATCCATGGTTCAGAGGTACTGAGTGGGACAGGCTGTATGAAATGGAAGCTGCTTATAAACCTACTGTCGTTGGAGACTTGGACACTCAGAATTTCGAGAAGTTTCCTGATGTAAGTTCACTAGAAATGAACGAATTGCAATATCGTATCCTTATTTAGATATCATTTATTGAAATGAAGAAATGCCTGATATTATCACATGCACTTATATCTTCATGCAGTGCACTCATTCAAAGTCTCTTATTGATAGTATTTTCATCCAATTGTTAATTTGTTTTTCTTTTACTTTATTAGCTAGAAGGTGCACCATCTGCAACACCAACAGTGGGACCTTGGCGGAAGGTAATGACTTCTTATTCTCTTGGGTTTATTGGAGTTATGTGTAATGTAAGGCTTGCTGTATTGAATTGATAGTCAGATGTGGATTTTGGCATTCATTTATTTTCAGAATGGTATGAGAAAGTTTAATAAGATATTTGCTTTTGCAGATGTTAACCTCAAAAGATAACAATTTCATTGGATACACTTTCAAGAAATCAGATGTCCTTAAATCACTCGAAAGTTCAGGTTGGCTGCTTCTCTAGTTAGCTACCTTCTGCATCGATTTCTCTATTGGATCTTGTACATGGCTTGTGATCAGCTTATACATCGGTTTCTCTAGTTAGCTACCTTATACATCGATTTCTCTATGATGTCAACAAATGATGTGTGCTGATCAGCTTAATATGATAGAATTCTGGCACCAGAGAATGGTTTATATATGATGAAGATGCCACTTTATTCTGTTCAATGTTAGCTAGTCTTACAATCTAATCATGCCTTGCAGGTACAGACATGAGATCGAACGGATCTTCAAAGTCCCCTTCACTGGTATCCTTGTTAGGTATGTTTTACTTGCAGCTACTTGTTGATCCTAAGCTATCTGTGAGTGGATGTAGAGTTTATGATGTTTAGACTTCAGTGCACTCAACAAACCACTGGCTTAAATTTTGTCTACTTGTTCCAAACCAGGTAGAATTGACTTGAAAGACAGTGTAATACCGGAGGCCGAACCAAAGCAGTAAATCTAAGTTTTGTATTGTAGCATGTATTATTCTTTTCTTCATGCTCAACCGAAGCCCATTGTTTGACGATCAGATTTCGCGAGATTTGGAAGACATGAATAAAGAGGTCAGCAACTTTTACTGTAAAGACAGTAAACTCTCTAGTTCAACGTTGCCACTATTTTGCTGGGTCTTTTTGTTTCAATATACGCACCCCTGTAAGAACCAAGAGAAAACGAACGTACCGATTACACCCTTATGCAATTTCATCACTGGATCCAACTGTTTATTACGATTGCTTTTGGAGATGTGATTAAAAGAAAAAGAAAACCGCTGATGTCCAAAAAAAAGACCGGGCATGGCTGTTGCAAGGGTGAAGGGCATTCTAGTAAAGTCGCCTGGGTAAGTCCAGTGTGCAATGATGTGATCCATGAGGTTTCAACAGCGCAGATACATCTGATTCCGGCCCGTCCTTCATGACCAAGACGGCAGTGGTCCCCACTCTGAGATATTTTCTTAGGCAATCCTATAATATCTCCCTCTAATATCTTGTCCATTATTGGTCCTTAATCTTATATGTTATCCTCATCACCGTTCTCCCACGTCAAAAAGACCCAAAGCAATCGGAAACTCCCTTTCTTTCCCTTTGCCCTTTTCTTCGAAGCCTCCAGAAACGAAACGCGGTTCTATCGCTTAAACACGACACGTCGAAACGGGATCGGGCCAACAACCGGACCCAACGGCGGGCGCCTTAGATATTTTGGAGGGTCCAATAAAATATCGACAACGCTTTTTGGAACAGATTAGTGACGTAGCAGTGGAGCGGCCCCATGACACGTGGAAAAGCGTGACAATTGTACCGGTCTTTTGTTCCCATCAATACCGCCCTCTCTCTTCCGAAGCCTTCATTTTTTTGTCCTTTTAATTTCATATCTTCTTCATCTTTTCCGTCTTCCTCAGATCGTCTGAGTTTTTTTGGAAGATAAAAAAATATATGGATAATTTCAGAGTGGAAGAGTTGCAGGTTTCTGGGTTAAATGGTGGAGTGAACCCGCCTTCAGAATCGGTACCTTTTTTTCTCTTCCTCCAGCTATAAAAATCCATATGCTTTTTTCTTTTTCCCCCGTTTCGTTTTTTGTTGCTTTTGAGAATTACAGCATGTGTGTTCGTTTTTCCTTCCTAAAGTAGTAACTAAATGCTTGAGGTGTTCATCATTAACTTTTGGTAATTTAGCTGGGAATTGGGATCTATGAAATTTGCAAGCGAAAAGGTGGGTCGGTATTGTTGTGATTTGTTAAGTAGTTCATGTGAATTATGAGAGCTGTTTTAGACAAAGTGGAATGATCTCTCATATTTGAGAAGCAATCTTTTTTTTCCTTTTCAAAAAAGAAGGATCGAGTCATTGCCATCATTATAATATACATATTACTGGTTGTGTTTGAAATCATTGAACTTTGATAATCTGGTGAAGGCATATATGCTGAAATCAGTGAAATGTGTTCTACAAACAAATGGATACGTAAATGTGTGTGTAATATTATGAGATATCAGTAAGATTAAGAATATATTTGGGTACTTACTGATCTGGGTTTGCATCTTATATTAGGGTACTCCGGCCGCAACAGAAACCATGTCTACAGACTGGACAGATGAGAAACACAGTATGTATCTAAAATCTATGGAGGCATCGTTTGTTAACCAGTTGTATAACTCCATGGATTCGCGTGGTCGGCACACACATAAGGGAAACTTGTCACATATAAAATCATCCAGGCAACCCCAGTTCAACTCTCGTGCTGCTTCTGGCCAGGTTTTAATCTGATCTATATCTTTCAATGGTTGCGCCATTGTGATGTGTAAATTTGTGAATTGCTTCTAATGTTTTTTTGATGCAGTTTAAGGTACTTCGAGCTGGCTGCTGGCAGAAAATCAATTTTGGAAGAGGTGAAGCTGAGGTAAGTAAGTCAGATAGTGGTGTTCTGGCAAATCCGTGGATCCTGCACTTCAGATCCACTTGCAAGCCAAAAGATGTTGAATCTCCTATTGTCCAAGAACAGGCTATATGTGAAGAAGTTGATTCGAGTTTGAAGAAAGAGATTGCATCTGCGCCAGCTACTACTTGTTTGAAGCAGTTTTGTGTATCTCACTCTCATTTGACACATCAGGATATGGTTGGCGGCAACACAGGTGCTCTCAGCTATATCTTGCTGTGCTTCCCCTTAATTATAGTTGCCGATTTGCCTGTTGCAATATTCTCTTACTCTGCAGCTTGTGTTTACTATTTTGGTGCACATTTCCTGTCTAGTTTGCTATTTCTTGGCACAATAGATTACCATCCGGCATAGATTCTGATTAGTGGAGTTTCTTAACCTTGAATTATTTGTGAATCCTACTGTATAGTTTTAAGCTCCCTTACAACTCATGCCCGTTATCCGAGTAATTTAAGGTAAAGAAATGTGGTATATGAGAAGATATAACCTTATAAACTATATGACAGATAAGAGCGTTTGGAATCTAGATTAGACACACAGTTTTTACTCCATGTCAAGCAAAGATAGATAGCAATGAAAGCCTGCAATATGGTTGGTTTTATTTCATGCATTTCAGCACATGATATTCACTTTGTGTTGCAAAAGTAGGACATTGTGTATTCCATCAATTCAGATAGATTATCTCATCTAGGCTTCGCTCTATGACTTGTCTGAAATAAACTTCTACTTGCATCTTATAGCTGTCTGTCAAAAAGTTTTAAAACCATCTTTTGATTCTTGCAGAGGTGTCAGACCAGAACTTTGCTGATGAAGATATCAAAGTGGAAAAGACCATCACTTCATGCAATTCTAAGAGGATGAAAAGTCGTATACTTCAACCCTCAAGTAACGATCACGTAATGTGCTCACAATAGCTTATGCCTGTCATACAAATGTGGCATCATCTCATTTTGTTGCTCTCTTGTTCCATTTTAGGTTGTTCCATTCCGGAAGCCTGCTGATACTGAAGATAGATAACTAAGAGCCTTACATCTGCAGCTTCATGAAGGGAGACTCTTTAAAAGGAAGCAGATGGATTTTCTGGTTACCTTCTAACATAGTAACGACACTAGTGACCAAGTTTTGAAGTGATGCATAGGTGCAATCATACATTAATGTCTATGTCAGAGGGAGATAGAGATATTCAATCAGGAAAATTGTTTGTATGTTTTGGGTGTAAATAGGATTGGCATCGGGAGAACGGGGCGGCAGAATTGCGCTGTTATTACGCCGTTACAGGTTTAGAGTTTAATATCAGTAATTGTTTTGGTGAAAACAATGTAGTATCTCATTGTCAGGTACCAGAGTTTAGAAATGCTGCATGTTGCTGCTAAGCCAACTGGATGAGACTATTGATTTGGTCATTTTGGTGGATAACCACAACATGCATAGCGGGATAGAGTTTTTTTCGTTCTGATTCGATATGTTGCTAGTATTATGTGGTCGACATTCATCATGTTTGGGGTACTTGAGAAAGTTATCCATAATTCAAGAACACCCTTACAATTATCTGGTCTCTATTGTCCAATGAAATATGATTGATATATTACTACATTCTCAAGGATGTATTTTTGTTTTTCATTTCTAGTTCAAAGCACACTTGTATGATATCAAATAATTGAGAAAGTAAAAGGCTAAATCTAACTCGATAATGTGATTTGTAAGAGGACTATACATCTGTAAATTAGTGTGAGAATACTCTATTGTTGTGTATTGAACAATTTTACCTTGATTTTCGAAGTGGGTGCTTCAGACATATCGAGTAAATTTTGTTCGATGAAGGAATGTGTCACTACATAAATAGTTTCGTTATTGTTTTATGCTGTTGGTTTGGCTATATTGTGCCGTGGCTGAGGCTCACTTTCAACTTTGGGCATGGGCCGCTACCGCAAAGAGAAATAGACGAAAATATGATAGAGAGACGTCTCTAAGAACGAATCGCTCAACGAAAATAGACGAAAAGAAGACCACCAAAATCCTCGAGAAACGCGTTCACATCCTCCGATTCTGAATCCAATCATCTCCGTTGGTTAATTCTGTCTTTTCTGATATATCTTCTCGGCTTCCTACTTCTTCTTAGGGTTTCCGAACATTTGGGGATCAATCGCCTCCGTCAATTTCCGATGCCGCCGTTCTGGTCGACCACGACATCGAAGGCGGTGGGGTCCTTACTCTCCCGTGGAAACGGAGCCAGACGTTATCATCATCTGTACACCTCCGCCAGAAACTTGAATGGGGTTCGCCGCCTGAGTAGCATTGCCGGCATAGAGACCCCATCGGTTCGGAAATGGACCGGCGATGGTATCAGCAACGCGTCACGAGTGTTGGCAAATCCTTTTCATGAGCAAAGGCGGCGGTTTTTGGGCTGCGGCGACGGTGAAGAAGGCGGCGTGTTATCCAAGGTTTACGAGGAGAAGCGCGTCTTGGGGTAATTTCGATTCCATTGTCAGCTGCTTTATTGCTTTATTAATAATCTGTTATTGAAATTATCTACAATGGCATTTCGGAGATATTTTCGTGTAGTTAATCGATTGAAAGCTTACATTTTTGTTAGGTGTTGGCTGCGTGAAATGATGCCGAGCCTTTAAACATTTGCATAATAGGGTTATGTAATTAAGGAATTTTCTTTATTAGCATATGATGAGAATTGTTAAGCCTGTGTTACGAAATCATACACTTGATGCTGTTTGTTTCTTGGTTGATGGGTTCTAATATGTAATCTGGTGTATATGTGATTGCCTTCAGAAGTTAAGATGCTAATTTTGCTTACTGATGCATGGAGAATATGTTAATATCGTTTTTAATTGATTTTACTCATGAGAGAGGCATTATTGGATTCCAGGTATTCTCCTGAGCAGTTATTTGATGTGGTTGCTGCTGTAGACTTGTATCATGGTTTTGTTCCCTGGTGTCAGCGGTCAGAGATACTTCATACCTATCCAGATGGCTCGTTTGATGCTGATCTGGAGATTGGTTTCAAGTTTCTTGTTGAAAGTTATGTGTCCCATGTTGAGTTAGAAAGACCAAAGCGTATAAAGGTAATCAGTCTCTTCAAGCTTCATATGACGGTCTTGCTATAAGGACTCTTTGCCGTGGTCTTTTCACTTCTGTGCTTGCAGACAGTCAATTACCCAAGTTAACTAATTTAATTTGTTTTTCCCTAACCATGAAGTTGTGAACTAAATACCACAGACTTTCAAATGTGACTAGACTTTTAAATGTGACTATTAGATTGTATGTTGAAACCTGGTGTCTTGCTGTGGATGACATATGAGAACCAGTAATGCAGAATAGGAGTTGTCCTGCATCAGCCAGTAGAGTTATTTGACAAAATATAAGGATTTGCTTTAGATCATGTTCAAAAAGTTTGGCTTCAGTTAAAATCTTCTTTTGTAGTTTGAGAATTAGATTGAAGACATTATGATTTCTATAGTATTGAGTAACATAAAGAAGACGTACTTGTTGATGAATCTTAAGTTGAATACATGCACTAGGTGTTGGTTGGTGTTCAAGAAATGACATGACATAACGTCACCAGCTTTGTATTCTTATGTGCTAAAATTTTGATGCAAGACGTTCATTATTGCTGTCAGAAATCTTCAAAAAATGAATTTTACTAAAACATCCTTGCATAGTAACAGATTGCTCATTCTTATAAAAAAATAAAAATGAAAATTGCTCTGTTGGTTAGATTGAACAAAAGAAAAGAAACGAAAAACTTACTACTGCTACTTTTGAGCCATGAAATTAATTTTCACAAATCGCTTGGTTGTCCCTTGACGTGTTTATCTAACATGACATTTTCTGAGCAGCTCCAATTGATCATGTTACCATGAGTTTGTTTCTTTACATTGTTAATATTGCTTCAGTTCATCTGGAATTTCTGCTGATAACAACCTTTGTTTTTGTTTTACTTTTAGACAACTGTGTCAAACAGTACCCTTTTTGATCATCTAATAAACATCTGGGAATTCAGTCCTGGACCGGTTCCAGGAGCTTGCAACCTCTATTTCTTAGTGGATTTTAAGTTTCAGTCGCCACTTTATAGACAGGTACGGGAGCTGATTTCGCCACTAATGATTTTTTGGGTTCTTTTCTGGTTTTTTGTTGGGTCATTGACTTTGTTTACTTTCAAAATTTGTTTGGACTTGTATTATTATAATCATTTTGATGTTGCAATGACTTGTGATAGGTGGCTTCTGTGTTCTTCAAGGAGGTGGTCTCTAAGCTTGTTGGTTCATTCAATGACCGCTGCCGGTTGATCTATGGACCAGGAGTTCAAGTTCATGAAAACTCATATGGACAAAGGGTATGAGGGTCTACAATTTTTCCTTTTTGAGCAGACGATTTTTAAATGAGCTTCTGTGGAGTGTAGTCAGACAACACTTTGGAATCATATTTACTGTTCACATTGCCTCAGTAGTTTTTGTTGCTATATGCTCTACTGAGAGTCACCTTTCTCTACTGCGGATCATTGTCCCGTGTGGATGCAGGGTTCCTGCTCGTATGTTCCAGTTTACCTTATAGATCAATTGATCAACATGTACTCAAACTGATTACTAATTTACTATGCAAGGAGGTGTGTTGACTGCAGTATTGTTCCTGTCACGTTCTATCTCCCCTTAGATCTTCTAGACGCTTTCAGAACCCGCTCTCAGGGGTGGATCTAGGCCTTCGCTGCCTGGGACTCAAGTCCCACCCAAATGGTTTGGGAGGAAAAAAAATACATTACATATAGTTAGTTACTTAGCTTATAAAAGAAATGGTCATGCTTTATTTCTAGGTTTTCACACATGAGAGATTAGGAGAGGTGAAGTTCACTCTTTCACGCACCCAATCAACTAACCACCTAATAATTGGTCTTCATCAACATTGTACGTGAGCACAATTTTGTTCAATTATAGTTAACTTAATTAAAATTTGGGTAAAAATTAGGATTGGCAGTTGATGAATTTTTGATGAAAGAACATGTTACTAGCTAGATGCCTTTAGGTTTTACATGTACATGTTTTGTTTAAATTGTCATGTTTATTTAGCTTCTTTTGTGCTAAATCTAAAGAGTTCTGAATCTTATTCTATACAAGCATATATTTGTACGTCCTGCATGTATGGTGTGTATCTCTCGTTTCAATATATAAATTGTTCTCGCACCGTTAGTTTTTCTATTATAAAAATCTAAGTCCCACCCGATTTCCAAATCTGGATCTGCCCCTGCCCGCTCTGGTACCAATTGAAGGTATTGAAACGTGCATTGGGGATTGAAAGTCAGTTTCAATCCTTGACGAACAGATAACAAGTTTGAAGTAAAAACACTAGAGTTTTGACGCTGTGTAAAAACATCAAATTAGAGGAAAAAGCACAGCAAGACACAAACCCAGACAATCGAACTTTACTAGATGAATTTGAATAGAGTTTACAAATCACGATTGTAATCGACAACTATTACAAAGTCCTAACAATCTAGTTCTTCAATCTTCTCTTCGATCTTCAAAGAACTGGTCACGTCCTTGAGTCTTTTCAATCACTCTATACTGGCCTCGAGAGAATGATAACCATATGAAACAAAAATTCATTTTTACAAGGAAGAATTTCGACCTATCAATGAGTTTTGCAACGGAAGAACTTTCTCTCTAATATTGCATACAAAAAGATAAATGCTTTAGACTTCGATGCGCATCATATATATGAGCAATGACTCCACCTTGGTTTAAAGTCTCAACCCTAATTGACTTCCTACAAGGAAAGATCTTTATCGTTAAGATCATCAATTAGATACAACTCAATATATTGAATAAAAGAAAATATTCCCTTTCCTTTTTCAAATCAGCTATGTAAGGAAGTCTAATATAATTAGGACTTCACCACGTCCAAATACATCTGTGTGTATATATATATATATAATTGAAATCACTCAAATAATATATTCAATGTATTTAGTTTTGTATAGGAGTGCCAACACAAATATATACTAACAATCTCTCCCTTTGACATTCCTATACAAAACCATATTATAACGGTTCACCGAGTCTTCTTGCTCACATCCAATTCATGTAACCTGCACCACTTTGAGCAAACAACCAAGTGAAGAGCAAGAAGAATAGATACTCATAAGAATATCAAACACACACATGATCATAACATATTCTAAATAGGATATAATCGATTATCCGCCTAGGAAGAAATCTCCCCCTTAATGAACATTCTCCCTTTTTTGTTTAGGAATGACAAAGGTGAATCACCCAAAAAAATATACTTCAAATATTAATACTCCCCCTAAGAGTGATCATGATATGAAAAATGCAAGAATGGATTCTCCGCCTAGGAAGAAATCTCCCCCTTAATGAACATTCTCCTCTTTTTTGTTTAGGAATGACAAAGGTGAATCACCTAAAAAATATACTTCAATTATTTATACTCCTCCTAAGAGTGATCATGATATGAAAAATGTAATAATATGCAAACACACACATATACACATAATGAATTAGGTTGTCGTCCATGAAATATTGGAAGAGGAGAAGCAAAACATTCAACCAATGTACAAGACATAGTTTTACACATAAAATAGATAAACTATATTTTCATATTGTACTCGGCTGACACAACCCGGTAAGCAAGAAGCATACATTGATCAATCATGTATCTTGTGTGAATAAGTAAACAATCTTTGTTATGGGGTGAGAGACATATCTGATGTTTAAACAAAATTAATCAAAAAAGAACATTGCCGCCCCTTATATCTCCTTGTTTCGGCATTACATAGTCTCCACCTTCCTTTCTCTTTCTCTTTTATATGACTTCATGACCCATATAGCAAGTAAACTGTCAGTAGCTCCCAAACCAGTTGGCTTTAGGGTACTAGACATAACAATGACATCCTGAGGGGCAGTTACTCTAGTCAAAGTCCATGCACCATCAAGGGACCAAGTCATTCCCTTTCTATCCCAATATCTCATATCGTTCGCCATGACCAATGCATGTTTACTTTCGGAATAGCCTGACATATTTTCAGACCATTCTTGTTTCTATCTCAGTGCCTCATATCGTTCGCCATGACCAAAGCATATTTACTTTAGGAATTGTCTGATCCAGCTCCGTCTAATCACAAACTGATACTTTTCTTAGAGCAATCAATCAATACATATTACATAAACACATCAAGATAATCTTGTACCACCACAGCAAAAGAGAGTGTGCAAGTGAATGTTTCATGACAACAATGATTATTCTAACATGCTCCAAGATTACAAAACCATGTCAACCAATATTGAAACATGCAAACAAGTTTATCAATTTTATACATATAAAGTCATGGCAACTAACTTGATAATCTTAGTTCAACTCACATTTTCAAACAATTCAGGATTGAACCCAGTATGCAATCTTCAGGAAATCTGGAACAATTTTTTGTTTTTTTTAATACTAGGAAATAATTGCTAAAAATATGAAAACAAATGCACCTATATAAGCTGACATGATATCATACAACATGAATGCATGCAAATTGTATCAACCTAAAGGTGACCATTAATACTTAGAGCACACATCAATGCCACAACTAAGAGATTCATCAATTTGACTTGAATTACATTTAGCCAACAAACAGTAAGCATTCACAGTTTCTAGACAATCAATATTATCAAGGCTATCAGAGAAACAATTTTGTGTACCATTTTTCTTTCAAATTTGCTTCTTCTTCGAATTATATTCTTTGAGGATTGAAACCAGATCTGCAATCTTGTTCATCAAGATCAAGTGATCTTTTAATTCTGCACGTAGTGACTCAACAACATTAAATCTAGTCATTTATCTCTGTTTTTGAACATTTTTATGAAGAAGATTGCATCTTGATCGAATGTAACACAATTTTCCACAAAAATGACATGTAGGAATGAAAGGTTTGAATTTAGAGTCATACCTAGGCTGACATTGAAGTTTCTGATTGTCAGTTTTTACCTAAGTAACCTTAATATGAGATGGAGATAAATTCAGAGGCACACCTTCAGTTTCTAAGTCATCACTCTTAGCTTTCTTCGCTAAGATTGATAACTTGTTTCTATCTTTCTTGCAACTTTCTTTTACAAACCGAGTTGATTTGCTTGTTTCTCCACTGAATCCAAGTCCTTCTCTATTTCCATAGCTCTTTCCAAGCCCAATCATTTTTGTCACTTTATCTGAGCTACTTTCAAATTTATTGAATCTCTTGAGGGCTCCAGATAACTCAACATGCAATTTTTCATTCTCACAAGTTAGTGCCACATTTAGGTTAATCTGAGTCTTGAGTTCAACCTGCAAGGTTTTAATCTTGTCCCCAAAATCAGTCTCTTCTTTGCTCGTAACTTGTGATTTACTCTCAAACTATAAGGAATTTTTCTTTTCAATTAAGTTAGTACATTTTTTTAACCAAGTATCATGTTCTAAGTTAAAACTGACATCAATTTCTTCTTTTTCTTTCTTGATGCATTCCATATCTTTTTTCAACTCATAATATTTCTTATGTATAAGTTTTGTAACATCAAGAAGTTAAAGGTACATGTCATCTTCTTTATCTGATATCTAACCATCATTATCAAAACCCTCATTATCAGAATCATCATCAGACCTCTCAAGATGAAGAGACGAGATAAGTGCAAAATGCTTTGTTGGTAACTCCTCATCATTATCGCTCCATGTGGATTTCAATGCCCTATTCTTCTCAGAGCACTTTTTTCTGTTTGCACACTCAATAGCTATATAACCAACACCACCACATTCAAAGCATTTTGGTTTGTTTTCAAATCGATTCTCAAAACGATTATTTTTTCCTTTATCAAAAAAAAATTCTTGAAGAGCTAGAAGTAGAATTTTTTGCTTTCAAGAAATTTTTGAATTCTTTTGACAGAAAAGCCAAATCTACAGTATCATCAACATCAACCGCTTTCTTTTTAACAGAAGAAAAAAACTAAATTTTTAACCTTATTTTCAGCCTTACCTCAACTCAAAAGTTTTAAGATTACTTACAAGTTCCTCCAGAGGATACGTGTCCAAGTCCTGCATTTATTCAATGGCTATCTGCGTTGGTTGAAACTTTAATGATAATGCTCTTAGAAACTTTTTCACGATATCATGCTCTTCAATGACTACCTCCTAACTCCGACATTGGTTTACAACATCCATCAATCTCTGATAGAAGTCGTCAACAGTTTCATCTTCATTCATGGGCATCGTGTGAAATTCTTGAGTTAGTCTTTGAAGCTTTAAGTTCTTGTGTTTCTTGTTGCCTTCATGTGCCATTGTCAGCAAGTCCCATGCTTCTTTAGCAGTTTTATAATGGCTTATGCGTCTCCTTTCCTTCAGAGATAATGCATGATAGAGACGATTTTTGGCTTTCTCATCAGCTGCATACTGACGAATTTCATATTTATCCCATTTTTCATGCGGCTTCACCAATTCTAGTTCAGAACCCTCCTCCCCTTTAGCTTTTGCCTTCATGGGAAGAGTTCAGCCCATTCTCAATGACATACCAACAAGTATCATCTTGTGCATAAAGAAATGACTTCATCATAATCTTGCAATCAAGATAGTTTTCACCATCAAACCAAGGAGGTGTGTTGACTGCAGTATTGTTCCTATCACGTTCCATCTTCCCTTGGATCTTCTAGATGCTTCTAGAACCCGCTCTGGTACAAATTGAAGGTACTGAAACGTGCATTGGGGATTGAAAGCCAGTTGAATCTTCGACGAACAGATAACAAGTTTGAAGTAAAAACACCAGAATTTTGACATTGTGTAAAAACATCAAATTAGAGGAAAAAGCACAGCGGGGCACAAACCCAGAAAAAATCGAACTTTACTAGATGAATTTGAATATAGTTTACAAACCACGATTGTAATCGACAACTATTACAAATTCCCAACAATCTAGTTCTTTAATCTTCTCTTCGAACTTTAAGGAACTGGCGCGTCCTTGCGTCTTCTCAATCACTCTACTGACCTCGAGAGAATGATAACCATATGAAACAGAAATTCACTTTTATAAGGATCAAGTGAATTTCGGCCTATCAATGAGTTTTGCAGCGGAAAAACTTTCTCTCCAATATTGCAACAAAAGGTAAACGCACTAGACTTTGATGCACAATATATATATATATATATATATATATATATATATATATATATATATATATATATATATATATATATGAGCAATGACTCCACCTTGGTTTAAAGTCTCAACCCTAATTGACTTCCTACAATGAATGATCTTTATCGTTAAGATCATCAATTAGATACAACTCAATATATTAAACAAAAGAAAATCTTTCCTTTGCTTTTTTAAATATGCTATGCAAGGAAGTCTAATATAATTAGGACTTCATCACGTCCAAATACATATGTATATATATAATTGAAATCACTTAAATAATATATTTAATGTATTTAGTTTTGTATAGGAGTGCCAACACAAATATATACTTATAGATATAAGGGTGTCGACACCAAAAGGTGAGAAACAATTGTCCATTGAGAGAGGATTCAAAACACCGAGTTGCACTTAAACCACCATGAATGAACGGTTGGATTGCTACGGTATCCATAGATCATGTAATAATGGTCATGCATTTCTTCAATTGTACCTACTGCATAATCAAATTTTATTTGTTGCTAAAAAATAAAAATCCAGTCTATTCGTGTAGGCTGCTGAATGCAACTCGATCATATTACGAATACCAAGTAATGGATCATCAAAGATAGAAGTCCGCTTTCGAATTTTCTGCTGTACGGGTCGGAATCCTATGCGATCGGTTTTTCCCGCATTAAATCTCCTGCTACTGGTCCCATGCGGCCATCGAACGGCTGAAAAACTGGTCCGTGCCTCGCGACAGAACAGAAAGGTCCATCGGCTTTCTCCAAGGATATAAACAAAAGCTAAGATATGTTAACTGAGATTAGAGTTTCTAACTGGAAATACATAATCCAGTCGAAGGTAAAAGATGCAAAGCTGCAGATAGATATAGCTATGGTGATGGTCAAGATCTTTTGCTACAATTGTTCAATAAGAGGAGGTATGGAAATTATGGCAAAATATTTGAGTCATCATCATCTACCTAGCTAGTGACCAGTGTCATTTCCAGGGACGCATGCATTTATGCAGATACATACGCTCCATTTGAGCCAAGAAGAGTGACCCTGTGCATTCCACGGAAAGTAATCATGATAGACGTTGTTCTCTTATAAATCGTGAATCATATATGATCTTGATGAATCTTCATCTTCAATTCTTCATCTCTTTCATCTGGCGTTTTGCAGCAAGACATAGATATGGAGTTTAGCAGGTGTCGATCTATAAATGTTCGTCTTGCTAGCTAGCCTCAACTTTTGTGACTATACACGCACATTATAGCTATGAATTCTTCATGCGCGCTTCATTGTGATGCTATTGATTCGTATATATAGTCTGATTGATCTCATATACATCACTAAGCTAGGCTGCGGCTATATATATATATTTTGAGAGTAGCTTTTTTTTATAACAGAACCATAAGAACAAGAAACGAAAAAACTAGACCCACAAAACTTCCAAATTACACATAAGAGGGGCCAACAGAAAACAGAACCAAGAGCCTGTAGGGAGGGGGAGCACCACCATCATATAGAATAATACGTATTAATTAGGAAGGGGGAGGATTGGAAAACCAGTCCACCGTCATAACAGAAATATATTGGAGAATCAAAGTGCCAAATTTTTTACAATAAAAACTTTGTACAATAATATTGTGTCTTTACTAATTCATAATCGAGTCATCGTCCCGCTGTATGTGTAAATTTCTTTTTATGTTATATTTTACGTGTCAGACTCGATCATTATTGATCTACACGCGCTCCACACATCTCGATATAAGTTTGCCGGCCATGGCCGCTTAGTTAAAAACTAAGGGTGGGAGTTTGATATCGAAATTCTGATACTGATCCTGACCGATTCGTACTGAATCTGATCGGGTCGAGACACAAAGTAAAAAAAATGTTGTTTCGAACTGTACCGAATCTCGAATTTAGTAATCGGTTCGGGATCAGTATGAGTCAAATAGATACCGAATGTTTCGAACCGTCCCGAATCCTCTTAAATTTATAATTTTACTAGTTTTCAAGAAAAAAAGTATGTATTTATAATAAAGAATTAATCATCTTAAAGTGATGAAGTCGTATCATTATGTTAGTTTGTTGATTTATGTTTAGAAAAAGTGTAACACCCCGTCTCGAAATTTACATTTTTATCATTAGGCGGGTTACAGTGGATTGTAACCGTGCTGTTAATTTTCTCTGAATTAATATTTGAGTTTAATATCGAGATATTCTCGGTTCTGGGGAAAAATAGAATTAATGTCCCGAGGGGTAGATTATGTTAATACGAGTCCTCCGGTATGTCCAGAATATTTTTCGGAGCTACGAGTTGTTCATTATGAATTTATCCAATATACAGAAGTAATAAATGTTAATTACTTTACCATAAAAAGATGACTTTGCGATATGTCACGACCCGAACCTAATAGTTACCTTTTTACCGGGCAGAAAATGGTACCGAAGATTTTTGACAGCGTTTATAAATACTATTGGTTATCGCTCGAGCTTATTATCGAGTTTTTCTAGAATCGGTAAATAAGGGATTTAAAGCTCTGAAGTTGTAGTATGTGATAATACTAGCTTACCGGTTTATTTGGATTATTTTCTGGAGCAACGAGCTATTTACTGAGAATTTATGAAGAGTACAGTAGTTTTCGATTATTATTTGTTTTACCGCAAATGCCTCAAAAGTTGAATTTTTAATAAGTCGAGAATTTGAGGAAACTTCTTTCGGGGAAATTATAGAGGACGTTAATACGAACCCGTAGACATGTCGTGCATATTAATCGGAGTTCGCATGAAAAAGTTACAGCCTAAGAACTAAAGTTACTATTCATGATAAATGGCTATAAAAGGGTTTTTTACCGGGGTTTTTTCTACCACTTTACACTTATGGCGCCAAGATTTGTCACTAGATCATAATTCATAAGTAGGGTCACTACCCAAATGACCCATGACCATGGCAATGCTAACAATTCTTCAATCCTCTCAGGATTTCCATAATTTAACACCGAAATTTGATCCCCCAGATCTTAATCCTCACTTCACATATCAAAATTGAGGATATTGTCCAACTCTGTAGAGGATGTAATTTATGAACCCTCAGACATGTCTAAAGATACTTTCAATTACAATAATTGATTAAACTACAGTTAGTAAGTGCACAGATTCTCACACCAACAAGCTCAACTAATCACCCCTGGTGAAACCAAGTGTCTGATACAGACAACTTGGGTTGCAAGTTGAAGCTTGAGCAATTATGAGCATTCTCACTCTTATTCAATGATTCAGTAGACCTTGCCCCACTGTTGTCACTTCACTATTTCCGTGTATCTATAACAGCATGCATTCGAACACCCACTAACAACATTTAATAATTTCACTAGTCATCTCAAAAGTCGGAGCGACTATAAATAATTCACTTCCGACCTCTTCTTAAACGGTTAGACCATCTACTTGACGTTTTGCACAAAACTTTTGACAACACGTCCTTAACCTCCGTTCTTAAAATTTGGAATTCTCCCAACACATTCTTGAAATATGTGAATGTATCATTTTGACCACACACATCAGCAACCAAAATAATTATGCATTGCCAGCATAACTAGATTCCAATTTATCACCTCTCTAAATGGGAGGGTAAACACTTACTCATATGGGGTATACCCATGTAAATCTCCAGTTGTCGAAACAGTGACGTTAGCATACCAACTTCATTCCTACACCGCACTAACACCAAGTTTTTAAAGACTCGTATCACTATCTCTAGTACTCCAAGCACTCTTGCTCTATGACTCGGTGGCATGCTGCCACTTCCAACATCTCCCTAAATTTCCAAAACCAATTATCCTTAATTACAACTCGAAACGCTCGCTCGATCTGAAAACCGAACTCTAACACCGCCATCCTGGAGGCCCCTCCACAGGTGTACTAATTAAAATACTTCGATCAACCGATGCACAACACACTTGAATGTTGACCTAAGCTCCAAGACATCTGATGACACGATTTAATTTTTACCTTTATGATTTACGGCCCAACGACCAGTTGTCACAAACATTTCAAATCGTGCTTGGATTCACCAACAATTTAAATCTTACCAAGACTCCAATCAATGGGTGGCTGAGGCGATGAGGATCCAATCGCAGCTGAAGACAACAATGTCGGAACCAAGGGGTGGCTCGAGCCAATACTCTTAGTGGATGTCCCATAAAACATTTAAGCGACCCTTCAAACCAAACACTTAATTTCTTTAATTACGCAACCTCAAGGACTCGTCACCATACCAAGTTCATTGACCATTAAATGTCAACACTCAAATCCTTGAGTCATTAAACGTTTATACATTCGCTGGTTTCCTCGAAACCTCACTTAAGGCGAACGTCAGCAAAATCTTGGCAAGCGTCAAATCTTGATATTCCTCTTCTCTAAATAATTGCACTATGCAATTTCAACTACCTTTTTCCATAACATAAGGCAAACACTTTTAATATCTCATACAACTCTTCACTACTAAGAGTCTCCTAACTCAAACACAAAGGCCTCGCCTTAGGTTTTTACAACATCAAACCTGCTAACAAACATGACAGCCTCCCAGGCATGAATCAACTATTTCACCATAGAGCATTCACACAAAATGCTCAAACAACGTTAAATAACGTGAGTTTCCAGCTCAAGTTCCCAAATCAGAACTCTAATCTAAATCTCAATTAGTCCCAAAAACGCACAAAAGGAAATCACCAATTATTTACCATTTCCTTTCAGAAACTCTCTAAGAGGTAGGCGTACTGAGGCATAGTCTTGAAGATGCAGACATTTATGAGACCACCCGATCCATAAATATAATAGGAACTACTAACTCATATCCCTAATAACACTGAGCGTCTCAAGCATAAAATGCTGATGGATCCGCCGCGGTCGGACCATCACTCTATAGACACTAAGTGCTACCAAGTACATGTGTATTAACATGAAACGATAACCTAATGCTCTAATACCAATTTTCAGGACCCACTCCGGGATTAACCCTTTTAACCTGAAGTAAACCCTGCTGGGTCCACCTCAAGAGAAATTTTTACCTGAAACCCCCCCTTTGAAATGGACAACCCTACCGGCTAACCAACGAAACACTTCCACAATCGAAAACAACTAAACACTATACTGGGGTAATCAAAGAATTCTACGTAAAAGCAAAGCCTAAATATACTAAATAACAACAACAAAACGATTTGACTATGCTTCATCTTCAGTACGCATGACTTCCTCTCCGCAACCCTGCAACACTGGGCATTTGAAAACAAATGGCCCAAGGGAAAACATTTAAAAACACAATGTTAGAGTGAGTGGACAAAAAGAATATCCAGAGTGTGAAAAATAATCAATTTATGTTCTCCTTTTGAATCTCCAGAAAATCCATATGCATGCCTCGTTGAGAAAAAATCTTAAATAATCGTTCCGGGAACTAGAACGTAAAATGCCAATCTCATTGGCTTGTAAATCAACATTAAACAAATAGGAGAAGAGGTTTCACCATGATAGAGAGTCTCCCAGACTAGGGTCGGAGCCTTCCGGAGGCTACTAAGTAATGAACGACCATTCATGGCGGAGAAATTCCACCATGACAATGAGCCTCTCAGGCTAGGGTCGGAGCCAAATAAGGCTACTATTGCCCTGCTTCACTTCTAAAGTGGGGGCCCGTATGGCTAGCTAGCAATGATAATATATATATAACAACCCTTTATGGTGATGAAAACAAGCAAATACGAAAAGTCATTATTATATGACTCCTCGCCCGTATATTAAAATATGCATCTCATGCATAAGGCATGGTTCCCCGACCGTTCTCAAAACTATGGCCATAAAACAATGCATCCCAAATTTCATTATTATAACATTGATTTCAGCCGATATAACATAGGGGCTTACGGAAGGGGAGCAACCCACCTTCCTGGCCCCACTGGCTTATTAATGTAATAAAAAATTATGTTGTTTAGTATAAAAACACGACATGCATTAATTCAAAACAAATACCTATTCACAGTACTTAATGCGACCTCCTCACTGCTCGGAATGCCCCTCGAGCGCAACCTCGAAATATCCACATGGTCGAGTCTGTCTCACGTTCGACCATAAACTGTACAAATTAATCCAACATATTAGTCTTTAATACTGTTGACTTGTATTTTTCTAGTTTGACTAGGAAGTCCTAATTTGACCATGAGTTGTCCAGCTTCCTTCCTTTTTAACAACTTTCAACCATTACGCTTATTTTCAGTTATCGACTCGAAATTTATTTTTCGTAAACACAATCTTAGCATAACGATTTTCCGTACTATTTTATTTGACGATAGGTTATCACATAGTAATTTTGTTGAATTACTATGGACACTTAATTTACAGTTCAAACTGAATTACTAATTATGAGTCGATAAATCATATTGCCCTTCATCCGTTAATTGTAGATATTATCTTCCTTTCAACCAAGTTGTCACATAAACTTATAATTTCAAGCTTCACTAAACCTCCGATTCCTTTAACTTGAATTTCACCTTTTCACTAGCCTTACTTCTAATTTCTCAATTCCAATATCAACTTTCCATAAATAGGAAGTTTCTTAAATTGGAAAGTTTCTCAAAAATAGAAACTTTCTACTTACGTCTAATTTTTCCGTAATTAATCCACTTTACGATTTACTCGCAACCCTACGCCACTAATGTTATTTCAGGAGTCGATATATACCTCTTCGGCTCTCTGTCGGAAACTTGCTTGGCCGGAACCTTTGTTGTTTTCCGACGACTTTGTTGAAATTTCCCCATAATCTCCCTACTTGCTCCAAATCCCAAGTTTCAACATTTATGCAACAACACAACAACAACACAATCACAACTTTACAATAGAACCAGCACGGCAAATCCAAACAACATATCAATACCGACTCACTCAAAGAAAGACCAACTCTAATACAAACCCAACACAAAGGAAATTGAGGATTAGAAATTACCTCAGCTATAACCAAAACAAGGAGCAACGAGAAGGAGAAAAAAATTCTCCCTTCACCCGAAACCCCTACCTCGGCTCGACAAAACATCTGCCACCCCCAATTCCTCCCTACGACGCGTCTGGGCTCCAAGCTAGCACCTCTAGGTTCGTCGAACCTTGCGTGACCCGCTTGAGGTGTCGGAAACTCCTCGCTAAACACTCTCGACCCAAAACCCATAAATGCACAGTATAAGGGCTCATCTGATTAGGGCTCGATTTAGAGAACCCAAAGCATAAAAAGGAAGAGAAAATCAAGGAGAAGAAGACCCATACCATTGAGAACCCAGATGACGAACATAGTCGCCCAAAACCGAAGGAGACAGCGGCGTTCATCCTCCATCGACCTCTCTCCATGATAGCCAAATGAGTGATTTGTGGATTGGGTTATGTAGAGAAGAGGAAGACGAACATTTTGATGGGAGACTCGAGCCTTGCGGCGGTCAGAGTCAGTGACGCCGCGCCAGAGATGACCGAGGCGACGGAGCGGAGAAAGAGAGAGGTCTAGGCTCGGGTCAACACCCGAGTTGGCTTTTGACTCGGGTCAACTCCTCTCTCCTCTTTTTATACTCGAATCAACGACCCAGGTCAAACCTCTAATTGATCTGACGGCCCAGATTAAAATAAAGTAAAAAGTAATTAGTTAAATGGTCAAAACTATTTACAAGAATAGTAATTAAAAATTACCATAAACTTTAGAAATTCACAGAAAATAGACGGAAGTTCCGGAAAAAATTCTGAAAATATCGAGATACTCGTGTCGACACGTACTATGACATCGAGTCCTTAATTTAGGAATTTGAAGAGTTTAGAAAAACGTGAAAATAAACTCGAGTAATTACTTTATAATTCACCGGTCACAATTAAAAACTCTCGGTAACTCACAAACCCCTGTAAACGTAACATTGCACTGATGTTACGTATTTCATTCTAATTAAGAAAGCAAACAAAGAGCAAGTACTGCACTGATGTATAGTCATAGAGATAAAACATTGCGAGCATCAGGCGCCTGCGTCTCTATCCATCCTAGCTGGGGGAGTGTACCCTTACTGTCCCTTAGTATCTCCATCAAGATTTTCACCCCCCACGAAACACCAATCGTTTTCAAACAGCAACATCGTTCCAACTCTGGAAAAGGGACTCAGACGAAGATGAAGAGGACGCGTGTGTAGTAATCAGTACATGATGTGTCCCTCAGTACCATATCAGCACGGTTTTCCTCCCGTGCATTATAGCCACGTTGAAGTGGTCGCCAAACGTTTCCTAAAAATGAACCAACAGATTCGAAGCACTATCCAACACTAAGCATGGCATGGTATTTAAGAGTAGCTAAGCTGCTTAAGATTTCCAGTATTATTGTTCAGCATGTGAATTCGAGTGCGCAAGTGACAGAGACCAACAGATGGATCAAGTACTGATGAATATATCCAATCCCCAATTTCAGTTCAGCCGGTCATTGGGATACATATCCACAAATCCCATGCCACATTCGATTCTAATCAAAAATCGATTTCTAAATACTCAAGAATTTGATTATGTTAGGAAGAGATGGGTTTATGAATTAACCATCTAGAATCGTCTCCGATTCATTTATTCTTTCAATCCACTTGTCTCTGATTCATAGTTATTTCTCATTTCAAGTAACTTAACTTGTCAACAAAAAAATATAAACGGAATAATTGATCATTAGTTTATCTGATAGCCCATGGTGCAATAACTGGTTTCTGTGAAAGGGGAAGCTAAGGAACCCGTGTTTCTGTCTCTGCAGAGATATTCGATGTTTGGAGTGTCCAAAATGATTGAGAATACTGTAACCAAAGAAATGATTGAGAATATTGCATGTGTTCACAGATCGATCCGGCCTACGGTTCATGTTCTGCTCTTGATCGTGCCCAATTTTCATAGGTCAATCGCTCATTTTGGCCAGTGTTTGGTCTTTAGTACATTCCGGCCGGCAGCATTATTATGTCAGTGAGATTCAAGACTGTAATTGACGACGTCATATTCCAATGCATGCTAGCAATCGATTTTTGATACGACCTTATTCATATTCCCTAACACTGCATTGACTCGCAATGGATTAAGTTGCACTAAATATGCATGTTTTATTTCTGAAACATTTGGGATTTTGATTCTATACCCAACCGTCGCATAATTATTGTGTTTAACATTATTATTCACTATTTTGATCAGAGGATCCGTAGCTTGTCATATTCATCATACAAAATCATTAAGTAATATTCAAAGCGAGGGCTAGCAAAATGAAAGTCATGCGTTGGAAAAACACATACAATTAAGTTACATGGGTGTGGTTTATAACTAATACGTGTTCATGAGAATCTCCTGCACACGTATTGTATTGATAGAAGAGTGTATTTAAGAAGACAACTAAAGTATCAAATTATTAGAATGTACCTATGTTGGAGTAGAAAACTTTCGTCTAGAATGTTGACTCTCCAACGAATACAAATAAGAGCAAAAGTCGTTTTGGATTGATCATGAAGCCTCAAATCAGATGAGGTACCTACAAAAGACACTCTGACGTCCAAATCAGAATTTATCGTAGACAAATCAAGTAGCACAAAAAGAACCAATCCTCTTACTTTAGGATTGTGCTTCACTTATATAGGGATAAGTTATCTAGGTGAAGAGTCAATCACTAATTATGTAATGATGTTTGCATTTATAACTTGTTTTATGGTTGTAGTCATGACACCCCTTCAATGCAATAACTGTTATTATACTTATTAATGTAGTTATGGACTCGTTTACTATTGTCTTTACCTCTATTTACTGTCACCTTGACGCTATTTTACTGTCGCCATTATTTTGTTAGAACCTAACTTACACGTCATGCATGACCTTCCATTTGTCATTGTTACATCCGCCTTTACTTTATCTTGAATACCGGAATGATTATTTCTTACTCCCATAACGTATTATTGTTTCTTTATTAATTATCGAGGTTGTATATATAGGGCCATTCGACTAAGGGGTCCATTATTTCTTATATGAGGGATTGAGGATTACATCAACTTTTCGATTCCAAAACCACATCTCCACCGTTCAATCTCTAGATATATATATATATATATATATATATATATATATATATATATATATGTGTGTGTGTGTGTGTGTGTAGATCACTTCTGCAAAATTTCATCAATATTGGTGATAGCTAATATATATATATATATATATATATATATGTGTGTGTGTGTGTGTGTGTAGATCACTTCTGCAAAATTTCATCAATATTGGTGATAGCTAAGGTGCTCAAAACTGCAATTTACACAACCGGTTTAGGTTCGGCAGATTCACTAGTGGATTTTCACTCTTAACCGACGAAATCTAAAATTTTTTGTCGGCTATGATTTTCTTAGCCGACGGAAATAGTTATGTCGGCTAGGAGAAAAAGTTTGTCGACTAAGAACCTCTTAGCCGACGGAATAAGTTCGTCGAGAATTTCCGTCAACTAAGTCCTTCTTAGCTGATGGATCTGTGTTCCTGACTATTTTCGTCGGCTAAGCAAACTCTTAGTCGATAAAAATTCTCATATTTTGTCGGCTAAGACCTAAAAGCCTAGCCGACGGTGTAAGACCCCGTATTTTTTTACCGTGGTTAAGACGAGTTATTGAGGTTTAAGTCGCACTCGGTAACTTAACAAGTGAACGATCACATTCATTTTTGAGTTTTTCTAAATTCTTCGAATTCTTCATTTAAGGACTCGATGTCATGGTACGTGTCAACACGAGTCTCCCAGTATTTTCGGAATATTTTTCGGAGCTTCCGTCTAATTTCTACAAAGTTTTGAAATTTTTGGTAATTTTTAATTACCATTATGGTAAATAAGTTTTACTATTTAACTATTTACTTTTTATCCTTCTTTAAATCTGGACCGTTGGATCTTGTCCAGATTTAATCTGGACCGTCCAATCCTCTATAAATAGAGGGTGAGTTTTGACTCGATCAAAACTCCCCCATTCGGTTAACCCGAGTTCCATGAGCTCTAGGACGGCGGACCACCACTAATATCTTCCTCCCCTTCTCCTCTACCCAGCATTGCCCTTAGCTCACCGAAGCAGCCACCATAGCAGGAGATCGGGTGAGTTACATGCCCGCCTGTGTTGGCCGGATTCTGACAATCCAGGCTGCGTTAGGGCGCGTGACTCGTATGGTTCTCCCTTCTTCTTCTCCCTTTCCATGCCTTTAAACCTTTGATTCGAGACGTAATCTCAAAATCCCTCTTTCTTTGTTTCCTATGTTTTCTGGGTTCTCGAGTTCTCGACTCCGGAGGGAGTTCTTGGACTTCAGATGATCAGTTGGAGCTCAGGTGAGGCTGCAGGGCAGCTAATGGTGATTAGGCAGAGGCAACTTGTGGAGGAATCAACAAGTAGGATTGCAGGTTTTGGATTGGAAAAGATTGGAGGCCGAGGAGCTGATGGAATGATTTTAGGAGGAAGTAGGCAGTAGGGAGGTTGCTATTGAGGTTCTAGGTCCGAGTTTGGACGAGCAGTAGGTAATCTCGATCCCCCTAGTGTTCTTGATGCTGTGTTGTTGTTGATATGTGATTAATATGATGTTGTTTTCGTTGCTTGTATGTCGTAACTTGGAATCAAAGAAACGGGGAAAACTATGGTGAAATTCCGGCAAGTTGACCGGAATACGGTGACTGCTCCGTGATGCAGTGAATCTGGCAGAATGTCGAGGAGGTAGTCTTCGAATCCTATTAAAAATGTGTCTTTCCATTTAGTCGAGCTAAAAGGCTGTAATCGAAAATTACATATAAGAAAACTTACTAAAAATGGAAACCAACCATAATTAGAATCTTTTCTATTTTTGGAAACCTACTAATTTAGGAAACTTTCTATTTTGGGAAAGTTATATTTTTGGAAAAAATGGTTTAGTAAAAATTTGAAGTTCGACGAAATTTGGTCAAATGTTGAATTGTTATCGAAAAATGATAACGAAAATTCCAGAAATGTCAAGTTGACCATTTTAAGTAAAATGAGTGATTCACATGAATCGTTAAATCGACTCAAGGTTAAAGATTTGGTCTAAGAGACACGTTGGGTGTCCATAGTCATTCAACGAATTATTATGTGATAACCTAACGTCAACTAAAAATGGCAAAGGAAAGTTAAGAGTTAAGGGTTAAGTCGGGAAAATCAAGTTAAAAAGGTTAAAGTGTCATAAAAAGGAATTGGTTGGTCAATGTGGTTATTTTTGGTCAAACTATAAATGTTATGGTCAACTTGACTGTTATCGTTTCTTCGTTGCTAAGCTACTCTATTCTGCAATGATTCATTGGATGATGTAGCTTATGCGGTAACCTCAGATTACCGAGGCGGTTTTTGGAAGTTTGGAGCTTATGTAAGGAACGACAATTCCATGTAGGGAAAGCTAAACCACCTTTCTTAGGTAGTTTGCCTATTAAATGAAAGTGCATTATTTTTGTATGCTAATGGTCGATGCCTCGGGAAAGTTTTCTTTATATAATGAGATAATCAATTTATGATTGGGCCCAGAAAACCCGAGGCTAGACGCAAATGATTTTATGTGATGACTCAGATCAAAAAGTAGTATCGTTGTCCTGATTTTCGATGCTTGGCCTGAGAGTCGCGGGACCTAGTATATAGTACTCCCACAGTGTTGATGATCGTGAATCTCCAAAGGGGCAATGCCTTGTTTATTTTACTTCCCGCTAACGCTCGTCTAGTACAGAGCTAAACGAGTCGTAAGTGTGGTGTGTACTACGAGTGATGTGTTGGACATTAGTTGTAAATGGACACTCTCGCTACAGATGGAATCTAAACTTTTCCATCGACTAAGGGCTTTCTTAGCTGACAGAAAAAAAACTGTATTCCGTCGGTTAAGATCTTTCTAAGCCGACAGAAAAGTTTAGATTCCGTCGGCTAAAATTAAAAATATAGTAGCAAATCAACCATAAGTTTTTCTTTGGAACTGTACATAGGAAGCAAAATTTTCAAAAAAGTCGTGAAATAAGATATGACCAAAATGATGAAATAAGTTTACGGTTGAAAAATCACATAATTCAGGCAAAGTCTCTGTGCCGATAGTTGCGGTCAACGTAATTTACCATTCTTTCTCCCTATAGGCAGTCCTATCTTCGGGGGTTATTTTTTGATAAATTTGTATACCATTGGTTACGTCTCATCGATTTGAAACTATTTTCAATTGAAGGTCCAGCCAAAATACGTAATTTAGACGGTCAAATTATCGTTTTCGTGCGTTTAGGGGTTTGACTTACAAGATTGACCGTCTGGATCGAGCCGTTAACGTTGTCGGATCAAGTTGAATTTTTACCATATCCATGTTTTACTATAATGATCATATCAGACGGTCGGATTTTCGTTTGTCAAGTTTGATTATAAGAATTATAACGTCGCTTAAGTTCTAAAAAAAATAATTTTTTTACCTCTTAGCTGACGAAATTAAATAATTCTATCTCCTAAGGTATAACTTAGTCCAAGAAATTATTTAATTCCTTCGACTAAGGGAAAAAAAATTCAGAACAATTTTTCCGCGCAAAATTTTAGACCAAAATTTTAGAAAAATTATTTATCACTTAGCTGACGGAATTAAATAATTCTGTCTCCTAAGGTATCACTTAGTCGATGGAATTATTTAATTCTGTCGGCTAAAGGCAAAAAAATTGAGAACAATTTTCTCACGTAAAATTTTAGACCAAAATTTCAAAAAAAAAAAATTTATCACTTAGCCGACGGAATTATTTCATTCCTCTCGGTTAAAAGTTAAAAATTTCAAAATTCTGACTTTCTGCTCTAAATTTCTGAAAATTTTTCAAATAAATCAAAAAAATTTCTTTAAATCTTCTGTTCTCCTCTCTTTTCTTCTCCAAAATCTCTCTTCTATCCTCTCCCTCTCATCTCTTCTCTAATGGTGGTTGTGGTGTGTGGTGATGGTGTGTAGTGTGGTGATGTGGGGTGGTGTGGGGTGATGGTGTGTGGTTGTGGTTTTTAGTGATAGTGTGTGGTGGTGTGTGTTGGTGGTGGTGGTTTCTTACCGGAGATCGATCTCTGTTTTTTTTAATTTTTTTAGGTTTGCCGAGAGTTTTTATTTTTAAAAAGTAACTCTTAGACGACAGAATATTTTGAATTCAGTCGGCTAAGAATTACTTAGAAGACGGAATATCAAATATTTTTGTCGGCTAAGATGATTATTAATTTATTTTTATTTTAAATTATGTTCGTCTCCTAGGAACTTAACTGAAAAAATTATTCTGTCGGCTAGATCTTAGTAGACGGAACTTAGCAGACAGAATTTCCGTCGACTAGGTTGTCTCTTAGTCGACGGAATAAAATTTTTTGTCGGCTTGGGTCTTCACCGTCGCGTCTTAGCTGACAGATCTTAGTCGACGGAAATTTCTTTGGCTAAGAGCTTAGGAGACGGAATTGCTCCGTCGGCTAAGAGCCAAAATCCACTAGTGATTTGATCCGTTTATTGATTTTAGATAGTTCGAAGCATTAACCAGCTATCATCAATTTTGATGAAATTTTACTGAAATGATCTACACATATATATATATCTAGTGATTGAACGGTGAAAATGTGATTTTAGGATAAAAAAATGGTGTAATTTTTAATTCATCATATAAGTCAAAAAGTGACCCCTCATTAGAAGTGTCCTATATATATAGCTTTTCTACACTAAGGACGTCCACCACAATAGTTTTAGTGCGGATGTGTGATTTTATCTCACTTTTCGATCTTAGTTTCAGATCTTAACCGTTCAATATCTAGGTATATATGTATAGATCATCTCTGTAAAATTTCATCTTATTTGGTGATCGTTAAGGCATTCAAATCTGTGATTTACCATGAAGAAAACTGACGGTTCCGGTTAAACAGTTCAGGAACCGTCCGTTTTCTTCATGGTAAATCATAGATTTTATGACTTAACGATCATCAAATGAGATGAAATTTTACAGAGATGATCTATACATATATAACTAGATATTGAACGATTAAGATTTAAAATTAAAATAAAAAAATGAGACAAAATCACACCATGCACACCAAAAAGTTTGGATATCAAAACGTACCGTGCTGCTGCATACTACGATCTCAAAACAACAATTAATTGTTTAGCTAACCAGAATACGCAATGGATTTAACAATTGTAGTTTTAAAAGGGCTTTTTATAAAGCTAATTAACGGGGAGACAAATCCAGGGGGGCCGGACCAGGAAAATGATCCGATCTGGAAGGTTGGAGAGGATGAGCTGGAGCTAGCTAAGCCGTGTATCTCCACCAATATAATTGGCATATATTATTCACTGCCCCTCTTTCTCAGTCATTACAACAAAAATCTCGAATGCTTACTTTCGGCGAACTAAATGAGACCTTAAGGTTGTTCATGAATCAGCAGCAAGCTCCCTTCTGGTTCCCTCGATTTGTGGCGAGTTTGATCGAAGTCAACAGAAAATGCTAGTGGTTCCTGGAAGTAAATTATTGAGAGGGACGGCCGGTGCAGGTAGCCTAAGCTTGTCAATCGTCGATGACATTGTATTTCTTAATTAACTACCAAGTACCCAGCAAGGAAAGGTTGAATTTTTACATAGAAACCTCCATTTTTCAACGCTTCAAATCCAGACTCGATTTTGATTAGCTAGAACATTTCCGAATACCCTTTCATTAATTGAATTAAACAAGTCACAAGACATTATTTGTCTTCGATTGTATGTCTCCATTTCTAGTAATATCAAGAAACCTTGCAGCAAATACACCATGCAATCTTTTAGATTTGATTGTCAACTTGATTCAGTGTTCATCTGAAATCTGGAAATCAATTCAGATACCGACTTACTAAAAGATACATAACTATTTATTTTTCACATTAAATCACTCACGGCCTTACATATATGCCAATGCCCAATGGTGTTTGCGATGCATAAACATCTACTTACCAGAACAGATCTCACGCACCAAGATACACTTGCACTACCAACCTAGTCATCCAAGGTACACTTGCTTAATCAATCTTGCCTCAGCCTTCTTTGAAGCCGTACCGCTAATAAGTGGGATTCATTAATTTACTCAGAATTGTAGATCGAGTACCGCAACTACAAAACTTGCCCAAAACTTTTAGATTACTAAATGTCAAACTTAATAATTTTGTTAATTAACATCTCAAACAAGTTTAACAAATGCAGTATTTATTTATTTCTTTTTTGGCAAAAAAAATGCAGTATTTTTTTTGCATTGAATCTAGTCGTATCCATTTTAATTTCTTACTTATAATGAAAAATTATTTTCCTATCTGATTTTTTTGTATTTAATTTCAAAAACAAAAAGAAATAATGCAACGTACACGATTCGAACTTAATTGATAGACAATTATGACGTAATTGTTGTTGGAAATGACAGTATATACCTGATAACGTGAAAGTGTATTTGCTGCAAATTCTTTCCTAATTCTCCGATGAATATTAACATCACTTGCCTGCTCGTCCAAACCTAAGAAACCATATACGCACCTGAGACACATATCTCCTAGTGATGTGTCCCTTATATTTTTGTCAGTTTCTGTTTCACTACCCTCTATATAAGGGTGCCTCCCTCTCCCTCTCGGAGTGTCTCACCAAAGCATCGAAACCATTTCACTGGTTTTTTTTACTACAACTCTCACCAACTGTTTCCCAGTCACGCTCACCCAGATTCCAGAGATGGTAGCAATTTTCACATACGTTTTCGTTTCTCTCTTAACTCTTATCTTCTCGTATATTTTCATGAAGAAGAGCAAGGGAGGAGATGAAGAGTCCCATGATCATGGTCATAATAAGAATAGGGCTGCTCAGCTCCCTCCAGGCTCATTTGGTTGGCCTTATATCGGTGAGACTCTTCAGCTCTATTCTCAGGACCCAAACACCTTCTTCTCTTCCAGACAGAAAAGGTATGTCATTGCTGCTAGCTTTCTGTACGTTTCTGGTTTTTATCAATTCTGTCTGGCTAATACTGTTTATGATTCATTGATTTTAATATATGGCTCTCCTTATGGAATCATAGGTATGGGAAAATTTTCAAGACGCATATACTTGGGTGTCCATGTGTGATGCTGGCGAGCCCGGAGGCTGCAAAATTTGTGTTGGTCACTCAAGCTCACTTGTTCAAGCCCACCTATCCCAAAAGCAAAGAGGCTCTGATTGGTCCCTCCGCATTATTTTTCCACCACGGAGATTACCATATCAGACTGAGGAAGCTTGTTCAGGGATCTCTCAGCCCTCATGCTATTCGGAATCTGGTGCCCCATATCGACACCACGGCTGCGTCCATGACCTCGGAGTCATGGGGCACCGGGAAAGTCATCAACACGTTCCATGAGATGAAGAAGGTAAGTACGTCGATGATAAAGACACAGGTTTGGATTGGAACGTACAATTTGGAATGGCCAAACGTACTGTTTCACAAAACGGTCTAGATATCAAATTGCCTTACTGTCAATTAGAATCTCTGATCATTAGGTGTCTACTTGCCACTTATTCACCATGGATGAACTTGAAGCATGCATATTGCATACGTGGAATTTGATGGCCGCGCCTCACAAGTCACCTTGCAATGCTGTCCCTTTGGACATCTAGTTAAGATAGATTTGCAGTGTGACACCAAATTAGAATATGCGAAGAAAATATTATCCAGATTTGAGTTAAGTCAGTTAACCTTAAAATTAAAGTCTATATTAACAAAGGCAAAGAAGAAGGCTATAATTTTTTATTTTTATTTTTTATATATTTTTTTCATAGTCATGTAACAGAAAGTTAGATCTGTCATTGCAGTTTTCTTTCGAAGTTGGTGCACTAACAATTTTTGGCCAATTGGAGACCTGCTACAAAGAAGAACTCAGACAAAACTACATGGTAGTGAACAAAGGCTACAATTCATTTCCCTTAAACATTCCTGGAACGCCATACAAGAAGGCTTTGTTGGTGAGTTGATTTCAATTTGCATGCTAAGTAAAGCATTCTTTCAGTCTTGCTGGATGTTTTCGGTATTCGATGTATTGTGACACTTCAAATAAAACTATGTAATAAGTTGTCGAACATTCAACACTATAGTCTCACAAAATAACACAACAATTAAACTTATGGTACAAGAGCTAGGGCGCACCTTTTCGCATAAGTTGTCATCAATCTCATTATTCCCAAATGTGTTTAGGCGAGGGAGAGACTGAGACACATTATCGGTGACATAATCCATGAGAGAAAGGAGACGAGATTACCTGAAAAGGATATGTTGGGTTGTTTGCTGAGCTCAATAAACGGAGGGGAAGTTTTGAGTGATGAACAAATCGCAGACAACATAATAGGTGTGCTCTTTGCTGCTCAAGACACCACAGCCAGTGTCATGACCTGGATTTTCAAGTACCTCCACGACGAGCCCAAAATCCTAGAAGCTGTCAAGGTATTTGCTGCTCCATCACTTCATGATTTCCATTGTCGGATAAGTTGAAAGCTCAACTTATTGTCTGTATCTTTTAAATCAAAGACATGAAAACTAGGTATAGCAAGTTCAATTATTTTGATGATAACCACTAGCTGCTTTGCTTAATTTGCAGGCCGAACAAAATGCGATTCGCATATCAAATGAACAAGGTAACCGATCATTGAGTTGGGCAGACACCAGAAACATGCCAATTAGTTACAAGGTACATATTTACACATGCATTGTCTTCCATATACACTTATACCTATATGAAGGCTAGCTTTTTCTGTATGTGTATATACATAGTTCGAAGTGTTGTCTTGTTATTCTTATCATTCTCAGGTTGTGTTGGAGAGTTTGAGACTGTCAAGCATTATATCCTTCCTGTTTAGAGAAGCTGTGGTTGATGTGGAGTACAAAGGTAATTGGAGGAATATATTTGAGTCGTTTTTTTTGTTAAGCGATAGTGTTGAATGGTAGAACGATTCGGTTAAAGTGACATTCATGATTTAAAAGTACATTTTCAAGTTACTTGGTTGAAACTGTCACATGAGATTTTGCCTGCGTACTGTTGTGTTCCAAGTCTAATGATCACTGCAATGAAGATTCCCAGCTTTAGAGATAATCTTTTGAATTAGCAAGAATGCATTATTTTTGTCCCAAGCAAGGGAAAAATGAGGTGAAGTATGATTGGTCTTGGAAATTGTGGCTGCAGGTTACTTGATTCCAAAAGGTTGGAAGGTGATGCCTTTGTTCAGGAACATTCATCATAATCCTGAATTCTTCACCGACCCTCAGAAATTCGATGTTTCTAGATTCGAGGTATGGACGGTACACTGCTACCGTTTTCTCTATCTTTATGGAGTTTCTGTCATGATCAAAATAAAAGAGAGTCTGATCGATAATTGAAACTATCTAACTTTGATCCATGTCTAGGTTGCACCAAAGCCAAACGCATACATGCCTTTTGGCAGCGGAGTCCATGCTTGTTCAGGAAACGAGCTTGCTAAGCTGGAATTACTGATCATGATCCACCATTTAGTCACCAAGTTCAGGCATGTTGTATACTAGTCTTAAGTAAAAGCTATGTTTAATTTGAGCTTAGAGAAATTTTACAGAAGTAAAACTTTGCTATTGTTTGTGTTTTGCAGGTGGGAAATTGAGGGATCCCAAATTGGGACTGAGTATAGTCCATTTCCTGTGCCTGTGAATGGACTTCCAGTCAAGCTTTGGAAATTATAATAGGGCCAAGGGGAGCCATATATACCCTGCCCAACTTAACCTCATCTAGCTTTTTGCCAGACCATATTCTAGGCCAAGGGCACCTTTCATTTGTGTTCTCTCTGTTTGCTCCCATCCTAATATTGCTGGGGGTAGTAAGATGCCCTTCATTTCTTTCTTCCCAAAATTTTGGTTTTGCAATCAATCTTTGTCATTCTAGAAGAGTAATATATCAGCTGTCTCTTTCTCCAGTGGATTTGCATTTAATTTTTAACTGCTCTGACTACAGATTTTATGTACTCAAAATTCAAATCATCTGCAACCTGTATTTGCACCAAACTGACCTCTACAAGAACACATATCAAACTTCTAAGAAGAAAATGGGAAATAATGTAATAGCATTTATCCAACAATCCACATGAACTGATACAGAAACACTTTCTTTGCTTATATGTGAGAGCACAATGTTTGCAGTATATTACAACCAGTACTCATCAATTATATCATAGAGATTGCACAGACAACTATATTATAAAAATTGGTCCAAAAGCACTCATCAATCATCATATACATGTCTAGGGATCTCACTATAAATTTACAGATTGAAGTCTGTAGGCAAAACCTTATTAGCTCAAAGCAAGTGAGATGTTGCAGGAGAAATGTATTTACGAATTGCTGCAGTGATCCTCTCCTTGTCTCTGGTTGGGAATGCTTCCAAGAGAACACCGTCTTTATAGAAATGAAAGAGGGGCACCGTCTGCATCATTTCATTTCATCTTAAAGTTAGAGCAGACACTATGGAATACAAAGAGTATATCAACTGATGTAGAAAGACCATACATGTAGTCATGTAGACCGTAAAGAAATGAAACTATAAGCAAGTTATGATCAAGTGTCTACAATAGAGGTCTAGTACAACATCATTGCTCTCCAGGAAGAAATTACCTTAATTCTAAGCCGGTCTGCAACCTCGGATTGTTCATCATACTCATCAATTACCTGCAGCAAATTCCCTCTTAGAACTATGTATTGAGCTCTAGAGGAAAGTTCAACAACTTTGGATGGAAATAAAATAAAATCTAATTATCTCCATGCCATACATTGTGCTTTAAGAAGATTACTTCAGCTTGTCCTTCACCAGCCCTCTTGCATAACTTTGAAAACCCTTGCTCTATGTACTTGCAGCTTCCACACGAAGTGCGATAAAAGTCTACAACAACTAAAGAATTGCTTTCTTTGGCCGCATCAAGAATTTTGAAGAATTCTTCATCAGTATAAAATTCTCTAACACATTCAACAGGACACAGATCATCATCTTCATCAGACAAATCTCCATGAGTTTCATCAGACACGCTGATCTTCTTTATAGCATGAAATCCATGGCTAAACTTTATAACTTCCCAACCTGTAATTCTGATACCAGGGCATAATCTAACATGTGTTCTCTCAGAAAATGTAATGGAAATTTCATATGGATGTTTTATGATTGGTTTTGATCCAAAATTGAATGAGGCCTTGGCCTTGCCAAAAAGAACATTCTGTCTATACATGACAGCAAATGGCAAATGAACTCCAAGCTCCAAAACAACAACGCTTGAGACAATGATTATCACAGATAATCTCCTTCCAGATCCTGGACAATGCTTTGACAGATGAGCTATTGATCTTCTATTTCTTTACATTCCATCATCTCCACTGGTAGAGTGTGCACAACTAACAGAAACATTAAGGCCTATTGTTACAAAAATAGTAAAAGTTCAAGCAGAACCCAACGTAAAAACCTAGTTCCCACATGATCTGGGGAAGCCGGCATCTTTAGAGTAATAACACAGAGGCCATGGATATGTTGGTCAATCTAAAAGGTTGTTCACATAGTTTGGAAACATATCATACAACAAAATAAGTACCAACATTTTCATCTATAAATCAGGTATGACTATGTATTCTTCAAGAGGCACAACTAGCTAATGCAGCCAACTAAAGGACCAAAAGGATCATACTTCAGCTAATATTAACTAAATTTCACACATAGGGTATATATTCTGATAGATACCAATGAGCAAGGCCTGAAAATCAAACTGAACAATTGAACATATTTGCCTCAAAGTCTCAAACTTTTTGCTGGTTCAAAATATTATGTCTTTTTTCTGGGTTTGTTAGTTTTATCAAGGAGGTCATTGGTGTCAATTAGAGAAGCACTATTCCATTAAAAAAACAGCTAGACTTGATCGAAGCGAAGCCTGAATGTGATTAATGAACAAAGTAATGCCTAAACAACTGACAATTAACGATGTCAAACTCCAAATGCAGAAACATGAACTAAAAGCTGATTAGAACATTGCTTACCTACCTCAGGAAGCTTGAGGATTGTCTGCCATATCTCACTTCTGAAAATGCTACGAATGAAATGAGGACACGACACCCACCATGATCACCTCTTCTGCATCCACATGGGCCGAGCCCAATCACATTTCGTCGGTCCAGCCCAGTAAAGTTCGGGTAAAGCCATCGACAAGAAGATCCACCGCCCAAGGTAACAACTCGGACGGTTTGATCGCAGGGTTCAATGAGGTGTAGGGGAGGTCGAGAAAGGTTAGAGCTTTTCCGATTTTGCGGGAATTGTTTCCTTTGATTGATTAGTGATGAAATTAGAGACTGAAATTATAAAATTTGCAGGGGCGAGGAAAGGCAGATGCCGTGTTTTCAGAGCTCTCCTTGCTCTCACTAGCTAGTTGGAAGATTATAAAATCTTCCTGCAATGTGTTAAATATCATCACTATTGATTTGAACAACAAGCCCGTCTAGCTCAGTTGGTAGAGCGCAAGGCTCTTAACCTTGTGGTCGTGGGTTCGAGCCCCACGGTGGGCGTTTTTTTCTCTACCTCTGGCGCCAAACTACAGAATATGAACTTGGCCAAGCCAAGCCTCGCTTACTTCCATTCTCTTCTGAATTCTCACATCCAAACCAAAACCCCAAAACATGCACTACTTCTTTTTCGCCAATTGTACGACCACAACCTCCATCCCAATGATCTCACTTTCTCTTTGCTCCTCAAAGCTTGCACATCTTCTTCCTCGTATTTAACTTCAAGCCATGCCAAACTAGAAGCTAATCAGATTCATACCCACCTGTTAAAATCGGGTTTCGACCGATATGTCTATGTGGGTACAGCTCTTCTTGATCTTTACATGAAAACGGGGTGCGTTGGTAATGCTCAGAAGGTGTTCGATGATTTGCCTGAGAGAGATGATGTGTCTTGGAATGCAGTGATTTGCGGGGTTTCGAGAAACGGTCATCATTCTGAAGCGTTGGAACTCTTTGTTCAGATGTGTAGAGAGGGATTTAGTCCGGGCCATACTACTTTGGTTAGTTTGGTACCGTCTTGTGGTGGGCCTGAGTTGGCCATGCAGGGGAAATCTGTTCATGGGTTTGGAGTTAAGGCTGGCCTTGATTCGGATTCGCAAGTGAAGAATGTTCTTACCACCATGTATGGCAAATGTGCAGATTTGGAAGCAGCTGATGTCTTGTTTGAAGAGATTGTTTACAAGGGTGTGGATTCTTGGAATACTATGATCGGTGCTTACGGCCAAAATGGTTGCTTCGGTGAGGCAATGCTTGTGTTTAAACGAATGCGGGAGGAGAATGTGCCAGGCAATCTGGTGACCATGGTAAGCCTTCTGTCAGCAAATGCTAATCCAGAATCTATTCATTGTCATGCCATTAAGGCTGGTCTTGTAAGTAATGGTTCTGTGATTACTTCACTGATTTGTGAATACGCAACACGCGGCTATACAGAATCCGGAGAACTGCTTTACAAGTCATTGCCTCAGAATACTTTGGTTTCCCTAACTGCACTTATTTCAAGTTATGCTGAGAAAGGCAATATGGATCAGGTGATGGAGTGCTTTGCTCGCTTGCAGAATCTAGACATGAAACTAGATGCAGTAGCTGTGGTTAGCATTCTCCATGGCATAAAGTACCCTGCTCACTTATGCCTTGGACTTGCTTTTCATGGTTATGGATTGAAGACAGGGTTGGCCGCTGATTCTTTGGTTGTGAATGGGTTGATAAGCATGTACTCGAGGTTTGACAAGATAGAGGAGTCACTTTCCTTATTCTCTGAGATGAGTGAGAAACCATTGATTACTTGGAATTCTTTGATATCAGGCTTTGTTCAAGCTGGTAGGTCAAGTGATGCATTGGAGTTGTTCTCTCAAATGCAAACGTCTGGACTCGGTCCAGATTCCATTACTATCTCTAGTTTACTATCTGGGTGTTGCCAGCTTGAATACTTGAAATTTGGGGAGGGACTTCATGCATACGTACTAAGAAACAACTTGGAAGCGGAAGATTTTGTCGGAACTGCTCTCATAGACATGTACACCAAGTGCGGAAGAATAGAGCATGCTGAAATGGCGTTCGAAAGTATGAAAGAGCCATGCTTAGCAACATGGAACTCAATGATCTCAGCTTATAGCTTATACGGATTAGAACATAAAGCTCTTGTTTGCTTCTCCGATATGCAAGAACGAGGGCTGAGGCCTGATAAAATCACATTTTTAGCAGTAATAGCTGCTTGCACACATGTAGGTCTCATTCAAGAAGGTAGAACATATTTCCAAATGATGAAAGAAAAGTTCAACATAATGCCAGGCCTGCAACACTGTGCTTGCATGGTCAATCTCTTTGGCCGCGCCGGTCTGTTAAACGAGGCATTGCTGTTCATCTGGTCCATGGAAACATACCCTGATTTCGCCGTGTGGGGAGCTCTACTAAATGCTTGTTGCATCCATCAAGAGGTGAAGCTAGGGGAATACATTGCCAAAAAGCTGTTCTTCTTGGACAGTGAAAACCGTGGCTTCCTCGTGCTGATGTCAAATCTGTATGCAGCTATAGGAAGGTGGGAAGATGTAGCAAGAGTGAGGAGGATGATGAGAGTCATTGGAGGTGATGGCTGTTCAGGAATCAGTGTCATTGAGATGACCACTGGAAGCAACTTGAGCAACATGGTGGGCTTTTAATGGGCTTTTAGAAAGGACCCGGAATTTGATTCGTTTGATCTTGTACCTAATCTGTAGGTCACTCTCATAAACCCTAAAACAATCCAAAAAAAACCGCAAAGGCGCTCCCATTTCAAAATTCAAACTTTGGTGCTCCCCAATAGTCATCTCTCTCAGATCTTCAAACCCTAGTTTTTCTTCATCTTCGAAAAAATGGGTGGAGCCCACAGCCGCGAAGATCTGGAGCTCATTGACTCAGACGACGAGAGTGAGGAGAATTTCCAGGACGCGGAGGAGAAGCTTCAGAGATCGGCGGAGCGCGGCGGACCCAAAACGCCGTCGTCGGTGGATGACGTGGATGCCAAGCTCAAGGCGTTGAAGCTGAAATACGCGTCGGCGTCGACGACACCGAATCTGAAGAATGCGGTGAAGCTGTATCTTCATGTTGGTGGCAACACGCCGAAAGCGAAATGGGTAACCTCTGAGAAACTCACCTCATACTGTTTTCGAAAGACGTGTAGAATGGAGGTTGATGATGAGGAGGAAGATGTGGAGGGGGAGGATGAGGATGAGGATGAGGAGAGGGAGGATTCATGGTGGGTGTTGAAGGTGGGGGAGAAGATTAGGGTGAAAGTATCGGCTGAGATGCAGTTGAAGACTTTTGGGAAGGAGCGGCGTGTCGATTTTGTGGCAAGGGGAGTGTGGGCTATGAAGTTCTTCAATGAGGAGGACTATAGGGCTTTTGTTAGTAAGTATACTGATTGTATGTTTGAGAATACTTACGGATATGAGGCGACGGAGCAGAACAGGGTGAAGGTGTATGGGAAGGATTTTATAGGGTGGGCAAAGCCGGAGGCGGCGGATGATTCTGTTTGGGAAGATGCTGAGGATGGTTTGTTGAGGAGCCCGGGGTCTGCTACCCCGGTGAGGGTGAATCAGGACTTGAGGGAGGAGTTTGAAGAGGTGGCACATGGAGGGATACAGAGCTTGGCGATGGGTGCATTGGATAATAGTTTCTTGGTGGGAGACTCTGGAGTTCAGGTTGTTAAGAATTATAGTTATGGAATACAGGGGAAAGGTGTTTATGTCAGTTTTGATGATGGGAGTTATAGAGGTGGGTCGAGTGTGGCACGCTCCATGCCTAGGAAGGCTCTGCTGATGAAGGCGGAAACGAATATGCTGCTCATGAGTCCTATGAAAGAGGGGAAGGCTCACACAACAGGGCTTCAACAGTTTGACATTGAAGCTGGGAAGGTT
Organism: Comarum palustre; assembly: GCA_951800085.1. Classification (NCBI taxonomy): domain Eukaryota; kingdom Viridiplantae; phylum Streptophyta; class Magnoliopsida; order Rosales; family Rosaceae; genus Comarum; species Comarum palustre. The sequence continues at coordinate 24,486,847 of OX637579.1, forward strand.
GTGACTGAGTGGAAGTTTGAGAAGGATGGGACTGATATTACAATGAAGGATATCGCAAATGACAGCAAGGGAGCTCAGTTGGATCCTTCAGGGTCCACATTCTTGGGATTGGATGATAATAGGCTTTGCCGTTGGGATATGCGTGACCGGAAAGGGATGGTTCAAGATCTTGCAAATGCTAATACTCCTATTCTCAATTGGAATCAAGGGCATCAGTTCTCCAGAGGGACTAACTTTCAGTGCTTTGCTAGTACTGGTGATGGATCAATTGTTGTGGGGTCTCTTGATGGGAAGATCAGGTTGTATTCAATCAGTTCTATGAGGCAAGCCAAAACAGCTTTTCCTGGCCTTGGTTCTCCTATTACGCATGTGGATGTTACATATGATGGAAAGTGGATTCTGGGAACAACTGACACCTATTTGATCCTCATTTGTACCATGTTTACTGATAAGGATGGGAAGACAAAGACAGGCTTTGCTGGGCGTATGGGGAATAGGATTTCTGCCCCAAGGTTGTTGAAGCTCACCCCTCTGGATTCTCACTTGGCAGGCACTAATAACAAGTTTCGTAATGCTCAGTTTTCATGGGTAAGTCTGTGATCTATTCCTATTAGAGTTATTATTTTGCCATTAGTTTGTGGGATTTTTAATCATTGGCTTGCTTCATTTCTATTCTCTGTGGTGCTGAAATTATCTCAAATTTTAATGATTTGATAGCTTAATTTGCATGATTTAGCGGCATTCCTTAGTATCAAGTAGCTGGAAGAGAAATTACATGTCTGTATGTTGGAATCTATGGTGTCAGAACTTCTGGAGTGTGTTCACTTTCATTTCCCCATAATTAGAGACGAGCATATGCACAAATTGAGTTGAAATGCAAACCTTGGCATAATTTTTGATTTAATGAGTTAAATGTCGAATTACTTGAGAGCAGTGAGATTGTTTCACTTAGCAGAATCTACATGTAGTGTGTGGTGTGCAAATTTTCCCTCTTTCTTTTCCTAGTTGTTTTTAGGACTTGAATCAATTAATGATTACTTCTCTGCTAATTTAAATGAATCTCTATCCAGTGAGTTTTACATATAAGTTATTTGTAGTTTTGTGGGATGTTTAAGTACAACATATAATTATCTTTCATTTACATATTGTTCAGGTCACAGAGAATGGGAAGCAGGAGCGTCATTTGGTTGCAACTGTCGGAAAGTTCAGCGTGATTTGGAATTTCCAACAGGTGAAGGACGGGTCACATGAGTGCTACCTGAATCAGGAGGGCTTGAAGAGCTGTTATTGTTATAAGATAGTCCTGAAGGATGATTCCATTGTTGATAGTCGCTTCATGCACGACAAGTTTGCAGTCACTGACTCGCCTGAAGCCCCGCTTGTGATTGCCACCCCGTTGAAGGTCAGCTCCTTCAGCATATCCAGTAGGCGATGATGTTCAGAGATATGACGCTTCATCTACTCTCAGCTTTCTTAGATTGGTCGATGAAGTTTTAAATGCTAGAAAGCTTTATTAGGGCAATATGTTGTTTAGGTAATTTCAGATGGAATGATGTCTAATCAAGGATCCATTAGGAGATCCAGTAATGGCAGTGTCATCAAGTTCTTTTAATGTTTGAACTTGCTACTCTATGGAAATTTCTATCTATTTGTAGTAGAATAATATTCACCTCCTTTGGAGCCGTTGGATTGTTGCATCGTGATCAGGACATTTCTCCTTTGTTTTTCAAAGTGGACCCTGTGTTATAAGGAAACTATATAGAGGTGAAATTTGGGAACTTGTAATTTGAAAGGAGCCGTTGATAGAAAGATAGAGGATGAGAAATGGCAGTTGCAGCAGGAAGAGCTTTTCTTGTACAGCCATCTTCTCTAAGCATTGCTTCGCGTAACAATTTACTGAAGCACTCATTTGGTACAACAAACACGTCATTGCTTGTTAAAACAGGAAATGCTAGAGGTTTTGCACGACACATGGTTCGAGCTCAGGTGCGCCCTACATGGCTTCCTGGCCTTGACCCCCAGCATCTGGATGGAAAGTGAGTCCCTCCAGGAACTAGTCGTTTTGGTTTCGTTGTCTTCCTGTATAGTTTTGATAGAGATTCATTTTGTGCCAGTGGAGGGGTTAATTCTTCTTTTCAATAGCATGGCTGGGGACTTCGGGTTTGACCCTCTTGGGCTTGGAGAGGATCCAGAAAGCTTGAGGTGGTATGTGCAGGCAGTGCTGGTTCACTGTCGCTTTGCAATGCTTGGAGTTGCAGGAATTCTCCTAACAGATGTCAGTAAATCCAAACCATTGATTTAGTTTGCCTTCTTTTGGCATTAGGATTTTCATTGATACCAACCACAGGTTGTAGATAAAACGTTTGAGGCCTTATGGATTTGATATATAGCGGAAGTAGTTAAACTTAAGCACAGGGTCCACTCATTGCATTTCATCCAGTGAAGTAAAAAGAAGCCAAGTCTTTTACTTCATTTCGATCAATGAAGGTCATTTTCTTGCAATGCTGATGATTGTCTAAATACTCTGTTGCAGATACTGCGTGTAACAGGAGTCCTCAGTATACCAGTTTGGTACAATGCAGGTGCAGTTAAATTTGGTTTCGCCAATACAGAAACTTTGATCATTGTGAAGTTCCTTCTGATGGGGTAAATTCTTTCCCATTATTTAACTACTGATCCCTGGTAATAAATGGACAACATAGTTTACTGAGTTGCATATAGTTTGTTTAATTTTCATGGTCACCTTTCCTGCTGTGCTTAGATTTGTTGAAACCAAAAGATACATGGATTTCGTGACTCCTGGATCTCAAGCCAAAGATGGATCCTTCTTTGGACTGGAAGCTGCATTAAAAGGCTTAGAACCCGGGTAATCTAACCTGACTGGTAATATGATTACATCTCCATCTTTACAAGAACACGTTGATGATGAAAAGGCCCTGGTGGGCCATTGCTGAACCCTTTTGGTCTGGCAAAAGACATCAAGAATGCTCATGAGTGGAAGCTTAAAGAGATTAAGAATGGTTAGATATGCTGTATTCTCTTTTCTGAAGACAAAAACAATGTTCTACTGTTCTAAATTGTTGTTGTTTCAGGACAGCTCACCATGGTAGCCATGCTCGGCATGTTTGTGCAAGCTTCTGTTACTCATGCAGGACCTGTCGATAATCTTCTGCTGCACCTCTCCGACCCATGGCACAGGACCATTGTTCAGACCCTAGCTAACTCTGGCTCTTAAATGTAAACTGAAGTTGGTCTTTGCATCACATGTAAAATGAAGAAACGTTAACTACACTTATGATTGTGAGAAGAAAAAGAAGACAAACTGTTGGTCTCACTTGAATGTGGCACTCTGTTAATACTCGAAGAAAAAACTCGGACCAAAATAATATTCATTACAGCAAACGCAAACAAACTTGTACAAGAGCTGACTTTACATTTCAAGCCTACACATAACAGAATCACTCTCTTATTATCTCTTCTCAGCTAGGCACCAACAACGACCTTATTGCCCCCAAAACCTAACCAGCCACACAATCCTTGTAATGAGCAAAATTATCATCCAATCAACTTATCATACAGAAAATATTATACCAACATCGACATGTACAGTGAAGTAAATAATTCTGTCAGGCATTTACAGTAACTCAGAGAGAAATCGCCCTGAGAAAGATGTAAACTCACAAGAAAGATATGCATTAGTGTCCATTGCGGGCAGCGGCTGTATTTTTCACATGCTTTCTTCTGGCCAAAAACATAAAAATCCGCGGGAAAAATGACTTCTTCTTCTTTCCACCCTTTACTTCTTGGGGGGATGCCTCACTTTCAGTGACATTTCCTGATGCAGGCTTGGGGCTTGAACCATAGGGATCATGTACTGCAGAGGTAGGTGCCTGGTCAAAGCCTTTAGGATCTTTCATACCCTCAAAACTAGCCCTTGGGCTTTTAGTGTGGTTGACAGCTGCCTGACCAGGTTCACCAAGCTTTCGTCGTTGCTCGTGTTCGGCTCTCCACTTCCTCAGCTCCTGTTCAACACCCAGTTTCCCTTCCTTGGCTTTCTCAGCCTTCTCCATTGCCACCTTGAGTGCTTCTTTTCTCAAAGCCATTTCCCTATTCACTTCTTCCAACTTCTCCAAGCATCTCAGCTCAGACTCCTTGGCCGCCTCAATTTTGGAACTTGCAGCAGCAACTCTCGTGTTTGCCTGCTCCTCTGCCTCATGGGCACGTTTGCTGAGCTCATAATACTCCCCTATATTGAGTGTTACTCCGGGGGGTGAATCAGTATCAGCGGGGTTGGATCTGGCTTGCTCACTCTCTTGCAATGCTTTGATTGCTGCTAATGCCAACCTTTCAGAAGCCCTTGCAGCCTCTATTTCCTTTTGTGCTGCTAATAATCTACTCTGCACAGTACTTGCTCCAGCCTTTGCTTGATCTGCTTCTTCTTTTGCCTTACGCAGATCTTCACCAACCATTTTGGCAAGTACCCTTGCCTCATCATCCTGTTTTGCTGCTTGCTGCAACTCTTTGGGTAGCTCCACCATTTTCTCTCTGCAATCCTTCTCCTTCATCTGAACTAGAGCTATTTCTGACCTAGTCCTGTCCAGTTCAGCATGAAGAGATGCCACAGCCACTGATGCCATTCCTTCTCTTTGCCTAACGGTGGCCAGAGCAGATTTCTCACCTTCAAGTTCAGACTTCAATGCCGAGGAAGCCACCTTTAAGCAATTTACTTCAGCAATTGCTTTCTCTATGTTGAGCTTCACTTCCTCCAGCTCCCTCTTTGCTGAAGCAACTGCAGCTTGTATATCAGTATGAGTTTTCCTCTCCGGTTTTTCTTGCTCATCATTCAATTGTCCTCCATCACTTTCATCCTTGAATCTTGATTCCATATAAGCAGCTAATTCAGTTTTTAAATCAAGAAGCAAGGCCGAGGCTGTGTCTAGTTTGGACTTGAGATCCTTAGCTGAAAGAATTTGCTGGTCAAGTCTTTGAAGCTCCTCTTCTGCCTGCTTTATCTCCTTTTCCCAATGATGAGAATCTTGTTCCTTGGCCATGACTGCTCCAATTCTTTGTTCCTCTGCCTCCAAATGGGCAGCATGTGCCGACTCCAATGCCTCCTTTGTGGAAATCAGTTCAATGGTAAGATCTTCAACTGTTTTCTCAACTTCCTTAGATGCAGAAATGGCATCTTCAGCTTTTTTGATAGCCATATCTTTCTCAGTCTCCAAAGAAGCATATTCCTTGTGCAGTGCTTCCAGCTCCTCTTTAACAGATTTTAGCTCCGTCACTGCAGTTGTATGCCTTGCCTTGGCAACCTCAAGCTGTGCCTTGGCTGCCACACTGGCCTCGTCAGCAATACCTTGCTCCATCTCTTCCACCCTTAGTTTGGCAAGTTCCGAGTCTTGTTTTGCCTGACTCTCTTCTGTTTGTGCTCTCTCCAGGTTAAGCTTCAATTCTTCTACAAGTCTCTTTGTGCTGTCCAGCTCCTTCAATACTTTTGTTTTCTCATTTTCAGCAATCTCGGATTGTCTCTGATACTCCGGAATCTCCTCCTGTGCTTTCTCCAGTTCTTGCTCGACAAGTTTGCGTCTCTGCATAACCAACAAAAACTTACATGTTACTTTGCCAGACATAGGTACACTGCCTGATAAGTGTGATGCTAAAAGCAAGTTTGGGGAAGAAAACTCATATTAGTAATCTATCATGGACTCTGAATATATATAGGTACACACACCAAAAACAAAAACAAAACAAACAAACATGCGGGCAATAAATAGAGAAAAAAAGGACTTGAGAGAGATGTTATAGAGATGGTCTAACTTAAGAAAAGGCAAAGCAAATATACCTCCACAGTTTGGATTCTATGGGCTTTCCAATCAACAATTCCTCCAAATTTGGAAACAGCTTCTTTAACTGATTCAAAAGGAGCAGTTGTATCAATAATGCCTCTGCTCTTAGCACTGTTAGGAGAATCAAAACCTCCTGATTTTCTTGCTGACAAGCTAGCATACTTTACATTGGGTGATAATACTGCATTGTTCAAGTAAGCTAGCTTAGCACTCTTGGGAGAAAAGGTTGCTTCAGATTTAGTAAATGCAGTTCTGGCGGTCTTTATACTGAGCAGAGAACGTGCAGTGGATGGCAATGCAATGTCAATATTCTGAGGAAAAGCATCTGTGACAGTATTCAGTATATTTGTCTCTGTTTTTTCGGCTGCAGTAGCTGTGGTTGAGGCTGGAGTATCTGTTGGAAGATGTTGATTTTGTTGTAATAATGGGTCAACATCTTTAGGACCAGACTCTTTCTTCAGTGTATCCTGAGTAACCGTAAGTGTTGAGTCTGATGCAGTGGTATCTGTTGGAAGAGGCCGGTTTTGCTCTAGGGATGAGATATTTGAAGCATGTTCTGCAGCTGGTAATTTACCATTTTCTATTGTTAATGAGGTAGAAGCCGGATTATCTGTCTGATGTAGTTGATTTTGTGCCGGAGATGGGACATCAGATGCACTTTGTGCAGCTTCTACTTTAGAATTCTCGTTCTTTAACAAATGACCGTCACTTTCAACTCTGTCATGTTTTTCTGGGTTTGTAGAAGCATCCTTACCAGCGTGATCATCAGAAGCACTTTGTGCAGCTTCTACTTTAGAATTCTCATTCTTTAACAAATGACCGTCACTTTCAACTCTGTCATGTTTTTCTGGGTTTGTAGAAGCATCCTTACCAGCATGATCATCAGAAGCACTTTGTGCAGCTTCTACTTTAGAATTCTCATTCTTTAACAAATGACCATCACTTTCAACTCTGTCATGTTTTTCTGGGTTTGTAGAAGCATCCTTACCAGCATGATCATCAGAAGCACTTTGTGTAGCTCCTACTTTAGAATTCTCGTTCTTTAACAAATGACTGTCACTTTCAACTCTGTCATGTTTTTCTGGGATTGTAGAAGCATCCTTACCAGCGTGATCATTGTGGTGGTTGGATGAGGTGGATTCTGGAGGAGGCATTTTTTCTGCAACTTTGACATCCTCCATTCCAAGAAAGTGGAAAGGAGTGAAGTAAGTTTATCTACAATCGAATAAATGAAACTGAATCACGCAAACAAAAAAGTAGATTGAAGTAATGAAAGATTATATGAAACTCAACCAATCCTGAGATCTTCAGTTGCAGTAGTGCATTAAAAGCAGACATATCAGAGCTTTTGGCTATACAGGTTCCAATATACCAAAAGTTACTACTATCGTTTAACAATGCTAAGCATCAAGGGTCTCCCAAACATGTTAACAGATTTAACACTTGATCTACAAGCAATTTAAGATAGAAATAAGATAGTAAATACAGATACATAAGACTAAATCATAAATAAAAGTATAAAACAGAATTGTGTATCATAGGGGCTATAACTTCCCTTCAAAATACAGAATCATGCATCCTAATCAACAAAGGCGTGTGAAATAAATTAGGTATCTAAAATCCTTAGTTTTCTATTAAACAAAAATCCCTAGTTACAGGTTTGCTCATATTGACCAACACAACTGTTCGAAAAACATCATGTTTATGATCCAAAGTTAGTTCCTTTTTTTAAAAAACATCTGCAAAACTAATATCCTTTCAAAATCAAAGATGTGTCTACCCTTTAGATTTGATCTCAGTTTGCATATTTCAACAACCATTTCCTTCTAAACTCCACGAACAGACTCGAACCAAACAATGACAATCATAAAACTCTAGAATAAAAAGAAACAAGAAACCAAAATGACATCCAGTCCTATTCATCTTTATCTGAAGGTCGGACGACAATATGGTAGCATTAATATGCATACTAAATCATGTTCCACAAAAATCAGTAATTTTCATTTCTATAATAATTTTTGTTTTTCCCCTTCATCGAATTTAAGCCGATGATGAAGACGCTTGCTTATCCGAATAAGGCCATATCCGAATTTACCAGAATTTCTGGTGTTCATTGACTTTGAATTTCCAAAATTATTAGATTAAAAAGGATTAAAGAGGTATAGAAACAGTCATTTCAAACGCCACAGACAATCCATAAATCAAACAAAAAAAACAAAACTAATAAGGAAAAAGCGCATACCTTTATTAACACAACCGATTAAAGTCTACACAGAATTCAAATTCCAAAGCGGCGAAACTCAGAAGTCTAATCAGAAACTCAAACAGAGCTGCCTTGCGAAAAATCGGAGCTTTAAGCCAAAACTGAAACCAGAAGAAAGAGAAAGGAGCGGAGGAGACAGCACCTGTATAAACCAGACTGGATTGGAATCGACGATGATTAACGATTAGCTGAAAATAGCCACAAACAAAATCACCGAAAATTAAATTAAAATTAGAAGAAAAAAACTCTCAAGCAGCGAAGAAATCGCAGCTAAAAATAGGAGGGAGATGAGGAGCAAAACGGAGAGTGGAGCCTACCTGAGCTGGTCCCCCTCAGACGGACTCCTCGATCAATCTCTACGCTCTCTCTTCTAGCTAGTCTCAGAAATTTTCTATCAGTATTTATTTTTAATTTTATCGAAAAAGATTTGGTTTTTGAAAATATGCTCAGAGAGAGGCTGTGGTTTTCATGAAGTTGATTACTCTGTTCTCTCTCTGGTTTTTGGATTTTGACCAGAATCTGAAAGGGCGGGGTTCGGCTCGGCTTGGCTCAGCCGCCCTTTTTGGTCCGGCTTGCCGTTATAATTTAGAATTAAAGAAATGATGAAAATATAAATTAATGAAAATAAAGCGAGGAAAAGCTATTTTTTATGGGATTAAACTAGAGTACTGGTAAAGATAAGATGCTCTGATGCTCTAATGTAGACTAAGTGTATGGAAACATGTTTAATAGGCCGATAAAGAGTAATTTCTAAACAGGTTATGATAGGTCGAATGTCATAACTGTTTATCTCATATATAAATTTTATTATGTTAGAAATTCATAACAGATTATTTTATCATTTCGTTCCAATAAACACATTTCACACAATTACAACATATAAAGATTTGCACATATACATATGAATTTAATTTTCATTAAATGTAAAATGAATGAATATGCATTTGGAACAGGTAATAAACCAGGAGATTCAGACAAATAATAATAAAATCAAAAGATGCAAAAATAAATAAAGACATGCACCGGCCACTGCGGATGATGGTATTTGAGCATGGAGCTAATCGTATGCCAAAATGACCTTATGACCATCGTAGCACCGCTCTTCAGGTTAAACAATGGTGGGTAATTGTGTACAAATCACGTGTTAATTACGCGGTTGACATAAATTGCATGTGTGCCAGAATGGAAAATACAACTAAATCTGTCCAGAGGCCCAACGGTCCAAAACACCAAAGTCCAGACTAGAAAAAGGATGCCAGAAAATATGTATATTTTTCTGATAATGATGCTACAGAAATTAAATAAATACAAGTCCCAAGTTCCTAACCCCATTATTAATATTCTAATCCAGCAAATGTCATCATTTTCTTCAATAATCTAGTGCTGGGAAAATTAGCAACCATGGAAGTGTTTGGGTTGCTAGTTACTACAATTCCACAAGTCCAACGTTATCTGAGAGTGGAAATTGGAGAAGAATCTTTCTATTTTGTAACTTGTATGCAGAAGAAGAAGGATACCAAGGCAAATGGTTTGGGATTTGTGCAGGGCAGAGCCTTGTTTTCATTTTCAAATAGAGACCTTGAAACTTGAGAGGCAGATGAGGAAGGCGAGGGTGCAATGCCCAAGTTCAAGTGCTACTTTGTTTTGTTTTGTTTTCTAGGATGAAGACATTTATGGAAGGAAACTAGTGGAATATTGCTGAATAAATTTTGCATCGTGGAGAAAGCCCAATCACATTTTGTTCTGCAGTGATATTAATCATATTATACAATGCTCTGGGCCTGGGCTATCAGCATCTTTCCTCATCAAAACAGTCATTTGTCCTCTTTTTGAATGAATTTTTTTTTTAAAAAAGTACATTTAAGTTCATTCTTATTTTTAGTATTTCAAGTTTTAAAATATTTATAACGATACATGAACTTGTAATTTCAATCAAAAATATATACATATTATATCTAGCATGTTTTTTGTTAAAAAATGGTTGGGTGTTTACTAAACTTTAATAAAATTAAGAGAGAGATGGTGTTTGAGTTCCACCTCGTTAAGAAGACATGTCAAATTAGGGGAGGGCATGGGACGGGATTGAGGTCATCCCACGTCTCGTCCCAGTTGTTACACATGGAACGGGATCGGGACAGGTCTTACATTTTTTAGATTTGATCACATCGGGCCTAATCCCGGATGGGACGGGACGAGCCCGATCCCGGTCATCATGCATCAATTTCTTTTCTTCTGAAAATCATACAGTTTCATTTGAAATTTTATCTATGTGTTTTCATAAGATTTGTAGTAGACATCTTAAGATTCATTCCAGAATTTGAATCACTTGAAAACGATTTTTCTAGATTAAGTTATGATTTTTTAAAGTTTAGGGTCTGCATCAGTAAATTCTGAGATTCTGAACTAGTTGATTTTTTTTAAAATACTGTATAAATTGGTTGGTTATTTAAGATTAGTGTCTTCATGAAAGTTACAGAGGACATCCTAAAGATTAATTGAGAGTTGGAATCCCTCAAAAATAAGGTTTCTACAATGATTTATGAATTTTGAAAGTTAGACGAGAGGAGTCTAATCCTAGCCATCTTGCATTGGTTTTGTTTCCTCTTAAAATTGTACAGTTTAATTTGAAGTTTCATCTAGGTATCTTCATATAATTTATAATAAACAATTTAAGGTTTATTTCATAATTTAAATCACTTGAAATTAAATTTTCTAGATTAAGTTATGATTTTTTAAACGTTAGAGTCTGCATTAGTAAATTATGCATATCAATTATGAGATTTTGGACTAGTTGACTTATTTTCAAAAAGTATACAAATTGGTTTGTTATATGAGTTTAGTGTCTTCATGAAAGTTATAGAGGACGTCTTAAAGATCATTGAGAGTTGAAATCTCTCGAAAATAAGATTTCTATAATTAGTTATGAATTTAAAGTTAGACGGGACGGGACCGGCCTAACAAGATTCAAAATTTCAGTCCGGCGTCCCGTCCCGTTGTTTCGCTAATGGGACGGGACGGGAAGAGTGTTTTTAGTTTCAAATCCCACCAGGATTGGGACGGACCGAGATTTACGGGATTTATGCCCACCCCTAGGTCAAATGAGAAGTTTTTATTTGGTAATAGGCTAGATACCCATCAATCAACGGACATTAAGAACTGGTTGTGGCCTGCAGGAACCCAAAATAAGAAGTTTATTAGTGAAAAAAAGAGACTCGAACACCTAATTAACTTTTTATTAGGGATATTAGTTTGTGAACGGGTAAGTCGGTAACCTATGCTAAGACGGTGAAGTTGCATTTACTCCCCTTTTGATGTTTACAAACTCGAAATAGACAAGGGATTAAGTATGGAAATCAATGAGGTCACCTCTAATCTTGTCATGGAGTCTGTAGGGCTTGTCGTTTAAGAAAGGGAGAAAGAGAGCGAGCTAGTGAGAGACCCGTCAGAAAAGTACATTTCTAACTACTCCTATAAACCAATTGATCTTAGTGATCTTTGCTAATCATGAGGATGCTTGAGAATCAAGTCAACTAATGGTAGTTGAATTGTTAAACTATTAATCATTTATCCTAATCTTGTTTTGTGTCTGTGATGAGATATAGCATTGGTTTTCCTGGGGACCAAGACTTTAGTTGGTACACCTAAACTAGTGCAGCTCACAATATCTTTCACCATCGGTCCAATATATATGACTCCGATCGATCCTTGCCTTGCACCCAAATCAAATTGCCGAGTTGCTTCCCTTAATAACACACACATATATAGTGACGACCAACTCGATCTCAACTTATTCTATAGTAACAAATTGACAACTCTTTGCTTCTATACATTATTACCATATGTCTGCAGTTAAGGTATTGACGACCCTACCTCGCTCGATCAATTTGTATTATAACATTCTGGAGTAAAGCTCGAATAGAACTCTCAAGACTCTAGAATGGAAGTTTCATAAACTATGAGTAAAATTAATGGAGAACAAAAATCAGAATAACTTGTCCGAAGTATACATAACTTCCTAGAAACCATAGTGCTGATCTGACTGTCACACTGATAATTTATCAACAAAAACATCCCACATATGAAGTTATGAACACAGGGGCATTATGCATATTGGTAAATGTTATATGATTCTATGAACACAAAATTGTAAGTGGAACAAGCAAAAAAGAAAATGTACAGATCCTACTCATCTTCCACAGTATGTTTTCGTCTAGGATCTGTAATATTGATTTTCCAGTGTCCATTAGGAAACTTCAATATTCTAGCCTTTCTCCGCTCCCAGTTCACGTTAGTCCTTCTCTCCTTGGTCAACATACAAAACCTCTGCAACTTCTCGTCCAGCTTATCGTGGATCTCCCACCACCTCCGGTGTGCCGCGTCACTCGCGTAAACGAACTGGTTTTCTATGTCCCAGTTACAGTCATAGTCCCTGTAACACAGCCATGGCTTCAAACCCAAGTAATGTATCGAGTACAGCTTCGGCGGGTCCGCCCCGAACAGCCCGTTCTTCTTTTTCTGCTCGAGCGTGGTGTTGGACCAGAAATTCTTCAAGTAGTTAACCCTTCTCGGAAGGCGGTGCCACCACACGAAGATCTCGTTGAGGAAGCCCTGGTCGCCACCGTTGTACGAAACGATGTCGTCACGGTGGTCCATTAGGTGATGGAAGGTGCAATTGGAAGGCTCGATGATCATGACGCCGGAGTTGAAGAGGTGAATGTCGTTGCCGGTGGCGGACATCTGAGGGAAGTGGAAGAGGAGGTCGAGGTTTCGGAGTACAACGATGTCGGCGTCGATGAAGATGACCTTGTCGTAGTCGGTGAGCTGCCAGAGGCGGAACTTGCTGTAGTTGTACTCGTTGTAGGTGCCGTTTTGGGCTTTAGGGTTTCGGATACGTTTTATGAACCGGAGCTTCCAGCCGGCGGCGGAGAGGGCATCGCGTTTGGGGGCGGAGATGGAGTCGTCGAGGAGGAGGACGAGGTCGCGCTTTGTGCCGGTTTGGAGGAGGCTCTGAGCTAGGGTTATGGCGCCGCAAACGTAGGAGCCCGTTGTGTGGAGGACGGTGACGTAGGCTTCTTTAACTGCATTCTTTGTTGAGCTTTGTATCTTGGACAGGTCATACACTTCGTCGATTCCTGCAACACATAGCATTTCTATTAGATTCTCCAAATTCTAACGGAGCTATTATTTACAATTCAATACTTTAAACTACGTTAAGACTTGAGAGTAGCCGGAACAGTGTATTACAACAAGTGCTAGAAGTTAAGACTTGAGCTAGCATACGTACGTACCTTGTCCCCAGAGAGGCAAAGCCAGATTGCAAGAGCCAACAGGCAACGACACCTTTTGCTTCAACTTTGCCATATCTGCCTCATACAACCACCAATCTCCTACTTGATTTACCAAGTCACTGCATCTAAATATTTCAAGCATTGGCTTACACTTGCTCCAAAACACTACTTTTGTCTTCCTATTCCTGTCCTTGACTCCTCTCTTCACAGCCAGATTCGCCGCTATGAGATGGACTTGCAGCCTAAACACTTCCCTATTCCACCCCTCCTCCGGATACTTGCACGGCAATTTAGCTACCACGAGGTCCATCCCGTCGTAGATTCGGTACTCCGGCATTGGTATCTCCGGGCAAAATGGCACATCCGTCTCTTCCTCTTCATCAATCCACTCAGGAAATAAATCCTCCCATTTGAAAAACTCTGAAACCCGGTTGAAACGAACCGGTATGACCTTTCCAAACCTCTTCCACTCGCTGACGTCATCTTCTTCCATATTCACCATTCCAATTTTAATCCCCTTCCTTAATCTCCCTTCCAAAAAGCTCGGCACCTCCATTTTAGTACTCGCATTCAACCCTTCACGCCGTGTGACTATGTAATCTTCTTTCGTCTCCTTCACTACCTGCTTCATCATCTTAACGCCATCATTCACCTGTATCGATACAATATTAACATCAAATCATTGACGATATTTAGGAAACATTAAATTAAGTACATTGTAAGCATCACATAATCGAAGTGGGGATTACATTAAGAGGGGGATAGTCTCACCTTACCCTTCTGATGGCAGTCGCTAAATGAGCACCTAAGCAGAGATACGGCTGCGTTCTGGTAATAGATAGTGGCAGACGGCTGGAGAAGAAGACCAGCGTAAACAACAAAAAAGAGAGCAAGGAAAACCAGGTTGACTCGGATGACCAAAGCCTTCGAAGAAGCGATCTTCGACAGCTTCTGGAAACCATGTCCTTCAATCATCTTGACCTTTCTGAGGTTGTGATCACACCGATGGATCGTACGTATATATATTGTATACAGAAGTTTCTGCTTTATGGCAAAACTTGACGAGCACTAGTCGATCATGTGATGACTAGAACATTTGAGAAAGGAACTTGAGCTGCAGCTAGCTGCGGTGGTTAATTTACTTAATTGGAGAACTCAGACAGCGAAAGATTAGAGTAAACCTCAAATAAAGCAAAAACCGTACATAGAAAAGCTCCAAGTGTCGTTTCCTTGTTCTTGTACTTCGTTTCCTATGCAAAAACAAGCTGACCGGGATCTAGCAAGCTTTGCTTTGCTTCTTCCGCTTATTCTTCCCAGCTGATAGTAATACTTATGGTTATGGAGACTGTGTTTTCTCAATTCCATTTTTATCCTTGGCTTTTCTCCACTCTACGCCTTTTGTGAGTTTCTCCTTGTTTGATTTAAATTTCTTATTTTACTCCAACAACTCTTTCTTGCAAAATTAGATAATGGGTTGAACACTGATGCTAGTCTTTCTCTTCACAAATTTTGTTTCTTACTGTTAAACTAAAGGAGGGAGAGAAATGGTATTATAAGTAGTCTAAAGTATACATTAAGGTAGGGAATTTAGAAATCTTGAAAAAGAGGTAGCCGTCCCTCCAACTTCAACCACTATTTTAGTTGGCTAGTCTACTTCTGCTACATCCAATGCAATGTCGGTTTTTCCCCCATTGCTAATTCTTCTCCATATGATATTGCCAAGCATAATCATCCATCATTAGTTTAACGTTCCGTTTGGATGAGAGTTTTCTAAATTCATGTAAAATTCTGAAATGATGGGCATCATTTGAGATTTCATTAATTGCAATCTTCATTGTTTGGATATCTCTATTTGAGATTTAAAATGCTTGATAGATTAAGAAAATTTGAAATTGTTTAAGTAGAATGAAATTTTCTTATTATGTTTCTACTTGTTATTATTCATTCATCAATATGAACCATTTATATAGGGACTTACATAGTACATATTGGGTCATACAAGGAAGTCTACATGGATATTCTATTACATAAAGCCCATAGGCTCGGCATGGACCAAAAAACACACACACACACACACACTGATTCAATTATCCTAGAACACTCTCTCTTGTGTCGCGTGTTGTCATGTTGGATGATGCATACGGTGTTGCCTCGTTAAAACTTTGCCAAGTGAAAAATCACGTGGGAGAAAAACTAAACCTTGGACGAAAGAAAAAATAGTACAACGCACCATGCTACTTGATCGAGAGTCTGCCATGTGAGGCTCCTCTTGATGTGTAACTCAGTCAGAGAGGCTTGATAGTCTTCACATTCTAATGATCTTCACATGCTTCTAGAAAGTAGACTTAGATAGAGATTTGGTAAATAGACCCGCTACATTTGCTTCTGAAATCACTTGAATGTTGAGGAAGACTTGTTGTTGTTGATTGTAGAAGAACTTCAGTGAGATATGCTTTGTATTGTCACCTTTGATGTAACCTAGCTTCATCTGTTGGCAGTTGATCTCAAACCGCTTGTTCCTCTGATATGTCCAATGACTGATCTAAGCCATACACATTCACATACAGCTTCATGTAGGGCAATGATCTCTGCATAACTTGAAGATGCACTCGCTGCAGCCAGGTGCACATGTGGGCATGCACATCGCTCAGACGCTGGTGCACAATGTCCAGCAATGGTTCGCACACCAGCCCATGGCGCTTGACAGCTAGCAACAACTGTACGCATGCTTGCCCATAGTGCACAATAGCATCCAGTAGCTTTAGCAATGCTCAGCAGCCAATGCACAACAGGTGAATGGCGCTCGGTAGCACTCGATGCTCCTTAGCAGGCAATGCACAAAGCCCGACAGCTTATGCACATGGATGTGCACAACGCTCGACAACGACTGACAGCGCTCAGTAGCTAGCAATTGGTGTTGGCAACTGAGTGCACAACGTACATAGGTCATAAACAATGTTATGTCTGGCGTCTAATCTTAGTTGGAGAGACTTAGAGCTACATTTTTATGTCATGTTTGAATAAGGATAATGTCATTAACATACATATCGAGCATGCATAACAAGAACATCAAAAAAAATTCATTAATAACGCTTAAAATGGTTCTTCACCAAAATCTCGAATAAAAATTGTCTAAAAAAACAACAGAACTAACCATGGCATTCTAACAATGCCTTATTACATTGCTTAAAAGGGGAGAAGATTAAGACAAAACAGAATAAGTGCACGACATCAAAATTCAGCAACATCCAAGACGAGGGTTGATTCTTGAAAATCAACAATCGTGAGATTGGTGTTTGTCTATATATTCATATTCTCCGCACAATTAACCTTTGTGCTCTTTGTACCTCTTGTATGCAGCCACAACATGGGGAAGAGCACGACATTTATTCATCCAGTGGTCTAAGGACCCACATCAATGACATTGGCTCGCTGTAGCACTTATAGGCTTTGGGTGTTTCAAAACTGACTTGGGAGCACCACTCTTGGGGCTGGGTGCATCAACCTCTCTCTTCTAGACATTGGAGCGGGCTCTAGAGCCACACTTCCTTTTCCAGGTGCCACGTCGTGAGCTTGTCTCACGAGCATAAGGTTAAGGACGATATTTTTCTCTAAGTTTAGTAACTTTCTCACTCTTGGCCCTGTTATAGTTATTTTCTGGAACCTTAAGTGTCCAAACATGTCATATATTATTTTGATCCAAGAGCTTATGATGTTTTTCTTTTGTCAGCAGCTGAGTCATAAGGGCACTGAACGGTTTTGTCTGGCCACTCTAATAATCGAGACGATATTGCTTCATAAGTCGCTTGTTGATCGAAGGAAAGTGAGCAATATTTTTTCGATGAGATCATCGTCAGACTTGTGTATTCCACATAACTTAAGGCAAGCTTACAGGTCCAACACGTTCTTGTGGTACTCCTCCACGGTGGTGTAATCCAACAGCTGCAAGTTATCCCACTGCAGTTGTAGCTCCGGTAAAAGTGGTACATGGATATTACCGAACCAATCCGCCAAAGCATCCCACAGCTCTTCTGGTTCATCAACGTTCTGATACTTCCACCTCAATGTGGGGTCAAAATGTCGACACATGAGCATTAAAGTCTTAGACTTAATCTTCATGGTAGGATGAGGTTAATCATCAATAGGAGGGACAATGAAACTTATGCAGTCCTTGATATCCAACACCCACCGATGATACTCTTTACCCTGGGCGTCCAGAAATTCAAACTCCACGCGAGAGCTCTTCATAAGATTCTACATACAATAATTCAAGCTAATTAGTTCTTCGAGACCAGGTGGTTTCGATGTTTAAATATAGGCTAACATGGATCCTACACAATGCAGATTGACACAAGCAACCCTTTAATAGCATAACAATAAACCGGCGTTGGATACAACATAAACGTGGACCTAAGAACATGTATTGGTACACAATGCTCGGTAGCAGCGCTCGACGGCTGGTGTTCGGCAGCTTTCACAGTACTCGACACCAACTCCAACACTTCACATCTAGTGTGTGACAACACTCGGCAGTTGGTGCTCAGTGCTCAGCGGATAGTGCTCGACAACGCTCGACAGCTGCACTCGGTAACGCTCAATAGCTATCGGTAGCAGCACTCGGCAACTGGTACTCAACAGCGCTCGACAACTGGTACTCATCAGCGCTCGACAACTAGATTAGCAACGCTCGACAGGCAACACTCAACAACTATACTATCAACAGTAACACACAACAACGGTCAGGCAACTACAACGACACATGTTCCAGCACACAGCGCTCGGCAACAGTGCACAACGACCAACCGTAAAGCTTTCGGTGTCGACAGCTAGGTGCACCTATGTTTTAGGGTTTTTAACAATAACCTGCAAATTCACTGAACCAAGCACAAAATAGTGTAGTAAAAGAGAGGAACCGATTTTATTCTCCCCGAAGTTATTTGAACTTCAAAAGTTTTAGAATTTTAAGAAACATACCTTGTTGAATTGAAGCTTCACAGACTTGAAGAATTTTGACACAAGACCAAGAGGAGCGACAACAGCTAATCCTCCGCAACAACTAGGTTGTGCAGCGGCAACATGGTTGTGGGCTGTAGCGAGGGTAGGTGCGACGATAGCAGGGGTGTGCAGCGACAGCAAGGGAGGTGCAGCCGATCCAAAGGAAGAACCCTAACCGATTTTGGGGTTTTTTCTAGGTTTGGCCAAACTCTCTAGGGTTAGAACTCGTGCATTGATAACGTGTTTAAGTAGAATGAAATTCTCTAATTATGTTTCTACTTGTTATTATTCATTCATCAATATGAGCTATTTATATAGGGACTCACATAGTATATATTGGGTCATACAAGGAAACCCACATGTATATCCTATTACATAAAGCTCATAGGCTCGGCATGGACCAAGACACACACACACACTGATCCAATTATCCTAAAACATAAATGAATTTATAAAATAAAATTTTAAAAAGTTTTGTTTGAAAAATAAAAATTGATCCAGCAAAAGAATTTGTAAATGACACATATTTTGGTGAAATTTCAACCGATGAATTTAAACAACAAATTCTTTCGTTTTTGATTCCATCGAAATTTCAAATTCTTTCGTTTTTTTATTCCATCGAAATTTCAAATTCTTTATCAAACGAGAGAATTAACCATTCGGAATTAATAAATCCCTATTTTTAATTAAAATCCTAAGAATTCACCAGTATCCTAACACATTGTAAATGATTTAGGTTAGATATCAACACATTATTGAACAAAGAATCTTAGCGAACATGTTTAGCACGACAACAATAGCCTGCCTTTGTATGGTAAACTATCTCAACGTCAATATTGATTGAGACCAACTGGCGACTTTAGAGCAACCTTAAGTTTTGCTACGTTTACTTGGACTCATTCAATCCATAATTAAAGCATGCATTTTGTACCAATCTTGCCATTGTTGAAGCTTCTTTTGCAAGAAACCGTGATGGCAACATTAATTTGCCATCGACTTCCTTCTTTTGATCACACTAGTATATAACTCGGCCAGCAAACCGAGCGTGTGAACCAAGTTTGAACATAAAACCTTCATCCATATCCGCATAAACCCTTGCACGTTAGCATTTGTGCCTCCTCAGGCCATGCTTTCAAAAGATATACAGCACCAGTTTCCACCTTCTGTGGCTCTATCAAGTAACATGGAGCCTTGATGATAATCTAATTTCATTCCAGAATTTCAACATTTGAGTTGCACAGTTGTGCAAAATGATATTAAAACCAGTTGGAAAACTCTTAATCCCCCTATGAGAGAAGACTCTTAACCCCCTCTACGGGTTGAGAAACTTCGGTAATATGTCTAGATAACACCGATATCAAATGTCTACTTTACCACTAATTTCTTCAGCTGGCAATTCACTAACCTCCGCCAAAATGTATTCAGCTTGTTTCAATCTGCTATATCCACAGCCTCCCGTTGCATATTATTGACCAATTACAAGCCTCTCTATAAAGAATAACATTACAACCACAGCAAAAGAGAGAGCAAGAAAGTCAGCTGACCAGCTTTATTACGAGTAACTGGAAAACATGCAAACTAAATTCTTGTATGGTTAGTAGAGGTTGGGCTATAGGCTTCATTTTTTAACCAAATCTTGAATGTGTTGGGAGTAGCTTTTGCCTCGGAATAAAAATCAGATCTTCCCATCCGGAATTCTTTTTCACTTGACTGCATTCACATTAAACTTCTTTTAATAAAAGAAGCAACAGTGTCAGTACCTCCATTTTTCTTAAAACATCTTCCAGACTTCCAACCTGTAAAAGGAATTTAAAATGAAATAATGAGAACGTTGAGAATGCAATAATATAACAAAGAGACCAAAAAGTTTAAATTTAAATAGCACGTTCATCTTTTTCCTATGAATCGGGCATGTTATTAGTACTTATTTCTTCAGGAACAAAATACAACATTGTTTCCACTCTTCTGAAATCAAATATATAATACATTAACACAGTTATCTCTTTGTGTAATAAATGAGGCAAAACAAATGGGAGCTTATCTAATACCATAATATTTAGATGGTATTAGTATGTCTGGAAGCGCTGTAAATTGGACTATGTGGGTAGTAGTGACTTTTCGTCATAAAAAAGAAGAAATCAATGGGGTGCGTTACTAACGGGAAAATGAATGAATCCTCAAGGAGTTATTCTCATTCTTCTCTAAATGTATCTTTACACAGGGAATCAATTTTGTGCAGCCCCGTGACAAAATCTAAAATGATCTCCCATTTCCATTCGTTACGAGGGAGTTGGTATTGTCATTCATTCACGAATCAACTTTTTTGCAAAACTAACCTCATAGTTTTATGAAAACTTTAAACTATAAAATACAAAAGTTCAACGACATTTTTACATACTAAAAGGTTTTTAGTAAACAACTTCATTCCTATTTTTATCTGTATTTCTCATTCCTTCAACAAATAAATGTGCAAAGAGAATGACTCAATATCTCCCGATCTCTAGCTCCCTTTCCTTCTATCCCCAATTTCTTATCTCTGCTATTCCTCCCCAATCCCATTTAAGGATACATTTTCAGACGTTTTTGATGCATTTCAAGCGTTTATGAGAACAAATTCTCAACCTAAAAGACTGGGTACACTCTAGTATGTCAACAAACGTTAAAATCGTCTATGTGAATAAATTGGACTATAGGAGCTATAGTGACTTTTTCGTCTTAAAAATAAGAAATCAAGCCGGCCCTATCTTAGGGCAAGATGAGCAAGGCCCAGGTCTATGGCCTCTCATTCATAGAGGTCTGTAAATATAAAAATAGCTTTATTTTTAGGTTAACTTTGTGTTAGTGAGCCGTAGTTTGATTGGTTAAGGTGTTTAACTGTTAACTATAAGGTAACGAGTTCAAATCTCACAAACATATGTATGGTGCATGAGTTATTTAATAAAAAAGGTCAACTTTGTGTCTAGCTACTAACAATTGAGAGAAGTCTTTGATCGGCCAAGGGTTCAAGTGAAGATCTAATGCTTAAAAAGTATACATGTAGCCGTAGGACATCATTTTGTTTGGATGACAAACATTTTATTTTTGGATGACAACACTATATCTGTGGCGTGGGAAGAAGGACCACATAATGAGCTTAGAATCTCATTTTCTTATAGCACTAGTAGAGCCTTACATATATGTCTAGATAATAGGTGCTTTGAGAAATCAAATTCGGAAACCTCTACATATCATCAGATGGTCCATTCCAAGGGAGTGACCTTGAGAACACAGGGTAGTGCTTTGCGACTTGCTTGTTAATTAATATTAGTGCACCTTGTGTTCTCAGGACACCCCTAGCCTTCGGAACACACCGTATTATTTGTATGTTGCTTCCAATATGAAAGATGATTGATCAAGTATGAGTCTAAACCACGAAATGCAACCACCTTGTGAGTACGCGTCGCCGATTCATATATCTCAGAAAGCCTGCGACTCATATCGGTTGGTTTTGAAAGTGCGTACTTCGATTCATGAGAGAAACTTCAAGTTTTGATAGCTAGCTAGCGTTTTGTTTTTTATACAAGTATTAAGTCTTCGATGTTAGTTGTGTTTTGGAGTTTTTGACGCAATAATATTAGAATCAACATGCTTGTCATATTGATCAGTAAGTAGTTGGAGCGCTAGTCTAGCTTTCTGTACGTAGCATATATGATGGGAATTGTATCTATCGAGTTTGAAAGGGGTGATTGACCCCCAATCTATTGGGGGCATTCCAAGCTTTGCCGGTCTTGACGTGTGTTTTGGATGGGATAGTGTGGAGGATGGTGGTTGTCGTCGCGGCTGCTTCAGTGGATTGTTTTTCCTCCGACAACGGCGTCTGAGAGCTGGTCCGATGGTGGGTTGTGATGAGAATGTTGGAGCTCGAACTATGGCCGTTTGGTGCTGGGTCAGCTTGGCTTGGGCCATTTTGGCTTGCGACAGACGACACAGTTTCATGCTGGCAGACGACACACATCTTGCCGGCAAAGTATGGTGTGGCGGCGGGTTTGCAGGTAGAACCGGTGGATGGGATCCAAAAATACTGATGGGCTTTGTGGTACTATCTTTGGTGCTCTTGCATGGGCTTGCTAAGTTGGACTAGGATTTACCCTAGGCCCAATCACTGTTGGACTAGGAGTTACTCGTCCCAACCACTATCTTTTATATGTATTGTCTATCTACTTACAATAAATCATTTTATGATACTAAGTATTTGCGTGCATTCTATTTCTTTAGAATTTTTAAAGATTCAGCGTAGTTGTTGGGTTAGAATCAGAAATTGAGCGCTCAGGCGATAAAATCTTCAACTTAAGAATGTTAATATAGCGATATTTTTATTTCTGTTAGGCTCATGTTGACATGAGTGTAACTTTTTAATGTAATAGTGTTTGATTATCCTCTTTTTCAGAGCTCTTGTATAACGTCTTTCGCATTTGTTTATCAATGAAATTGGGTTTCATTTCTTCAAAAAAACAATAAAGGGTAGCTACAGATAAGTTTGAGGACAAGATTGATCGATCCTTGTTGGTCTTTTATTCTTAGCTAGGAAGACTGGAAGACCCCAACACATGCCCTGATGATTCAATTCTATCATATCGATTGTCTCATGTATAGAGTATTAAGGTGATAATCATCATCTGCCCCCTTCATGCAGCTCATATAACTTCAAAATGGGTAGAATCTCGATTTAGTTTTAAACATGTTTTCAAGAAAGATTGCCACCTCCTAACATGTTCCCATATTCCCAATACCATCTTCCAGTTGGTTTTGGTGTCTTTAAGAAAGTTATGCAGTGCTCGAAAATCCTCGTCAAATCTAACTCGCTTGTGTATCTGTACATAAATTAATAAAGAAGACTTTAACTTTGGTCGTTACGCCAATTTTTTTTCCTCCTATCTCTAAGAAGGGATTGCCATAACAACCGAACCTAAAACTTTCTTTTTTAATTTATAAATTTTATATTATTTATAAATATATAATCTTCATGTTATAAAAAATATATATATTTTTTATAGCGGGCCGGGACGTGTGCCTCAATTTGTCTTGCTTGGGCCTATAACGGGCTCAGAACCGGGCCCATAAACTCATTTTCTAGGTCTGGCCTGACCTATTAAGATAATGTGTTTGGGCTGTCTCGGACCATTAACGTGCTCGTATCATGCCGGATCATTTTTAAAAGTGTCGTGCTCGTTCGGTGCCAATGCGTTACGACCCGTTTGCCACCTCTAATATGGAGCTAGAGAGAGGGCAAGCTAGAGCTCACTATATAAACTGATGTCGCGCTCCACACCTCTCATAGTCATCTCATATTCAAGTCACTCAAATGTAGGAGAAGCATCTCTATAACCAAGAAAGAATGGTTAGAGCTGTCAATGCTCCATGCTGGCCGAGCCAGTGGTGATTCTCAGAAAGCATGCCGAAATTCCGTGGAGCAAGGAGCAAGTCCGCCAACTTTTCAAAAGTGTCGACAATAACTGAGATGGCAAGCTCTCCAGGGAATAGCACAAGGCTGCTTTTCAGAAGCTGGGATCGCGGTGGAGCTCCTTCAGGGCTAGGAGAGCATTGCGCTATGTAGGTTCCAACGGCGACGTCCATATTTCAAAAGAGGATCAGTTCAATGATATTGTCAATTATGCCCTGGAATGTGGTATAAGTTATAAGTTGATAGTGTCATATTCGGGTTAGTTTGTGTGCTTAATTCGATCGATAGTTCTATATAACCCTAAGCTAGTGGAATTTTCCAGTCTCCCGGAGGATCTAAAAATTTCTCCCCACAACTATATTATATCAGGTGGGGTTATACATACATGTCTGGTTTTATGTAGGTACACAAGTCACTAGTAGGATTCGAAACTATAGCGACAAAGATTAAAAATTTCGTCTCATAAGTTGTCACATATAAGAAGAAAACAACTCGTCACTTTAGTAAGAATTTATGCGACGAAACCAATTATCGTCATTTAAGTTGTAACCTATGTAACGAAACCATAACTTAAATGACGAAAATAAATTTGTCTCCTATGTTCACACATATTAGGCGAAACACTTTATTTCGTCGCATAAGATTTTCACTAAAGTGACGAAACATAAATAAGAGCAAATATTTAGGCGATCAAAACTTTCACAAAAAATTTCAAAAATTCTCAATCCTTTCAAATTTTTCCGCTCATTTTTTTTTCCATTTATTCTCTCTCCCACTTCATTCTCATTCTCTCCCTCTCTTACACAGATCAACCCTCCACAACCCCAATCCCTCTCCTCCGCCTCTCCACCTTCCTCACCGTAGCTCCACAACCTCTAACTCTCCCTCATCGACATCAACTCCTTCACCTTCTTATGCTCTGACGGCCTCCTCATCGCTGCCACCGACCTCTCCGGCCAAGTCTAAGTCTTCGACGTCAAGACCCGCACCGCCCTCTTCCACCTCCGCTCCCACACCCGTCCTATCCGCTTTGTCAAGTTCCCTCTCCACGACAAGCTCCACCATGTCTCCGGTGACGACGACGTCGTCATCAAGTACTGGGATGTCGTCGGCGAAACCTCCATTTACAACTTTCTAGGGCACAAGGACTATATATGTCTGTTGCGGCGATTGGTGAAGGAGGTGAACCACGGCAAGCCGGTCGGAGGTATTGTAAGGAGGATAGTGGCGGTGGGTTTGGTGGGTAGAGGTCGGTGGTGGTGGTGGTTTTATACCAACAAAAAAATTACGATGAAAAGAAAATTTTTAAAAAAAGTTGACGGCGCGGGGGATTTTTTTTTGAAATTTTGAAATACTAAAGTGACGAAATATTTGGTCACTTAAGTTGAAAAATTTCGTCTCTTAAGACTATAGCGACAAATTTTTATTAGTCACATAGGAATGTTCTGTTGCGACGAATACTTCATTTTCGTAGCATAGGTCCCAATGCGACGGTAAGTATGCGACGACATTTTCGTCGTTTAGGTTCCTATGCGATGAATATGTGCTCCTATGCGATGAAATGGTTTCGTCTCATAGGTTCCGGATCCTACTAGTGGTAATCAGCATCGAATCGAAGGAGGCAGCCCTACAAGGGCGGGAAGATTAGGAAGTAAGGAGGCAACCTCTTGTTGCCATGAATTCCTCGTTTCTGTATGTAATCATCTATGTACATGAGGTTCACATTCAAAACTAATTGGCAAAAGAGATAGTAGCTTAACTCTTATAAGCTCACAGGTAATGTCATATTTTCCGATGTGAGATATATCTCAACACGTCCTCACACGTGTGACGAATCTTCAAGCCTAACACGCTAACAACATTTGAGGTGACGTGGAGTGTGGGTGACCGCTATCGTTAACATATGTAGACGTGAGTAACTTGCTTTGATACCATAATAAAGAAGTTTGAGTTTCATATCTAAAATCAATTGGTAATAGAAAATGATGTAAAAATGAAGCATGTAAAACTGAAAGCTCGATTAGGAACTGTATGGCGCACTCAATCATTCATATCCATATATAAAGAACCCAGTCAATTGGTCGTTAATGGTATTATAACATCGTTTCATTACGACTGTGCGATAAGATATCCGTTTGGGATATTGATTCGATCGAGGAATATAATTCCACCAGAGACTCTAAGCTAGAATCCCACTCTAACAAACAGTAGTATGAAAACACAGAGACCACCACATAGAATCCCATTCTAACCTGTACATATCATGCATGCATGCATCGATCATAACCTGTACATATGCTAGTTTCTTGAGTAAATCAGGTTCTTCCTCAACGATTCGTGCTTATATATCCTTTCTGATCATAACAAATATTGAACACACCAAAGAACTCTATATAACTAGCCTCAGAAGAGCAGCGCTTTAATTTTTTACAACATAGATTAATCCATATACCTCTATATCGACTATATATACGTACACCATCCCTAACTTTAATATGGTTTGTTGGACCAAAATCTAAGACCAATTCTGGATTGCGCCAAAATTAAGTTGCGCCGGATGACGTGGCGCAAGCACGTCCATAGATCTTTTAATGAAGGACGTGGATGGAATTTCCGGGTTAACTGCAGTTAGCGGTAACGCCTTAGCCGTTAGGTAAAAGATTAAAGGGTGTTTGGGTCATTCGGTCGAAGAGGTAACGTTGGTTTGAGGATAGGGTATGTTTCGGGGAGTTGTGGAGGAGGTTGTCAGTGTGAGGGTTTGTGTTGGTATCGCGGCGTCGCCCACCCCAGTGTCTTCGCCTTCGATCTGTATTGTCGGAGAATAGTGAAGTCCCGCAGGGCGGACCCGCTTCCGATCTGCTTGCAAGGTACTCCGATCTGTTTCCATTTTGATGGTGTACTGCAAGGAAAAAAAGGAGAGGTCTAGGAAATCGATTGGCTCTGAGTTCTATCTGTTTTCAAAGTTTGAGTCTTTATTCTGGGATTGGTTGTTCTTTTGGTGGTTTGTGAATTTGGTTAATTTGTTTTTATATTTGATAATTTTTGCACTGAGATTCTGTCTGAATTGTATAAAGACTGGAACTTTGGGTTTGCTTTTGTTTTGTTCTAATCATAGAAGGCAGTGATGGTTTTGTTACTACTGTGAATTGGGTGATTGAGCATTTGAGCCTTTAGGAAATTGTGTGCCTTTAGTTGTATGGGATTGAATGCCTGTTCATTATTTTTATTGTTCAGTTAGTGTTGAGTTACTAGCATTCTGGTGAATCACATGCTGAGTTATTTCAGAATGGTAATTGATTGGTTTGGATTAATGGTTTTTAAAGTGATGCTGAATCCTATATATCACGTTATCTGCGCGGGTTTGCTTGCATATTGACATAATTATGCCCTTGGGTTTCATGAATAGGATCTGGAACTCCTGGTGGATACAATTTCCACCGGCACTCCTTCTAAGCCAATGAGGTCATCATCATCATCATCCCGGTCTACAAGTGACAGTGCTGGTTGAAATGCAATCATTTTTCACTATTTACTGTTACTAACATAATCAAGAGTTTGTTCAAGTTGTCATGCCATAAAAAGAAATCAAGTTTGTTTGCTGTTTAGTAGCCTGAAATTTATTGACAGAAAGTTGAACTTGATGGGTGTGTAGGATCAACTCCTAGAACGCCAGGAGCATCAGCAGGATCAGGAACCTCACCAGCAAGTTCTCCAACTTCTCTGCGTTGGGATCACGAAACCATTAAGTTTTCTGTTAACGCTTGGGTACAGTCAATCTACTCATCATGCATACTATACAAATATACTTGGTTAGATGTGTTTGATAACAAATTTAACTCCACTTGCGTGCATACTGGACCATGTTTATTTATTTTTCTGTAGTGTGCTTTCATAGACTCATACTTTTCCTTTTCATTCATCAAGTTGGCCATATTTGTTAGAAGAATCATGTTTTATGTATTTTTTTTATTTGTTATATACCTCTCAATATTCTCAAAGCCAGGCTCAGTAATACATAATGTGAGTTATGCATTGATAAAAGCATATCAAAGAAAAGATTTCAATAAGCAGATTCTGTACAATAAGGGTTTATGTAACTGCTTCAGTAATAACAATGGTGGGAAGGCATTGAGCCTGGAAACTTCATCATTTTTCTCAAAATGAACTCCCAGAAATTGTAATTTTTTTTGTTTGTTTCTTCAATCCAAATGTGAACATCTATAATTCAGTGGTCTAAGGTTCCTTATTTTTGAATTTCTCATGCATGATGGCCCAATTAATACTTGTTCTAAAGAAAGAAGCAAAGTTTGCTCTAGATTATAGTACTTAAAACTATGTTGCTTCTGAAATCTGAATCCAGAATCCCATTCACTTATTCAAAATAGCTATTCAGTCATTGTATCTTAAAAAGTTGATTTTGAATAAAAAGTGAGCTTAATGAATCATCATTTTTTGTCAGAGGTCTTGTATTGTACATGGTACTCTTGGCTACTCTTGCCTTTTTGAGTAACAACGTTCACTAAATTTTCTGTTGTTATCGTTTAATCCGTACTTTTTCTTTCCATTCAGGTGTTTCTTGTGGCTGTGCTTGCCATTCTCCCATTAGTGCCTAGGCACCTTTCGAATAGGGCATATCGGCTTTCTTTTATGGGTACAGCATGTTCCTCTCTTTATTCCTTGTACTCGCATTATGGAGTAAGTACTAAACTTTAGATACACCAACTTTGTGCTATTTCATTGGTTTATTTGTGGTTTCCTTGCTGTTATTTCATTGACTTATCCTTACTATTTCAGAAACCAAGGGAGTGGAACTTACAGGGTGTGCAAGTTTACTTTCGGTCAATTATCATGGCTAAGGATTTTATCTACTGGTTGGTTACTTTGGGTAATGAACTTGTTCCTTTCTGCCATCATTGAGTCATGAAGTGTCTAAAGTGATTTTAGGTATTTGTTTGTAATCATGTCAACCTTATGTCTCATAGGTGGTGATGCTATTTATTTTTCAACATGTGTTGCAGTTATTGAAGCTCATGTATCATGCTCCAGTGACTTCTAACTACCATCTGAGTGTGTGGACTAAGATAGGGAGGACCGTTCATCCATTCATCCAACGCTGGGCCCCATTCTTGAAGACTCCCGTTTCTGCAGTCCAGAGATGGTGGTTAAGGTAGAGACAGAATGACGAGGGAGATTTAGAGAGCAGCGAATATCAATGGAAATTTTCTTGAATGCTCTTAATATGGAAAAAACCTATGGTGGGATATATTGGATTAGCAAATGTTCATTTAAATTCTAGGATGGATAAAGTAGAAAGTTTCTCCACTGAGGTTGTGTTGAATTTCTAGTTCTACTACGAACTAACTATTTATCTCATATGAACTAACTAACTATGTATGAAAATTTTGCTTGATATCTAGGCATTGCTAATTGGCATTGCCAAAACTTTTATATTCTGTTTTTATTCAGTCAGTGCTGATTGCAAGGTCTTCGATATCATCTGATCAGAATGTTGATATTGAGGTTTGCTGGACTTTGATATGTACATTCCAATTCTTCATGGTTCATTGCATATGAGAAACACAATCGCAGATAGGGGTGGGCAAATATCCGGTTTTCAACCAAAAACTGAAAAAATCATCTGAAAAACCGGGCCGGATAACCGAACCGATTAAAACGGGTTAAAAAATAATGCGGGCTGTATTGACCGCAACTATTGGCACTGAGGCTTTATCGGAATTACGTGATTTTTCAACCGTAGACGTATTTTACCATTCTGGTCCTATCTTATTTCACGACTTTTTGTCGTTTGAAGCTTCTACGTATTGTTTGTTTTTGAAATAGAACATTTACTTAACACTTGGTAAACAAGTCATACAACATTAGCAGGCATGTTGTGATTGTGATGATCAAACTTAAGAAATAAAAATATGACCGTCAGATATCATCATTATGTTGAAATATGTTTATGGGAAAAAATTCATCTAGATCCGACAACGTTAAGGACTCGATCCGCACGGTCAATCCCGTAAGTCAAACCCCTAAACGCACGGAAACGGTCATTTGGCCATCTAAATTACGTATTTTGCCCAGAGCTTCAACTGAAAATAGTTTCAAATCGATGAAACTTAGCATGTGGTATAAAAATTTTATGAAAAATAATCACCGGAGATAGGGCTACCTCTAGGGAGAAATAATGGAAAATTGCATCGACCGCAACTATTGGCACCGAGGCTTTATCGGAATTACGTGATTTTTCAACCGTAGACGTATTTTACCATTCTGGTCCTATCTTATTTCACGACTTTTTGTCGTTTGAAGCTTCTACGTATTGTTTGTTTTTGAAATAGAACATTTACTTAACACTTGGTAAACAAGTCATACAACATTAGCAGGCATGTTGTGATTGTGATGATCAAACTTAAGAAATAAAAATATGACCGTCAGATATCATCATTATGTTGAAATATGTTTATGGGAAAAAATTCATCTAGATCCGACAACGTTAAGGACTCGATCCGCACGGTCAATCCCGTAAGTCAAACCCCTAAACGCACGGAAACGGTCATTTGGCCATCTAAATTACGTATTTTGCCCAGAGCTTCAACTGAAAATAGTTTCAAATCGATGAAACTTAGCATGTGGTATAAAAATTTTATGAAAAATAATCACCGGAGATAGGGCTACCTCTAGGGAGAAATAATGGAAAATTGCATCGACCGCAACTATTGGCACCGAGGCTTTATCGGAATTACGTGATTTTTCAACCGTAGACGTATTTTACCATTCTGGTCCTATCTTATTTCACGACTTTTTGTCGTTTGAAGCTTCTACGTATTGTTTGTTTTTGAAATAGAACATTTACTTAACACTTGGTAAACAAGTCATACAACATTAGCAGGCATGTTGTGATTGTGATGATCAAACTTAAGAAATAAAAATATGACCGTCAGATATCATCATTATGTTGAAATATGTTTATGGGAAAAAATTCATCTAGATCCGACAACGTTAAGGACTCGATCCGCACGGTCAATCCCGTAAGTCAAACCCCTAAACGCACGGAAACGGTCATTTGGCCATCTAAATTACGTATTTTGCCCAGAGCTTCAACTGAAAATAGTTTCAAATCGATGAAACTTAGCATGTGGTATAAAAATTTTATGAAAAATAATCACCGGAGATAGAGCTACCTCTATGGAGAAATAATGGAAAATTGCATTGACCACAACTATTGGCACCGAGGCTTTATCGGAATTACGTGATTTTTCAACCGTAGACGTATTTTACCATTCTGGTCATATCTTATTTCACAACTTTTTGAGTTCGAAGGTTCTACGTAGAGTTTGTTTTTGAAATGAAATATTTATTTAAAAGTTAGTAACTAAGTTATACAACATTAGTGACCACATCGTAATTCCGATTATCAAACTTGAGAAACAAAAATCCGACTGTCTGATATAACCATCATGATAAAATAAATGTATGAAAAAAATTCAACTTGATCCGATAAAATTAAGAGCTCGATCCAAACTGTCCATGCCGTAAGTCAAACCCTTAAACGCACAGAAACAATTATTTGACCTTCTAAATGACTAGATACAAAAGAGATCGTGTAGCTTTGTCGGCTATAATACTTTCTATGGTAGTGAACTATAATACAAAAGAGAGCGTGTAGTATGTGAAACAGTTAATGTATAACCCTGCTAGCTAGATGCTTTAATTGGGAGTTCGGGTGGGCTTGACGGATAGAAGTCGATACAGTTTCAATACAATTTCGCGCTTGCCTATATTAGCTAGAGGCCTACCATTGGTTAATTCAACAATACAAAAGCATTATATATATATATATATATATATTAGTGAAATGGACCTAAACAAAAGACATAGAAATTAGAACAAAAACTCTTTTACTATCAGTCTACATGATAGTAGGATATCAAGTTCAAACACCACATGGGTACAATTCCAGGAAATTTGCATACTTATCTAGAGTTCAAAGGACAACCGACTAAGAGAACATCATAAAAAACCAATCTAGAGTGAGTTGAGAACTCCAACTATGGCATTAGCTGCACTCACAATTCTTGGCCACAGATCAGCGCATTCCTTTCCAATAGGCCCAATGATAGCAGATCTTACACACAGTAAAACATGATTCAAAATCCAAACAAATAACACTATCAAGATAACTCTGTTATACTTCTACAGAAGTTAATATTGATGCACAGGCTCCTCACCTTTCATTTCACACTTTGGATTCACAATGACACCAGCATTATCTGCATCAAAATAAAGACCACGGTCACAAACAAGAATACAGGAAGAGCAGAGTGCTCACTTTACTCAATCTTAGCAGCAGATGCAGCGTGTTATCGTATCAAAAACAAAACCATTACATCAAACCCATAATAGTTGAGTTTTCAACTTGAGTAGGTTTCCAATGCATAACATAGTGCAAAAGCAAAATAGGTTAAAGTATTACCCAACACAAATACCTGATCCTAAACAACCATTTATCCAAATCCCCAATTTCCTACAACCACTAACCCACAGACAAATGCACAAGTCATTGCAATGCCATAATTCTAAAAAAAAACCAACTCAACTTGTGCACCATCAACACTCATTTCAGTTCATTACCAATCCAAAACGTTTCCTTACCTTTACACATTTTCCATAGTAACCCCAAAGCATAGTAAACCCAAAGAACATACCTTATCTAACAATAGCAACAACTATATCACCTTCTGAAAATTAAACAACATGCTCATTCATACTAACCTACAACACATTTCTCTGAAACCAAAACAAACAATACAAGCTTCCACAAATCCAAAATTCATCAAGAAAAGCAGAGTTTCTGAAACTGTAAATAAAACATGAAGTAACAATAATGTAGCTCTGTCAACAGAATAAAACCAGGGAATGTAGTGAATGATTTTACAAAATTGATCAAGTATCCCTTCTCATATTCATTGACAATCTTTCATTCGAGTATACAGTGCAAATATTAGAACCTTAAAACTTTAGTTTAAGGATGTGAAGGAGAAAATGTATTAGCATTACCTGACATATGGTCGATAAGTTATGCCACCAACAACATGATTACGTCTGATAACCATAACCGACTTATGGCTCCTGTCATCCAAATGTGAAAACCATAAAATAAATTCAGACGAAATATCAAAATAACCTATAGATAGTTAAAATGAGCTATTGATCCAATCACATTACCTATCCATAACCAGTCGAACAATGTACTCCTTGGGCATGTTTGGTAGTTGCCTGGCAAATATGTTCTTCAATCCTACCAACCTGAGATAACCAAAGCAGATTAAACACCACACCAGCACAGAACTTCAAATTAATACGAGTACTAGCTTCCACTGATTCTGCTCCATGTTACTAACCAAACTTGTACCCAAAATTGATCAGAGATAAATACCAGATCATATGTTGACCTACACCATCATTGGAAAGTGTCGCAAACTTAAGCCTCCCCCCTTCCTCCTACAATTGAAATAACACACAGCAATAAAAATTCATATAACCAAGCAAATTACACACACTAATTCAAATGTCCATAATGCTCAATTTCATAAAAACAATGTACCTCTCTTCAATAGCTCTTCTCTAGCACTATAAGCTCCGCTGGTTTGTATATTCTCTGTGAATATTTTAGTCGCGTCCTCCTTCACCATTATCCCCGGCACAGACGACGTATGCCCCGCCGCTCCGGTCCCGGCATTCCTGCCGCCGGATACCATCAAAGTACATGAAAACACCATCCTTTCGGCGCCACGGCTTGCGCTGCCTCACAATCACAGCTGGCAGCACCTTCTTCCTCAGGTCCAGCTTCCCCGTCTTCCCGGTGGCCATCACCATGTCCCCCACACACGCCGACGGCAGCCGGTTCAGCCGCCCCTTGATTCCCTTCACCGAAATGAAGTACAGATTCTTCGCACCGGTGTTGTCCGCGCAGTTCACCGTCGCAGCCACCGGCAGACCCAGTGACATCCGGACTTGTTCCTGGCGGAATCTCCGCGACCTCGCTTCGACATGGCTAGAGAGACTCGAGAGTTAACAATACAAAAGAACATAACAATTGATTCACCAAATACCGTCTGCGATAACTGCGTACCTTTCTCGACTATCAAACTTCTGGATGTATCTAGTGTCTATGGACCCTTCTGGAGGCAA
This sequence comes from Comarum palustre, assembly GCA_951800085.1. NCBI lineage: Eukaryota > Viridiplantae > Streptophyta > Magnoliopsida > Rosales > Rosaceae > Comarum > Comarum palustre. The sequence goes on from OX637579.1 coordinate 24,520,879, forward strand.
AACCCGTGTCCGCCAGCAAATTCCGCCAGCTTTTTTCGCTCCATTTGAGTGCATTTCCTCTGTCAGCCAAACTAGTTAAAGACCATTTTGCCCTTCTATCCTTCAACAATGGCAGCGGAGTAAGAATTTTCTACCCGTCTGTTTTTGCTTGTCTTTTGTGTCTCTTGAAATTACCCGGATGCCCCTCCGTTAGCGTCCGCTTTCGACCCAAGTTGGTTTTGGCGCAATCCAGCCGCACCCAAAATCTAAAAGTAAAATAACTTTTAGACAATATATTCGTTCCCATGTTTTCGTTGGTACAATATTCCTTTGCTTTTATTCAATATATGTGGAATAATAGATCATCAGCCTTTCGCTTTTGCTCTCATAGAAGCAATACATGTGCCACACGACGTGCCTGTATGTTTCAAGAATATCGATCAACTGTACCTAAGCTCGGAAATGAACAAGCAACTCGGGCTAGCTAGCTTATTCGATTCAATTAAAGCTTCAGATTTGATATCTTCAAATTTCTAAAAACTTTATACTGATTGATGTGTTTTCCTGAAGAATCTACCATGGTAGCTAATAGCAAAGGGACATTTGATATTCCATTCACTTCCATATGCATGTGCCCAAAAGAAAATGAATGATATATTGTCCCAGGCCATTCGATTTGATTCTAGTGTTTCCAAACATTTGAACTATAACAGTGGATGCAGAAGAGCGCAAGATAGAATTAATCCACAAGAGGCCTCTCCTTGATTTAAAGCGGTCCCATGGTCACATGAAGGGTCCTGATACGATCCAATTAATTCAAGATATTAGTCAGGAGATCTTCTACCACAGTATGTAGTATATCATGTTTTTCCAGACTTCCAGTACTTAGCTAGGGATCTGATTTCAATAGCAGAATATTGAATTGGTCTAAGAATGTAATATATATATATATATATATATATATATATATATATATATATATTACATTCTTATATATATATATATATATATATTACATTCTTAGACCAATTCAATATTCTGCTATTGAAATCAGATCCCTAGCTAAGTACTGGAAGTCTGGAAAAACATGATTGGATTTTCCACTTGGGTGCTAATTTAAGTGAACGTAAACCTCTACAAATTAAGAAAGCAGACGTCTACAAACTGATGATATGTTCTGCACTCGACAACTTTATATACCAATGTACGTAGCTAGCCAGTAATTAATAGAAGAAGAATTTAAGAAATATAAAAACTAAGAGGATGAACTAAACCATGAATCTATGATATCCTTCTTTTAGAATACTCATAATTAAATCACGACTCGTAGGCCTCCTTTAGTTTAGGGAAAATAAAGTAATTCATTTGTCTTTCGACTCTTTACCATATATGGGAAGGTAAAAGAAGGAAAATGAACCCTCTGAACCCTTTTGATCAAGTAAAACATGCTTGAATATATCCATTATCTGTTACTATCACTTGCACCGTGCCATGTTAAACCCCTAATTAAGCTAGCTACATGTATTATTGATAAATGTATTACTAAATCTATTAATTTTTAGATGGTCAATAACAATATTAAAGTTATTTGCTTTAACAATATTGTTAAACTTTTACATTAGTTAAGTTTTAACTAATTTTCTCTTTAAGATTGATAGATTTATCAATTCTCACTATTAATTTTTAAATTTGTCAACTTTTTAAGTATTAAGTATTCTATTAAAACAAAAGATTCATCTAACAACTTTATGATTTATCAATACTATGATGTTCATTGCTATTAAGTAATCTAGTTATTCTCTTCCAACCATATTCTCATTGCTACTTTACAATTTTGGTACGTACATGAAACAACTGACTGGCTCCTAAAACTGGAATATATGCAGGTAGCACCCGAAAGCCTTATATATAGATGTTTTACTCAACCACATGATGGATATCACATACAGATTCGTAGTGCTCTAATTGATATATCATCCAAACAAGCCCTAACTTTCTTGCAGGTATGCCTGAGTGTAAGCGAAGACCCGGAGTCCACAGGCAATACCGTGCGGTGATTGATGAGATCATCCAGCCTGCCCACTTTGAGTATAAGAAAGTCGATGTTCCGTACACTAAGCAGCAGATCCAAGATATTTTCAAAAGCTTTGACCAGAACGGAGATGGCAAGCTCTCCTGGGATGAGTTGAAGGCAGCCTTCACTAAACTCGGGGCGTTTTCGCCCTACTTCAGAGCGTGGCGAGGGAAAAGCTATGCCGATGCCAACGATGACGGTTTCATCTGTCTTGAGACCGAGCTCGATGAACTTGTCAGCTACACTCTGAAACTACAGTTTAAACCGTAGTAATTAACTAGACCAGCTTCTGGTTCATATGCTTCGGCTTAAGCTCTTTACGTATTTTCGAGTCGGTATACATGTTTATGTGTACATGTCCTGCTGTGTGAAGCAGTAATAACATGCAGTTGTAAGGAACTAAGTGAAGGGAGGTGACCTATCTTAACGACATACGTTGCCCCTCTTTGCATATACAAATTTCTAATTACCGAGTTGAAATAAGATTCAAGATATTTCCTATAATACATTCGTGCTACCACTGTTCATAAGCCGATCCTTCCTCGGCTCTGTTTTCGGAAGCCGACGCTGTTCACAGGCTCCTGTTCTTATCCGAGCTTCATCTTTCTTTCGCCTGTCTTTCTTTCTTCCACCCACTCTCACAGTCTCTCTACCATCAACTCGCCCCTCACAATCCCTCTTCCACCAACTCTCACTTTCCTGCCTCACAGCCATCTTCATCCCTCTTACCTGCTCTCTCCTTATCTTTATCTTTCGAAGTCTTCAGAAAAGAGAACAGCTTTCCTGCCATTTGTTCCCTCTCTCTGTGCATAACCATACCTTCATATTCCAGCGATACCCAATCTCAATCCCGAACCAGTCTTACAAACCTCATCTCCCAATCCAATCTTTTTTGTTTCAGTTTCGATTTCGGTTTCGGTTTTGTTCTTATCGATCTTCTTCGGTGAGTCTTTTCCTTTTCTCTCTGTGCATTCTTCTACCCACTCTCACACTGTCTCTTCCATCGACTCGCGCCTCAAGATCCCTCTTCCACCAACTCTCGCTTTCCTGCCTACCACCCATCTTTACTATCCACCCACACCGGTCTCTTGCTAACTGCTTATCAAGCGAGAGAGCAGCAGGTTCATCTAAATTCCATTTCAAGCTTAATCCCAAACCAGTCTTACACCATCTCTACCTCGACTACCGCGACTGGTCCCGGTACCACTCGCTCGGCTGCGACCGTTGATTGCATCAACCCTACCGTCGCGACCCCGACGGTGACAGCGGGGGAGGTGGATGCGTTAGGTCTTGATCGGGGTACAAAGAGCCAGCCTCGCCGAGTCATCGGGACCAATTCAGAATGGAGATCTGGTGCTGCCGAGATCGGCCTCGAAACGATACAGGTCGCTGACGCCATGACCGTCGAGATGCACGTCGGTCTCACCTCTGACCGTCGAGATACAGGTCGCCGATACATGTGGGGGTCTGTTTTTGCTTGAGAGTTCGTGAAAAAGAGAAGAGGGCAGCGACGCCGCCGTCTTACCGCATCAAACTGCCTCTGGACAGTGGGCGGCCACCGCACCTTCAAAGTTCTGATCTTTCAGAACCCATCTCTCCCTTGCTCACTCAAGCAGGTACCCTTTTTGGGCTTCCTTTTTTCTCTTCACTTTTAACTGGTTATGTGATTTGCTTGGTGGGTTTTTGTTTCTGTATCTTGGTTTTTAGCATCTGGCTCTTTGTGGAATCCACTACATTTAGTCAGTGGGCAATCTGTGCTCTTTTCAGTTATTTGGGTTTGATCATTTTGCATCTGTTTTGTGTTTGAATTGCAGATTCTTCTCTTTTACAAATTCAGGTTTGGAATTCATCATTGACATCTTCTATTTAGCATATCTGGTGAGTCCACATTGACATTAAGTATGTTTACTCTTCCACATTGATATCAAGTATGTTTACTCTTCCACATCGATATCATCGACTTCCTTCAGTTATGACTGATAAGAAGTTTTGTTTTCTAGGTTTCCATGAAGGAAAAAGAAGAGGCCTGGAGCCCTGGATTGGGGGGGAAGGTTAGTACTACGTGTTGCTATCTGATTCCATATCTTCATGCTCACATCTTTTTTTCATTTCAGCTGTAGCACCTCTGTTCAATAAAAGAAAGAGCCAAGTATACAACAACAGTTTGCTCTTTTCCTCCCTACTCAAAGGTATTGAATCAAACCCCCATTTTTTGCATTTTCTACCGGTTTACTTCATTCCTTTTTGTTCTATTGGTTTGATTGACTGATTGGTCATGTAGAACTATTCAGTGAACTATGGTTTATTTGATGTTAAAAAGTTTTGAATTTTCATTGAATGAGACCCTAAATTGCTTGATAAGGAAAGCTAAAGATGAAATGATAAGGGAAACTATATACCCCGTTTAGGCTGAAGATGAATAAATTTGATAATATTTCTTCTTATCCATGATGGTAACGAATGTGAGAAGATTTGCTTAACTGAAAGTATCGAAAATTTATTCAATTTCGGATTTGGATATGGATAAGGAGATGATCAATTTCGAAAAAGAGGAATGAGCAGAGTTGATCATGCTAGCTAGGAACAGAAGTTGCCTTGGTAGTATATGAAAGTTGAATATGACTAGAACTCTGGACTTTGTTTCAATCTTTATCCACTATGAATCAAGACGGTTAGTTCATCTAACCCAACCTGTCCCTTAAAACATGAAACCGGACTTCAATCTAACATCATTGCTGCTCCTTTGTTATCTTTCATTTTTTATGGGTAAAAGCAATACTGAGCAGTTGTTTTGATAACGTTTCCTATATATATTATAACAGTGTAACAGACTGAGTTAATATGTTCTCAGGTTCTTTGTTCTCATTAATGTGTAGTTTTCTTTCTTGGCTATAGTTACTTGAATTTCGTGCTGTTTTCGGGTCAGATAAACAGATAATACTTCAACCATACAGGTATATCTCTAAGTTTCAGTATTCTCTGCTAACATGTGAACTGCATGTTTTTTTGGGTTCTATGCTCTATCTATGGTTCTCTGAAACCAATAGCTATCAGAAACATTTATATCTGCAATGAAAAGAATTCTTTAACTTTAGCTTCAAAAGATTATTTTTTCCCATGTTAATGATCGCTGACCTTCTATGTTTGATCTCGCAGATTCTAATGGGTCATGAAAAGCTAAAGGTGGGATAATGGTGATATTAGAATCTTAAAGATAAGTACTGGCTTCAGAACGTATATGGTCAAGGAAGATGTGGATAAAAGGTAAGACTCTTCTGGAAAGAACACCTGCAGTAGGGTGTTATACACTGTAATCAAAACCACATTCCATCTACTTTTCTTTTAAGTTTAACTACCCTTTACTTCTTTTTGTATTTTATTTGGCTTCTTTTCTTACTGTTTAAATATATTTAGCCCTTTGCTAAAGCCCTATTATTAAAAATCACAGTTTTCTTTGCAACGAGAGAATGCCCATAAGTTCTCCTCACATACCATCTGTTTCAATTGTTAAAGGTTATGACTTTCCTCTCTCAATTACTGTTCCAATTTTGATATCCTCCATCCATAAATCTTTTGAATTGAATTTCAAGCATTCCCAAAATAATACGTCTGTTGACAACTCTTAACAATTGTTTGAGGCCCAGAATTTTTTTTGGTCTTTTCCTGCACAACCAACTGCAGGAAAAACACCTAAAATTTCTTTTCAAGGTCACAAAGTATTAATATATTTGTATCAGTAGTTTTATAATTTTTCAAAAGGCAAAGTATCAATAGTGTAAATGAGTGATAATTTGAGGGTCTAGGCAATAAATCTCATCTAAGAACCTAATTCTCTGACCACTTGAAGCTCATTAGTTGCTTCGACAGGAAACTTTTTTGTTCAGAAAGCTTTGGTATCCATTTCAGTAATAGCTTCTGTTCCTAAACTGTTTCTTCTTTTGTTTAATTTGAAGCAGTAAACATTATATATATATATATGTATATATATATATATGTATATATATATATATATATCCAACTCTTCTTATTATTGATATTGAGTTCCTTTTGAGTATTGCTCAGGTTGTTACATTCTTTCACCTTTTGCTTAGGAAAAATTCTTGAGCATCAGACCTTTTGCTCAAGAAGAATTCTTGAGCATCAGAAGGTACTCTAACTTGGAAATTTGTTACTTCCTGTTTTAGGCTATTACTGATATCTTAAAATTTTATGGATCAAATGATTTATTGATTGCATATAATTGATTTCAGCTTTAATTTTATGCCCAATGGGACACAATTTGGTATTGTGGTTGCTGTAGATTTGTCCATGGCACTTCAGGTTGCTCTAGAGTTTTCCGAATGGCTTCAAGTTGCAAAAGTAATTATTTACTCAGGTAAATGCTTATACACAATTTGGTATTGTGGTATCTGATTCCATATCTGCATGCTCACAACCCATATCTTTGGCGGACTCTGGGTTATTCTTTGTCAGAATTTTTGTCTGTTCGATTGGTTCGGTGTTTGTTTGCATGTAATCGATTTTGTCAGTCGCATATCATCTACGGGTACGTTTTTTTTGGTTCTACCTTGCAGATGCTACATTTTCTGATCGAATTTTGTGTTGTATGTTGTTGATCTGATGGGGTTTTAGTTTTTGGCCCGAGGTTTACTTTTTATGGATAGCGATTGGTTTTCCTTACAGGAAGTTACTTAGTTGTTTGGTTAGTCGTATCTGTGTTGTAGGTGGTGTTTACTATTTGGGTTCTGAATATGTCACATGAAATCAGTTGTATGAAATGGGTATGTAGACCAAATGCAGTGTGTTTGCATGAGCCTTGGTTGTCCACTGAGTTGACTTTGATTGGATGGTTGTGGCATTATAATAGAATTGTTTGTGATTATATATGCAAAATGAATCACTTCTGAGCTGGTATGCTGGTGTAGATACAGACATTGCATAAACATTGTCTATGGAACATTTAGATTCTAATTGAACCCATGTTAATTCACACTGATGGTTTGTGACTTTGTGTGAATGGAATTCAAATCATGAGGTCATCATCTTAGTAACTTCTTTCTGTATAATTTGTGTGTGTTTGTGTGTGTGTATTTATATACATGTGTGTTGCTCTATTTCAGGGACCAAGCTGAAGCCACATATGTGAAGTGGGCAAACTATCATGGCTTGGAATGTTTTGCCATGTTTACTCTGCAAGGTATTTGTTAGATTTGTGTATATGCAGTAGCTGGTATGATATTATTACTTATGTATTGGATTCAAAAGTAGATGTACGGTTTTGAAGTTCAAATTTCATTTTTATCTGTAGAACTATCTACTTATTAAATTATTGTATAGGTGTACAATTTCAATGGTGGCTTGAAACAGATAATGTGTCTGGGTTTAGTTATCCTCATATGGGGTAAGAATTGGTATGTTTTTTCTCATGATCTCTTATTGCTTACGTGCTGGGTTGGGTGCCTAGGTGGCAAAAAGGCCACATTCGTGTGATAGATATTTCATGCCCAGTTGTTTCGGGTATCAGATTGTTTGGTTATTTTAGTTTGTAAGTTCAGAGATCAGAGGTGTTGCTTGGCAAATTTCACTCTACGATTTCTTAGGTACGTAATTTGTTTTCAGTTTCTATTTGATTTTGTGGTTCAAGTATTTTCGCAATTTTGGGAGAGAGCTGTATGATTCCTGAAGTGGTTGAGACTGTTTTCGATATTGATATGGATATTGAAAAAATGCTTTGGATTGGCTCTGTTTACTTTATATATGCCATTCTTATTTGATATTGATCAAGTGTTTTGAATCAGTTCTGTTTACAATAAACTGAGAATAATACTAATACTGCTCATGAGAGAACGAAGGAAGTAATGATTCTAGCTAGCATGAAGGTTTCTGGGTTGCATATTATTCTATTGCATTGTATACTCATGGATCCTAAAATTGTATACTCATCAAACCAAACCAAACTTAATCAATTTATAGTAAATTCACACAAAGTAAGCAAGGACAGACTGGTGTTGGGTTTGCTAAAACCAGGTTTTGCTCAAATCTTTTTAACAAACTGGTATCGATGCAGAACATTTATGTTCCTCTAAAAAACAAAATTCTCTTAATGCAGAACATATGAATTTCTAATGTATATGCATTTATTAATACTAGGGCTGCTATGAGAGTAAAACACTGTTTTGTTATTAACGAATTTGTATGTTTCCTTTTATCTGTATCGTTAACAGTTTGAAGGCAATGGAACAAGGCTATATGAATGGTGTCAGAATATTTTGTACCTAAATAGAAGTCTAGAAGTTTTCCCCTAAAAAAAAGATGTCTAGAAGTTCTGTTGTATCTTTCTAGATGTCAAGATAGCTTTAATGCATTCTATGCTCTTATGTATTCTCTATGTTCTTCGTGACCTTATGAATGTGTTTTAGAAGGTATTCAATGTTTGTTTCGGGATCATGTGACGCCATTTGTATTTGGTTTTCTTATTTGTCTTTCATGTTAGAAACTTTGGTACTTAGTCTATGTTTAATTTCGCTCTGATTAGAAGATAATGTGTTTTGATCATTTACATCCTTATCACTATGTTAAAATTGTTTTATCAAGTGTTGTTATGTGTCTTGATAGGACTATCCCGCGCTGGCGCGGACATGTTGCCTAGTTCTATACATTTGTGAAGTTTGTAGATCATTTATCTAGTTGATCGATGTCAGGTACTCTATTACTCTTGCTTAAATCGGGTATGGTTTTTAGTACATCAAGCTACTGATCAAGTTTTTGGATATTTTGTCCACAAGATATTAAAATGGAAAATCCTTTTTTCTGAAAAAAAATATGATGCCGGCCGTCTGACTTCATTTGAACAAGCTACTTTCATTCAAAACTGAAAATTTTTGGTTGGAATTTGATGAACCTTTTCCATATTAAATTGTTAATGAACCTTTTCTTGTTTAAAGAATTTTAGTATTCCAAGTACTTCACCTCTTTGATCATTCTCCACTCAACTCTGCCCCGACTTTTTTTTTCAAGTTCTTCTTTCTTGTTTATATCATTTGATAAGAACCTTATTCGATGAAAGCACTAATCTACTGCAGTTAATCGTTGTTTAGAAAAGTTGGAGCGAATCTAAGGCTTTTGGTGAGAATGTCGGAGCTCGAACTATGGCCGTTTGGTGCTGGGTCAGCTTGGCTTGCGACAGACGACACAGTTTCATGGTGGCAGACGACACACATCTTGCCGGCAAAGTATGGTGTGGCGGCGGGTTTGCATGTAGAACCGGTGGATGGGATCCAAAAATACTGATGGGCTTTGTGGTACTATCTTTGGTGCTCTCTTGCATGGGCTTGCAAAGTTTGACTAGGGTTTACCCTAGGCCCAATCACTGTTGAACTAGAAGTTACTATAATCCCAACCACTATCTTTTATATGTATTGTCTATCTACTTGCAATAAATCCTTTTAAGATACTAAGTATTTGTGAGCATTCTATTTCTTTAGAATTTTTTCAGATTCAGCGTAGTTGTTGGGTTAGAGTTGGCAATTAAGCGCTCAGGCGATAAAATCTTGAACTCAAGAATCTTAATATGGCGATATTTTTATTTTTGGTAGGCTTATGTTCACATGAGTGTAACTTTTCAATGTAATAGTGCTTGATTATCCTCTTTTTCAGAGCTCTTGTATGACGTCATTCTGACATTTGTTTATCAATGAAATTGAGTTTCATTTCTTCAAAAAAAAATAATAAAGGGTAGCTACAGATAAGTTTGAGGACAAGAATGATCGATCCTTGTTGGTCTTTTATTCTTAGCTAGGAAGACTGGAAGACCCCAACACATGCCCTGATGATTCGATTCTATCATATCGATTAAGTCTCATGTATAGAGTATTAAGGTGATAATCATCATCTGCCCCCTTCATGCAGCTCATATAACTTCAAAATGGGTAGAATCTCGATTAAGTTTTAAACATGTTTTCAAGAAAGATAGCCACCTCCTAACATGTTCCCATATTCCCAATACCATCTTCCAGTTGGTTTTGGTGTCTTTAAGAAATTTATGCAGTGCTTGAACATCGTCGTCAAATCTAGCTAACTCGCTTGTGTATCTGAACCTAAATTAATAAAGAAGACTTTAACTTTGGTTGTTACGCCAATTTTTTTCCTCCTATCTCTAAGAAGGGATTGCCATATAACAACCGAACCTAAAACTTTCTTTTTTAATTTATAAATTTTATATTATTTATAAATATATAATATTCATGTTATAATATATATATATTTTTTAAAATGGATCGGGACGTGTGCCTCAATTTGTCTTGTTTGGGTCTATAACGGGCTCAGAATCGGGTCCATAAGCTCATTTTTCTAGGTCTGGCCCGACCTATTAAGATAATGTGTTTGAGCTGTGCCGGACCATTAACGTGCTCGTATCATGTCGGATCATTTTTAAACGTGTCGTGCTCGAACCGTGCCAGTACTTTACGACTCGTTTGCCACCTCTAATATGGAGCTAGAGAGAGGGCAAGCTAGAGCTCACTATATAAAAACTGATGTCGCGCTCCAAACCTCTCATAGTCATCTCATATTTCAAGTCACTCAAATGTAGGAGAAGCATCTCTATAACCAAGAAAGAATGGTTGAGCTGTCAATGCTCCATGCTGGCCGAGCCGGTGGTGATTCTCAGAAAGCATGCCGAAATTCCGTGGAGCAAGGAGCAAGTCCGCCAACTTTTCAAAAGTGTCGACATTAACTGAGATGGCAAGCTCTCCAGGGAATAGCACAAGGCTGCTTTTCAGAAGCTGGGATCGCGGTGGAGCTCCTTCAGGGCTAGGAGAGCATTGCGCTATGTAGGTTCCAACGGCGACGTCCATATTTCAAAAGAGGATCAGTTCAATGATCTTGTCAATTATGCCCTGGAATGTGGTTATAAGTTATAAGTTGATAGTGTCATATTCGGGTTAGTTTGTGTGCTTAATTCGATCGATAGTTCTATATAACCCTAAGCTAGTGGAATTTTCCAGTCTCCCGGAGGATCTAAAAATTTCTCCCCTCAACTATATTATATCAGGGGGTTATACATACATGGTTTTATGTACGTAAACTAGTTTATTCGGGACTATAGCGACGAATATTAAAAATTTCGTAAGTTGTCACATATAAGAAGAAAACAACTCGTCGCTTTAGTAAAAATTTATACGACGAAACCAATTATCGTCACTTAAGTTGTAACCTATGTAACGAAACCATAACTTAAACGATGAAAATAAATTTGTCTCCTATGTTCACACATATGAGGCGAAACACTTTATTTCGTCGCATAAGATTTTTACTAAAGTGACGAAACATAAAAAGAGCAAATATTTAGGCGCTCAAAACTTTCACAAAAATTTTCAACCTTTCAAATTTTCCCACTCATTTTTTTCCATTTATTCTCTCTCCCACTTCATTCTCATTCTCATTCTCATTCTCTCCCTCTCTTACACAGATCAACCCTCCACAACCCTAATCCCTGTCCTTCGCCTCTCCACCTTCCTCACCGTAGCTCCACAACCTCTAACTCTCCGTCATCGATATCAACTTCTTCGCCTTCTTATGCTCTGACGGCCTCCTCATTGCTGTCACCGACCTCTCCGGCCTAGTCTAGGTCTTCGACGTCAAGACCCGCACCGCCCTCTTCGGCCTCCGCTCCCACACCCGTCCTATCCGCTTTGTCAAGTTCCCTCTCCACGACAAGCTCCACCATGTCTCCAGCGACGACGACGTCGTCGTCAAGTACTGGGACGTCGTCAGTGAAACCTCCATTTGTGACTTTCTAGGGCACAATGACTATATATGTCCGTTGCGGCGATTGGTGAAGGAGGTGAACCACGGCAAGCCGGTCGGAGGTATTGTACGGAGGATAGTGGCGGTGGGTTTGGTGGGTAGAGGTCGGTGGTGGTGGTTTTAGACCAACAAAAAAATTACGACGAAAAGAAAATTTCAAAAAAAAGTTGACGGGAGAATTTTTTTTGAAATTTTGAAATACTAAAACGACGAAATATTTGGTCACTTAAGTTGAGAAATTTCGTCTCTTAAGACTATAGCGATGAAATTTTTTTAGTCACATAGGATTATTTTGTTGCGACGAATACTTCATTTTCGTAGTATAGGTCCCAGTGCGACTGTAAGTATGCGACGACATTTTCGTTGTTTAGGTTCCTATACGATGAATATGTGCTCCTATGCGACGAAATGGTTTCGTCTCATAGGTTCCGGATCCTACTAGTGGTAATCAGCATCGAATCGAACAAGGCAGCCCTACAAGGGCAGGAAGATTATGAAGTAAGGAGGCAACCTCTTGTTACCATGAATTCCTCGTTTCTGTATGTAATTATCTATGTACATGAGGTTCACATCCAAAACTAATTGGTAAAAGAGATAGTAGTTTAACTCTTATAAGCTCACATGTAAGGTCATATTTTTCTGATGTGAGATATATCTCAACACGCTCCCGCACATGTGACGAATCTTCAAGCCTAACACGCTAACAACATTTAGGGTGACGTGGAGTGCGGGTGACCGTTATCGTTAACACATGTAGACGTGAGTAACTTACTCTGATACCATAATAAAGGAGTTTGAGGTTCATATCTAAAATCAATTGGTAAGAGAGAATGTAAAACTGAAGCATGTAAAACTGAAAGCTCGATTAGGAACTGTATGACGCACTCAATCATTCATATCCATATATAAAGAACCCAGTCAATTGGTCGTTAATGGTATTATCCCATCGTTTCAGTACGACTGTACGATAAGATATCCGTTTGGGATATTGATCCGATCGGGGAATATAATTCCACCAGAGACAGCTAGAATCCCACTCTAACAAACAGTAGTATGAAAACACAGAGACCACCACATGGAAACCCTCCCATGCATGCATCGATCATAACCTGTACATATGCTAGTTTCTTGAGTAAATCAGGTTCTTCCTCAACTATTCGTGCTCATATATCCTTTTTAAAGAGAATTATAAGATGAAGAAAAGACTTCTTGATTATATTCATACGTATTACACCTCTTATATATATAGTTTGTTCCATTCTGATCCAGTATTATAGGGATAAACATGGTAACCAATCTATTCTAGTAATCCCTAATTACTTGGGATTGCTCTCCTTAATACAATCTATTCTAGGAATCCCTAATTACTTGGGATTGCTTTCCTTAATACTGATCATAACAAATATTGAACACACCAAAGAACTCTATATAACTAGCCTCACAAGAGCAGCGCTTTAATTTTTTACAACATAGATTAATCCACAACTAAATCACTGTTGCAAAAACCCTAAACCGTAAATCCTAAAGACAGATGGTGAATACCTCTATACCGACTATACGTACATATGTACACCATCCCTAACTTTAATATGGTTTGTTGGACCAAAATCTAAAAGTAAAATAACTTTTAGACAATATATTCGTTCCCATGTTTTCGTTGGTACAATATTCCTTTGCTTTTATTCAATATATGTGGAATAATAGATCATCAGCCTTTCGCTTTTGCTCTCATAGAAGCAATACATGTGCCACACGACGTGCCTGTATGTTTCAAGAATATCGATCAACTGTACCTAAGCTCAGACCCCATTCGGAAATGAACAAGTAACTCGGGCTAGCTAGCTTATTCGATTCAATTAAAGCTTCAGATTTGACATCTTCTTCAAATTTCTAAAAGCTTTATACTGATTGATGTGTTTTCCTGAAGAATCTACCATGTTAGCTAATAGCAAAGGGACATTTGATATTCCATTCACTTCCATATGCATGTGCCCAAAAGAAAATGAATGATATATTGTCCCAGGCCATTCGAGCAAAGGGACATTTGATATTCCATTCACTTCCATATGCATGTGCCCAAAAGAAAATGAATGATATATTGTCCCAGGCCATTCGATTTTGATTCTAGTGTTTCCAAACATTTGAACTGTAACTGTGGATGCAGAAGAGCGCAAGATAGAATTAATCCACAAGAGGCCTCTCCTTGATTTAAAGCGGTCCCATGGTCACATGAAGGGTCCTGATACGATCCAATTAATTCAAGATATTAGTCAGGAGATCTTCTACCACAGTATGTAGTATATCATGTTTTTCAAGACTTCCAGTACTTAGCTAGGGATCTGATTTCAATAGCAGAATATTGAATTGGTCTAAGAATGTAATATATATATATATATATATTACAATATATTGAATTGATCTGATTTCAATAGCAAAAAAGATGGATAAACTAGACATAATTATGTCCGTCAGTTTTGTAACGCAAGTTTGAAGGCCTTTATGATCACCAAATTGGTTGAAATTTTGCAGAGATGATCTACACAAGATGATCTAGATATGTCTAGAAGGAAGTTTGAGGAAATTCGATCGGAAAGTGGGTCAAATGATGAAATCCGTTCCTAAGCTTAGGAACGGACCTCCGCTCCTAAACTTAGAAACGGACCTCCGCTCCTAAACTTAGAAACGGACCTCCGCTCCTGATCCGCACTATATATATATATATATCCGCACTATATATATATATATGTATGTCCGAGCTCCAAGTGTGATGGGATTTTCCATTTGGGTGCTAATTTAAGTGAACGTAAACCTCTACAAATTAAGAAAGCAGACGTCTACAAACTGATGATATGTTCTGCACTCGACAACTTTATATAGCAATGTACGTAGCTAGCCAGTAATTAATAGAAGAAGAATTTAAGAAATATAAAAACTAAGAGGATGAACTATACCATGAATCCATGATATCCTTCTTTTAGCATACTCATAATTAAATCACGACTCGTAGGCCTCCTTTAGTTTAGGGAAAAGAAAGTAATTCATTTGTCTTTCGACTCTTTACCATATATGGGAAGGTAAAAGAAGGAAAATGAACCCTCTGAACCCTTTTGATCAAGTAAAACAAGCTTGAATATATCCATTATCTGTTACTATCACTTGCACCGTGCCATGTTAAACCCCTAATTAAGCTAGCTACATGGATTATTGATAAATGTATTACTAAATCTATCAAATTTTAGATAGCCAATAACAATATTGAAGTTATTTGCACTACCAGAACAACCATTTTAGTCGACGAAATTTTTTCGTTGGCTAAACCCTAAATTTCGTCGGCTAAGAAGTCGTCGGGTAAAATCCGTCGGCCAACACTATAGCTGACGAAATTACTGTTCATCGTCGGCTAAAGTCATTTATTTAGCCGACGAAGAAATTTTTCGTCGCTTAATTTCTGGACTTTAGCCGACGAAGCTATAACTATTATTTTTATTTATTTATTTATTTAACTTTAGCCGACGAATTTTAGGGTAATTCGTCGGCTATAGTTAATTTTTTTTAAATTTTAGCCGACGAATTTTATTAAATTTCGTCGGTTGTAGATATTATTTTTATTTATTTATTTAACTTTAGCCGACGAATTTTAGGGTAATTCGTCGGCAATAGTTTTTTTTTTAATTTTAGCCGACAAATTTTATTAAAATTTCGTCGGCTATAGCTATTTTAATTTTTTCATATATTTTTTTCTTTTTTAATTTATTGTATTTTTGATTAAAATTTTTATTTCTTTTTCGTTTTTACACCGAAAAAGGAGTAAGGAGGAGGAGAAGGTTAGGAGAGAGAGAGGAGGAGGAGAATTTAGAGGAGGAGAAGAATTTAGAGAAGGAGGAGGAGGAGGAGGAAGTAGAAGGATTTAGAGGAGGAAGGAGGAGAGGAGGAGGAAGGAGAAGGATTTAGAGGAGGAAGGAGGAGAGGGAGAGGAGGAAGGAAGATGAGGAGGAGGAGAAAAATGAAAGATATAGAAAATTTTAAACTTTAGCCAACGAAAGGAGAAAAATGAAAGATATAGAAAATTTTGAACTTTAGCCGTTAAATTTTGTCGGCTAAGGTTTAAAATTTTAGTCTAAAATTTTCAAAATTTTAAAAATCCCAGCCAAAAAATTTAAATTTTTAATTAACTTTAGCCGACGAAATTAGGGTAATTCGTCAGCTATAGTTATTTTTTTAATTTATTAATTTAACCTTAACCGACGAAATACCCTAATTTCGTCGGCTATAGTTATTTATTTTATTTATTTATTTAACTTTAGCTGATGAATTACCCTAATTTCATCGGCTAAAACCCTAAACCCTATACGTAGAAGCTTCAAACGAAAAAAAGTCGTGAAATAAGATATGACCGGAATGGTGAAATACGTCTATGGTTGAAAAATCACGTAATTCCGTTAAAGTCTCGGTACCGATAATTGTGGTTAACTCAATTTTTCATTCTTTCTCCCTAGAGGTAGCCCTATCTCCGGTAGTTATTTTCATAAAAATTTTATACCACTGGTTACGTCTCATCGATTTGAAACTATTTTCAATTGAATGTCCGGGCAAAATACGTAATTTAGACGGTCAAATGACCGTTTCCGTGCGTTAAGGGGTTTGACTTGCGTGATTGACCGTAAGGATCGAGCCCTTAACGTTGTCAGATTAAGTTAAATTTTTTCCTATATACATATTTCAACATAATAATCATATCAGACGGTCAGAATTTTGTTTCTCAACTTTGATCATCAGAATCACAACATGCGTACTAATGTTGTATAACCTGTTTACTAAGCTTTAAGTAAATGTTTCGTTTCTAAAACAAACTGTACGTAGAAACTTCAAACGCCAAAAAGTCTTGAAATAAGATATGACCGGAATGGTGAAATACGCCTACAGTTGAAAAATCACGTAATTCCGGTAAAGTCTCGGTGCCGATAGTTGCAGTCAATACAATATAGAGGTTTGACTTACGAGATTGACCGTCTAGATGAAGTCCTTAAATTTATCGGATAAAGTTGAATTTTTTACCAGAGATATATTTCAACATATTGATGATATCTGACGGTCATATTTTTGTTTGTGAATTTTGATGACCAGAATCACAACTCGCCTACTATTTACCATTATTTATCTATATGGGGAGGCCTATCATGGAGGGGTAAATGTCTCAAAATTTTTTGATGGACAGTTGCGTCTTATTATGGTGAGTGTTTGTTGTGTTGAAGGTTCGGCCAAAATACCTCATATAGGTGTAGATATGGACATTTTCGTGTGTTAAACGTTTAGAAAAACTTCATTTTGAAGCCATAAACGAACTCGGATGGCCAAAAAAGCCTGTATGTCATGACGTTAGCGATGAGTTTTACTCGTACGGCCGTTCTGCTTCCAGATTAGTATCACAATAGTCAATCGGACACCGAAATATCCGTAGTGCAATTTTATAACTAAAAGTTACTTTAGCCGACGAAATACCCTAATTTCGTTAGCTAAAGTTCACATACTATAGCCGAAGAAAATTTTTTTAGTCGGCTAAAATTTAACTATAGCCGACGAAAAAATTAGTTTAGCCGACAAAATTTTAACTTAGCCGACGAAAAAAAATTTTGTCGGCCTGTTTTTAGATATTTCGTCGGCTATAGTCTTTTTTCTGGTAGTGTTGCTTCAACAACATTGTTAAACTTTTACATTAGTTAAGTTTTAACTAATTTTCTCTTCAAGATTGATAGATTTATCAATTCTCATTATCAATTTCTAAATTTGTCAACTTTTTGTACATCAAATGGATTTGGTCACTTAAGTTGAGAAATTTCGTCTCTTAAGACTATAGCGATGAAATTTTTTTAGTCACATAGGATTATTTTGTTGCGACGAATACTTCATTTTCGTAGTATGGTCCCAGTGCGACTGTAAATATGCGACGACACTTTGCGACGACATTTTCGTCGTTTAGGTTCCTATACGATGAATATGTGCTCCTATGCGACGAAATGGTTTCGTCTCATAGGTTCCGGATCCTACTAGTGGTAATCAGCATCGAATCGAACAAGGCAGCCCTACAAGGGCAGGAAGATTAGGAAGTAAGGAGGCAACCTCTTGTTACCATGAATTCCTCGTTTCTGTATGTAATTATCTATGTACATGAGGTTCACATCCAAAACTAATTGGTAAAAGAGATAGTAGTTTAACTCTTATAAGCTCACATGCAAGGTCATATTTTTTCTGATGTGAGATATATCTCAACACGCTCCCGCACGTGTGACGAATCTTTAAGCCTAACACGCTAACAACATTTGGGGTGACGTGGAGTGCGGGTGACCGTTATCGTTAACACATGTAGAAGTGAGTAACTTACTCTGATACCATAATAAAAGAGTTTGAGGTTCATATCTAAAATCAATTGGTAAGAGAGAAGGTAAAACTGAAGCATGTAAAACTGAAAGCTCGGTTAGGAACTGTATGACGCACTCAATCATTCATATCCATATATAAAGAACCCAGTCAATTGGTCGTTAATGGTATTATCCCATCGTTTCAGTACGACTGTACGATAAGATATCCGTTTGGGATATTGATTCGATCGGGGAATATAATTCCACCAGAGACAGCTAGAATCCCACTCTAACAAACACTAGTATGAAAACACAGAGACCACCACATGGAAACCCTCCCATGCATGCATCGATCATAACCTGTACATATGCTAGTTTCTTGAGTAAATCAGGTTCTTCCTCAACGATTCGTGCTCATATATCCTTTCTGATCATAACAAATATTGAACACACCAAAGAACTCTATATAACTAGCCTCATAAGAGCAGCGCTTTAATTTTTTACAACATAGATTAATCCACAACTAAATCACTGTTGCAAAAACCCTAAACCGTAAATCCTAAAGACAGATGGTGAATACCTCTATACCGACTATACGTACATATGTACACCATCCCTAACTTTAATATGGTTTGTTGGACCAAAATCTAAAAGTAAAATAACTTTTAGACAATATATTCGTTCCCATGTTTTCGTTGGTACAATATTCCTTTGCTTTTATTCAATATATGTGGAATAATAGATCATCAGCCTTTCGCTTTTGCTCTCATAGAAGCAATACATGTGCCACACGACGTGCCTGTATGTTTCAAGAATATCGATCAACTGTACCTAAGCTCAGAGCCCATTCGGAAATGAACAAGTAACTCGGGCTAGCTAGCTTATTCGATTCAATTAAAGCTTCAGATTTGACATCTTCAAATTTCTAAAAACTTTATACTGATTGATGTGTTTTCCTGAAGAATCTACCATGGTAGCTAATAGCAAAGGGACATCTGATATTCCATTCACTTCCATATGCATGTGCCCAAAAGAAAATGAATGATATATTGTCCCAGGCCATTCGATTTTGATTCTAGTGTTCCAAACATTTGAACTATAACTGTGGATGCAGAAGAGCGTAAGATAGAATTAATCCACAAGAGGCCTCTCCTTGATTTAAAGCGGTCCCATGGTCACATGAAGGGTCCTGATACGATCCAATTAATTCAAGATATTAGTCAGGAGATCTTCTACCACAGTATGTAGTATATCATGTTTTTCCAGACTTCCAGTACTTAGCTAGGGATCTGATTTCAATAGCAGAATATTGAATTGGTCTAAGAATGTAATATATATATATATATATGTCCGAGCTCCAAGTGTGATGGGATTTTCCATTTGGGTGCTAATTTAAGTGAACGTAAACCTCTACAAATTAAGAAAGCAGACGTCTACAAACTGGTGATATGTTCTGCACTCGACGACTTTATATACCAATGTACGTAGCTAGCCAGTAATTAATAGAAGAAGAATTTAAGAAATATAAAAACTAAGAGGATGAACTAAACCATGAATCCATGATATCCTTCTTTTAGCATACTCATAATTAAATCACGACTCGTAGGCCTCCTTTAGTTTAGGGAAAATAAAGTAATTCATTTGTCTTTCGACTCTTTACCATATATGGGAAGGTAAAAGAAGGAAAATGAACCCTCTGAACCCTTTTGATCAAGTAAAACATGCTTGAATATATCCATTATCTGTTACTATCACTTGCACCGTGCCATGTTAAACCCCTAATTAAGCTAGCTACATGTATTATTGATAAATGTATTACTAAATCTATTAATTTTTAGATGGCCAATAACAATATTAAAGTTATTTGCTTCAACAATATTGTTATACTTTTACATTAGTTAAGTTTTAACTAATTTTCTCTTCAAGATTGATTTATCAATTCTCACTATTAATTTTTAAATTTGTCAACTTTTTAAGTATTAAGTATTCTATTAAAACAAAAGATTCAACTAACAGCTTTATGATTTATCAATACTGTTAGAGATGCTCATTGCTATTAAGTAATCTAGTTATTCTCTTCCAACCATATTCTCATTGCTACTTTACAATTTTGGTACGTACATGAAACAACTGACTGGCTCCTAAAACTGGAATATATGCAGGTAGCACCCGAAAGCCTTATATATAGATGTTTTACTCAACCACATGATGGATATCACATACAGATTCGTAGTGCTCTAATTGATATATCATCCAAACAAGCCCTAACTTTCTTGCAGGTATGCCTGAGTGTAAGCGAAGACCCGGAGTCCACGATGAGTATAAGAAAGTCGATGTTCCGTACACTAAGCAGCAGATCCAATATATTTTCAAAAGCTTTGACCAGAACGGAGATGGCAAGCTCTCCTGGGATGAGTTGAAGGCAGCCTTCACTAAACTCGGGGCGTTTTCGCCCTACTTCAGAGCGTGGCGAGGGAAAAGCTATGCCGATGCCAACGATGACGGTTTCATCTGTCTTGAGACCGAGCTCGATGAACTTGTCAGCTACACTCTGAAACTACAGTTTAAACCGTAGTAATTAACTAGACCAACTTCTGGTTCATATGCTTCGGCTTAAGCTCTTTACGTATTTTCGAGTCGGTATACATGTTTATGTGTACATGTCCTGCTGTGTGAAGCAGTAATAACATGCAGTTGTAAGGAAATAAGTGAAGGAAGGAGGTGACCTATCTTAACGACATACGTTGCCCTTCTTTGCATATACGAATTTCTAATTACCGAGTTGAAATAAGATTCAAGATATTCTCTACATTTGTGAAGTTTGTAGATCATTTATCTAGTTGATCGATGTCAGGTACTCTATTACTCTTGCTTAAATCGGGTATGGTTTTTAGTACATCAAGCTACTGATCAAGTTTTTGGATATTTTGTCCACAAGATATTAAAATGAAAATTCATTTTTTTCTGAAAAAAAATATGATGCCGGCCGTCTGACTTCATTTGAACAAGCTAGTTTCATTCAAAACTGAAAATTTTTGGTTGGAATTTGATGAACCTTTTCCATATTAAATTGTTAATGAACCTTTTCTTGTTTAGAGAATTTTAGTATTCCAAGTTCTTCACCTCTTCGATCATTCTCCACTCAACTCTGGCCCGATTTTTTTTTTTCAAGTTCTTCTTTCTCGTTTATATCATTTGATAAGAACATTATTCGATGAAAGCACTAATCTACTGCAGGTAATCGTTGTTTAGAAAAGTTGGAGCGAATCTAAGCCTACCAAGAATAATTAATTGTTAGGAAAAAATGGGTGAGAGAGATAAAGAGAGCTCCAGGACCGACAGAATATAAATATCTAGGATGTTGCAAGTCTTTCACAGCACCATCTTGCTAATACAAGTATCCAATTACTACAAGCTAGATTATACAAATTTCTCTATAGCGATTAAGAGCAACTGTGTAGCGTGATGGCAGACGTGTTATGACCACCGAGGAGTTGAAGAAGTTTGATACTGATAAAGATGGCCGTATAAGCAAAGAGGAACTCCGCCAGGCTATCCGTTCCACCAGAGGACGTTTGCCACGTTCAAGAGCCGGCGTGGCGTACGATCTGCTGATGTCAATCAAGACGGCTACATAGGTGAAGAAGAACTCGACAACCTTGTTGAGTTTGCACAAGCATTTGGGTGTCAAAATTTCTGCTCATCAGCCTGTGTTCTCTACAAATGAATAGATGCAGAATAAATGCAACTGAACTACTGTAGCACCACCAGGGTCTCATGCTCATGGATTGCTTAGTAGTTCCTCCTATATCCATCTATATCTTATTCATTTGTATGGATTAAATCTCAGTTGGAAACAGAGGACTAAATATTTCTTACATCTTACGGGTTCTTGCAGTAAAAACTAAACAGAAGACCTTCACGAAAGGATCAGAACAATTGTATTAGATATGGGAAATGGATTTAAATTCATAAAAAAAATTCTGTACATCAAATATATGTGCAAATGCCTATTCCCTATCTGGTTTCCGACAATACTTACAAACTGAAGTGTTAATGGGACTAAAAAAAGTGAACTATACAAAATTGGATCTAACAGAAGAAAAACGATGAGAGAAACTGGAGCATGCATGCAGGATGGAGGTGATACTGGTCCAACAGTTCTCTGTGTCTTCCATATATTGCTTCCAAGTCGCCGCTATATCAGCCAGCTCAATAAGGAAGCAAAGCAGAACTGCAGAACTTCAGCTATTATATTCTGAAAGTTCATTGGATGCTGCATCGTCATTCTACAACCCAAACTCCATACCGAGTTTCTAACAGATGAAGCAAATGTGAAATTGGGATTTTACCACAACAGTTCTGAAACAAATGTCACGAAACTCATCTGTCTGCATATCTAGAAAGGACTAAAGGTAAAAAAACTCTGTTTGACACCTCAACTGACATCAGGTGGTGGGAGTCTCCAGAAATTCCACGAATTGAAGTCCTCCTGTAATCAACAGGGCAAGAAAAGCAAGGTCAGAGGGGTTTCAACTGACTTAAATATTTAAAACCTGTTAGCATGGCCCAAGAAAAGATGCAGAACCAATACCTGCTCGTTTGAGGAGGTTGTGGGGGGAAACATGTCATTTACAAGAGCATGAAGTGAGGTATATGTCTTTGCATCAACACGGCGGTTCACAACAATCTCACCCTGCATTCCCAATTCATCAGTAAAAGAAAAGTTGGCATTTGGCAGAGATACATTACAAATTTCAATATAACTGCTATGTTCTCATAAAGGACTTAATTACCTTGGGATTAATGATGAAGATTTTACCCAAGGGGATTCCAACCTTGAGGTAGCTGAATTCATCAGTGTCTCTATTTCCAAAACCAGCATAGAACGGGTTGCAATCAGAAGGGAACAACGATTTGATATCCTGAAAAAGAAAACAGGAATATTTGAGATATTCAAAAAAAATGATGTGACTGAAATATTACCAACAAACATTCTGACACCTCACACGCTGATCAGTTAAAGAACAAATATCAGCTAATAATCTCACTACATCAGTATATTATTAATTAGCAAAAAAATTATCAATAGACCACATAGCAAAGATATACAATCAAGATATATCTTATGGAACAAGTAATAGATATGTAGGAAAATACAAGTCTATGTCACAAATAGAGAGGCAGAAAGTAAGGAACCTCTAAGCATGCAATCTTGAATTCATGAGGAGCCCTCCGAATAACTGTGAAAAAAGAGCAAGAGTCAGTTCATGCATTATAAAATTAGGTAGGATTCAGTGACAAGCACTACGATGTCGCGTACTTCTTAGCATATGGAACATCAATATTTTGCTTTGTTGGCCTTTAATTGTTTCTCTCAATTAACACATTACTGAACAAGAAAAGAACATGCTCCAACATTCTAAAACAGTTCACCACTTCAGCTCCATCATGAAAGTAAATGTAAAAATGGCCATTCAAACACGCACAAAAGACACCTATCTATGGTGGAAGTTAAGTTCCAGTAAAACGGGTGCATACAAAAAACTCACCTTCCCGAAAAAGAGAAGGAAAAAGTCCATCAGGAGAAATAACAACGGGCCCATCAGGTAAAGCCTTCCCATCCTGTACACATGGAAACAAAGATAAAAATAAAATGATAGTTTCTTTATTTAGAAAAAGAATGCAGACATCAGACATATGAAGTGTTTAGCATGAACAAAGTACCGATTACCGACCTGCTTAAGGTTAAACAGAAATTGTCGCGTCTGAGAGGACTGAGAAATAGCACGTGCACTCAAAAAAAGTAATTCATATCCATTTTCCTGCATCATATTAAAAATAAATATTAGCTCTCCGAAAGATTAGGCCCCATGAGAAGTAAAATATAAAAAGCATATAATATTTGCATGACGCAACGGTACCATGTGATGAGACAAAACAAACCTTAATGGCTGAAAACAAATGTGTGACACCTTTTTGTGACCAATCTACACCAACCAAGGGCATGAACTGACCTAGAACGTCAGATCTGCAAAATGATGCAATTCAAGCACATCAGGCAAATCAGAAAAAATTCTCGTTTTGGTTCAAGAAAGCCTCTTGTTCTCATACATTTGTCTTATCTTGTTAACATTCTAGAATATACCCTTGATACCATTTCTCTAATCTGAAATATCTAGTTTACTTCATACCTTTTGCGAGATGTAGGAAAGAACATGACCTTAAGGTTCTCGAAAAGAAAGTATTAGAAAAAAAAGGGTTTACTAAATAATGGCCTTACTTTGTGATTGTCCCATCCACATCTGAGATCACTATACGAGTATTCCATTTCCAAAGATAAATTATGGCATCAACCTGTAGTGAACCAAAAATTATTTTAAAGCATAGTAAGTATAACCCAGAACACGATGACAAAGAAATAAAATAAATAAGTAATTAATTGACACGAAGACTGACAACTCAGGAATATATTACCTGCTGATTTCCTAGCATTGCAGTAGAGAACGTGAATGTTACTATATTCCTCCCGTCATTTAGATTTAAGGATGCCAACTGCTCAGATGTTGGAGAGGTTGCCCTTTCTGTTTTCTTCATCCCCTTTGATGTAATCAATGAGTCACTACTATCCACACCAACCGCGTTTTCTGAAGCATTCTCAACTTCAGGACTTCCACAATCATTCAGATTGGGTTGCAGAGACTTCTCGGAATTTGGAAACGGTTGCAGAGCCTTCTGGGAATTCGCCCTCCTGGAACCGAAAGGCCAGAGTTTCCATCTTCCACTAGGGTTAACACTTGCTTCTGACAGATCTCCTGTAATGTTTTTTCTCAACTTGGTCAACAGCTATCATGCATCTAGGCCCTCAAATATTTGTCTTTTCCCAATGGATAAAATTATAAAACAATAATAGCAGCTACACCCTAAGGAAAATAATGGCCTTCAATTATGACAACAAGCAGCTATGACATTGGAATTTACATAACATTGCAATTCAGGCAAGTCTAGCCACGAAGAAAATGGACTATTAATCAGTTATTAACAACCACATTCCAAGGACAGTCATTTCAATCCGACATGGAATATATCATTTACATGTGTAGTCTATTTCAGCATAAAATACACAAACACGCTCACATACATATGCACACACAATATCAAGTCAGGACATGAGAATTCTGAAAATAAGCACGTCATAAAAGGATATATCCAAGTGTTACCTAGTGCAGGACTGCCTGGAAAATCTTTGAGCTCCGCTGTATCCTCAGCATTCTCAGTGTCTAGCTTTACCAGAGGTGACTGTTGCTCTTTGTCCAACTTTACACAGCTCAAATCATCTCTATTTTGATGTATCCACTTCAACGTTTTGGCTTCTGAGTCCAGAGAATGGCTTAAAGAACAATCAAGATCCAGTGCACTCAAATTATCGGCCTGATGCCACATACTGGGCAATGATTCCGCCAGCCTCCCAAATTCATTATCAGCAACCTTATGATTTCTAGGGATGTCGACTGTAGGTGATGTTGCATTCAGTTTTCCGATAACTTTATCAAAACCAGATGAGGGGATTTCTTGGGTGAACTTTTCTGGAGATGAATATGAGTCATAATTTGTACTGAAAGCTGACCCACTCAATTCTCTACTGTCATCTGGACTACTTAAGACACTAATTTCTCCATCTACACAATGTGAAGAACTTGACTCTGCGCATTCAACCTTTGTGGTGTTGAGTTCATCAGAGTCACTGAAAAAGAATTGTTCTTCTAATCTTGCCGGTGGCACCACACTTGAGGCTTCAGTAATTTCAGAACCACTAATATACCCAGAAGAGGTTTGGACAACACATGAGATACCTTCACCTTTAAATTCTTTATTATCATGAAGTTTATGGCCAGAGTTGCTTAACCTGGAAAGGATATACGACTCAATCTCAACTGAATCGGGCAATGCACTGTTATGGACCATTTGACTACAGTCCTCTAGAGCTTTTTCTGGCTCCCCAAGGTCCCAATTAGGGTTATCTGTGCAAGAATGATGATCGGTTACAGGAGTCTCCGATGGTCGCACCTTTAAGGCAATATCTTCAACAAACTGCTCAGTAACTGTATCCTGATCAATAACACACATACTTGATCTCAACCAATGAAAATTAAAATTCTACTGCAAGTTATAAAAAGAACATTAATCAAGGGGTAATTTCTAGTTAAATTCTATTTTCCTCTTTGTCAACACATATTCGTTGCTAAATAAGTCATAAGAAACAGGACACCCACACATTCTTAAATAGTTTTAAAAACCCTTCCCATTGCAAGGGATTCCAAGAGAGAAATTACCTTAGAGAGCAGTTCAGTTCTGGCATGAACTGCTTCGGTGTGAACATGGATGTGTCCACTATCTCCTCTCGTAATGTAAAGCTTTTCATGAGTTTGTTCGCTTGAACCATCTATTCCCACTACTGAGCTCTCTGATGATTCACAGTATATAAAAGATTTAACTCTATCTACTTCACCATCCTTCTGGTAAATGCCACAGCCAGCTCGTACAACACCTTTGTCTTCACTAACCTGTCCGAAAAAATGCTTGCTGGGAAATACTTCCCCATCTACTGATTCTGGACTTGGATGACCCGAACCTGTGGTATTGGATACAAGCGCCTTCACATTGCCATCATTTTCAGTTACCCCGTACTCATCCAATTCTCTGCATACTCTGGACACTATACCGGGGGAGTTTAAACATGAAATTAGACTAGCTTCCTCCACATAACTATGTGATTTGTCAAACCCAGACAGAGGATCATTGCCTATCTGGGCATTGCAGAAGGCGGTCGCCCCCCGCAAAGCACAATCAGGGAGAGATGAGCACACCCGGCGGTGCTCAGAACTAATCTGCATATCTTCATCGACTCCACTCTCCAAAATATCAGGACAAGAAAGATGAGAACCACCCTCTTTCCTAGGTTTCTTGGTGGCAAGACTAGTGGACCATTTCACCTCCAAAAGGTTGGCCGCAAACTCTGCACGCTCCAAAGAATCCGCCCTTCCAACCGTGCTAGCATCACCCTCTGCCACCTCTTTAACCATCATTCTCTCCTTCATTGACCTGCTTCCAAACATCCCAAATATCCGTGACTTCCGGGAATCAGTCCTGGACATTACCTTCCCATTGCACTTATCTTTCTGATCAACAATCAAACTTTCAGCATCATAATTGCAACTTTTGGACTTCAATGGCTGCCTCTTTTCTCGAGATTTCTCATCCGTCTCATCACTGGAAGACAAGGAAGGAAACAACACAGACTCCCCCTCTTTTGCATCAACCTCCCTAAGAAAGTAAGCCTCTCCTTTATTATCCAAATACATGTGGAAACTAGCTTCCTCTCCATTTACACTAATGTTCACCACCTTCTCCTTGGACTTCAAAACCCCTTGAAATTTCCCAAACCGGACATTCCATGCCGAAGACTTGAAGCTCCCATCTTCTTGTTGAACTACTATAATATCTACAGCTCCACCAAAGGGGTGAAAAGGCCCCGAGACGTTGTATACCCCCCTCGAGATGTAACTTCCTAACCTCCACATCCTCTCCCTGATATCTCAAACCACCCAATTCCCAAAATCTCGAAACTCAATCATAATTTGCAAAGCCTGTTGATTTCCTCAAGAAATCTTCAGGCTTATTACCTTAAAGCAACAAACTTTAATCAAAGCCAACCACCAAAACTACATCAAAATTCAATCTTTGATGACCAATCCGCCAGACTACATTATAATTCAACAACCCAAATGATCAAAACCCATAAATCAACCATCTTTAGCTCAAAACAATCATTGCATGAATCAGAAACTATCAATACCCCGCTCAATGATCTCAACGCTTTAATTCAAAACAAAGAAACAACCAAGAAACAAAGCAAGCATTAATCTAGATACCAAATCCAAAGCCTCTTTAAAACAAGTTGTGTCTGATCAGAAACACACTACCAAAGGCAGAACCCAATTAAAGAAAGGTGTTGATGAGCAAGACGGAAGACAATAGCTGAATAGCGGTTGGCTGGTGCAGCATATTCTTATTTATTCGAATGTGCCGTCGAACCATTCCTCATTAAAATTCCAACCATAATTTGTGTTCCCTATTTTTTAATAGAAAGACCAAAACATAAACAACACAATGATCTGAAATATACCAGTATGAAACTGACCTGAAAATCTGAAATGGAAGGAAGGAGGGAGGTACGAGAAGAAAGAAAGAAACGGGCGTGGAGGGCCTACAGATATAAAGATGGTAAGTTTTAACTTGAAGATGTCAAATAGGAACACGTTACGTTAGCAGTGCATCTCTGTTTTACGTCATTTCTTGTTTTGCCGCCATGTGGGTCGTCTCAGCAGCGTACATTATATCCTTCTGTATCATTATTCTACAGATTATAATTGAAATGCCTTATAATTGTTGGCATGTTTTCATGGTTTTGTTGTTGTTAGGTGTAATATCGAATGTTTTATTACTAAATTGGAATTTCTAAATGAAATAGTTGTTCATGCGCATGTGAGTGTCTTAATAAAAAGAAAAAGATTTAAAACCTGTCCTTATTGGAATCTTGATCGATAACACACTGTTTTGTGCAAATGAGTTTGTATTCAACTATTTGTAGTTAAGAAATGTGACGAATTGATGATCAACCATGGTGAGGCGTGTAAGCTGTGTTTATGACCGGATATTCGAGTTGTGCTACTTGTGATACTATGATGCTCAAGGATCAAAATTATTAGAACTAATCCAAGGTGGAATTTTAAGTCAATGTTGCTATCTGAGTTATACTTGATGTCAACCCTCTTAGGATACACTTCAAAATCCAAAAGACGATAAGATGACAACTTTTAACTATAGGTAGGGATGTATGCATTCATTTACTGTAACTTTGATGTGTTGGTTGGTGCTAACAAGATTTCAATCCATCAATTCCACTGTTGGCAGTTGGCACCCTAAACCGGTGGAGTTGTCCATTATTCTGGTTTGGGGCGATAAGTGCAAGGCCTGTTTTGATTTGGCACCACAGGCCCAACTCTGGTTTCCCTTTTGATTTATTCAGTATTTCACTATTTCAGTACATGTAGTGTTGTACTAATTGGGGTACAGTATGTGAGTCTGAATAGTCTCTCAGCTTGGAATTGATTAGTCCTAGCAAATCTTCTGTCCTGTTTGTAATATATATCAAAAGAAACAAAAAGACTATATGGCATTTGTGTTTGACGTGCGGTGATTGAGGTCTAATCATGATTAAGATGAGAGATTGAGAGAAATTATTAGCTCTCCTTGAGCCCAACAACATAAGCTTTTATGTTATCTTCCTTGGTGATTGGGAAATCGAATCATGTACACTGGTAGTGGTCAATTGCAATGCTTTTGATTGAGTGCTTATATCAGCTGATTAGCACTAATCTTTAGAGAGCATTACAAAACCAACGAGCTTGTGTCCTAGTGTCTTCTCACTATTGTGTTGTATACATTCCAATTAGAAACAAACAGGGTTTTTGTTGTTGTGTTCTTTTTCTTTTTTTCTCTTTTATATTTTATTTTGTATTTTGGTATACCTAAAATTATTAAAGGAACATAAGGACAGCACTTTCATGAGGATCTTGATATTGTGGGATTGTGAATAGTGAATCATTATAATTCAATTTGGAGGTTTGCAATGTGCTCTTCTAGATTGTAGATTTTGTATGCAATTCCGGAATGAAAAATAAATTTGGAATGAAATGGTAGTCCGAAATAGTTGAATTGTCACACCCCGAATCTTGTCAAGTTAATAAAAGTTATCTTTCACAGAGATTCACGAGTTACCGAGGACTTTTAATTGCGATCGGTAATTCGATAAGTTATCGCTCGAGTTAATTTTCGAGTTTTTAGAAGTACTCCAAATACCTGAATTGATGACTTGATGTTGTAGTACGTGTCGACACGAGTCTCCTGGTATTTTCGGAATATTTTTCGGAGCTTCGGTTTATTTTCTATGAATTTTCGAAGTTTCCGGTAATTTTTAATTATCAATCCGGTAAATCAGTTTCACCATTTTACCTTTTTACTTTTCACCTACTTTAAATCTGGACCGTTGATCTTTATTAAGATCAAATCTGGGCCGTTCATTTTGGTATTTAAGGAAGAGACCGGTCAACCCGGTCAAAGAGACCAGACTCGGGTCAACCGAGTCTCCTCCTCTCTCTCTCTCGACTCCGCTTCGTCTCCGGCGTTCTCAGCTCGACCCAGCCACGTCCAGCCGTCTCCTCGCCGGCGCACCACCACCACATCACTCAGTTTCCTTCCCTTGACAAAACCCCTCTCGGAATTTCTCCGATTAGTGCGGCAGGGAGGAGATCGGAGGGGGAGGAGGGAGACTGTGTTCGCCGTTTTCCGGCGACTCAGGTTGTGAATCAACGATCGGAGGTGAGTTTCTTGTTTCTCCTTTCCTCTTCTTCATTTCCTTGTACCTAATCCTTGATTTGAACTTCTAATCGAGAGATTTGCATCTCACTGTTCCAATGTTTCGGGTCCCCCCTGGTTTCTCCTCTTCTTCCTCCGGTGACCTTTTTGGTGAGCTTCTCAAGCTCAGGCGAGCTGCAGGGCAGCTGCTGGTGCTTGGGCAGAGGCAGAGGCAGAGGCAGAGGACTGGTGTTCTGCCTCGGATCGATGTGTAGGTGAGCTGATTTTGGAGCTACTGAGTTGTGCTATTTGTGTTGTTTGTGTGTTGTTGAAGTGATGCTAAATTGTGTTGTTTTTGTTGTTGTCTGGTTGTCGTAACTTGGTGACGCAGAAAACGGGGAAACTCTGGCGAAATTCCGGCAAGTTACCGGAATCCGGCGAAGATTCCGGTGATGCCGTAAACCGGCAGAATGCCGAAGAGGTAGAAATCGAATCCTTATTAAGCTTTTAGTCAAAAAGTACGGTTATTTCGTAATTGAGACATTTACGGAGAAATTGGACGTAATTAGGAAGTTGCCATTTTGGGAAACCTTCTAAGTCTGGAAACCTGTTAATTTGGGAAACTTTCCATTTTGGGAAAGTTTCCATTAAAGGAAAGCTTTCACTTTGGGGAAGTTGTATTTTCAGAAAGATGGTTAAAGGGTTGAAGTTCAATGAAGTTGGACACTAGTTGGTTAATTCGGTAAAATGTTAAATTGTTATCGGAAATAGATAACTGGAATTTATGAGAAAATGATAAATCGGTAAATCGACTCGAGGTTAAATATATTGGTTAATATGACACGTTAGGTGTCCATAGTAATTCAACGAATTAATACGTGACACCCTAACGTCAAGTTAAAAGTAATAAAGGAAAGTTCGGAAGCTGAGTCGGACTTTCGGTAAATTGAAAAGGAGTCGATGACCGGGAAAGAAAGTTAAAAAGGTTAAAGTGCCATAAAACGGAACTTGGTCAACATGTGGTCAAATAAGAATTTCCTGGTCAAACTAGGAAAAGATCAAGTCAACCGTGATTGACTAATTTGATGATTTGTTGTACAGTCTCTGGTCGGACGTGAGACGGACTCGACTACGCGGGTAGTTCGAGGGTGTCGCTCGAGGAGCTTTCCGAGCGGAAAGGTCGCAATAGTACTGTGAGTGGACATATTATTTTAAATAAATGCATGCCTTAATTATTGAGTTAATTGCATGATGTTTATGATTGTTTTCGAGAATTATATATCTCTCGGGTTCTTGAACGTATTTACGTTATTACTCGATTTTCTATTTCTTCCGAAAATGGTTATAGACGGTGAGGGCCGTCCTACGAATGGAATTGAACCCGAGACTTCGTTGGAGATTGGGTCTATGCATATATGTCAAGGAATTGTTTACTTATTTATTTTGGGAAGAGAATTTGATTAAAGTATTGTTGTGAATTATATTTTAAGGGTTGATCAATGATTATGCTAGCTAGAGTAGCGTGAGGGCGCTACTAGAGCTCTTAGCTCCGACCCTAGCCTGAGAGGTCAGGCAAATTACGTAGTGCACTATGAGGGTTGACCATTTCCACTTTATCCAGAGCTCTTAGCTCCGACCCTGGTCTGAGAGGTCAGACAAGCCTGAGAGGTCAGGTTGATATTATAAGGGTTGACCGTTATCACATATTCTAGAGCTCTTAGCTCCGACCCTGGTCTGAGAGGTCAGACAAGCCTGAGAGGTCAGGTTGATATTATAAGGGTTGACCGTATTATTTTATCTAGCTAGCATAGCGTAGCGTGAGGGCGCTACTAGAGCTCTTAGCTCCGACCCTAGTCTGAGAGGTCAGACTTATTATGTTTGGTGAACATTTCTCTTCCCATATTCCTTGTTGGTTTATCTTATTATGCACTTGCGGAAATTTAGTAATTGTGGGCATGCATAAATGACTTTTAAATTGATATACTTTTGGGAGAACATTACAGGAAATGAAGTTTTTATATGTGATT
Source organism: Comarum palustre (assembly GCA_951800085.1). Lineage (NCBI taxonomy): Eukaryota > Viridiplantae > Streptophyta > Magnoliopsida > Rosales > Rosaceae > Comarum > Comarum palustre. The sequence continues at coordinate 24,553,539 of OX637579.1, forward strand.
TTCGTCCACTCACTCTAACAGTTTTTAAATGTTTCTCCCCTGGGCCTTTCGTTTTTAAATGCCCAGTGATGCAGGGTTCTTGAGAGGAGGTCGAGCGCGTACGCGAGTCGAGGCATAGTCGATAATTCCGTTGCTGCTTGAAATTCTTTGGGGTAATCATCTCTGTAGACTGCTCTGACTAACCCGGTTTAGTTAGTTTAGTAGGAAGGGTTGGCCATTTCAAGGGGGTTTCGGTAAGAAGTTCCCTTGAGGTGGTCCCCGCAGGATTTACTTCGGGTTAAAAGAGTTTAACCTGGGGTGGGTCCTGTCAATGGTATCAGAGCATTAGGTTATCGTTTCCTGTTACTACCTCATAAACTTAGTATCACTTAGTGTCTATAGAGTGATGGTCCGACCGCGGCGGATCCATCGGCATTTTATGCTTGGACGCTTAGTGTTTATTAAGGATATGAGTTAGTACTTCCTGATTAAGATATGGACCGAGTGGTCCTATAAACGATCGAATTTTCAAGACTATGCCTCAGTACGCGCGACCTCATAGAGAGTTCCTGTAAGGAACAAGGTAAGCTCGTTACGTATTTATGTTTTTGGTATCCCCCATTGATTTACGAGATTTGAGTTGGGGATCGAGCTGTAAACTCCCGCTATTTAACGAGCTTGAACATTTGTGTGAATATTCGGTGGTGAAACAGCTAATTCACACCTGAGGGGCTGTCATGGTTGTTGACAGGGATGCTGTAGAAGCCTAAGACAAGGCTTTGGTGTTCGAGTTATGAGACTCTTAACAGTGGAGAGTCGTACGAGTTAATGTAAGAGATGAAGTCGCCTAACGCGATTGTTTAGAAAGGATGAATAATAAGATTTGACGATTGCCACGATTTTGTTGAGGTTCGTCATGAGTGTGGTTTCAGAAAAACCAACTGACGTATGAAGAGGAAAGACTCAAGGGAATTGAGTGTTATTATTTGTGATCAATGGACTTTTTCTAGTGACGAGTCCATGATGTGACACTATTGAAGAATGTTAAGGAAGTAAAGGCTGTTTTGGTCACTTGATGCTTTATGGGACAGCCACTGAAAATAATGGTTTGGTCAGCTTTGGTGCTGACATTGTTGTCGTCAGTTGCGACGAGATCCTCTTCGTTCCAGCCACCCATGTTTAGGGTACTAGAAAGATTTGAATTGTTAGTGAGTCCAAGCGTGAATTGGATTGTTGGTGACAATGGTCATTGGGCCAGTTATCGTGAAGGTAAAAAAAAAAAAAAAAAAAAAAGGTGAGTTATCCACCTGCGGTCAAAGTGTTGTAATTAGTACACCAGTGGAGGAGTCTCCAGGTTGGCTGTATTAGAGATCGATTTTCAGATCGAGAAAGCGTTACTTGGGGTAATTAAAGTTAAGTGGTTCTGGAATTTTAAGGAACATGTTGAAAGTGGCAACAAGCCACCGGGTCTCGGACCAAGAGTGCTTGGGGTACCGGAGAGAGTGATACGAGTCTTGATGGACTTTGTATTAATTGCGGTGTAGGAACCGGTCGTTGTGCAAACGACACTGTTTTGACGGCTGAAGATGTACATGGGTATACCCCACAGGAGCACGTGTACCCTCTTATGTAGGGAAGTGATAAAGTGAAGTTTGGGTAGCACATGCTGGTAAGGCATAATTATATGGTACAGCTGTGTGTGGTCAAAATGACACCAGGTAAGTGACTAAGGCTGGTGATGACATCATCTTTAGAATGTGTCATGAGAGCTCTGTTTATTGAGAACGGAGATTAAGGATGCTGGATTAGAGGTTTTGGTGCAAAACGTCCAGTAGATGGTCTAACCATTTAAGTACAGGTCGGAAGTGGGTCATTGATAGTCGCTCCGACTCTTATGATGGTTAGCGAGATTATTATATGTTGTCAGTAAGTGGTTGATTGCCTGCTGAGTTAAATGCACGGAAAAGGTGAAGGGACAGCAGTGAGGCAAGGTTTACTGAATCATTGAATAGGAGTGAGAATGTTGTAGATGGTCAAGCTTCAACCTGCAACCAAGTCGTCCGTTATGACACTTGGTTTCCTCGAGGGCGATTAACTGAGCTTGATGGCATGGGAATTTGTGCACTCACTGGCTGTCTACTCAATTATTGTAACCGAATGTGTACTTAGTCGTGTTTGGGATTCATAAGTTACACTCACTGCAGTGACAGGAAATATTCTCAATCTTGATATGGGAAATAAGGATTAAGATCTGGGAGATCAATTATTGAGGTTAATTTAAGGAAATCCTAAGAGGATTAAAGTTTTATTGGCGTTGCTATGGTCATTGGTCATTTGAGTAGTGACCCTACTTGTTAAGAATTCTTGATCTAGCGGCAGTTCTTGGCGCCACGAGTGTAGGGTGGTAGCAAGAAAGGTCATTGGAGGTGACTCTCGAAATTGTCAACATTTTCGGTGAGTGTGAAAGCGGTGAAACTGAGGAAAGAGTTTCTTTGATGACTCAAAGGTGTTACGAGTCAAGGTTTTGGAAACCAAATTGTTACAAGGGTAGTAAAGTATGTTGCTAAGTTGGCAACACTCCATCGGAAACCGTGGAGTGATTAAGCTACGTTCAGATTAAGTTATGATCTGAGAGGATGTTAACGTGTGGCAGTGGATCTTGTGAATTAAGATCTAGAGTGGTGAGCGATTGAGAATTTTGAATCTTACCGAATAGAGGTTGCGGTGGATGGTAAACTGGCAGAGCCTGAGGGACAGTTTTGTTAGAAACTGTCCAGTTGTACGAGTTGACTCTGTGGTGTGTACTCGCCCAGTGCGGTGATGACATTTGTTAATTTGTGTCTTGATAACTGGATGCTCGGTGATCAGTATGGCTAAGTTCAGGCGGAATTAATTTCCCGATGCTTTGATCAAGGGTTCCTTTGGGTGTGCACCAGTGACACTAAATTTCATGTAGATGCCTGGTCTGGTTAAGTGTCCAGGTTTGTCGGTTGTTACCAGACGATTTGGTAATGGAGGCCTTTGGGAATGGAATATCCTTGTTGAGCGGGTAAGGCTCTGGGAGTCATTTAATGGTAAGTAAATCCCAGATTGTGATGCGGATATTGTTTAATAGACGCACGGTTGGTTGAAGTGCAAGTTCTGCACTATGCGTCATCCCAGGTTAAGGTAAGAGATAGGGAGGGCAGTGGCACCTCACCTAAGAGTAGTACGGGTATGTATTACCAGTTGTAAAGTACGCTATGACATCACCAAGTGATAATTGAGTTGGTGACTCTAATGTTTGGATTGTGAGTAAAAGTCAGGATTTGTGTCAGAATAGTTACGTGAGTAGTACGTAGTCTGACCATTGTCTTCATGCGAGGAGTAAGTATTGTTGGATCTCGATGTCTGGAGATTTGTATCTCCCTGAGTAAAAGGCTATGATTTTGGATTTACGCTAAAATTTATGGCAACTCGTGTCCTGGGTGTACTATGGTTTGAGTAATGATAGAGTAAGGGAAGACAATTGCTCTACAACATGACAGAATAGTTTCTAGAAAGCGTAAACCAAATCAGGAAGCTTGGTTCAAATGAGGTGATGGTTCGTGTAACACAAGTCGTCATGGTTTTCTCACGGGCTTGTTGTCATGGGTGTTGACCCCACGTTATATTGTGTTACCAGAGGATTTAAATCCATTAGTGACATCAGACCCTACTCCTCAGGTGTGTTAATCATTTTCTGCATAGGGAATGTGTGAGCTGATATTTAAAGTTCAACGAAAGAATACGAGTATTAGCAGTGTTGTGACGACGTCACTTGTGGTTGGTAAGAATATTTGGTTGTGTTTAGTGGGCTAAACCAGAAGGGATAGGAGGTTGGTTACTGGTCGAAGTTGTTATGTTGATTGTAAAGGGCATGTGTTTAGAGTTTTGACAATGCTATTCGTGAGGCGTCTCAGATGAGTTCTCAGAAGGAAGTGATATTGGAGAACAATATTATTATTTTAAGTGGTACTATCCCCCACAGTATTGGACTTCGAGTATAGAAATTTCGAGGACGAAATTTTTATAAGGTGGGGAGAATTGTCACACCCCGAATCTTGTCAAGTTAATAAAAGTTATCTTTCACAGAGATTCACGAGTTACCGAGGACTTTTAATTGCGATCGGTAATTCGATAAGTTATCGCTCGAGTTAATTTTCGAGTTTTTAGAAGTACTCCAAATACCTGAATTGATGACTTGATGTTGTAGTACGTGTCGACACGAGTCTCCTGGTATTTTCGGAATATTTTTCGGAGCTTCGGTTTATTTTCTATGAATTTTCGAAGTTTCCGGTAATTTTTAATTATCAATCCGGTAAATCAGTTTCACCATTTTACCTTTTTACTTTTCACCTACTTTAAATCTGGACCGTTGATCTTTATTAAGATCAAATCTGGGCCGTTCATTTTGGTATTTAAGGAAGAGACCGGTCAACCCGGTCAAAGAGACCAGACTCGGGTCAACCGAGTCTCCTCCTCTCTCTCTCGACTCCGCTTCGTCTCCGGCGTTCTCAGCTCGACCCAGCCACGTCCAGCCGTCTCCTCGCCGGCGCACCACCACCACATCACTCAGTTTCCTTCCCTTGACAAAACCCCTCTCGGAATTTCTCCGATTAGTGCGGCAGGGAGGAGATCGGAGGGGGAGGAGGGAGACTGTGTTCGCCGTTTTCCGGCGACTCAGGTTGTGAATCAACGATCGGAGGTGAGTTTCTTGTTTCTCCTTTCCTCTTCTTCATTTCCTTGTACCTAATCCTTGATTTGAACTTCTAATCGAGAGATTTGCATCTCACTGTTCCAATGTTTCGGGTCCCCCCTGGTTTCTCCTCTTCTTCCTCCGGTGACCTTTTTGGTGAGCTTCTCAAGCTCAGGCGAGCTGCAGGGCAGCTGCTGGTGCTTGGGCAGAGGCAGAGGCAGAGGCAGAGGACTGGTGTTCTGCCTCGGATCGATGTGTAGGTGAGCTGATTTTGGAGCTACTGAGTTGTGCTATTTGTGTTGTTTGTGTGTTGTTGAAGTGATGCTAAATTGTGTTGTTTTTGTTGTTGTCTGGTTGTCGTAACTTGGTGACGCAGAAAACGGGGAAACTCTGGCGAAATTCCGGCAAGTTACCGGAATCCGGCGAAGATTCCGGTGATGCCGTAAACCGGCAGAATGCCGAAGAGGTAGAAATCGAATCCTTATTAAGCTTTTAGTCAAAAAGTACGGTTATTTCGTAATTGAGACATTTACGGAGAAATTGGACGTAATTAGGAAGTTGCCATTTTGGGAAACCTTCTAAGTCTGGAAACCTGTTAATTTGGGAAACTTTCCATTTTGGGAAAGTTTCCATTAAAGGAAAGCTTTCACTTTGGGGAAGTTGTATTTTCAGAAAGATGGTTAAAGGGTTGAAGTTCAATGAAGTTGGACACTAGTTGGTTAATTCGGTAAAATGTTAAATTGTTATCGGAAATAGATAACTGGAATTTATGAGAAAATGATAAATCGGTAAATCGACTCGAGGTTAAATATATTGGTTAATATGACACGTTAGGTGTCCATAGTAATTCAACGAATTAATACGTGACACCCTAACGTCAAGTTAAAAGTAATAAAGGAAAGTTCGGAAGCTGAGTCGGACTTTCGGTAAATTGAAAAGGAGTCGATGACCGGGAAAGAAAGTTAAAAAGGTTAAAGTGCCATAAAACGGAACTTGGTCAACATGTGGTCAAATAAGAATTTCCTGGTCAAACTAGGAAAAGATCAAGTCAACCGTGATTGACTAATTTGATGATTTGTTGTACAGTCTCTGGTCGGACGTGAGACGGACTCGACTACGCGGGTAGTTCGAGGGTGTCGCTCGAGGAGCTTTCCGAGCGGAAAGGTCGCAATAGTACTGTGAGTGGACATATTATTTTAAATAAATGCATGCCTTAATTATTGAGTTAATTGCATGATGTTTATGATTGTTTTCGAGAATTATATATCTCTCGGGTTCTTGAACGTATTTACGTTATTACTCGATTTTCTATTTCTTCCGAAAATGGTTATAGACGGTGAGGGCCGTCCTACGAATGGAATTGAACCCGAGACTTCGTTGGAGATTGGGTCTATGCATATATGTCAAGGAATTGTTTACTTATTTATTTTGGGAAGAGAATTTGATTAAAGTATTGTTGTGAATTATATTTTAAGGGTTGATCAATGATTATGCTAGCTAGAGTAGCGTGAGGGCGCTACTAGAGCTCTTAGCTCCGACCCTAGCCTGAGAGGTCAGGCAAATTACGTAGTGCACTATGAGGGTTGACCATTTCCACTTTATCCAGAGCTCTTAGCTCCGACCCTGGTCTGAGAGGTCAGACAAGCCTGAGAGGTCAGGTTGATATTATAAGGGTTGACCGTTATCACATATTCTAGAGCTCTTAGCTCCGACCCTGGTCTGAGAGGTCAGACAAGCCTGAGAGGTCAGGTTGATATTATAAGGGTTGACCGTATTATTTTATCTAGCTAGCATAGCGTAGCGTGAGGGCGCTACTAGAGCTCTTAGCTCCGACCCTAGTCTGAGAGGTCAGACTTATTATGTTTGGTGAACATTTCTCTTCCCATATTCCTTGTTGGTTTATCTTATTATGCACTTGCGGAAATTTAGTAATTGTGGGCATGCATAAATGACTTTTAAATTGATATACTTTTGGGAGAACATTACAGGAAATGAAGTTTTTATATGTGATTTTCGTCCACTCACTCTAACAGTTTTTAAATGTTTCTCCCCTGGGCCTTTCGTTTTTAACTGCCCAGTGATGCAGGGTTCTTGAGAGGAGGTCGAGCGCGTACGCGAGTCGAGGCATAGTCGATAATTCCGTTGCTGCTTGAAATTCTTTGGGGTAATCATCTCTGTAGACTGCTCTGACTAACCCGGTTTAGTTAGTTTAGTAGGAAGGGTTGGCCATTTCAAGGGGGTTTCGGTAAGAAGTTCCCTTGAGGTGGTCCCCGCAGGATTTACTTCGGGTTAAAAGAGTTTAACCTGGGGTGGGTCCTGTCATGAATGGTTTCCGTTTTATTGAGTAATTTTTCTAATATATATATATATACACACACACGCATGTAAATTGAAATAAGAAAAATGAAGAGATAAAAACTACATATGAAAGAATTGAGAGTACATACGTTATGCAATTCTATATGATGTTCTTTGGATCCTTCAAGTATACGACTGCGAAGACAAAATAAGTCATAAACTCATAAAGATAATTCTTTTTTAGAATAATAAAATTTTCATTGCTGAACAACGGTCAGGCGCATACGTTAAAGTGTCTACTCATGACTTTTAATCTAGATAGCAACAAGTACTAAATAATAACAGTGAGCCTTCATTATAACAAGAACTCATAGACTAAACTAGCACAAAGAAGATCCAACAATTCCTACCTATCACCCATGTAACAATCATACCTGCTACCTTGCGGACCTTCATTGGTGTACAACAGAATACAATCGAGATGAAGATAAGAATAGCTTTCAAACTTTTGCCTAGAGAGAGCAAGGAGATAATTCTTTTTCCTTGCCCTTATCTAGAGGGCCTGCTACACTCCTATCAAATTTTGGAGTAGTTATGCACAAAGGAGGATCAGTCGGATACTTTGATTGTCGAGGCCGCTTGTTCTTCTGACCAAGTTCATCTTTAGGGTTATCAGAGTAGCATCAGCATCAATTTCTGACAATTCCAAAGATTCGGCTTGAAGCACTGGAACACGCCCTCCAAGGATAGATTTCAGTTTTTAGGAGACAGTGAGAGAATTCCTTGCCGCTATCTTTTTTTTGGATGCCTTAGGAGAGTCTGTTTTCACAGTACCGGGAGGATAGGCAGATACAATACTTAAAATGGCATTGACTCCGATATCAGGGGAGTTGTCCTGTTGTATTGAATTATTCTCCACCAAATTTGCATTCTCTTAATCTAGGTATTGTTGACACAGTTGTCTTCTCTAACCGCCTGATAACATGCATTCTTTTCTTTTTCTGTGGAGCTGCAAGCCCCGCTGCCTCCGCCAGAGAGCTCTGGTTATTTCCAGAGAAGGAAAATCCCGAAGGAGGAACCATTGATGAGAAATTCAGAAATCGGTTCACCTGGCTAGTTGTCGGGACTTCCTCAAATCTAATACCTGTATGTGTTATAAGATTGCAAATAAGACAACGGCCTTGCAGCCTTTCAAAATCAAACTCCAGCAAAAGTTCAACCCCCTGCGCTAGGAACACACGTCTTTCCAGCAGCAAATGTTTTGAGATATCATGGATGAAAATGATCTGCATCTTACTACGGAAGAATTCCTTTTTATCACAATCTATGAAGCCTCCCAAGAGATTGCCAACCAGCTTGAGATTATCTAATTCTTCATATAAAGGCGGAATACCAATGATACGGGTTCAGATGTGAACATGCTTCATCGAAACTTCAGAGAAAGGACGGATGTCATCATACACCTCCAAACAGACCGGTGCTTTGTCATAGCACCACACACCTCCCCTTAAAACCTTGTTTCGATCTGGGACAGATTGAAAAGAGATCAGAAACAAGTTGGCAGCCCTTTATTGGATTCGAAAAGGATGAGGAACGTTCCAGGTACGTTGGAAATAGTTGACGAAGCCATTGGGATCCACCGGTGGTCGAGTCAGAGGGCGACCGAGAAGGAAGGACTGGTTGGATCGACAGACAGGGCCCCCGCCAATCTTCCCCAGATGGGAGCAGCAACGCCTCCGGCTAGTGCCATAGATGCAGCGAAGCTAATAGTGACAGAATCAATTGATGTCATGGTTGATGGAGAGTTAGGGATTGAGAGAAAACGGTTGGATTTGGAGAGAAGATATTGACGCCGCTAGGATTTGATAAAACTAGGCGAGAGGGAAGCTCTCCTAAGGATGCGGAGCATAACAGCTAGGGTTTTTTTTCTTCGATTCTCATAAAGACAATTCTTAAAAGGGAGCTTCTATTCATACCTCTAAAAACACTATTTAGACCTCTTTTTTTTTCAAGTTATAGTTGACCTTGTTAATGAATTTAAAATTACCAATAAAGACACATAAGACTGATAAGAGTAAAAAAAGAAAAAAAACTTTATTTTACCTTCATAATATTAATGATAAAAATTTATTCTCCGATATAAACCCAATCTAAATCGATACCATCAAACTCCATGAAAAATAATTGTGATTCGATCGAGCCGAACATGGATTTGGAGTCTATGTACAGGGTAAGAGTTTCGTGTTCTTTATTATTATTATTATTATTATTATGAATCACATATGTATTTCTGTGATAGTTTCAACGAGAACAACGAAACTTATTGTCGGCTAAGTTCTTATAAGAGATACATCGTTAAGTTGCTATATATATATATATGAAGCTTAATGTATATCGGATCTATTGAGGCGCACAAATCCTCAAAACTTATAATATAAAGATGAGAATAATAAGTTAAAAAATAAGGTTTTTATTGATTGTATTTGGTAAGGAGATCCTGTTTTTGAAGGTATGAATATAAACTCCCTTCTTAAAACAATTAGTCATCATCAAGTAATTCGCCCACTAGCTACATCTTAATCAAACTATCATGGTTTCAATTACCACTGGCTATAACACCTGATGCACTTCATCATGCTCGTCTTTGATCGATCTGTCAAACTAGACCAAGTACCTTCCGCATTATTGAAGTTATCCTTTTATGATTATTGTTCTTGTGATCACTTTTTAGTGCATACATATATGTTTTAGATCCACGAAGAGCACTGCATCGAGTCCAACTGGTACCATCCTCCTTTTCATATCATCATCATCATCCCCTACACTTCTTGTTTCGCATGAACCACTTCCAATAGAAAAAAGGGTTCGTGTTCTTTCTCATGCACTACTGCCTCGATCTTTTTGTGGGGACTAGATATTGCTGGTGCTAAAGTTCATTTGTTTCTTTTCATTTTGATCCCTCGTGTATTCACTTTCGTGTGAGATGATTTTATACTCATACGCATGTATGGTTTTTCAAAACTTTGGATGATGGAAAATCTTGATGGGAACTGTAAACAGAATCCCATTTGGTACTTGAAAGAAATGATCGCTTGCCACATGAGTTCATTCTTTTATTTTTTCTGGAAATTCTTAACGTGCAGCTGCCTTTACTGATTGTTGTTGAGAATGACTTGTCTGATGAATTGGATCTTCCTTAGCACGGGACTGAGGATATGGTGTGGCATATTGGTGGGGGCCCCACAAGGTACTATGCCGTTTTCCGGCACCGAGAAGCGGGAAAGACTTGCAATCTTACTCTAACGAAAGGATGTACAAAAACCGAAAGAAAGAGTAACGCTTGAAGTTCAAACGATCGATGAAAGAAAATACTAACCAAAAGCAATCCGAGAGTACGTAGTTCATGTTAGTATTGATAGGAATAGATCCGGATATGATGAATTAAAGGATCAAACTTTCGCCCTAGGTTACGAACCAGTCATTATCTGACTTACTGTACTTGATTACATTCACCATTTCTACTTGCTCATCGCATTTTCTCTACAATGTAATATTTAACACTCAAAACTCATTTTTGAATGCAGTAATCTATTGAAAAGTTCATTGTATCGAACTCGAGACATCATATATACAATTTATATATATGAAATTCAATTTGTATGCAAATTAACATTACAACATAATTTACCCCAGTGATCTTTCAGTCTTTCCCGTACGTATCTACTACTCTAAGCATTTGATCTTCTCTTCTGCGGCAATGGAATTCTTGCAATGAGCAATTGCAGCTTGAATTGCGGCCTGCAACTCTTCCATGCTGCTATCATTGGTATTAGTAGGAGGAGTAGATGCTCCTGAAGTTGCTAGAAGAAGCCCACTATTTGTTGGAGATGTTCTCATTGATGCTGGTGCTGAGAACTCTCCTCTCCTTCCTCTCAAGTGATGCCTATTTCTGGGGCTCAAATTACCCGAAAACGAATAAGGCTGCCTACTGAAATGGACATTCTCTTTTCTTCCTCTAAAGAACAACAAGGGCCTGACCATTCTCACATACCTCTTCATTATATTACTCACATCAAACCTCATCTTGCTCTTCTGCTGCTTCCTCTCCTTGTCCTCCATCTCTTCACTATCTTTTCGCCTTTTTGGTAATCCGAATATCGAAAAGGACTTGGACTTGGACTTGGTGCTCCCCCTCGTCTCGCCGTTGTTGCTCTTGGTGTCTTGGATATTGCTACTGCTGTTGCTCTTCTTCTTATTGATGATGTTGCTGCTCTCAATGCTGGTGCTGCAGTTGTTACCTTCCTTGGTTGATTCTTGATCGTCCACTAAGTCTCTAATCGGAAGAGTGAAGCTGTCTAACGAGTTAGTAGAGGAGCGAGGAGAGACGGAAAGGTGAGAGAGGAACTGCAATGGAAGCAAATGGCCATGGAAGAAAATGTCATCTGCAGGAGACAAGTCAATAGCTAAAGAAGGTGAGGTTTTGGCTTTGTTGTTGTTCTTGTTACTATGATCAGGGATTGATGTGGAAGAAGAGTGATGAAGAGAGATTGTGAAGGAGAATTCATGAGAAGGAGAAGAGGAAGCTGATGGTGGTGAGGCTGTAACTGGTGACTGTGGCTTTTCTTGCAGCATGTTGTTGCCTGCAGCTTTTTCTCCGGTCTTTTCAAGCAGATGGGTTTCCATAACTCAGAGAGAATCAGAACCCAGTTCCTGATTCTCTCTATCTCACTTATAATCAGGGTCTTTGGCTTTTGGGGTTGGGTAGAGAGAGAGGGGGGGAGAGATAAGGGGATGAGGAAGCAGTGGAGAAAGAGAGTACTAGCTGCAGTTGGGTTTCAAGTGTCTTCTTATGAGAAATATGCCACATGACACATTTGCAAGAAACAAAGCTTTATTGCCATGCATTATTAATATTTAGAGAAAAAAGATGGAGGATAGAGGAAGGTTGTGGTGCCCAATGACACTATGGAAAATTGGAATGAAATGAAAAATTTAGCTGTATTGATGATATAGGATGCTGGGTCCTTTTCAAAATCTAACGGCTACTGCTACTGCTACTTGGAGAGAGAGGAGAAGAGAGAAGAGATGAGAATTTGGGAAATGAGTGACAAACATCCAGTCGCTTTAAAAAGGTCGATGGCATTGGTGAGGCAAGGACTTGGTTTTTGGGTATGTGTTTGTATTTAGTTGTTTTGCCAGGAGGGTAAGGGTCCCCAAAGACCAAGCTAAGGTCATGTTCACGTACACATTGAACCCATAAATCAAATCAAAGAAAGGAATCTTTGAATTTTCCTTATTATTATTAACCCATAAGTCCATAACACAGCAGCCTCACTTATTTTTTTGCTCCTCCCTAAGTCTATTACGTATTTTATTTCTATGTATGCACCCAAACCAGAGAAAACCACAGCAGGCAACGTGTTGTTGTTCATGGGGTTTATCATTTATCTAAGCCAAAATGGGGCAAACCGTGGGATACGAGGTAAGATGTCACTTATGGAAGTTGAGCTTCGACATGCAAGTAGAGGTTTGATCGAGGAGATAAGACTTCAAACCAAGCAATGTGTGTATATACTTCTTGACCATGTTGATTCTCAACCTCACGGGCTCATATCCATGTCTCAGTTGTCTATTTCCACCAAAGATTTTTATTCGAAATCTCTAGGGGTGGGAATTTGGACCCGAAATCCCGATCCCGAACCCGTCCATCCCGTACCGATACCGAACGGGACGGGACAAAATTTCAGATACGACGTCCCGATACCGAACCCGATCCCGAATTTCTTAATCGGGATCGGGATAGGTATAGGCTCTATCCGTCCCGATCCCGAACCCGTCCAGAATTTTAGTAGAAATGTAGCTATTTAGAACTAAAAATTGCATATTTTCGGGATCGGGATAGGGATCGGAATCGGTATCGGGATCGGGATCGGTACCGAATTTCAAGATCGGGATCGGTATCGGGATTACTATATTAACTTCGAGATCGGGATCGGGATAGGTCAAATCCCGACCCGTCCCGTACCGATCCCAGCCCTAGAAATCTCTGTAGAACAATCTAAAAACAAAACAAGTCTTCTAACAAAAAAATCTAAAAAACAAGTCAATTTTTCACATTTTTTTTGAGTATCTACGACGTTATTTTTAAAAATGTCTGGGTCCAGAAACTTATCCGCGTCAAATGATCATATCATAACGCTTCCTTCTGACCACCAAAAATAAATTAAGATTTAACTTTAATTAAATGATATGTTTAACTTCCTCTTTTATTTTATTAAGATTTAACTTTAATTAACATCGACAGATTATGAGGGTTCCACACCTCAAACTTGTGATTTTTCTCTTACCCACTCCACCACATGTGGTGCTTAAAATACACGCAGGTTCCACATACTACATATTGACTAGAGAATTAAACTTTCCATGAACGCGTATTATCGAGAATTAAATGCAAATGATAGATAGTTAAATGTCAGAAAAAAGGAGGTAGGGGACCTATAAAGATATTCTGTCTAAAAGGATCATTAACCATGAGACCTGGGACCAACACAGGAAGAGTTAAACCATCAATCACACTAACAGAACTGAAGTTGAAGTGAAGCAAGAGAAAAATCACAGCTTCTAATTCTATCCTACTGATGATCCACTTAGAACATACAGAAGATGAACACAGAACACAGATGGCAATGAAACAGTAGTGATAACCAAAATTGTAAAGTTAGGTGCAGAATGGTAGACCCTTACACACGTGCACACAGTGGTCCTTGGATCAACATCTATATTAGAGGAACTTTGTATAGTTAAGGTCGACATCACAATCATGCAAGCATTATTGTGGTTGCGACTCATCACTTAACCATTCAAAAATCTTATTCTAATTTCTCACAAGGATAAGAGTAGAAGAAACAGCAACAAGGAAACATGGCATAAAACAAAGATTTCACACTCAGAGACCATATGCAGATCTCATGAAAGTTTCCCACTTTATGCTTTTGCCGCTAGCCACTCATATTCTTATTCAATCTTCCATGACAAGCTAACAGGAACAACACAACCTAAGAAAGATGAAGAGGTAACGAACAGAAACCATCTTGTCAGGCTTTGTGAATGGTTTGTATTTGATCAGAGGCCCAAAAACAATACAGAAGAGCTTTCTTTCCAGTATAATCAACTACAAGCTGAAGATGCCATATTGCCATTGCCAAATACTTCAGGTCACGATTTCTCCTATCCCCAACATAATTTTCAATACAATAAGGCAATAATACCAGGTGAAAAGGCACACCTGTACTACAGAAGGAATTCAACCTGTAGAAAATGTTTCTGATTGATTTTCAAATGTTACAAGCTGCACAATATATAGGAATAAGTATACACAGAGTCTACGTAAGGCAATAATCCTATAGTTGTGACTATACCAAAAACTGATGGCCTAGTTATAACAATATGAGTAATACTAGGAGTAACTGATTTGTGTGCATAATCATAGGCATATCAAATTGATGATGGAGAATATTCTGGATCCTTAACATAACCTAAAAGGGACAATAGTTCTAATTTCTGAAAAAGGAGTTACTACAGTAAGTCAGTAAGAGAAAGTACATTCATTAAACTAGCAAAGTTCAGAAGTAACTTTACTTCCTTGAAATTCATATTTGGAGCGAGCCTTAATCATAGGATAACAAATAAGTGAAACTTTTAGAAGAAATAAACATGCATAAAAGTACAACGTCAATTCAATAGCACACAGCCAGGTCGAACAATGGCAAATGACAACCTTTTCTTTCATTCACAACTTACAACTACTGCAACCGTTTGACATTTCATTACGAGTGGCATGAATAGTTGTAGTAAATAGATATATCAGTCAACTCTGCAGTAAGGGAACTCAAGTACTAAATTACAACCAAAGAGAAAAAAGACATCCAAATAAAGGAAAGGAAAATAAATAGAATTAAAAATAAATCTCAATCTTTCTATTAAAGAGTTATCTTCCCTAATTGTGCAGAAAGGATCATACAGAAGCTGACAAGAGAGGGAATTTTTTTCCTAATATGTAATGAATGTCTTGGTTCTCATCATTTTCACCTATAATATAATATTACACTGAAGCTTGCTATCATGCATTGTTAGCTCTGTAAAATAGAAAGGTATCAATCCAGAGAAAAAATACCTCCGACGCATTGTTATGCACAAGCAAGTTCATCCAGCCCCTTCACAACCCATTACAAGGGAAGCAGTCACTGTTTAAGTCACTCTGAAGTCAGAAAACAGATCTTAAAGAAAGCTCTGACTGGAATTTTCTGACTTGAAACATTAAAAAAATGAGAGGCCCACATAGGTTCCTAAGTTGGGTGCCCAAATGGATCTTGTTGTGTAAATTCCCATTTGAAGTTGAAGGGAACTAGTATCAAGAGAAGCACTACGTTCCTACTCATGAACAACTTCCAAGTAATTGTTAGTGCTCTCAAACTGCAAATAAGGGTGAAGACGGTTGGCTAATCACTATCGCTGTCACGTTGATCTGCAAGAAACAAGACACAGATGAATTAAAGGGCATTTCTCTTTAATTAAGATAAGAAAACAAAATCAAATAAAAACAAATAACCATAAAAAAGAATATAAGATACGGAGAAGGTCGTCATACTTCCTGATGGTCTTTTCCCTTCCATAGCCTCTCTCTTCTCTTGACAACTAGTGCAAAGGAAGGGGCCATCCCAAGGTCGCAATTTTTCTGGGTTAGAGAATGACCCGGAATGTATTGAAATACCCTCTCCTGGTTTGATTTCGACTTGACAAACGGCACACATAAAGAGCTTAAACATGTTGCAGAGTGGGTACTTGGAATCTAACCTGAAATCATAAATATGATCTAGTCAAAATCCAGCAAACCTGCAGAAACACCCACTATACAAAGTGCCACAAGTAATGAAACAACTCCATTAAACACGGTTCCACAGCTACCACAAAAATTGCATACAAAGATACAAATGAAGTGATAAAGAGTCTGGGGTTCAACTCCAAAACCAATTAGCAATTGAGAGAGTAGCCCAAACCCTTATAAACCCACAGGCAAGGTCTCATATTCCCGATGTGGGATATATATCTCAACATGAAGTAAAGAAAAACAAATAGAAACTTGTCATTTGATGCCTGGTCCACGAATAAATATAACAAACACCACAATAAAGACAAAATTTAAACACAAACCTTTCAGAAAGAGAAGCAGATCCTTCCTCAAATATTTCCTCCACCGTGTCTGGTTCAACATATTCTTGTTCAACACTAGAAGATGATTCACTAGGCTTTTTCTTAAACATGGACTTAAAAACTCCTTTTCCTTGCCTCTTTGGTACCGCCAATGGAGCTGCTGGCTTTTCCTGAGGTAAAATGTCAATCACAATACAGGTTGTATCATCCCGCAGTCCCTTTGCCCCAACAGCATCCTGGAAAATAAAATGTGTAAGACATAAGTCGATGCAAGAGAACTAACATCAAGTGGCAAAGCATCTATATTTTATCTAGGTCAAGGGTCAACACCTATCTATCACACATAATATAACAAAGAGCAAACTGAAATTTACAAATATTTCTGTACCTTGACTATTTGGGCAGCTGCAGCATCTGGAGGCATCCCACGACAACAGTCAAGAGCTTCTTCTGCAGACAGAGCATCCCATACACCGTCACTTGATATGATCAGCCTACCACCAGCAGTAGACAACTGTAATAATAATAATAATAAAAAAGATAATTAAATATCGAAATTGCCCTTTAAAAGAATTTTAAACTGAGGTAAATATTTCCAATATTCATCATAGAAGAATTACATGTTAAATCTTAGAAATATAAGAAAAAAATATATGCATATGGAATCTGAAACATAGACACTGAATATTGGAAAATGGAAGGAGATAAAAAACACCTTCATTTGCTTTACATAAGGAACAGGAACAATGAACTCTCCCACATCCATATCACCAATGGATCTTGAAAGGCACAAGCCACCAGGCCAACACCTCAATGGACCAATCTACAAGAAATAAATGTAATCATTAAATTAATTGTAAAACCTTCTAATTGGAAAATGCACTGTAAAAATAAAAATCTTACAACGTGAAAAAAAATTACCTCTGCCCCGCCGCCAGTATTAAGCCTACCAACCTCACCACCACTTGAAGTGATACGCAGTCTCCTGTTTAATTAAAATACAGATCAGTGTTAATAAGGATATCAATTGGTAACTGAGTCAGGAAAACACCTAATAAAAAAGCTTACTCGTCTTCGCTGCATTCAAGTCTATGATCTGCTGATAAATAATAAATTCCACCTTCAGCAGGTTCAACAATGCAACGAGAATCGCCAACCGAGGCAACAGATATTACCCATCCCTCTATAATTACAAAGGTGACAGTGGTTCCTGACGTTTGAGCTGACAAATGGCAGTAACAATGTATATAAATATTATGCACACAAAAACTAGAATCAATAAGTTTTTGCTCTCCAAACAAACCCACACAGACATTTGGACAGAAATTGTATTACAAGAAAAAAAAAGACGACCAGGAAAAGCTTAAGGTACAATGAGCCAATGAGGCATACCTTTCTCTTGGAACTCTTTGTCTGTCTTGACAAAGCCTGCTACCAATGACCTTGGCAAAGCTGCAATCCATTCATCTCTGTTAAGATCTGAAGGAATAGCAGATAAAATATTGCTCAGAAGATTTTCCTTGGAGTATATAGCGGCTGCAGACCCATTATGCCCGTCAAATAGCTGCAAGACATAGGCTAGTAAGAATAATATAAAGTAATTACTTGATCAAGTTGCTTTAATAATAATTCAGTAGGCTGGTAAAAATTGATGATAGCATTACATAAGACCTGACCAGCAATTCAGCACAATCCTTAAAATGTCTAAGAATTGGTTACTTAGGATATGAACTAAATATCAACTACATATCCAATGATTGTAAAATTATGCAAATAGCGAAAGCATGTCAAAACACATAGCCTAACTTGGAGATAGAACGGGGAACTCAATCCGATCTAGGCATTTATCCCCTCGATAATCCATCCGACATTTAGTCATCACAAGCAAAATACAAATGAGAGAAAAGAAAACAAAATAATACCGCAAAAACTGAATAGGTAGAAACTCCATCCCCCACAACTCTTTGACAATCCGTCTTCACCATGGTGAAATCCTCCCCTTTCTTGCTCTGATTAGCCTGACCATGTATAATCTCGGGCCTCTCAATCTTCTCATTGGCCAATTCTCGCTTCAGCAGCACTGAAAGGGGTACCGTCTGATGATTATCACCCCTGTTGTTGGACATTGTTCACACCCCTTATAAAAACACAGCCTCTCCTCCTAACTCTAATTCTCCATGCCCAATCCTCAATCCAAACCCTGCAAAAACAAACACCGTCAACAAACCGCACCGTCTCCCATAATCACATACATATTTGAAGAAAACGGACGAGTGATATTCTAAGAATTTAAAATCGCACAAGAATCGAAACACGGCAACAACGAATCACAATGTGATAGAAATGAAGAGAGATTACTGTTGAGGGAGAGAGGGAACGAAAGCAGTAGAGAGCAATGGCGGTTTAGGCGCGAAGAAGAAGAAGAAGGTGCGGCACGGCGAATACGACGATTATTTGGACTGATCGAGAAACGCGGATCCCGGCGCTCTGCGGAAATTCCATTCCATTCTTCTTCAAAGAAAATTGAGAGAGAATATGAAAAGCGCAAATGAAGCTGTTCTTCTCCTTTTCTTTAAAAATAAAACTAAAATTACGGGAAAAAAAACTCACTGGCGCAGGCGTGGCAGCGAAACGCACCGTTTTTAGGGGATTCGGCGCTGCCCCCGCCAGCCGTTTAAACACGGTTTCTGAAGCCGTTTGACTGTGATGCGCAAGAGTCAAGTGATGACTTGGTGTAATGCGGCCCACAAGGGGGGAAGTGGAGCCCACTGGACCTCCTTTGATTGATATGGAATCTGAGGCGGTCGACCAATCAAGACAAATCAGGGAGGTTAAACTAAATTAATAAGATGATGAAATTGTGGGGTTTTTAATTTGGATTTAATTATTGGCTGTCGCCAGTTATTTGAGGGAAGCACGAGGAGGCCTCGATGTAGCGAATCTCGACCTCACACACTCTCACACAATCAAGATTTTTTTTTTTGAAAAATTACATAATAACACTGATTAAATTTTAAAACATAAAAACTTCATTCTTAATAATATTTAGACAAATTAGGACAACAAGGTTCAAAATCAAACACAACAAATCTGATCCCAATTTGACTGTAAAATGACCAAATTGCACTTTTGACTTCGTTTACTCTCTTCCACTCACGATCTAATCTCTCTAAATCCCCAAATTCACAGAGATGATGCTCGACTCCGACATCTAACCTCAATGTCGACGATGGCGCCCAACCAACGACGACCTCGAGCCTCAATGATGATCGGATCACACGTCCTCTAACTCCAGGATCCAACCGTCGTTGTCCTCCAACGCTCGGCTTCCATCACCTACTCAGATCCTTGCGTCGCCGTTGATGACTGCCATATTCCATAGGTAATTTCATAGTAGCAGCTAGATTGTGCAGTAGTAGCAAAAATTCACTGTAGCAGCTAGATGGTGAAGCATACTTTGATACTACTAAAGAGCGATTTGACGTTAGATTGCTAGTGTGCAATCATGAAGCTCAGAGGTTGATTTGATTTGTTTTGGCTTTGATTAGTAGGTGGTTGGGTTGAAATTGAATACTACTGCAAGTTTGTGACTCTCATCTTCAATTAAGGTTTTTGGCTTTCAAGGTAAGCTACTGTGTTTGAGACATTTTTTAATTTTCATTTGTTCTTATATTTATGTTTTGAACAAATCATTTATTTCTGTAAACAAAGAATGTTATAGAGAAAATTGAATTTGTTGCCAAAAGGTTTGAATTTGCAATATTTGTCATCGGTAATTTATTGGTATTGTGGCTAGGTTATGTCTGGAAAATAGGAGTTTTCGAGTCAAAAGTAGCAGTAAAATTGTCAGAAAAAGTTATAATATCTCAACAGTAGCACACTTTTCTATCAGTAGCACGTCGTTCGTACTCGGCAGTAGCACTGACACATTTTTTATCTACAGTAGCACTTTTGAACTCGGCATTAGCAGCATGCCACGTCACCATCAGAGAATTGCATGAAAAAATAGCAATATCGTCGGCAGTAGCATCTTTCAACTCGGAGAGTAGCACCTTTTAACTTAGGTAGTAGCACCTTTTAACTCGACAGTAGCAACGTGCCACGTTATCATCAAAGAAATGCGTGAAAAAAATTAAAATAACGCCGGCAGTAGCACTTTTCAACTCGGGCAGTAGCACCTTTCAACTCGACAGTAGCAGCGTGTCACGTCAGCAGAGAATTGAATATGTTGTGAATGGTAGTTTGATAAAATGATATGTGGACAACAATTTGTTCTAAAATTTCATAAGGGTAATTTGATAAAATATATAATGACAAATGACATGTGGACATCAACTTGTCCTAATTTGTTAATTTGTGTCTTTAAAAGTGTAAGATATTGTCTAAAAATGATATATTTATAAATTAAAATTTGGTTGATAACTAAATTATAGTTTATTATTATTTTTAAATATAACAATCTTCTATGAAACTATTTGATTATTAAAAAGGAAGCTATCAACGGTTTAGTATACTTACCAAAAGTAATTGAGTGTTATCAAAATGTATCAAAAATTCAGGAAGTGATATTCTTGGAAATTGAATCCTCTTGTGGCAACAAGAAATTTCGACAAATGAAAAAGTAAGAATCAAAATTGACCTAATTGCGTGTGGTTGCAGAAAGAAACTAATACCTTAAACAACAGTTGTAGAGCTGGGCAGGAGATGACCGGGAGTGTGGGGGCAACACTCAGCAGCAATTCTTTGAGGAAATGGTAGAAGTCCCTGATCAGTATAACAGAGAGGTAGAGACGGCACAAATCAATAGAGAGGTAGAGACGGCACAAATCAATAGAGAGGTAGAGTCGTGAGAGCAGTTGTGGCACTGAGCATAAAGGGGAAGACAGATAAGGGGGAAGACGTGGGTATTGTGGGCACTGTAACTGAACTGGGCAACTGAATTTCTTAGAACATCTCTTGTAATGTAGGTTAGGTTGTTGCTAAATTTAACAATAGTTACGAAATTTAACAATCAAATTAACAAATGCGTTCTCGTAGTAAATTGTTATTTTGAGTTAATTGATAAGTTTTGACTAATCACGAATTAACAAGTGGACAAAAGAAAAAAGAAAAAAGAAAAAAGAAAAAAGAAAAGGGGCTCTTGTTTTAGCAATTCATGACTCATTGCTAAATTTATCAACTTCTCTTAGAAATGGTTAAACTTAACTTCTATTTATGTATTCTGCTGGAGTTGAATTTTACTACAAAAATACATAAATTTGGCTAAAATTCTAATTTAGCAACTCTAGTGGACAAAAGAAAAAAGAAAAAAGAAAAAAGAAAAGGGGCTCTTGTTTTAGCAATTCATGACTCATTGCTAAATTTATCAACTTCTCTTAGAAATGGTTAAACTTAACTTCTATTTATGTATTCTGCTGGAGTTGAATTTTACTACAAAAATACATAAATTTGGCTAAAATTCTAATTTAGCAACTCTAGTGGAAATAAATTGAATGAATTGTCAATTTTTAAATGAATCTTTGTTTCAGCAGTATACTTAAAAAGATAACAATTTTTAGAAATTGATAAGTAAAATTGACAAATTTATCAATTCAGGAGAAATAATTTGTCAATGAATAGCTAAGTTTTCTCATATAGCTACTCTGTTGGAACAAAACTTTCAAAATAGATTGATAAATATAACATAGATACAAATTTATCAACTACTTTATCAATCATTGCTCGAGATACTCTTAGGGTTTTAAAAATATTATCTTGTTACTGATTTATCCTTTTTTCATGGTTTTTAGTTTAGTTTGTTTTTTTAACAGAGGGTAATAAAAGTAAATTTGCAAGTGACAGCTTCATAAGGCAAATTGCCTTTATTAATAGAGATAATTCATCTTATGATATTCATATACGACCAGGAAACAAATCTTATGATATTCATATAATTACCTAGTCTAACTATTAGGTACACAAACCGTTCCGTCATAAATAGTTATTTTACGGTGGTAATTTGTACGAAAAAATCATTTATAAAATGAAGAAAAAAAGACAAATGAGGATGATGTTGGACAAAAATGAATGTACTCATGTTAGACAACGAAAAAAATCTAATCATTTTTTTTCTATATAACTTTGATCACAAAACAAAAAAAATCTTATCACTTACTTTTTAGAGTCGAAAGTCAACAAGTTCATATATTCAGCAAGTAGTATTAATGATAACACATTTATAAGGGCTGACATATAGAGCTACATTTTAAGACTAAACAAACCTAGCAAAAACTAAACCCGCAAGCTTAAATACACTCACATTTTGATCACGGTATATAACAGCTTTATTTAACAAACATATATCTTATCACTTACTATATTTCATATAATTTTGATTCATTTGAAGTTTGGAAGGAACACGTTATCTTTTTATGTCTCTTTGTTTAAAAAATATATTATATTTACTTTGCATTCTAAACGTATAAAACGAACAAATTTGGTTCATAATAGTAATTTTTCATGAAACAAACAAGAGGTAAATTTTTTCTATCTTCTCATATTTCTTCAGAAATGAAGGAATAAAAGAAGATTGTCTGACCTATTTTTTTTTTGGTAAAGTGTCTTACCTAAATATTTGAGGGCAGCTACACTAGTTTTTTTAATGGGAAAAAGAAAACTAACCACAATGTTGGTCAGGACTTCATCACAATGAGATCATGAATTCAAAGATATTTCATTATTACATCCTTTATATGTCGTCTAGTTGAATTAAATTAAGGGTTGGGTTTTGGGCCGGGACCCCAGGGGCCCAACTTCTCCGTTCCAACCTACCCTTGACCTCCACCTGGAGTCTCCGGAATTCTTGCCGCCAGTTATCTCCAACCCAGTGTCCTTGGTACAGCAAAAGCGCGTTAACTATTGCCCTTATTCGATAGGAGCGTGTAGTCACACAAATGGAAAGGCGCGTCTGTGGAAATGGGGAAAGACTATCCGCGTGAAAATAGGTCATAAACGGCTCGACCGGCTCACTGGCTAATGATACATCAGCGCCGCATAAGATCTCAGCTCTCCTCCAAACGTGTTCCAGTGCAAAAAGCCAGACGCAGAAGCATGTTCTAATAAATCGCTTTTGCAAGCTGGAAAAGCCCAACCTTGCCAAGAAGTCTATTTGTACCACAGGAAAATTTGGTACTGAATATACTTAAATAAAGCCAGCAACACCTTCAACCACAACCAAACAGCTCACTTGCTTGCCCATGTTAAAAAGAAACTGACCGAAGAAGAAAAAAATGGTGAAAAAAGAAGAAAATGATAAATGAATCTCGAATGTTAGTCAGTTGCTTCATACTGAATGCGTTTGCCATGGCTAGTTTAAGGCTCTGAAATGCACATGCCCATAAGAAGATGTCTCATTGCTCACAGATGGAAATATATTCAAATCTGCCAAACAACATGCAATGTAGCTGTCTTTCTCCATCAATATCTGCATACATAAAAGTTGTATATAGAAATCGAAGGCGAAAGATGGATATAAAGTCTAGCAGCAGAAAAAGGGTCTCATTCACTCCAGAAAAATGGATACAAAATCTATCCCGAAAGTTTTTAACCTGCAAAAGAAAAGAAGGGTGTTGTGTTGTGAGGAAGGGTTGGATTCAGAGAATTAAAAAGTTTTGATTAATGTAATGGCTGCCTGCAGTGTCTTTGAGAATAAAATGTCTTGGAAAGCTGCGATTTCAAAGACAAAATAGGCCGATTCTGGATCATGAAGGCCATAAGTTGTTTAGTTACATTAACGGGAAGTGACTTTGTACACTTGCATGCCAGTATGTCAGCCAAGACATTAGGAGCGACATGGTTTGTGGTTTGTACACAAACAGGTAGATGCATGCCCCTATGCCCTCATTTGTGGCCTTTTGTATATATATGCAAGTTGCTTGATTTATATATGCATAAGGTATGTAACTACCCTCTGCATCTGTGTTTAATAGAAAGGCATTTCTTTTCGTTTAAGATCATGGCATATGCAGATCTTCATGGCTGAGTAATTCTGAGACCAAATCTGGTTCCGAAGAAGCAGATATGCTATATATTCAACAAACAAGAGAGAGTTCTTCTACTTAGGATTCAGGAGTTACTAGTTAATTTTTGTTGGATTTGATTAATTGACGTAATTCTATCTTAAAGCTGAGCAAACCATGTGCTTGACAGAATGCTAATAGAATGTGATACACTCATTTATAAAGGTCAACTCATAGAAAAAGTTATCACTCAAATTAAATAATGACGATAAATCAAATCAGAACATTGCTATTTCATAGACAGTAGATATGTTGAAATAGCAATGGATATGAGAAGTAATAAAAAGCCAACTTCTGGAAGAAAAGAATACCTAATTGATTGGACTGCGTTAGAGTTAGCATAATACTATTTAGGTCTTTCTTTCCACCCTTATAATGTACACCTGCAAGTATAACAAAAAGAACTTCAAATGAGATATAGAAATTCAATTTTGTAAACAAAGAACAGAACGATCAAGATATCAGCAAATACTTTGTGGGGTTCTTAAATAGTTGGAATAAATGTTGTCGACAGATATAATATATGAGCCTGAGACTCTATTTTATGCCTTCATTTAACTACATGAAGGGAAAATTACTACAGTTCTAAACCTGTTTTGATATCAAATGTGAAAATCAATCACCTTCATTGTTGTACGCTTGATTAATTGAAAGACCACAGCATCTCCATCCACCAAATCATGAGCAACTGCAAATCCTTTCCACCCACCACTTAATCCTGTCTTCCGGACCAAGTAAATAGTCTCGTACTCATTAGCCTCTTCATCTACCAATGTCATAACTTCATCTTTCTTTGAGAGAAAATCCTTGCAGAATTGGACTTGAAGACCCTGTTTGCAAAAAGAGAAATTTTGACAGAAGTTTGTAAAATTCTTGCAAAATCGAACATTTACAGGTGTCAGCTACTAGTGAATCAAGTCGGTTCTTCCTTCGTACACAAAAAAAATACACATAACTTAAACCAACTTATTCTAGGACCAATGGCGGAGCCAAAATTTTATAACGGGATGTGCTAGAATTTTTCGTTTAATAAATGTGTACTAATTTATGTTAGATACAGACTAAATTTAATAACCTAATGGCTTAATTTAAAAATTTAAGGTGGGCTAGATTTCAATTTTTAGCTTTTGAACAAAAATTTAGTTTGAAATGAATATTTTTTTAATTTAAAGTGGTTGTAGCCCATCGGAGCCCGTGTATACCGACACCATTGTCTAGGACACAATGATAAGGTCTACTTTGGGTGGATTCATTCTTCCAAACACAAATTCTGTGCCACACCTTCAAGTTAACTGATAACTGCCACGGGGCTAACTTCCTGTTAACTGATAACTATCACAGAGATAATAATCATAAAGAATATAGCAGGCATTTTCCTAGAAACACAGTACCAACAAGGCAAGTAAGCAACAATGAAATCGTCACAAATTATCAACTATATAAAGTATACAGTAAATTGGTCATCATAGTTATCTAAACAGGTAACTATTAATTTGATAAAAACAGAAGAAACATTCTATTAAAATATGAAAAAATAAGCACATTGCTTACAACATTCAATTACCAGCCAGAATCCACCAGTGACATGTGATTGGAGCATTGTTTTCACAAGGGTCGGGTAATCAGACCCCAAATCCGACTCTAATTTCTCAGCTTTGGCCATTGCATCCATCCTATCTTCATAGGAAGCATACACCCTATTCGACAGATCTCTATGCTTAGAAGTAGACCCAGAATACCTTCTCGGTATCATCACTCGCTCAACAACATCCTGCCACATCAAAAATCATAAAACATTTCTGTCCAAAAATCCACCTTTTTTGTAATCATGTAATTAAGGGGAAAATGATGAATACCATTTCTTTGTAGACAGGAGCAGCAGGAAGATTCGCTACGCGAGAGGACCTCCTCACCACAACCATCTGCTTCTCGGCCTTGGGCTTGGGGGTCCGCTTCATCTGACAATCGAAGACAAAGAGAACCCAAAGTGAGTTCTTTACACAAAACACAAATACAAATGCGTAGAGGAATATAAGGTTCTGGGTTTAAGGGGCTTTACAGGGGAGGGTTTGGGAGAGGAAGAGGTTTTAAGAGCCAGAGAAAGCTGAGGCAGATTGAGTGCCTCCATTCTCTTCTGGTTCTCCTCCATCCTCTGCTTGCGAGTCTCGTATGATACTGTCTTGGGTTTCGCCATTGTGACAAATCACAGTTTCGATCTCTGATTTTGCGATTGTAAACAAGAGAAGAATGATTGAAGGATATAGTGGTGGGAAGACTGGGGTAGAGATAAAAAAGAGGCTCTATGCCAGTCGACCGTTGGGTTCCCACCTGGAGTATCACAGCTCGAATGCTGATTGGTCAGTGGTAAATTTTGAAAGGATTAATGGGGAACTGCACGTGAAATTTTTCAATACTAATGCATCACGTTGTGTCTGTGGTTACATTTTAATTAAAATGGAAATTTATTATAATTAAAATAAAAATTATTAATTTTTATATTTTATGAAATGACATTCAAAGGTATTTAGTGAGTTCATATTAGAGTCTAAGGTTTAAGTTATGGTATCAGGTATAGGGTATATGATTTAGGGTATTGGATATATGGTATAGGGTATAGGGTTTAGGACTTAAGGTTTAGTATTTAAAAAACAATAAGAAACCCAAAATGGTCTTTAACAATATAGTTGAAATTCATATATTTAAGTTTAATTGTAATAAAACCACATGTCTTATTTTGATTGGAATGTAGCATCACTAGACATTACCACGTGATGCTACGGTAACACTGAAAAATTTCTCGAACTGGACCCGGACTTCGAGAAATTTTTAGACGTTACATTAGAACCACGTAACATTATCCAGTGGTGTTACACTTCACTCAAAATTAAACATGTGAATTTTTTACAACTAAAAAAAAACTAATATTTTTAATGCTTTGTGAAATGACATTCATGGGTATTTAGTGAATTCAAACTAGGGTTTAAGATTTTAAGGTTAGAGTTTATGATATATGGTTTAGGGTATAGTGATAGAGTTTAGGGTTTAAAATTTTAAAAATAAAAAAAACCCAAAATAGTCTTTAATAAAATAGATAAAATATATTTTTATACCGAAAATTTATATATCCAAGTTAGACATCGTAGAATTGAAGAGATGATATTAGTTGACATTTATATAACTGATCAATGACTTCATCAGAAGAATGAACTAAAAGTTAGACATCTTTTCATTAAGAACTGATGGTGCATCCAAATGGATATATTTGATATTGTAAACAAAAAATTCCTACAACGAATCCCGTGTATAAAATAAAATATTTGTATTGATAAGTTTGCGGGTTACAATCTATGTATTCTTTAAAAAGAATTTTCTCTAATTTAATCTCTAACGTTGGTTTGATCCAACGGTGACGTACATTTGATCTGGAATAGAATGAATTTAGTTTGATCTTCTTGTTGTGTTGACGGTTTGGAGAAGATGATTGACCAAGGACCGTATAGGCTTGTTCTTGATCGGACTTAGGCCACGAGCGGTGCCACGTGGTGAATGTTCTTCATCTTTAATGGCGGATGAATCGACACGTATGTTCGGTGCTTGTTGATTCTTCACGAGCTTGTTGAAGAACTTGATGACAGTTTTGATTTGTTGAGGATTTGACGACGAGGGATGATCAAGGGCCGTAGAGGCTTGATGTTGATCGGATTTGGGCTATGAGCGGTTTCACGTGGTGGTTTGTTTCTCTTCTTGAAGTTGGTGAAGTGATCGGCTATTTGGAAGCTTGATGATTTTTCAAGAGTTTGACAACTTCTAGGCTTGAAGGTTGGTGAAGATATCAGCTATTTGGTAGCTTGGTGATTCTTCAGGCTTTAACGACTTCTAAGCTTTCTGATTGGTGAAGAATTGGCTATTTCGAAGCTTGGTAGTTATTCAAAGTTTTGAGACTTTTGAGCCCTTGATGTTCTCTTTTGTCGGGAGTTCTCATTTTGATATGAGAGAAGGTATTTATATTATCAACACTCTTCCATATATGACATGTAATAAAGTCACCGCTTTAATTATGTTTCCTTAACGATATAATTAAATCATTCAATCTTGATTTATTGATCTAGTTATAATTATTGACATAATTAAATTAATCGTTATTTATTGATTGATTCAATTATGATAGATAAGATTTTTACTGATTTAATTAAATGTCTGACTTTTTTCTCAATAATCAATTTAATTTGATTGAAATATGAATATCCATTGACATTCAATATTTGATTTTAGTTAGGATTGACAATATCTGATGTTGACCGACGTTTCACAGGTCGCACATGTCATTTGTGAAGTCACTTTGAATTAACCGACTCAAAGACCACATATACAATTTTTCAGACCCACATGTGATTTGAATAAATCAACGATTATAATTATCGTTAATTTTTATATGTCATCAAGTTCTATGTTCATGTCCCTTGATGGACATTATGGACATCCGAAATTGCTTCATTGCAAAACTACATATAACCTGAATAACGTTTGGTGGTTTCTGATATAAATAAATCATTTTCTAGGGACAAATGAAGCTCATCCTACTTAAAGATAGTCCTTCACTAAACCTGCAACAAGGAAAAATATTGAGTGAGAATTGCTAGGAATGAGCACAGAAAAGCTACCACGTAAATGTGCAAGCAGTGAAGACCTGAAGACAGAAATGA
Organism: Comarum palustre; assembly: GCA_951800085.1. Taxonomy (NCBI): domain Eukaryota; kingdom Viridiplantae; phylum Streptophyta; class Magnoliopsida; order Rosales; family Rosaceae; genus Comarum; species Comarum palustre. The sequence goes on from OX637579.1 coordinate 24,582,503, forward strand.
CCATTGTTGGATTACCGGAAGACATTAAAACGTGAATTCATTCACTTTGGTGAAGGAAAGTTGATCTGTTTATGCATCTGCATCCTAGTATCTCAGCCAATCCTTTAGAAACCACATGCTTTCTATATATACACAAGCACATTTCTAGTGGTTTTTATGTTGAAGTAAAGGTCTTTTTCATAACTACCGTGTTCAAATTTCATAAAAATACAGCACACATGATCCCAGCATAATTAGACCATCACAAACTGAATCATGGTAAAATTTGAATTTGCTATAAGCCACTTCCAAAAGATCTTACCTTAAAGAGTTTCAATAATGTGAACAAATTCTGAATCATCTGTATCTAGATATATCATAAACATTTTAGTAGTTTCTACATATCTTCCTTCTAACTAATCGTGATCAACTGCTATTAATAAACCATAAAACTATCTAAGTTTCACTTCACAACAAAACAGACAAGGAGATTGATAGAGTATCAATAGACATAGACTATGCTAAAACATAGTAGAATGCAGAAAAGAAGAGTGAATGCATGACTACTACAAGAGTAGTTGAGTGAGTAAACATTGCCCTACAAATAGTAGAAAAATCAATTACTAGTTCAAATGATGAGTTAGTAACAGAAATAGAATCATAGATTGCTATTCATCATCAATGAACTTGTTTGAAAAACAAAAGAAAGGAATAAGTAAATTTATATCTACTACAAGAGTTAACTGGGTTAACATCTAAACTTACCTCAACTGACCTAACCTATGAGTCAAATAACTGTTTGCACTCTTTACGAGCTTTCCACCCTTATGATGTAGACCTGCAATAATAACACAAGTACAGTTACAAAAACATATAAGCTGAAAAAGAAAAAAGAACAGTGCATGTATCTGGTTTGAATCATTTGTATCTACTTTTTTTTGAAGTTGTTGTATGTACTTCATATTTACACAATTCCCCGAGCATTTTGTTGCTTAGAAAGACAATCTTCTTAAAGTTAAACTAAATCAATAAAACTTGTAGCTTGTAAGAGTTGAGAAGGTTCTTCTTCCTAGTCTATTATAAATTACTATATTAATCCCCTCAGTCTTGGGCTCTTGGGGTTCAGGAATTTCTCCTGTATCCACCTGAGTCCTCATATCAGAGTTTAAGTTCATCACCTTGAATGTTGTAGGCCTAGTCAGCTGAAATACCAGTGCATCCCCATCCACCAATTCATGAGCAATCGCAAATCCTCTCCATCCACCGCTAAGTCCACTTTTGTTTGCCAAGTATACAGTAGGGTACTCCTCACTGCCTTCATCAACCAATGTCATAGTTGCATCACGCTTAGGGAGGTACTTCCTGCAGAAAGAGAGTGGAAGGCCCTGTTTCAAAATGAGAGAGAATATTCAGAAGATTATCCAGTGGTAAATCAAAATGATTGTTCCTTGGTACAAACTTATAAGCAACATAATCTGCAGAAATTGGTTCATACACATAATTTGAAGTCTCAATATTCACCACATTTGATGCCATAACATTGCAGTTACTATGAAGGACTAAACAATATGTGAAGTCCATTCCTCACACAAAGTTCCCAATTTCAGTTCTGACAACTAGAAACACATACACACATTCAACACTAAATTAGATTCGGAGTACTTATGGATGGGATTATGGTGTCCAAAACAACGTGATAGAAGAACAACACAGCAAAAACAAACAATGGACAAGTGAGATGGTACACATAAATATTACCAGCCAGAATCCACCAGTGACATGGGATTGAAGCATTGGTTTCACAAAGGCCGGGTACTTGGACCCCAAATCCAACTCAAATGCCTCAGCTTTCTCAGTGGCCTCAGCCCTGGAGTGCTCATCAGCATATACCCGGTTGGACAAATCCCTACGCTTTGAAACCCTCCCGTAGCTTCTTGGAACCTTCACCACAACCTGTCAAAAAAAATCACAAAAATCTCCTCAAAGATCACATCTTTTTTCCCAAGAAATGAAAATCTATGAGCTGAGAAATGGACCCACTTCTCTGTAAACAGGGGTAGGCTGGCTGGCGACGCGAGCAGACCTCCTGACCTCAACAATCTGCTTCTCCACTTTGCGAGGCTTCTGGTGCTTCTTCATCTGAGAAATCAAACAGAACCAGACAGAAAGAATGAGCTGGATTAAAAGAGATAGTAAATGGTTTAGGGTTCTTACCGGAGAGGGTTTGGGAGATGAGGAAGTACGAAACGCCGCCTGAGCGAGCTGAGGCAGATTGAGGGCTTCCATTCTCTTTCTGTTTTCCTCCATTCTCTGCCTTCGGGTTTCCTCGTAGGACGTGTTTGGCTTCGCCATGGCTAGTTTTTTCAGATGAAACCAGCTTTTTTGGAGTGGGAATTGCAGATTTGAAAGGATCGGAACCTTTTTAATTACTGTTTGAATCAAAAGTCCTTTCCAATAACTAGGTCTCATAAAAAAAGAATAAAAAATTATGGGTCCACCTTTCAAATATAATTAAAATGCTATAATAATGGGGGTTGGGCTTTTTTGCTGGGGGGAGGTGTTGGATGCTTGTGGGCCGAGTCTGGCTAGGGGGACCCAACGTTTAAAAAATTATTGAAAAAACTAAAACTAAGACTACAGTCACTCTTCAGTTCCCGTCTGGGTTTCCTAGACCCAACACAGCTTTCTTCCTCGTCTTTGATATCTGGTTCAACAACTTGAGGAACCTATGCAACATAACCAACAGACACCAAACACCAAATATGCAACACGTGCTGATGATACACAGCCAATACCAGAGTATGTCACTGGTGATCCAAGAATAGGATAGCAGGTAACACAACCAGTGAGACTAACAGCGATTCTAAAAACAGATTAGCAACTAATAATGATTCACATTTGCTGTAAATTGGCAGGCAGAAGATTGTGGCAAGCATATATTGATCAGTTTTCCTTGGGTATGAACTGGAGGAAAATTACATAACCAAAAGACAGGTACACATAAGACAAGTGTAACAGCACAGCACCAGCAACAACAACAGTTTCACATCAAAGTCTATGTGATTAGTATTTGATCAGACCCAAATTCTTGAGCCAGGGCAACACCTCCTCCAATCCTTCCTTTAAGCCTCTAGGATTATAATCCAGTTCCTGCTTGGCCTTCTCACATGAATACGCCCATTGGTGCCTTAGAACATAAACAGTCTGCATCCAAAATGAACCACAACAAAACTCAGAAGCCTAAAATCTCCCACAAGCAGACAATCATCAAGAACCAATTCGAAAAACAAAAAACACACACCGGTGGACTAATCAGAGGAAGCTTCCCTGTAACTCGAGAGACGAGAATCGACATCCATCCATAGACCTCAATCAGCCACAACGGGATGTTAAACTTAGGCCTCTGTGTATGAGTCAGCACAGCAGCTACATCAAACACATGCTTAAAGGATGCGTTTTCGCCTGTAAGCAGATACCTTTCCCCAACTCTACCTTTGTTCATTGCTCCAACATGGCCGTCCACCACATCATCAACATGGCTAAAGGAATACCTATCAGTCCCGGGCCCTATATACCCCGGCAATCGCCCATTAAACCTTTCAATAATCATCCGAGCAACCACATTGCCGGCGGTGAGCTTCCCGGGACCGTAAATCACTCCGGGATAGAGTACCACCATCGGCAGCCCCTCTTCCTGCGCAGCTTGTAACGCGATTTTATCGGCGGCTGCTTTGGATTTCTCGTACTCCGTGCAGAAGAATCTCTCGTGATGAAACTGTCATAACATAAATTTGATCAATGAAAATCAAAAATTAAACATCCACGAGATTTCAAGATAGAAGCAGACCTGAGACTCGTCGGCCACGTGGCCGTCGGTGGGTCCGAGAGCGAAAAACGACGACGTGTAGATGAGTTTCTGTACCGTCTTCGTGTCCCTGATGGCTCTCAGCACGTTCTTCAATCCGCCGACGTTGACCTAAAAAGAAACGGAATTGAAAACCTGAGCTGCTGAAATTGAAAGAACAGGGGAGCTGAAATGATGAGAGATACTTACGGAGGAGAAGTCGGAGGGATGAGGAAGCCAGGGCTCGACTAAGGCGGCGGCGTGGAAAACGACGTCGCAGCCGGAGAAGGCGGAGAGGAGGGAGTGAAAGTCGGTGACGTCGCCGTAAATGAGTTCAAGGGAATTGGAGGGTGGAGGGAGGGAGGAGAGGTCGCTGGTGTGCCGGACCAAGGCGCGAACGGAGTGGCCATGGTTTAGGAGCTGGTGGCATAATCTTCCTCCTAAGTAACCGGAGGCGCCGGTCACGGTTACTTTCATGTCCTCCTTTCGCCGCTTCAACAGTCACCGCTGTGATCTGTGACAGCAAAGAGTTGACTCCTATTTAACGAATTTGGAACTTTTATTTGGACAGAATCCTACCCATCTCACCATCCGTGTCAAAAATAGTCGAGTTGGTAAAAAATACAGTGTAAAATCATAGCCTCATATTAAAACTGACAAATAGATCGTTATTCTGGCAAGAGCATGATACCAGAAGTGATCTCATGGCTCATTACTATATACAAAAGTTCATGTTAAAGTATTTTAAGGAGCTTTTTTATTTTTTTGATTTTGTTAAATTTAAATAATATTGAATGTTTTTTTACCTCCAACAACTTCCTCATCTCATTCCTTAAAATGAGGATGAAAAAAAAAATGAACATTGCTCCTTTAAATTTATAGCAAAGCTTTCTTTTCATAAAATTTAATTCTTTATGGGCTCTAAAATTTTTATAAAAATAAAATATTTTATTAATTATTTTGTTACTATAATAAAATATATAATCTCTTTTAGTCATAATTAATTATGATGTATCATATTTTGTTGTTCTAATAAATGTCAAATCTTCAAAATAGAGAACGGTTGGAACTGGATTTTATGATCAATTTTTCTAAAGCTAAATGCGCGGCCATTGCCATTCAAGAAACTTGATTTTATGCCCCAATTCTCGATGTTACACAGACGACAAAAAGAACCTGACCGAGAACTCCATGGGCATTTATGGTTGGCGTTGCTGGGTCAGAGAGGTGAATTAAACCTTCATCTTGCACGGACCCAACACCGTAATATTCTGTTGAGGTGGGCAAATAGTCATCACTGGATGCCAATATCACTCCTCGGAAACCATTTGAGGCTCCTGCAGCTTTCCTAGGGCTACTGATTGGCTCAACAACGCTGGCATGCCCAGCCTGCACAAAAAAGCTTTCTCCTTCCAGTTGTCTAATTCTCAGGGAATAGACTCCAGCTGCTTTACCAAGGAGTTCAGTTACAGCTGCTTTACCAAGGAGTTCAGTTACAGCAGCCTTGTAATCAATCGGATAATGCTTAAAATGACCTGTGAGTGCCAATACTCAAATCCAATAAGAAGATTCCTATATATTTACATGTTACAACTAGATATCAAAGCAAGTGAATAGATCAAGTGGGAAGGCAATGCTAAGACAATACTGGTATCATGCACAAAGACTTCTACTTCATAGCCATACTTTAATGCAAACTTATATAGTTGCTACACTTGAAATGGAAGCAATAGTATTAAATTACTAATTTCCAACTTGAAGTTAGGCAATTATTGTTACTTCTCCTCTTGATATACACAAGCCAATCAACCAAACCTGCTAAGAACAGTGCTTGTGTGCTCTGAGCAAAGGAAGAAAAAAGTAATGCTTGGAAATAAACTGTAAACTTAACCTCTAGTCTTGCCACAAGGATTAGATTATAATGGGAAACAGAGTGCCTTTAGTAGTTGTCAGGCACGCTTTCATTAGCATTAGTTTGAGTTTAAGTTTCGAAGCACACCTACGTGAGGAGAGCCATTCCATTTTACTAGTTTTACATCAGCCCCAAGTTCTCGTAAGCATTCAGCAAATTTCTAAGCATAAAAAAGATACGGAGCCTTCATACCCTGATAAGAATGATGAATGATAAATAACAATGTAATTCTAAAGCACATAGACAACTACAGTGTACTAAGTTACTTACAACAGTGGAGTAGAGTCTGCCAATACCCGGCACACTGTGACTCGAACCTGCTGAGGAAGAGAGCATCAAGACCAGAAGCAATGCCATGTGCCACCCATGATGCTATTCTTGGTGGATGGGAAATTTTCAAAACTGTTGGGTGAAGAACAAATTTAGTACCCAGATCACTAGTAAAATTCACTGGGCTGGAATCGTATATATGGCCTGATATACAGTCTAACGAGTTGGCAATCATCCTACACAGCCAAATAAAGAAATCAGAAAAAATGTACAGACAAGAGTGTTTTTAACTTACAAAATATAGAAACACTAGTCAAAATGGAATAAGCAGTGTTTGTACTCTATACTACCATGTCGAAACGTCACCACCACTCAGGACCTACTAGACGACGAAAGCTCTATGTTACAGTTATTCCTTTGGTCCCGTATGTGATACACCAATCTCTTTTAAAGTTGTAACTAGCACAACAGTATATCATTCTTATGGTAAGTTAATGAAAAGACAAAAAATATGGGAAAAGAATGTATACCAGATTCAGTTTTGATTCACAGATTCCCTCAATTATCTGCAGAAAGGAAATTGCAGTCAATAACAGTTGCTCCATTAAATGGATGCTACATTACATGAACCTGAGAAATTCTTTAGCATACAATATAAAACACCAATACTGAAAGAAGTTTACCTGAAGAACTTGGTGCATACAAGCTTTTGGAGCACCAGAGAAAGAAGCAAAGACCACAGGGCAAGGCTTAACCTTCAGCTCCTAGATTTCGTATGTAAAAGAACACAGTTATTACACCTTAACAAGTAAAATCAAATTCCAAACAGAACAAGGAAAAGATGTTTGGTCTCTAGTTTTTATTTTTGCAGGTCAACAGTTAATACAACATTAGTCTCCTGTGAATTGTGGGGATTCCATTCAGATGCATAGATTTGGAAGGAGAGGTATTCAGCTAAGTTAATCAGTCAAAACAATCTTGGTTCGATACTATATTTGATGACCACAGAACTAACCTGAACAAGTTCATTTATAATATCAGTTGCTAGAGTTGTGGCCTTCTCAGGGAAGAACCTGCACACACAGTATGTCTCTCAAACACTAGTCCTACATCAAGGCACGCACAAAAATGCCAAATTATTTTAGAGACAGCAATACATGTGAATTACTGCAGACATTTTAGGGTTGGTTGGCCCACACAAAAATAACTCATCTTATAAGTGCATTTACAGAATCGAATTTGGAAACACTAGCATTCGGCATAGACTATCCACCCCACAAATTAAACTACTTTCAGCATGGAACACTGATTTCATAATACAAGATACATTCAGTAACAGAACATGACCCACCAAAGCCATTCAAATAAGGTCAAACAAACACCATTTATTTTTGCATTCTCTTGATTTAGCATATGGAACATCATCAACAATCATACCTAATTGTCCATGCCAAAAACTTATTGCTCCTTGAAGAAACAACTTACTAGCAGAGGTTTTGGCAGTAATAATACTAAGAATAAAATGAAGCGCCTATAGAATCAAAATCAGTCAAAGCCAAAAAGCCCAGAAATGCAAACACCCAACAACAGCAGAAACTGAGAACTCACATATTGAGAAACTGAGAGTAGCAGACTCAAGAGTTCCAACCCAGAGAAGAGTAGAGCTGCACGTAGTTCTTCAAATGCTTCTCCTCACTAGACATCGAAGCAAACAACACCACTATCCATTCAATTCCATCTCTCCTCCTCTCTTTTCTCCCCCAATAATACCGACCCCCAAATCCCCCATCTCCAATCTTTATCCACAATCCAAAAGCTTTACTTATTGAATATCTGAAAAGCAGATATGAAGAGAATCAGAGACCAAACCAAACTCGGTAGAGCAAAGATGGAAGCTTAAAGCTTCCAGGTTGAACTCCCAAGTTAAATTTGGAGTCTTTGTTTAAGGGAGTGGCCAACCTGGAAGCTTGTTTGGACTTTCTGCAATTTCTTGTTTCTCTCCTACACTTCGCCATAAAAAGCGTGCCACATCCATAGGAGGAGCTGGTTTAAGTTATACAGAACAACTGAAAATACCAAACTAACCCTGGTACCTACTCGGTCAACTTACGTGAATAATCCTTGTTTACACCAGCGTGTCGAGCGCGGATTGGCTGTGGTCTCATGTCTTGGGATAGAACTCATAGAAGGATAGACCTTTATTTTATTAGTATTCTCAATTTTAAAGTATTTTAGATATTTTTAATTCTAACAAATTCTTCATCTCTCTCTCAAATAATAGAGATGAATAAAAAGACTTCCACAAATTTAGAAAAAAATCTTTTCATCCCTAAATATTAATGTTTCACATGCTCCAAAAAAGATATATAATATTTTAAAAAGTATGTTATTGATATAATAATAAATATATATTTTATTATATTATTAATAATTGGCTTTATTTTATTATTGTAAAAAATATTCTGATCTCCAAAAATGAGAAAGCGGTTAGAGTTTGAGAATATTTTTTTTAGAGATTTTGGTTTTTACTTTCCAGAGAAATTTTATGAAAGTCGTTAGAGATACTCTAACAAATTAGCCATTGACGTGAACACTAAACAAATATATTTATCTTTTTCAGCAATGCTCTGCTAAGCTTGTGTTCATGTTCGTAGTCGTTATAGTCCATTTCCTAAACAAAGACAAAAGTTATGATCTTGATGCACTGTTTATCTGTTCCATGTAGATGTAAATGGTAAGCTTATTTCACATGCTTTCCAGAGAAATTTTGAGAAAGCCGTTAAAGATACTCTAACAAATTAGCCATTGACGTGAACACTAAAAAATATATTTGTCTTTTAAAGCAATACTCTGCAAAGCTTGTGTTCATGTTCATAGTCGTATATAGTTATAGTCCATTTCCTAAACAAAGAGAAAAGCTATGATCTTGATGCACTGTTTTTCTGTTCCATGTTGATGCAAATGGTAAGCTTATTTCACATACTTTTCAAAGAAATTTTGAAAAGTCGTTAGAGATGCTCTAACAAATTAGCCATTGACGTGAACACTAAACAAATATATTTGTCTTTTTCTGCTCTGCTAAGCTTGTGTTCATGTTCGTAGTCGTATATAGTTAAAATCCATTTCCTAAACAAAGAGAAAAGCTATGATCTTGATGCACTGTTTTTCTGTTCCATGTTGATGCAAATGGTAAGCTTATTTCACATGCTAGCTTTCTTCACCACACGAAGAACTGAAGATTCTACTTTGTGGTTCTAGTTGGGTGTACTTTTCTTTGATGACCTACTCTCTATCAACTTGCTCACATACCAAACAATATATGTTCGATTCTATTTTTCTTCTCTAGAATCCTAGAACCCTACTGGGCATTTGGGAAATTTAGAAAATTACAGTCCAATTTCAAAGATGATGGAGCAAGTTGACTAGAGTAATAGGGTTTAATATTTATCCTAAAGAACATTAAGTCATTTTCAAGTGCTCCTTATCTTGGCAAGATGTTTATCAAGGCTAGTAGGCAGATAAAGCCAGCAATATACCTTGGTTTCAGCTGATAAGGCCAGATTTGTCTTTAGGCATCCCACAGCTCACAAACTGATCATATATACAATACTGGTTACAGCACACAGATGCACACACACACACACAAGATGATGACAAAATTGAAGTTTTCATACTTGTCCATCCACTACCTAGTAGCCAAAACCATTCCTCAGAACCCCCCCCTTTATTTGTCAATGTTTTTAGTAATTTACATTTCTGGCCTGCGCCGAGCTTGGATTCCCTACAGCTAAAGCAGTGAACCTCACCACACCAAAGAAATGAGATGTATTAAAATGCATAAGCAGGAAGTAAGAAATTAAGATACTCAACACTTTTATTAGAACTTAAGTTTTGCATAATTCAGAAGAATGAGTGTTCGAAGTAGTTACTGAGTCATCTCCACTAGTAATTTTTCAAGTGCCTCACTTGTAAGAGGAATGTACAGGCAATCCTGTCCATCAGAATGCCTTCTGGTCTTGACCAACTCATGATCCTTGAATTCTGTCAAATGGGTGTTGAGCATAGGCCGGCTTCCCACAAGGAAGCGTTCTCGACAGGTTGCAAACAGATTATCAATTGGCATCCCTGAAACAACAGGTATTAATGAAATAGATAAGAAAAATGTTAAAGGCTCTGAGAATTCATTTAGGTTGCAGGCGGTTACCTTCTTCTTCAGAGTGTGATAGTTGATATTCTGCAAGAATTTTGAACACCCCCTGGGCATTGGGTGTTAAACTCTGTAAAACTATAACAGCATTTTTGGCCGTTTGGGTGGTATTGCCATGAGCTAGAATCAAGGGAAAGAATGTTCCTTCGATCTTGTATGGCGCAAAGGTAGGAACATGATACCAGCACCAGTTGAATTGAGTGTAAACCATCATCTTGTCCCACACTATCAAATGAAAAAAGAAATGTGACTAAACTTGATTACATAACCAACTTTTCAATGCAACATTTCTTTCATGCAGACAGTTTGGTAGATGATTGAGGACAGATAACGGTAGGAATAAACAGAAAAAGGAAACTTCACTTCCCCAAATATGGAAATACTAAGAAAGTAGATGGCATTAAAAACTGAACAAACATAGAAACAAGAAACCATCATAGCATGACACTACCAGCTAAACTATTATCTAAAATATAACCAACACTCAAGAGAAAAAACTTACAAAGAGGTGCATTCACATGGTCGATAGAGGCTACAATGCGAATATTAGGACAAGAAGCAACTCTTGCAAGATATTGTTGGGTTTCAGAGTCCCTTAATCCAGGTCCATCAATATTGTGAATGATTACACACACAAGAAATTCACTTGTCCTATCCTCTGATGCATCAAAAAATGCAAGAAGATCCTCCACAGATCGAGAACTATAGGGTTGTTGATCTTTGGACGAGCTCTTTGAAGGAGTCCTGTGTTTGGTTTTCAACTGATCCCATAGAACTTCAGCTAAGGATGTCAAAACCTACATTTAAATGTTAGGCAGTACATTAATAGAGATGGTAATGCTGAATTTTGCCTATCTGAACATAGTTCTACGAAATGGTACCAGGAGCTGATCCAGTACAGAGCTCGGTAGGGCTCAAGCCCAACCGAGATTGTTACAATAAAAATTTTAACGTGTGCATTGTAGGCATAACAGAAGCCTTTGCAGGCTTGGTTTAGCTTATCTGTACAAACCTGGCCACCTGGGTTCGATTCTCAGGTCATTTTCTTTATTTTTCCTGTTTTTCTCCTTTATTTACTGAATTTCTTCTTAATATAGTAGTAAAATATTTTCCCCTTTTCTTAATCTCCTTTATTTTCTGGATTTCTTCTCATAGGCTATCTTGTTTGGTAAGATGTATTTTGGTATTACTTTTGATTGAATTCTTTCATAACCTTTGTTTATTCTAGCAATTGATAAAGTGAAGCACAATTTTGCGAGGTTATTATGTTCTTATTGCATCTCAATAAATCAGTGTGTGTGTATCTACTATATTTTAGTTAAATATTGTAGATTGCCAATAAATTTTCTTATTGCATCAATCAACCTGAAAAAAAAGTGAAGAAAAAAAATTCAAGCCCACCCCAATGTTAAATCCTGGATCCGCCACTGAATGGTACATGAAGAACAATTATCTATTGCTGAGGAACCATATGCGACGAAACAATACCTGCTTTATATGTATTGCGGGAAGATATCCATTGATAACAAACGCAGAATACTCGGTCAAGGATGTTGAAGCAAAATCTTCAAGCAAAGTTTTCTTAGAACCAAATCCATACATGAGAAGTCCAAGACCACACCTGAAATAAGGTGAATACAAACATGTCAACGAGTTTCTGATAACAATACCACGTAAGTAATAAGCATACAGTAATACATAAGACCAATTACAAAAGTTTATAGATTAAAGAGAATTACAAAAGGCAGATCACAGAACCTTTAAATTCCAATATATGTTATATTGGAATCAAAACATTAAACTAACGAGAAATAGAGTCCAGAAAACATTTGATGGCTAACCGAATAGAATGCAGTCATTGAGATAGAAAATGTAACTTCCTACAGAATGAATGAACCAGAATCTAGCATAAGAACTACGATTGGTAAAATCAGCAATGGAATAAGTCTATCAACTAAGAAAGCACTATAATTTTTAAAATGTAGCCAGAAAGATGACCAAGAAAAACTTCAAAAACAACCTTTAATGTCAGCAGACATCCAACACTGAGTTTAAGGCCAAGTACCAAGAAGGTTAACTAGCCTATGGGGTATTTGAACTGGTACAATCCTAACTCTAGAATCCCAAAATAGTTAGCTATCCAAAATCAGATTCAAATCTGATGAAAATCATAATCACCAAATCTAAACAATTTTGATTTAAATAGCATTTCGCAAACGATGACTGATCAATGTATAACGCAAATTTATACCTGAGATCAAAAGCCCATCTGGGGTACAAACTCTTATAACCGCTAAGCAAATCCTGGACCTCTTTCTCATGTTTTGGTTGAATGTTAGATAAAGCTTCCCTCAGTTCCTGCCCATTTCACAAACAGATTCCAAAGTTTCAAGCTTTGACAAAACGAAATCAAATTTCTGATGAACGATTTGACGGAATTGAAGGTGGGCCTTACCTGTTCGTCGACGATGTTGATATCGGAGAGCTTAGAGTGAGATTTCACGGCGGAGCCACCTAGCTCCTTCGCCAGAAAGTAGTTTCTGGAGAACCCAAACTCTTCGTCGTCTGCGTCGTTCAACTCCATTTCCCTATGATTTGAGCTTGACCGAGTTTGACCACAGCCCCAATACTTTTTTGGCAATACTTTGGGGTCTCGATTCTTGGTGCCCTAGTTAGCTTTGTAGTTGCTGATTTTCCCGCGATTTTTACCCTGTTGGGCTGAGAGGTGGGCCTTTTCGAACGGCAGATGAGTGGGCCAATTGTTTTTGGGCCTTTAGTTGTTGTAGACATGACGTATTAATGACGTGACAACTGAAAGTAATTATGCAACCAATAATGCATAATACACCACGCATTTATTTTTGATACGGAAACCAATAAATGCTTTCTGATTTTTTTTGCAGACATTTATTAGTTAACATAACATCAATAGCTTGATCGAATCTAACGACATAAATCGCAAATCATATATGAAGTCTGTAAATTTTAAATTTAAGACATCAAAAGACTCATGTTTCAACGCATTACTCGTTAACCGTCAGCTAACTATCTGTTAAAAATCAGTTCGCTAACCGTCCGATTACATAACGGGTTAATGAGTTGTCAACCCGTTACAACCCGTCAGTTAGCGGACGGAAACAGGTTGTCCGTTGTAACCCATTTAACCCGTTAAGTCCTGCTAAAGAATAAAAAAATAAAAATGAGAAAACCTTACTAATCAATATTCTTTTTCTTTTAATTTTTCATCAAAATCGTTGGAACTTTTAACCGTTAAAAAATATTTTTTTGGTATTTGATTAAAACAATATATATAAGAAATGTTGAAAAAATTTCTTAACGGGTCTTAACGGGTTCTAACGGATAACACGCAAACCCATAATCATGTTTATAATTTTTGACAGCTGAAACTAAACCTGACAAATGAACGGGTTGGACGGTTAACGGGCGGGATTTAACGGTTAACGGTTAGCGGGTTCAACCCGCTATAACCCATTAGGTTAGCCGTCCAACCTGTTCATTTGTCAGGTTTAGTTTCAGCTGTCAAAAATTATAAACATGATTTCACACGCATTCAAATAAGTTGGAATAATTCGAGACCGAATGAGACATACCAGCAAGAACATCTGACACGCCTTCATGTTTCTTTCGTATCAAACTAGTCTACTTAAATACCACCACGTAGATACGTACGTACAAGGACGTCCTTCCAGAAGTTTTGATATAGAGAGAGAAAGGAACACACAAGGGCACATGACACAAGGCAAATAAGGTTTGATTGATATTAGCATATCCCACCACTACCAAGAGCTAACACCAGCAATCAAGGATCAATCTCCCCAGAATCCCACACTACTCCCATCTTAATCCTTCTTCCCTAATCCGGTAACCCTCTTTTAATCCATCTACAATTACTTTCCCCACCAAATTTTAACTGTCTCCTAATCCCGACAGCTTGCCGCTAACTACATCGGCTTCACTTAACCAGAGCATCCCAACATCTGGGGAGTTTCTGGGCCTTCGGATTTGATCTGGGGAGAGAGGCTATGGTGGGATGAAGAAGAGTGAGAGGAATGGCTCGTGGAGAATGGGGAATTCATAAAGCGGTTAGAGGCAAGTGGGCTTGTTCTTACAAGAAGACCACTCTCCTCTTTTGTTGCATTAACATTGTTATTGCTCTCTATGTTCTTCGTTCTCTCTACGCTTCTCTCTACATCTATTCAGACAGATCACTTATCGGTACTTAATTTGTTTCTACATAATTGCTGTTTTGGGACAGACCCAGTTTGCCAATTCAAAGTTGAATGCATGTGGTTGGTTTTGTTCAGCTGTTGAGTACACTCCGGATCAGATTAGGAAAATGGAGGAATCAGTGAGGATTCGGAAATCAGCTGAACCTGTAGAGCTTATTAGACTGGTAAGAAAAAAGATTCGAGTCTGATCTGTTTTGGTTCAGGATTTTCTGGAATGGTGGTTTTTGATGAAATAACTGTTTTTATGACCTTTAGGTGAAGCAACTTAAGAAGGAGCTTTCTTCTGAGCTTTCGGTGGGGGTTGAGCTGCCAGATTCTTTGAAACAAAAGCTAACCAATGAGATAATTGACAAGTTGAAAATGTTGCCTCCCAAGGCAAATGTCAGTGAGCAACGAGGTTAGTGCACCTCTATTTGAGTTCTTTTCACCTGCCTCTAAGATTCATGCAGTGTATTAGTCGGTAGAGGTAGTAAAATTTACATCTTTTAGGACTGCACAGCTAAAAAGTTCTACTAGTATGCACCATGCAGCACTCTCTTCCTTGAATTGAATACAAGTATGAATTTACATTTTCATATTTGTCTGGTTTTACTCTCTTATATCAAACTAGATCTAAGTGCGGATGAGACTCTTAAGATGCAGTTGTTTTTGTATCTGTAGTCATGATGGAACGAAGTCTGCTGTTCTACTGAGCACATTTGAGATAGATTGGAAACACCTGTTAAATACCTAATCATTATTTCTTTCAAGTAATACTAATAATATGACTTAATTTTGTTAGAAGCATGCTTTCTTGTTTGTTGTATCTCTTATGGAAACACTTGATCATGTAGCAACACATGCTGTGCTCCCTGTTTCCAAATTTGAGTAATAGAACTAGAATCTATAGAAGGCAATAAGAATAACTGAACCGAGGTTTATATGTACAAACAAGCTATGGGGTAGCTTACCAGGTTTCGAATTTTTTTTCAGTAATAGAACTAGAAATCTAGGATTGAACAAAATGACAATAAGGTCTATATATACAAACAAGCTATGGGCAGTGTGTATGAAAGAGGTTTAAGACAAGATAGATAGTCTTTTTCTTTCTGTTGAGTTCTGTTATGTTCTTTATCTTTTTTCTTTGCTTTTTTCTTGAGAAACAACCCGCTTTCCTGATAGTGTCATAGCTTGTAACATTTATCCATTTTCTATGACAACCAGATTACAATAAGGATGTGAACCAAGTGCAAAGGGTTCATTTTAAGCATATTTTGCACCTCTCTGGAACTATATGAATGATTGGTGGCAGAGAAAAGCAGAATCCCTAGTTAATGTAGCTCCTTTTACTGATTTTTTCTGTTTTTGGTGGCTGGTGGCCTGGATAATTCTTATTACACTAGTAGGAATTACGATATCACCCATGCAACTTGGAAATCGTTTTAGTTTTATGCGACTTTGGAATTAATGTATTTCTGGTGTAGGAGCTTCTTCCTTGTGTATTTGTGTTTTTGTAGTATATGGCTTTTCATGGTTAGATGTATGCATCCTGTGTTTTTCACTTTTAATTCTGGGTAAGTGTAAGGGATTCTTTCACTTGTGTAGTACGCATTATTCTGATCAACAATGAAACTTTCAAACCTGGTAATTCCATATACATTCTACTTGTAAAACTTGACCTTTTCATATCTACAAACCTTGAAAGCTATCAACACCCGTGTTTATTGTATTGTCTTCTGCAAAACTATAATTACCAATTATTGCCAAATACAATGTGTGATGAGCTGAGTGATACATGATACTGTGATTTAGTTCTATCTGTTATTTACTCATCATGTCCATGGTGTTTTCTTAAACACACAGACTTTGCTGAAAGCTGGTGTAACGAAAAGCTTGAACAAGCTAAACAGTTGGTCCATGAGAGAGGGACTTTAAATTCAACAATTTCGCTGGAGGAAGCAGGTATTCTGAACTGTGTTCCTTTTTGGTGTACTGTAATCTTTTTTGTGTGTGAACCAAGTCTTTTAGTAAAATTATCAGTGGTATTTACTATTCTCCCCTTCATTGTATGTAGTGATGCTGGTTAAAGCTTTGGAGTCTGATAGGACACAGCTGTTGGAAGACATTGGCCTTTGGATACCTTCTGAAATTGTTAACAATGAACATGACGATAAACCTGAGGGTGAACTGGGGGATGAGTTAGGTATTTCATCAGTTCTTTTTCTTCCCCCACCTCAACTGCCCTTTTTTCCTACATTCATAGAATTATATAGGTCATGATAATTATCTTCTCAATTTTGAGAGATTTTTCTTTTTTTTCCTGCGACATTCTTATTCTAGTATTAATGTAATGATTTTTCCTCTTGAAGATGAAATTTTGCCTGGCAGGCCTCTTCCACCTGAATGCCATGCTGAACTTCATACTGATTATGATGGTGCTGCTGTAAGATGGGGGCTTAACCACCACAAAGAAAGTGCAGCTGACTGTTGTCAGGCTTGTTTGCTTCAAGCAAAACGTGCAAAGCCTAAGGAAAAGAAATGCAATGTATGGGTTTACTGCCCTGCTGAAAATGGTTGCCATTCTCCAGATATCTATGATCATAGACTTGGAGAGTGCTGGCTTAAATTTGTAAGAATCGAACAACTTCTCATTATTATCTCCCTTTCTATCTTACGAAGTTTCCTGCGGATTATTTCTCATTTATGTGGATTCACTGGGGTCTGATATATCCTTATTTCTTTCAATAAAATGCAGGCGGAAACACCTAAGCTTAATTTCAAGGACCAGTATCCAGAGTCATATAGACGTTCGCACCCATCTGCACCCGTTGTAGTTCCTTGGGCTTCTGGCATTGTTGGTGCCGCATAAGAGTATTGTCTTAAAAACGACAAACTCTTGCATTGTCAGGTGACCTATGTAGGATATCATGTTCTGGGAGTATTGCAAAATCCATGAAGATAACGCTGCCGGAATCTGTAATCATTGTCTCCCTGTGTTATATTTTCAATTGTTTTGTGAAAAAGATAGTAGGGAGAAATTTTTTTAGGGGACTCGAGGCCCTGGTAAAAAGGGTATGCTCCATGGTGTAGTTGTTGCACAACTCATTTTTTGTAACACGGATTGTGTCATGGTCTTGGTGCTGAAAATTCAAGATAAAGAAGTCTTGGTTACAGGCGAAGTGAGTTTTGTAAGAATGGAAAATTTTCATGTGAATTATTATTTAATGGGAAATGTGAGGTTTAGTAATGCTCCTTTTCCACTAGTGAATCCAAATTTTCTTCTCTCTGCACTCATCGATTGCTTTTGTAACTTTGAGAAATTAATGCCTGATTCAATGTAAGGTTGAGTCTACATACTGAATCTCATTCAGCTTGTTTGATATGTTTTCTAACGCATTTTTTTGTTATAAAAAGTTTAGCTAAGAGTTTAGTTACGTTACATTACCATCATTATAGTAAACATGTAACCTCAACTCTAAAAGACTTATAATATAATGGAAACCTGTCTGTCACACCATTCTCTAGGTATGAATTTTCACGGAATAATTTATAGATCGCAAACCAACGAGATCTACTGATAATAAGAATTAAATTCAAATAAGGTCTCCACCACAAATCCGCTCTTACCAATTAAGTCAAACCCCAATCGCTTACCTAACGCATTTTACCACACCTCTTCGTGTACAACGGGCACGACCAGACCCGACCTTTTTCCAAAAAAAAACCTAATAATACCCAAGCCCAAAATGTTCGTCTTTCTTATTTGTGTACGCTGAACCTGGAGAGCTGCCCGCCGAAAGCACAGAGTTTGGTCTTTTCACGATTCCGGCGGAAATTGTCTCCGACATCCGTGCCTCGTCACTGTGAGATGAACCTAAAGGTGAGAGCTTGCTTCTCTTTCATCCTTTTCTGTTTTACTTTTCGTTTTGTTTGAATCTCACTGCATAACTCGTTTGTAATTTGTTTGAATCTGGTTCTCAAGTTTGGCACTTTCTTCAATATAATGTTCTCAAATTTTTACTAATATGAATTTCTATGCTCATGTAGATTTGCTTCTCACTATGACCTTCCACTGTAATCAAATTATTTCATCCTTCTCTTGGTGGTTTTGCTTTAACCCTTTAATTAAGGTACACTCTGATTTAGGTCAAAACCTCCCAATGTGTGTCTAGTGTTTACAGATGAGTGAGAGCAAATTTTAATTAAACATAAAAAAGAAACCACAATGAAAGATCAGTCACTATATTCATGAATCAAGATCAAGCCTTTTATATATCTTACCCTTTATGCATCCTATCCGCTGTTTGTCATGGAGAATGGTGAAATGGGGCTAGGTTTGTATGGACCAAATTTATAACTGGAGATCTCGAATTTTCGTGCTGGATGTCGGCTTCCTTGTTAGTACTTGGTAGTAGACTAGTAGTAATCTTGTTAGCTTAGCTACTCTCTTTAATGCGTGGTCCAGATTTTTTTAGCAGCTGTTTCATTGTTAGGCTAGGTAAAGTTGTGTACTGTGGCGAATTGAATCCAAGTAATAAGATGAATTTGCTACCCATCATTTTGTACACTTACCTTAAGCATGGTGATTTAGATTTTTCTATAAAGAAGTTATTCAGATGTTTTGTTTAGTTTCCATATGCAGTGAAGGGTTAATCTGTAGCAAGTAGAGCTGCCACCATGGTACTTGGAAATAACTCCATTCGGGAAACTCACTATGACATACTATCTGTGAAGGAAGATGCAAGCTATGAAGATATCAGAACAGGGTACAGATCTGCCATCCTTAATAGTCATCCTGATAAACTGCAAGCTGCATCTGAGTCAGGAGATAGGTTCTTGAAGGTGCAAAAGGCTTGGGAAATCCTCAGCGATTCGAGGTCCCGTGCACTTTATGACAATATGCTGATAGCTTCTAGACATGACACTTTTGTAGCCGATGATATCAGCTTAGAAGATGTGATGGCAGAAGATGCTGGAGAGGTCATTCAACTCTTTTACCAGTGTAGATGTGGTGATTATTACTTTGTTGATTCTTCCGAGTTAGAGAAAATGGGGTATTCTTTGTTAAGAGATGGTAGCAGGCTATCTTTTGAGGCACAAAATGCTCTGCCAGCTTCACTAGTCCTCCCTTGCGGGTCTTGTTCTTTGAAAGTTCGTATTTTGATCAATCCAGACGATTTTGTTTCTATTGATCATCATTAATGAATGTGGTGATATCTAAACATTCAATTAGCTTGAAAGGCTCTAAATACAAATGACAGTGCAAAGTTTGGAATGATTATTTTGTCATTGGCATGTGAATGTGAGTCTGTGAATATAGGCAATGTCTTTTTTTGGTTAATTGAACTGAGAGCTTGGATTTGAGAAAGAGTAAAGGAATTCCTGTGGATGTGGAGATGTTAGACCTTCCCCACAAAAAAGTCGTCGGCACAAGTTAAATTTTCCCTTCAGCTAAATAAAAAGTACAACACTTTCCAAGTTAGGACCAATTCACAATCCGATCAAGATTTCTTGTTCCATTACCGATTCAAGAAACTTGAACGCCTGCTTCTCTCTTTCCTGGTAAGATTTCTTCTTAACCTTCCAAATTCGTGTTCAGTATAAAGATTCGATTTTTATTAAAAAAGATTGTGTTTTTGAGCAATCCTGAATTGGAAACAGGGTTCCCGGAAATGGGTTCTTCTTCCCAGAAAAGCTCCCAATGGAGGAGCGTCTTCGACGGCGTGAAACTGAAGACCATCCCATCAATGCCAGAAGCTCTAATGGCCGAGATCAACACTGCAATTTGCAATCTTGAATACGCACGCGCCACTGTTCTTCTCGAGTCCACGTTCCCTTCTTCTTCCTCTTCTTCAGTCTCGAACGATGAAAGCTCATATGCTCAGCCTCAGTTTGATGCCCGGAAAGCCGATCAGGCTTATAAGGCAGGCTGTGCTGCCTTGGCTGCTGGGAAGCTCGATGAGGCTCTTCTGTCATTGAACGTTTCGCTTTCGAAATGCCCACCTGATCAGACCTCTGCTGTTGCCAAGCTTCAGTCTCTTATTTCTCTCACGTCTCAGCAGCTGCACAAACCCACCAACTGAAATTTATTGTTGCCGCGAAAAGCGGTTGTATTAGTGCTCTAGAGTATTGAAACTTAGGAGTTCATAGCTGTTGGGTCAGCTTGTTGTATAGAATTTTTATATGTTTTCTGCCTAGTTTGGACTTTGGAGTTATAATGATGCAACTGCAATGCACCTTCATGTGAGAAAAGTTGGTGTTTCCATGTTTATGTGGTTGATTACAATGTGGTTTTGGAAATAGCAGTGTGGAGCTATTAAATGAATCTAAGTAGATAGGAAGGTGAGGGCTTTCATGTGGCTTTAAGCTTTACAGCTCAATGTAGGGGGGTGATCATTGTCTAAGATGTGCTTGATATTCTGGTTATATGAGATGATATGGTTTCTGTTATGATGTGTCATTGAGAACTGAATCTGCATCACTGTTGTTATGTTGAAAATAGAGGAAAGTATAGGCTTATCATTTATCAATGTGGATAGTTAATACATGATACTGATATGAACCTGCCATGTTGTTCAACACCAGTTCTGTTAAGTTTTCCTTTCTGCATTAACAGGGCTTTTACCAGTAGTAGAGGCCTGATATTTCTTTCATTTCAATGCCCAGGAAATCTGTTATGTTAGATTAAGTTACTCATGAGGATTCTCTGTTCTAGTTTCCTTCGATATGCTGAGGTAAGATGAGTCTGGAAATGTAATACTTCAGTGGTTTAGTCTATTCTTGCTTCAAAGGGAGTCTTGTTTATGTTTTACTGCCCAATAAGTCCTGTGTTGTAGAGAAAGCAGTGTTTGCTTAATTGTTCTTCATGAAAGTGAAATAGTTTAGGAACTGATGCCGAGTCTCTTTTGTTAATCACATCGTTTTCCATCAAGATAGCTTATAAGGGGGACAAGAGAATCCCTTGTTTGACATAAGGCAATTTGGGGGTTGGTAATGCGTCCTAGTTGCACCATAACTTTAGGCCAAAGTGAAAAGATGCAAGCTACAGAAGCAGCACTAAATACAGGGAAAAAAGGAACCGACGATTAAATTGTGTCTTTTCTTTAATGGTAGTCTAATGTAGATAAGCGTTTTGATCCCTGAAAAAGAAGTTTACACCATTGATGGTGGTGATTTGTTAAAACGTCTAAACGCATTTTTAGCTTAGTCTTTACCTCAAAGGATACAAAGAAGGCAATATATTCGATTTCAGAATAAGCTCCAAAGCCACTATCACGCAAGCAGGTCAATTTTGAACATCAAGCCGAGGGAGAATGGAGCGTTAAACAAGCACTAGTTTTGCTGATATCATTGCCACTTGCACCGTCAACTCCCTACCCGGAAAGGAAAAGGCTCCATTAGTTCCAAGCATGAGCATCTTTTATCCTGAAGAGGAAGAGGTGCCAAACCCTTCAAAAAGATCCAAGTTTCTTGCTGCATGTCTCATGGATGCGTTTTCCAACTCCCATATGTCTCGACGGCTTCAAACTTCAAGCCCAGAAGCAGAGGATCACCCAGCAAGTGATGACTTTGATGATGAACAGGAAGTAGTCACTCAAAACCTGAAGGAAGATTATATGTACATGACGTTTTGAGTTTTCATTTCTCTTGCTAACCCTTCAGTGTTTTGTATCAGCTGATTGTATCTGCAATCCGGAGCCGTGCAATGGAGAAGCTGAAGCGCAAGCCGAGCACTTTGAGTTTGACAGATAGCTTTTCTTGGGTTTACTCTACAAAAACTGGTGAGTTATACATAACTCAGAAAGCAGTGGAGAAGAAAGAGGAGTGTGTAGATGAAGTCGATGAGAAAGAAGAGTTTTTATCTGTGGCAAGTTGCTTCTCTTGCTGCGCAGCAAGTGCTGCTGCAAGTAGGGATGTGTTTCTCTCTGTCAAGACTAGTTTTTCAAGATGTTCGAGCCTTGATGGTTTTGAGTTCAACTTCAACGACTTTCAGAAGAGGCACTCCATATTTCAACAGCTGCGCCATTGTGAGGGATGGCCGTTTGGCCTTTGCCGGAAGGCTGTGTTGCTTCCGCCTCTGCCCAAGTCTCCATCGGAGCCGTGGACATGGCGCAAAGGGACTGCAACAAAATCGAGGAGCTTACCCTCAAGATCAGACACGATGATACACCAAACATAGTGCCTACTTAGAAACGCTTGCGATTGCTAAATAAGAATGCAGTTACAAACTTACGATTACAATAAATTTTCTCTGTAAAACCATAAGATCTGTTTCATTGTGATCTTTGGAAATTCTACAAACATGTAGTGCTGTAGTACTTTTTGATAAGAAAATTATCGACTATGGAATTCTTAAAGCAGATAATAGCATTGGCTGCAGTGTGTTCTAATGAAATTGTCAAATAAAACATCTGAATCATGGATTCCTTTGTTACATTTCTTATTAACTGTCCTGTTGCAGATCAGATGAACTACCACGAGTGACGATGAATTACGAATAACCTACTTATAAAGAGGCAAAAGAAACTGATCAAAAACATATCAGGAAAGCAATAGCATGCATTATTCCATTCATAGATCAAAAACACAAACATGCTCTCTTATTAACTGCCATCAAAACCTAAATATGAAGGTTTTCTAGGAGAGTTCGATCGGCCTGATTTCAATTACAAACATGATCAGGAAACACAGGAAATCTTCCAGTCAGTAGACAATCCACACACTGTGACTAGGCTCTTTGCTCAATATAAGACCCAGATAGTCCAGAAGTTCCGAGAACACTGACCTGCCATCAATACACAATCATATTAGTTAGTAAGCAAATATAAATGCACAGATTCACAGGCCAGACTGAAAGTGGCACACAGGAGAGCCCCTACAATGCAGGATTGAACAAACTACTACAGTAAGCATCTCCAAGGTTTATATTATTGTCTTCCCGAAAATTGGGACACAAAATCATACGAGGAAGTCAGAAAAAAAAAAGAAGAAAAAATAAATAAAGCAGACTTGCCTTTGATCACAAACTACATGTGAATGCGCTAAATTAGAGTGCCTACGTTGCAGGTAATACTCAAACTGATAAAGTATTAAAGTAAGCATTTCCAAGGTTGATATCAATTAGAGTGCCTATGTTGCAGGTAATACTCAAACTGATAAAGTAAGCATTTCCAAGGTTGATATCAGTACCTTTCCCCACTCAGAACCAATGCCGCTACACCTCATCTTCAAGTATATCAGCCTGGTTCCCAACTCAGTCTCCACCTTCTTCCGCAAGTAGGTCTCATCAGGCCCAAATGCATCTAAATAGGCAGCATAGCGACTGTAAATCGTCTTCAGCGCATTCGCATACTCATCAGACAACTCCTTCACATTCTACACAAACATTTCATAATAAACACATCAAAAACAATTTCACACGACCACAAAAAACAAAAAACAAACCCGACTCCAATACCTCTCCGCTGATACCAACACTGTCATCCATATCCATCTTCAGCTGCATAACCATCCCTCCAAACTCCTCCACAGCTTCAGCAGCACGCAACACATTAGTAAGATGCTCTTTGCCAGCCTGGTCATCAGTGTTCTTAGACAACGCAGCCTTGACTCTAGTGACCAGAGTACTAGGGAGCTCATCCCAATTTGCAGCCATCAAGTCCTTAAAAGCGTAGAGCAGCTCAGAATCTTTAATCTCAGGAAAATGACCCACATCGTTACTGAAAAACCGCACCCTCCCCAAACTCATCGAAAGAGGAGACCTCTGATCATCTATATATAACAAACACTAATCAAGCTCCAATCTTTAACACTAATCACTCACAAAAATTCAGATAAGAATACAAACCCAATTGGGTTTTGCTTTTAAATCATATTTGATCAATAAAAATTCAATCTTGGATAAGAGGCAGTGTACCGGAAGATTGGTTCTTGAAGTTTGGGGAAGCGAAGTTAAAGAGGGTTCGAGCAGCGCCGGCGGAGGAGTGATGGTGACGTGTCAGATGATGAGTGGCGGCGGCGGCTCGGTAGGATCTGGAAGAGATAGAACGGCAGAGGGATCTGAGAGCCATCATCTTCTCCATGAGTTTTGACACCAAAACGATCGACGGGAAAGTGAGGAGATGGGTCGTTGCACTGGAATATGAGGTGAAACTGAATCTGGGCTTTCAGATTTGGTTGGGCTACTACTATGCTTTGGATCAATTTAGGGAACTGTATGCCCAACTGTAATTTTCTCTGAAAGATTGTTTTTTTTAATTTATGACATCATAATTATTATCTTCTCTGTGTGATCTCCGTGTAGTGAACGATGAGAAACTCACGTATGATTGTGAATTTAATCAAAATTATACGACATAACTTTCATGAACAATGAGAAACTCACCTATGCTTTTTATAAATACAATAAATACTACGGTGGTCAAGACTAATTGGTTATTGGACCAGTTGGGCCAGTATTTTGTTAAGAATTGAAATACTGAAGTAAATGAACACACTGTAAATTCTAGAATGAGTACCTCTTATTGAACATCTTAAGCTTTATAAATAGCTTTTACAGCATAACAGAAAAGAGATAAACTAGTACACCATTGCAACATCAGCAACGAGATATCAACAACTATTCAATAACAAAATCAATAAACAAATATCCTAAGGACTTGGACTTATTCCAAAAGCAAACTTCAAACAAACTCTGACTTTTTCTCTTCATTCTCTCTCTTAAACTAGTTCCCAACTAGTTAGGAACTAGTTTAACTTAGGAACCTGACGATCTCCTAGCTGATTTCTAAACTTCTGAAAAACTTTTAATGTAAGAGGCTTCGTCATCACATCTGCCAACTGATTTTGAGTACCACAATATACCAAATCAACAACACCATCTTAAGTTAAATCACGAAAAAAATGAAAGCGCACATTAATGTGCTTACTCCAACCATGAAGCACTGGATTTTTTGATAGCTGAATAGTAGAATTGTTGTTACAAAAGATCGTAGTGCACTTTGCTTCAGACTCAGTTTCTCTAATACCCTCCTCATCCATACAGCTTGACTAGCACAAGCAGCAGCAGCTATGAACTCTGCTTTTGTGGTGGAGTGTGACAAATGGTTGCTTCTTTAAGGATCAAGAAACAGCTCATGATCCTAACATAAACACATAACCTGATGTGCTTTTGCGATCATTCAAATCCCCTGCATAATTGCTATCTGCATATCCAACCAGACCTTCATTTCCTCCCTTCTTGTAAAAGACCCCGTACTAAATTGTTCCTTTCAAGTACCTCATGATCCTTTTGACTGCCATGTGTAACTCAGTCGGTTTTGACATGTACCTGCTCACCAAACTCATTGAATGCATTAAATCTGGCCTTGTAGTTGTTATATACATAAGAGAACCCACCATCTGCTTATACACTGTCGCATGACTCACATCAACTTGAACTCCATTTTCATCTTTACACAGTTTGCAACCCGGAACAATAGGATTATGAACCAGGTTACATTTGTCCATTCCAAACTTTCTCAGCACCTCCCGTGCGTACTTCCTCTAACAAATGTAAATCCCATCTGAACTCTGCAACACTTTTATACCAAGAAAGAATCTCATTCTTTCCAAATCAGTCATGTCAAATTCTTTCAACATAGAACTCTTGAACTCAACAAACATTAATTCATCATTGTCAGTAAATATATTAAATCATCTAAATATAAGCTGACAATGAGAATTTTACCTTCCTCTTTTGTCTTGATGAATAGAGGTTGCTCACTGTAACACTTCTCAAACCCATGACTTACAAAGTGTGCTTCTATGCGACTGAACCAAGCTCGTGGAGCTTGTTTTAGTCCATATAGGGTCTCTTGGTTGTTCTACATACACTTCTTTTTTTATTTCCCCATGCAAAAAAGCCAATTTAACATCAAGTTGGTAAAGATTTCATCCTCTTTGAGCTGCTAGTGCCACAACCATCCTTACAGTATTCATCCTCACAACCGATGCAAAGACTTCTGTGTAATTAATCCCTTGTTGATGCACATACCCTTTAGCTACCGACCGAGCTTTGAATTTGTCCAACTCTCCATTCTCCTTGAGTTTAGTTTTATACACCCATTTCAATCATATCTTTTTCGCACCAGTAGGTAAGTCAGTAAGCTCTCAAGTATTGTTCTTTTCTATTGCCTTCATTTTCATGTCCATAGCCATTCTCCAATTCTCATGATGCTTCACTGTCGCCTCAAAATTAATTGGATCAGTCAAAGAAAACAACACAAAGTTCACATATGAATCTTCTTCTTGTGAGTTCACATTTAGGCCTTCTCCGGATAGCCCATCCCTAGTCACATAATCAGGCATCCATTCTGCAGCTGTCACGCACCAGTCTAAGTTTACCTTTCTAAATCAGGGTTAGGACGTGCGGGACCCATCTCAAGAGAGATTTACTCGAAATTCCCCTTGAGAAGGGATAACCTTTTTTCCCAAACCATTTTCAACAATCCAAACGATAACGGAATAGACCTCACAGCCCGAGGTTATCTCGATTTTCGTATTTGGATCTTAAACCAATTTATTTAGAGGACCTATGTTTCTAATAATAGTTGTGACTGCATCCGAATCCCGGTCAGGCTGCCTACGTACCCTGTCCTCGGAGATCAAGTCACACGTAGCTCTTAATTAAATAAAGCTCTAACCGGGAAAAAATCCTGCTTCATCAACTACCGCCACACGGTAAATCCTCAACACTTGATCGATCAATATACACCTACAATTATATAATTGATCTTAGTTACCACACGAAGGTAATAATGACTCGATTTAACTGAACGTCACACTAAACGATAACCGAAAACGGTCAATTATATATCCACGCGCTCGTATCGACGAGTACATGAACCAGGGACAACTCACTACCCCTAAGGATGTCAGACGCGCCGCCACAGACGGCTGCGCGTGGGCCCCACGTGTCACCACCCTTAAACCGGTCAACTCCACCTAAAAACCACCTACATGTAACCACAACAACCCTAGGAAGTCTATAGGAGCAACCAGAACCCCCAAAACTGCCGGACGCGCCTACACACGCAGCCACAGCCAGCGGCGCTTGAGCGTCACGCGCCTCCATCAAAAACATAGAATTTCAACAAACTTAAAACATGAAAGTTGTAGATCACAGCAAGGGAACAAATTTAATACCTGGGGTTTTGATCAATTCAGACCGGAAGTTTCCCAAAACTGCCCCGAAAGGAAGAATTCGTGATATGCACCTCCACACTCTAAATTGACCTTCAAGGGATACATCAACGTATCAACGTGTTTAGAACGAGGAGACGGACACAATAAGGGTGGTTTCAGCTCCTAGAACCACCGTAAACGGCGGGTTAAAACCGGGTCGTCGTCGTTACTGTGCGAGCCTAGTTGCGCCGTTCAAGGCCGAACTGGGCCACGCCGCCACCACAAGAAGACTCGCACAGAGGAGAAGAAGAGATCCCGACCGGCCTCGACGTCTCCGGTGGCAGGAGTTCACCGTAAAAGTCAGGTCGGGTCGGCCGGGTTCGGGTCGGGTCAGTTTGAATTTTTGGATAACGAGGGGAACACACGCGTGTGTGGAAGGAGAAGAAAATGGATTATTTCCCTTTTTGGAAACTCATCCTTTCTATTTATATATTTTCTAAAAACGGAAACCCAACTTTTGTTTACCATAATTTCTCCATACGGTATCCGATTCATACCTGCCGCGTGTCCACGGACTCGTATCGTCGAGCACTACAACTTTCATGAAGGATGTTTTCCGAGAAACTCGACGTAACAAAAAGTCAACCTTTGACCCTTTAAATAAGACATTTTCCGAGCGTCCTTTGACACCGAACACTTTGGCACTCTTCTCGAAAGAACGAATACGCATCAATACCGCTAAAATTTTCAAACTTTACACTCGTTAATATTTCAGGGAAACTAACAGCGCAGTTACAATCCTCTGTAACCCGTCTGGTCCCAGTAAAAAAGGAAATTTTGGGACGGGGTGTTACAGAAGCTCTTCTGACTCTTTTCTTAAATTTGATGACCCCTTTTAATTCTCTGTATCTTGTGGACTATTGGTTAAACTGTCAATGACTTTTTCAACCTATTCTTCAGTAACTTCTTCCTCCCTACTTGTCGCTCCATCATTATCTTCATTTACTGTCTCACTGTCCTCCTTACCGTTCCATTCCAAATCAGCTACCACATACTCTTCATAACTTTTGTCCCAGTTCCAAAACTTGTCCTCCGTAAACACTACGTCTCGGCTAGAGGTGGCAAACGGGTCGGCCCAGCCTGGCCCGCCCGTTTAATCGGGCTTCGGGCAGTGATTGGACTGACTCACAACGGCCGACGTCTTAACAGGATCGGGCTGACCCATTTACTCAAATCTAATGCCCACGGGCCAAGCTCATAACATATTGGATTGTGCCCGTTACTAGGTCCGTTTGTGATTAAAAATAGAAATTAGTCCAAAATTGATATCATAATATACCAAAACAAAAACAAATGAAAAATAACTTACATTTTTTATCGATCATTTGTTTTCTTTGCCAACAAACTAAAGAAATATATGATATATGAATCACAAGGTTCTAAAAGTCGCTAGTCGGTCGGCCAGTCGGGGACTAGCGAGTAGAGGAGTAGTCGGTTTTTAATTTTTAGATATATTTTTATTTTTAAAACATATAATTAAATATAATTTTAAAAAAGTAATATAATGTCCAAAATAATAAAAATAGTCAATAAAGCATTACAATCTTCAACAACAATGACATAATAATGTCTAAAAAGTAAAAACAACCATTACATGAGTTCTAAGTAATAAAAGAAAATACCATTTTTTCCGATTTGGACCGATTTTTTTTTTCCGATTTGGACCCATTTTTTCCGACTAGTCGGCCGATTTTCTCCCGACCGATTTTCTCTGCTGATTTGACTGAAATCGACTCAGTCGTTGGCCAACTACCGACTAGTCGGCCGACTAGGGCGATTTTTAGAACCATGATGAATCATATGATAATTATTCATACTTGGTAATGTTTTAGCAAAACTTTTTATGAGTCTAAGAGAATCAAAATGAATAATTATTAGTATTTATAAGTTATTGTTGACACTTAAAATAAATTTTATATTATTTATAAATATATAATTTTCATATTATAAAGAAAAATATATATTTTAAAGCGGGTCGGGCCGTGGGCCTTAACTTATTGTGCTTGAGCCGGACCGGGCCTATAACAGGCTCGGGCCGGGCTGGGCCAGTGGACTCATTTTTCTAGGCCTGACCCGGTCCATTAAGATAACGCGCTTGGGCCGTGCTGTACCACTTTTAAACGTGTCGTGCTCGTGTCGTGCCCATGCTTTACGGCCCATTTGCCACCTCTAGTCTCGGCTGATTATCACATTCTTTGTAACTAGATTGTACAACCTATATGCCTTGGACTCTTCGCTTAGTGCCAACAGCACACAAGTGACACTCTTAGCCTCCAGTTTTGTTCTTTTTCATCAGGAACATGGGAATGTGCCAAGCAGCCGAAGACCTTAAAATGCTCCACTGAGGGTTTACTTCCATTCCAAGGTTTCTCAGGTGTTTGATTCTTCACAGCAAATGTAGGACTTTGGTTTAGAACATAGGTTGTCTAATTTACTGCTTCTGGTCAAAAGGTCTTGGGAAGCTTCTTTTCTGATAACATACATCAAACCATGTTCATCACTGTTCGGTTTTTCCGTTATGCTACTCTATTCTGTTCTGGAGTATATGCTGCAGTCAGTTGTCTCTTGATGCCATGCTCCATACAGAACTCACTGAATGCAAAGGATGTGAACTCTCTTCTTCTATCTGTTCTCAAACATTTAATATAACCTCCTACTTCTTTCTTAACGTAATTCTTTAAACATTTGAACATAATCAATGCTTCTGATTTCTGTACCATAAAATAAGTTCATGATTTTCTAGTGAAATCATTGATGAAACATATAAGGTACCTCTTCTTACTATTGGAGCTAGAAGAGATGGGTCCACAGAGGTCTGGATGAATAAGCTGAAGATTCTCGATTTCCCTCCAGTTACTCTTCTTCGGGATTGAATGCATGTGTTGCTTCCCAACCAAAAAATTTGTGCACATAGTTGATGGGGGCTTAAATTGTAGAATACCATGTACCATCTTCTTGTATTGGAAAGTTTGTAATCCCTTATAACTCAGGTTTTCGTAACGACAATGCCACATATGTGCCAAGTCTTGAGCAAATGTGTATAGGCAAGAAGGCTTTTGAGGCTGTTGAGGCAGAGAGCTTGCTATTATAACAAACATCTGGTTTGTTGTCATTTCAGTTTTTATGATGAGCCCCTTCTTAGGATGATAAATCTTGAGCTCTCCATTGTGAATGAGAATTGTCAAGCCCTTCTCTTGTAATTGTTCGATACTCAATATATTACTTCTTAATTTTGGAACATAATAAACTTCACCAACAACATGAGTAGAACCACTTACTTGTAATCTCACGTTGCCTCTGCACATCACCCTCATTCTTGTATTGTTCCCCAACTTCACTTTGTGCCTGAATCTCTCATCAATATCACTGAATATTCTCTTCTCACCACACATATGATTGCTGCACCCGGAATCCAGAAACCAGACATCATCTCTCCGACCATGATTCTCTTCCACATAAGCCATGAGCAACGTCTCTTCTTTCTCTCCAAGCACAGCATAGTTTGCTTCCTTGTCCCATCTTGGACACTCATGTTGAAAGTGTCCAAGATTATGACACTTATAACACTCTACAGTTGCTTTGTTGTAGGAATGGCGACCTCTTCCCCTTCCTCTCCCTCTGTAAGCACCACGTCATCTTCCTCTACCACCAGCTCTTTTATCATAAGTAACCTTCAGAGCTTGCTCAACTCCACCGTTTTTCCAAAATTTTTACTCATGAACAAGCAAAGAGCTCTGCAATTCATCCACTGAAAGACTATCAATGTCTTTCGACTCTTCAATCGAACAAACAATGTAGTTAAAATTTTCGGTGAAGGTGTGCAAGATCTCAACAATCTTGACATCTTGCATGTCTTCACCAAAGTTTCTCATATCGTTGGCCACCAGCATCATCTTGCAAAATAATCTAGGAACGACTCTCCAAGCTTCATCTCCAGAACCTCAAAATCTCTGTGAAGAGTTTGAAGTTGAGCACGCTTCACCCTAGCATTCTCTTGGTTTTTAATCTTCATCGAATCCCACAGTTGTTTGGAAGTCTCATTCTGAGTGATTGTTTTCAGAATATATTTGTCAATAGATTGGAAGAGGTAGTTCTTAACCTTCAAATCCTTTAACGTCATCTCCTTCGAGCTTTTTCTCTGTGCGTTAGTCAACACCTCTCCAACAGCCGGTTTTGTGCAACTTGTCTCAACAAGACTTTAGTACTCCTTTGATCTCAAAAAATTCTCCATGAGCATACTCCAATACTCATAATCTCCGTCAAACTTGAGAATGCAAGGCTGAACAAAATTGCTTGTCTCCAATCTCACAATCTCTTCAGTGTTTCACTCAAACTCTTTTCTCACAAAGTGTTTCACTCTAACACTCTCGATCTCTTGCTCTCTCTCTCTCTCTTGTTAGGATACAGTTCCTAACCTTTTTTCAATCAGGCCCTTTTATGGGGCTCTGATACCACAATGTTAAGAATTGAAATCCTGAAGTAAAGGAACACAATGTAAATTCTGGAATGAAGTACCTCTTATTGAACATTTTAGGCTTTATAAATAGCCTTTACATCGTAAGAGAAAAGAGAAACTAGTACACCGTTGCAACAACATCAACCAGATATCAGCAACTATTCAAAAACAAAATTAGTAAGCAAATATCCTAAGGACTGAATGATTTATTCCAACAGAAAAGCAAACTTCAAACAAACTCTTTGACTTTTTCTATTCATATTTACAGATCCACATGACACGCTTAGCACATTGTTAATCATTGTCTACTAGAGCTTGATCCATTCAAAGTCACTGATCAACTGATGTTCTCTCGTTTGATAAAATAAATAAAACTGATACTATTATTATAACAAAAGAATTATGTTTCTTACTATAGTGATCAAAGAATTTTGTTGTTAGGTGCTAACATACTTAAATGAATCCATCATTTTGTCTCCCCTTTGTATATTGTTGGAACCCAGCGCCAGAAGAGGAGGGCCAAGACCTACAACTTTTACAACTTGCGCCAAAATAACGCACTAGTTTATCAGACAGCCTATATATATGCAAACAAAACCTTCCTTTTCTTCACCCTCCTAGACTAGACTTGACACCTCTCTCTTCCTCTCTTTCACTTCTACATGGGTTCCACTGAGGTCTTACTCGATGTTTCTCCATACGCGCGAGTACTCAAAGATGGAACAATCGAGAGACTTGCCGGAACCCAAGTTGTTCAGGCCGGGTTAGACCCTCAAACCGGAGTTATATCCAAAGACATCGTCATTTGCCCACAAACCGGTGTTTCAGCCAGACTTTACCGACCCAATATCACTGAAACCGGTCAAAAGCTTCCTTTGATCGTTTACTATCACGGTGGAGCTTTCTGCATAGCCTCAGCTGCTGAGCCACTCTACCACAACTGCCTCAACATGCTTGTAGCCGAGGCCAGGGCTATTGCTGTTTCTGTAAACTACAGATTAGCCCCTGAGCATCCCCTGCCGATTGCCTACGAGGATTCTTGGGCTGCGCTTGAATGGGTCTTTGATGGTGAAGATTGTGACGAGTGGGTTAAGGATCATGTTGATTTTGAGAGAGTGTTCTTGGTGGGAGATAGTGCTGGAGCTAATATTGCACACCACTTGCCCTTGCGGGTCAAGAAATCCGACCCGGATTCGAAGGTGAAGATTGCTGGGATTGGAATGATACATCCTTACTTCTGGGGGAAAGATCCGATTGGCCGGGAAGTGACAGAACCTTCCAGGAAGAAGATGGTGGATACATGGTGGAGTTTCGTGTGCCCATCGGACAAAGGGAGCGATGACCCGCTTATCAACCCGTTTCTCGACGGAGCCCCGAGTCTGGAGGGGCTGGCTTGTGGGAAGGTGCTTGTTCTTGTTGCAGGAGATGACATACTGAGGGACAGAGGGAGGCTTTACTATGATGAATTGGTGAAGAGCAACTGGGCAGGAAGCAAAGAGTTGATAGAAACAGAAGGGGAGGATCATGTGTTTCACATCTTCAATCCCAATAGTGAAAAGGCGAAGAGATTGTTCAAGGATTTGGGTTCTTTCATCAATCAACTATAGTGCAAATCCAGTGGAAGGGAGGTTACTTTTGGGACAGTATCAAAAAGCGATTTTCTGGTGTGGGATTCCTTGTCATTCTTGAATTTGCCAGTGTTTCAATGTACCTTTAATACTTGGTACTTTAATACTATTGCCAGCTTTTTAAGTGATTTGTAACTTGCAAGATCATATGCAATAAACAATTGAGATTTCAATAGCCTACTATCAGAACAAATGAAGACTGGTTCTTAGAGAAATCAATATTATCTATCCTGTGAAATCTGTTCTTTGATGGTCCACGAGACCACGATGATAGTGAATCAATATAATCAATTTCATACAGTAAATATGAAAACATGGTAAAACTTGTTAACTGGGAATGAAAGTCATGAAACAGAAACTTTCGTGCATACATCTTAAATTTGTCTTAAACAAGTCTTACATGTTGAGTACTGAAACTCGGTTGTGCACAATTGCATGCTGAACTCTAGAACACAACAGTATCGAGCATGGTTCCCAAGGTCTGGACTATGTTAGAGGACATTAAGTTGGAGACATGTTCTTCCAGGTGCTTCTTGGCATCTTGTCTTCCCACATTTGCAATCGCCAGCTTCTCTGGAGACAACTCATCCTCCTCCTGCACGGCCTTGTTGTACTTGACAGCTAGGCTCAACATCTCCTGCAAAACCCAAATGAAAGAAAGAACCGTGACTTTGTGCACTAAAATAGTTTGTACCCCCCCCATACATCAATCAAAATCAGCAACTTTCATACTTGCTGAAAAAATAATTCCAACTTACAGAGTGAGAGGTGGAATCTACAGCCTAATGGTGCCATAACTTTCATTTCAAATAAAATATAATCTTTTTGGCAGTCTGTTCTACCTTTAACAGGTCAGGACTTGGATTTGAAACCAGGGCAACCAAGATGAAACTTTACATGTTATTCTTAAACAATAATCACAGTGGTTGGAAACTGAAAGTCAGCCTAATTCACATCTCCACAGTTAAAACTTGCATGATTGAACCTAAGCACATCCTACCACTTGAAAGCTCTTATGACAGATTTTCAAGTATATGGTGTCCCTAAAGTTGCCTTCTTAATAATCTGCCACCTAATCCTCATCTTCACATGAAACAGTCAATCTATTAACAATGAATAACCTCATACTTAGCAAGAAAGAACGCCTAGGGTACTCAATGCCAACAGAGTAACCTCCTTCCATAATGGTAACTTAAACTACACACTGTTAGATATAGATGCCGAACTCAGTTAAAAGAAACCATGACAGTACAAAACCACTAATTTTGCAGTAGGTGAAACCTTTACTTACCTGAACAGTTTGCTCATTTGTTTTTGAATGAGTATCAAAGCGTTTTAAGGTCAGCCCATCAGTCCATTTCTTCTTGTGAAGGTTAAGCAACATCTTCTCCTCGAGTTCATTCTTCCGGTAATTGATTGCTATAGAGTAATAATGCCGGTTTAACCCATGGATCAGAGCCTGGAGAGGAAATTGCACAAAAGGTCAGAAAGTTACTACTGCAGACAATGGGGTTCAAACAGACTTGTTGGGAACTTACTTGAATAGATGGTTTATTAAGATGGCCAAGATTGGATGTAGTCTGCCGAGGTTCTTGACCAAGCATCATAGTCTGTGGGTTGATAAGGCGGAAGGCATCAATGACCACCTTCCCCTTCACACTCTGAATTGGATCCACCACCACAGCCACAGCACGTTGATTCAAAGCTTCAAAGCTCTAGAAAATATCAAAAGTAAAGGAAATAACACATTTGGGTACGTACATAACCAACAGCCAATAAACAGCTAAAAATCATTAGTCAAAGCTATCATCAACAAAGGTAGAACATTAAACCAATCCAAGTCCAAGAATGAACAACAGAGGAACGTTGTAAAAAAGCATATCCTTGGAAAAAAACGAGGAAAACTATTATTATAAAGTAAGCTGCAGCTTATGCAGAACAATACCACACAAAGCACATACAGACTCCAATTATTTTCTTTATAACAATGACATCAATACAGAAATATATGTGACACACAGCTTCCGGATTAACTACTAATCAACCACAACCAATGCATACTTACAAACTTCTATTATATCAAGAAGGAACATAAACCAGCATCAAATGAAAGAGGTAACGTAATAAGCTACCTGCTGCGTATTAATATCCACACCAGATAGCCAGCAGCCGAATCCAGGATGTGAATGGTACCACCCTACAACCATCTCCGGTCTGCATTGAAAATATAAACATAAAAAGACCGAAGGGAAAACTATGGGCATATCTAACAATATGGAATGCAAATAGACAGGTGTATGCAAGCAATGTGGGTGGTCTTCACCTATTATTACTTATTTCTTAGACCAACATCGTTTTTTTTCTTGTAATTTCTTTTCATGAATAATGAACCGTTCATGGTGTATGCAAGCAAGCAATGTGGGTGGTCTTCACCTATTATTACTTATTTCTTAGACAAACATCGTTTTTTACTCGTAATTTCTTCTCATGAATAATGAATTGTTCATGGGAACTAAACAGATCCTTCTTATTCTAAATAGAGTTCCCTGCTATGCTTGAGCTCCTTAAAGAAAAGAGTCCAACAGCATTATAGTGTTCCTCAATATCTGGTCATTGTTCGGTAAGTTTCTGCCATAATCAATTTCACATAGTATTTGAGCAAGCAACACATGAACATAGCAATCACCATTGTTTGCTACTATAACTACAGTTCAAACAACTATCCTGCAGCCGGCTCATTAATCAAAGCTAAAGAGCACATACCTTCCAGTCTGCTTAAGCATATCAAGCATGTTAGTCTGAAACACATGATCTACTGCCTCGACACTAACACCAGTACCACTCTGCGGCATAGCAAACACATCCACAACCTTAACAGTATACTCATCAGTAAACTCTCCCAGCATCAAGCCCATGACCTCCATCGGCACCCCCGCTCTTCCTATCAATCATCAAATTTCAAATAACCACTAAGTAACCACAACCAAAACTCGAATCAAATCTTTAAAATCCACCAGAAAACCCAAATATTGAAATCTGCAATGCACAATTTGGCTACAATCCATTACCCTAACAGCTCAGACAGGTTATCCAAGTCCATAAATCAAAATCTAAGAAGAAAACAAAAACAAAAACCAAACCCTAATTAGGGATTCAGATTCGAGCTAACAGACCGTACCGTGTTTGAGCATCTTCAACAGCGCGAGTGAGGAGATGTAGACCTGTTCAGAGGTATCGAGAGTGGGCGAATCCGGCGGTGGGTGACCCAAAGCTCCTCCGGCGCCGGCGAACATCCTCTGTAGTCTCTCCATCCCTGACATTCTGAAGCTCTAGTCCTTTTCAGGTTGTGTTCTAAAATACAATTATACAACTACTTTCTTTTCTAGCAAGACAGCTCTAGCTTGCTTTTTATGCCCTATTTAGACGGGTAAATTATTTATGGAGGCCCAAGCCTTTAAAAACTCGGAGGCCCAAGCCTATCTAAATATGACTCCTTTATCAATTGCAATCCTCAAGGCCCGTTTCTAAATGAAATGTATGTTTGACTTTTAGGTGATATATTTTTTTATATTATGTGAATTGTTAAGATTAGATGATAGATATATTATGACTTAAATTTTCCCAATAGAAAATAACAGAAACCAGGACTTGAATCTTAATCAACTATGACGAATCTGGACACGGAAGTAGTGCCTGGAAAAGTTCATATATGGATGCTTCATATATCACTATGACTAATTTGACGCAGTGGTTTAGACCTTTTAATTTGTGTAGACCAATTACGTAATCAGCATTGGTTGGTTCATTCTGGCTGGAAACTGTTCAGGAATCAGGAATTGTTCAGGTAATCATTCAGCTACTGCGTTTTTTTACATGTGATTATAGAATTTAGGTCAAAAGTTTCAACATATGTTAATTTTCTCGTAATTGCTTCATTCATTTTTGCTCTATCTTGTCCGTTACATTGGAAAATTCTAATATGAGTTAATGTAAATTATGCATCAACTTTTTGAATATTTTTATTCGTTGAATGTAACAAAAACACAAATATATCAAACAGTTTAAATTAATTTAATAATGGTAACTCGTTTACCTGTTAGCAAGTATATTTTTAAATTATCAAATTAAATAATCAAACCAATTTTGTGGTTTGTTCCCCATCTTCTTTTTAGAGGCTTTGCTAAAACTACAGAGGAGGGGGGTCAATCTACGTTCCAGTGGCGGAGCCAAAAATTGTAAACTAATGGGGCACAAATAATAATGATAATAATAATAATAAAATGTGAATATAATTTATATATTTTAATGATAATCATTCTCGATCAACATCGTTTTATAAGTTCAACTAAAAATATCATTCTCGATGTATGGAATCAAATAATCATTCATAAAATGGTCACTCATTCAATTGCACAACCGAGTTTATACAATGTTCATGACATGAAATAATCTCGCTATACTTACAACCGCAATTGATAAAATATATATGTTTGAAATATTTTTCTTAATTTTTTTCATTGAACATCAATTTCTATTAGCAAAAAACATAGGAAAAAAAAGACAAAAACGATATATTTTATGATTTAAATAATTCAATTACGTACTAGAAAGAGTGAGAAATAAAACTATTATATATAATAATAATAATAATAATAATAAAATTTAAAGTGAAAAATTGAAACCATTTCATTTTATCATTAATAACCGACAAAGAAATTTTTATTAAGACAACTAACAAAGAAAATGACAAATTTTAAAAAATAAAAGGAAAAACACATGAAATTAAGTGTTATAGGCACCGATAGAGAAATGTTATATTAATAAAGTATTTGTGTGATTCTCACAATGAGGCACTGGTAGGAAAATGTTGTATTAAAATTTGGTGCAAAAAGGTGAGTAGGGCACGGGCCCCATGGCCATGGGCTCTCTTACTGCCTTCGCCCTTGCTGCGTTCTATGAATTTGGCTATGAGCGCGGATTGATTTGGTTCAAAATTTCAGATATTATATTATCAAGATGACAGAGTAGAACTAAGGTTTTGTATTGAGATGATTCGGGTCGGACATGGGCTAAGGAAAATTGCGTGGATGAACAGGTAGCAGCTGCGTTAGAACTCTGTTGACAAAGAGCAACCGAGCACGAGTGTGACGACCGCCATCAGGGGCGGAGCTGTGTTACGGCTTGGTGGGGTTCGGATCCCTGCAAGCATTCTGACTAACACACTAATTTACATACAAGTTGTCTATAAACCAGCTATAAGCTCCACTAAATATTTTCCGTTCTTGTAGTAGACCCCTTCAGTCTATCACAACCCACGTCTTTACCATTTTGATGTATAAAATGATTATAATAAGTTGTATAATAGGGGCTATAAAACAAACAATAAATATTAAAATAAGTATATCAACCACTTAACAATTAACGAAAATCAAAATAATGAAGCTATAGCAAATTATTGTTTAAACCCTAAAGCCTCTATCAACATTTCTAACACTTCTCTTCCTGCAATGTAATTGGATTTCTTTAATCTTATTGTATTTGCAATTAATCTTTTATCAATTATTCATGTTTTTGTTCAATATATACATGAAAAAAAATCATCACGATAACGAAAAATGACAAAAAACTTTTGAATGCAGTGCTTCATTGTCTATACATACGTCTACCGTTAATGCTTTTGATTATTTTTTTTCTTTTTTAACACCAAGTTATTTTTCTTAAGTGGGGCCTGGCATGGTGAACCCTCCCTGGTATCAATTCTGGCTCCGTCATTGATCGCCATCACTTTTGAGAATCCCGACAAATCATCAACTTCGTCCTTGACGTCTGCATCCACAACTTATTTGATCAATTATCTTGTTATTCAATTTTCAATATTTAAATGTGTGATTGTTCAAAAGCATTGCAGTTTTATCCGTAAGTTGAGAATTGTTATAGCAAGTGAGAATATATAAGGGGTATTTGACAATATACCCAATTTACTAGGCTTATTTTAAATTAAACACACATCTTTACATTCTTTTAAAATACACTCATCTATTAATTAGGTTGATTTATTAAAAAAATCTATTTATATTTAATCTTAAAAATAGAACATATTCAAGAATGAAATTGCAAGATTTACCACTAAACCTTAAACCCTAAAACCTTAAAACCCTAAACTCTAACCCCTAACCCCTAAACCCCAACCCCAACCCCTAAACCCTAAAACTCTAAACCCTAACCCCTAAACCCTAACTTAAAATCATATGCCCAAAACTCAATTCCTCTATTCGTAACCTAATTTAAAGGTAAAACAAAATGAACATCAGAAAGGTAAAAATGACAGTGAAAAAATTGAAATAAATTTAAATTTATGAAATAAAATCTATAAGGCAAGCTAAATTATTGTATTGGATGTAAATTTAAAAACAAAAAATGAAAGAATTTATCTTAAAAGAGGGTGATTTTTTACATTTGCCACTCCGTGCAGGAATTATATGCTTTCATTTTTATATAATTTATATACATAGTTGAATCATTGTTGATTAATTGCTATTAGATTACCAACACCCAAATTCACATGTGTTCTTTCAAATACAAAAGCCTGGATTCGGAAACATATGTTACCCAGAAAGTCTCATATATGCTTCTAACTCAATCAAATGAATCAATCAACATGAAATTAATCTGGCGTCTCACCGTCCTCTTTTTGAAAGCTTAACAGTTGGAGATAAGAATGAAAGACCCAAAGATAAGAAGCTTGTATCAATGCCAGCAATAGATATGATAATTTGACTTATTTGATGGATTACGGCAATGAGAGAAGAAGGGAAGAAAATTTAGGAGGATGTGAGTTGCAGAGAAAATGTATCATGGGAAGGCTTGGATATACCGATTTGATTATTTTTTATTTTTATAAAATAAGTTTAAATTAGATCAAATAATAAAAGGTTCATACGTTATCGTTAGAAGCATGTACATCAATAAAACAAGGAACGTGTTGTTATAGTAAAATGTTAATAGCATGAGTAAATTGCCGTTGAGTCATTTATCGTGTAATGAGGATGATATTTATATTATAATTACAATACTTTAAGAAGTTTTGATTTATGTGACAACTTTTCTACATGAATTATCGATAATTGAGGTGAAAAGTAGTAATCAAGATCGATTTTGTGGTAATTCTTTGTATGAGAACCATTTGATTCATAAGTCGACAAATTATTGAAAAAGTAGTAATCAAGCTTGAATTTATAGCAATTTTTTTCAATTACAAGTTTGATAACCATTTTATCAATCTAACAATATATTGTCGTAATAATGGTAAAACTGATATACATATGATAAATAAGTTGTTGTGTAACAAAGTCCTGTATCTTGTAACTAATGCCTTACTTTATGTAAATTTTGTTGTAATTGAGCTAATTACTCATAATACTATGTATTTTACTATAAATTACTAAAAATGAGGTATAACTAGTAATTATGGTTGTATTCTTGATATTACTTAGAATACGATCATTTTTACAAAAATAATAATAGTTTTACCTCTAATGACAATGAATATTGTAAATATTAATAATGAGACCTAAAATGTATGAAGTTGTTAATCTTGTAAAATAGTTATTTTTATGTAATTATGGTCCTTTTTGAAGTAAATTACACCATTTATAATATCTTTACAACAAATACTACATTTAACGTATTTAGTGATAATTATCTGTGATTTAAAAGGTGTGCCTCAAGACGGTCAATCTGCAGCCTCAGCCTAGCTACCTAGGTGCACAGGCGCCAAAGGCGTTGCACAAGGCGGCCAAGGCGCCACTTGAGGCTTTCTAGGCAGATGCCTCTGTTTTTTTCTTGAGACATCAAAACAACGTCGTTTCGATAAAATTGAAGACTTAGGTCAGTGCGGTCGATTCCATTCGCACACAGTTCAGTCTGCCTCAGGTCCTCAACAAAATTGTTCTACCTCCTCACTTCATCAACCTCCTCTTCCTCTCCGACGACTACCTCATTGATCTCGTGGCTCAAGTCACCCAACCCAGCCCGGCAGCCTCGATTCCACTTTCCTGTTGAAGTCCACCTTTGAAGATTCAGTCCGATTAGAAGAATTGAAGATATGAATTTGTTTTTGTTGGATATTTGGGGTTTTGCTTTTGTCCAAAACTCATGATATACGAGTCAAATCTTGTCTTGTTTAGTTATTTAAATTGATATGAATTTCTAACTTTTAGAATGATCAATTGGATCCTTGATTGGTCTGCATATTGGTTCGATCTGCATATTAGTATTGGTTAGTGAGAGAAGTGCTAGTGATGGTGGTGATAGTTTGGATTGTGATATCCTAAATAATGAGGATGACGATTTTGAAGCATGAAGTTGATTCAATTATTGTTCTTGTTCTTTTTTAAAGCTTTCATTTTTGAATTTTTATTTTGTATGGTGATTTGGTTAAATTGCATGGATTTAGTTGTATGGTGATTTGGTTGAATTGTATGGATTTAGTATGTGTTTGTTATGAATGGATACCAATTTATGTTGTATGATTATATTACAAACTTACAATACAAATGTTCTATATCTATGATGATTGAGTTGTATAAAAATAGCTATTTTATTTGCAAGACATACGTCTGTTGCCTCAAGGCTTACGCTTTGTTGAGGCTCTCTCGGCTACGCCTTAGCTTTTTAAAACATTGATAATTACAATGATAAACAAAGTAGTTACAACATTTACTACCATCATTACAAGTTTTTGAACAATTCACAATTAACCTAATTAAATGTCCAAAATTTGTAATTTTTTACATATGTCACAATATTACTGGATGACCTGTTTACTTGTACAACAAGTTTTTCATTTTTAGGTATTACTTTAAAATAGTTGATGCATATTATGCATCGACTCATCCTAATCTTACCCCTTTTAAATTTATTTAAGGTATCCAGCTTTCTGGTTTATTATAGTTGAAGTATTAAAATTAAAAGATCGAGCACATGGAAATTAAATTGATGCTTTCTGGTCTAATCCTTCATAAAACATAAGTTCCCTAACAACTATTACAATACCCATATATATATGGGTTACAATACTTATAGAACAAGTAGGGTTAAACTAAAAATGATAGGTAATTAAACATAAATTCTAATAATTATTAGATAATTCTCTAAAACTATAACAATAACAAAATATCAAAGATTATGAATCTACTATTAAATATTGTCTTATATGCTCTTGTATCAGACTCCTTGGTTGGAAAGAATTCCTCCTCGAATTTGAACCATTGATTGTAGAAAATCCCGAAAAAATCTTATACTGCTTCAAATTTTCTTTCGACAAATTAGCTTGCAATTGAATTTTTCATTTCCAAATAAATAGATATTTGGAATAAATGAACGTACAATCCTATTACTCCGATCGACCAACATGGAAACATCAATCCACACACTACTACAAACTTGGTCTTTAATGACAGTTTGTTTATGACGTTTTTATAAAAAAATGTCATGCAAAACTAATTTAATGACATTTAGATATAAAAATATCATAAATAAAATAATTGGTGACGTTTTCTAAACGTCATTAATTTAATAATATTTTTAAACGCCGTAAATAAAAGATGGT
The DNA here is from genome assembly GCA_951800085.1 of Comarum palustre. Taxonomy (NCBI): domain Eukaryota; kingdom Viridiplantae; phylum Streptophyta; class Magnoliopsida; order Rosales; family Rosaceae; genus Comarum; species Comarum palustre. Next base: position 24,625,862 of record OX637579.1, read on the forward strand.
GTTTCTTCAATGCCGTGATTTTATACATAATCCATGTGTTAAGAGTACAAAGACAGTACGGTCTTTTTATACTAATCCATATCCTATATATGCTATCAGATGTAACTTTTCTCTCTATTGAATCAATATGTGGACATACGGCTTTTCTGCCTTTCTCTTTACTTTTCTGCCTTTCTGCTCTCAATAATCTATGATTGTTAGAATCTTATCCTAGTATCAGAGCTCATGATACCCGATCTGTTGGCTTGTGGTTTCTGTTAGTTTATCATAGTTTCTGCTTCTGCAATTTCAATTTATTAGGTTATGTTTCTTTTTATCCCAATTTCAAAACCCCATTCATCGTCATCTTATTTTTCTTCATATCCAAGCTTTCATATCCAAGCCGTGCAGCCCTCTATCTGAGCCCGTGCGAGTCCTTCCGCAATCTATGATTGGACTTCGCGACCGACATAGCTGTTGTTCTCAAATCAGAATTCATTCATCGCGTTTCTTCATATCCAAATCGATAAGTTCTTCGGCGACTTCAATTCCTGCCTCGCAATCTTGGTCGACCTCGGCTCAAACTTCTATGCACATAGATCTCATTGGCGATGGCTTCATCATCAGTTGCAGTTTATGGGCTCCTATTCGGTATTAGTCTATCTTGCTTTTCTCTTTGTGTTTTATTGCTTCCATGAAGATGGATGTAGAAGTAAGGAGAGTGATTTGATGGAGAAAGATGGATATTATTTAAAGAAAATTGCTAAAAGATTGTCTACTATTAATTTTTGCATCTCAACAAACTCTGTGACATATCAAAACGGTATCGGTATCTCAAGTTTCGATCCTCACCCAATTTTGAGATATATGTAACCACTAACACTAACGGCGTTACAAATGTTAACTATCATGGGCAAATTCGTCCATTTAAATAATCCAATTATGCTTTGATCTTCTTCTTCTTCTTCACAGACTTCATATCTGAAGAATCCAAAACACCACTGTCTTTATCCTTCTTATTCTTCTTATTTTTAGTCTTCTCAACTTCAAGCTTAGATACATCTTCATAGATTCATCCTCGTCCTCTATCTCACCATTTGCATCCCATTTTCAAGTACGCTTGTGTTTATTATTGAAATTCCATCCGGAGTCCAGAACCCACAGTCAAATATGTGTGTTTCAATCAAAAATTAAAAGTGGGTATTGTTTGACTTGGGTTTCATCCTTCAGTCACCATCGAAAATCTACCCATTGGTAATTTTAACATCACCGATTAGATACTGATGCCCATTGGGAAGTAATTCATCCTTCTTTACCATGCAGAATAACCTTCTCCTCTAGTGCATCTCCACCCTGATCAGATCCAAACTTGATTTGCAAATAGATCCGGAATGGAAGCTTGAGTCATTTCATCAATTGGAAACAGCTGTACATGAAATCTGTGATTTGGAAGAAGAAAATTTGGTTGGCGGCAGCAGTACTGGGAAGATTATGACTGGATGATGGATATTTTGGGAAAGATACGAATATATCGAAGTTTATGCTTGTTTAGTGAAGGGAGGATTGAATCTCTTGGAGTGAGTACACGGAAAATGGATATTTGTTTCAAGCACTTTAGAACGCTAATTAAAGGTGGGAACCCGAACTGGATTGGTACCAGAAGTATGGGATAACTTTGGGTAGAGCCGCGAGGATTTCTTATCGGAATTCCTCTCACTAAAGTCTACCATGACTGTGCCCCGCCTCTATAATTCATTGATATAACCACCATTATGCTTAATTTCAATTTTATATAGTTCAAATTAGCCAATTTTAGCTCTAAAAAGATTATAAATTAGCAGGTTAATGTGAAGGGACCATTTTACCCCTAAAAAATTTAACATTTGTAACGCCATTAGTGGTTACGGATACCAAACTTAGGTAGGAATCAAATCTTCAAATACCGTTTTGATATGTAAAACAAAGTTGAAACATTGTTTTAGCAATTTTCTTTATTATTTATGCATATCTAGATTTCTATTCTGATAGCTAGTCATTTGAGGTTATGACACTGAAATCATGATTATCATGATTGTGCTTCATTGCTTCCGATTTGTGTTATGGGTTATCAATTTCTCTTAATCCTCTATGCTAGCATTAAATTCCTCAGCAATTTTGGTATTTTTCTGATTGGGCATCCCTACACTTGATTTGTGGATTCTCTCTGGTTTGGTTGTTATGAAGATATATTAGTTTTCCAGTTTTATTTTCCTTTTTTCAAAGTTTGTTTCTGCCTTGGCATTGTCTCCTAATGCCAAGTAAAGAAGAGGATATGCAGTGTAGAAATGAGGTAGAGATGAGCTGCCATGTAGTTGCTGGTTATATAAGAGTGCATACGGAGTTGAAAAACTAAGGCAAAGTTCTATATGTTTGGGCAAGATGCTTTATGTTTGCAGGGAGTGTGCAAGCGAACTTTATAGCAGTCATAACATACCGAGATATTTCATCTTTCATTTCAGTTTTTAGTCAAATATGAAGATATTTTCAGTTTAAATCATTTAATTGTTGCTATGCGACAATAATTGCTCTCTATATTGCTGCTCCACTGCCATTGCTATCTTGTGAACATTAAGTCTTCCTAGCAAGCTCTCTCTCCTCCATTTATCAGCTGATATCTAGTCAAGTTGGATATGCTGCCTTTTGATATCAAGTTATTAGGTTTAGAGTTGGGATGCTATCATTGTAATATGTTTTACATCATGTAATTTGTTAGTTGATTGCTTTGTTTCAAGTTTCAACCATTAAACATAATGGTTGGAAGAGAGTGTTAAGAGTATAAAGATTTTATGATATTTTTATATTAATCCATACCTTATATATACTATGAGATGTAATGCTGTAATCTAGACATACCACCTTTCTGTTTACTTTAAACGTTAGCTCTCAGTAATCCATGATTGTAATAATCTGTTATTGTTAGAATCCTATCACCATGGAGTTTGTGTGTCGTCGCAGAGACTGGTATGAAGAAATTTGTATCCCCCATAAACCTATTTGTTTCGTCGTTGGCACATAGTGAGCTTCAGTTTTTATCTTCTATTTTCTTCTCACTCCTCTCTCCCCCTTTCTCCCTGATGTAGAGCAAATTCTCAAGATCTCTACGTGTAATACTCTTTGTATATTCAAATGCCGTTCATGGTGTCGCATTCTCAGATCTATTCCCACGCTTGAAAGGGTTCAGATCTACTTCCTCTTCCTCGCTCACTTGCCGCAACTACGTCTCTGATACGGCGGCGCCGTCTCTCGCCCTCAACCGTCCAAGTCCGAAGAGCCAGCCAAAGTCTCCCTTCCTATCGAACCCGGCGTCTTTCTCCTCGACATCGCTTTTCGTCCCCGACGATCCCAAACACGGTACCCCAAATGGCATTGCCGCCGCCATCACTCGCACTCATATTTTCGACTTTTTGGTCTATATTATCCCTAGGGATGAGATCACGGACGAGGCTGGCCTTGGCAGGGTTGCTATGGTGGGGGCCACTGCGAGTGGGGTGCCTTATTATTATCCGCCGATTGGGCAGCCGACGGGAGCGCCGAAAGGGATGATGATCGGGAGGCCAGCGATGGATCCTACAGTGTGGCAGACGGCGGCGGATGATGTGTCATATGGGAGTGGAGGGAGCAGTACGTGGCCAGGGCAATCTTGATGGCCAGAGGTAATAATAATGTCTGTAAATTTTTATCTATATTATCTTGGTTGAGGTAAAAAAAAGATGCACTGTCTTGTGTGATGCTTGAATTCCAAGGCTTGGTTTGTGTGTTTGCATGTTGTTAAATTGTTATGCTTGTTGTTTCTGCATTGAAATGACTTGATTGATTTGAACGAGATAATGCTTTTGTTACTAGGGATAGTTTCCTGCTTGTTTTGTACTAATCTCGTGTAAAGAAAGCACTTTGATGTCGTCTCTTTATTCTTTACTGAGTAGAGTTTAAGCTTCTTACTGTCACAATTACCTGTGAAATGTTTATAAGGTTAAAAAATTGGGATCTCTGTTATAATTTGGTGCTTAATGGGTAATTTCATTCTGGGCAAAAACAAATCTTTTGTTGTTAGGGTATTGATATTGATCCAACGTGAAACATGAGTGGGTTTAATAAGTCCACATCTTCCAAGTTTAATTATCGTGATCAGCGGTTACTATGTGTGATGAGAAGAGTAGGAAATAAGGAAAAGTTTTAGAAGAGTAGATTCCGTTACTAGTGATCAGGGTCATTTCCGTTGGTATAAACACAATGTGAATTTTATACTGGTTTCATGGACAGTGATTACAATTTTACTTGGGATATATTATGTATTCTTGGCCCAAGCATATAATGATTTTGACTTGCAACTGCATGTGGTTAGCACGACCAGCTTCTGGGAGGACATTTGTTAATAGAAATTGATATATATCCATGGAAGCCTTCTTTGGATTGTTCTTCTGTGTTATGTATCTTACTCTCCCATTATTTGAGATATAAGAACTGAAGAATCTTGCGTGATGTGTTTTTCTTATACTCCATAAGTAATGATTGTAGTCAGACACTTGAAAATGCCCCTCTTTTCAACTTTTCTACTGTTTGTATCAAGCTGTGGGTTTCCTTCTTTTTTTCTTTCTAATTGTAGAATTGCCTCTGTTTTCTCTAATTGTAGTTAAACATAAACTTGATCAATATTGTATTTCCATGATTTTGAGTTACAATGGAGGCGACAATTTCGTTTTTCTCCTCGACATCGCTTTTCGTCTCCACCTTCCCTCTTTGCATTGTGGTTCTGAGGAATTTCAATTTTTTTTAGGGTTAGGTTTTCTATTGGGACGAGGCAAAGACTTTTGGACGTAGGACAGTCAGAAGAACCAGCTGAAAAGAGTTGGAAGGCCTTTTTTGTAGGTATATGCTCTTGATTTTATTTCTTTTGATGTTGGTAATTTTATCCGACCATGTAGCTGATCGAAATAACTGTAAGTTGATTAGGCTTCTATGTTTGTATTTTCTATGGGAAGTTAATACAATACAATTTGTTTGCAGCATTGCATTGCATTTGAATTAGTGAATTAATACAACACAATGTTATCAGCATTGTAATTATCTGAAAAGTATTTTTTTTGAAATTTACTTAAACTTATCACAGAGACTGTCTATTTACCACCACTTTTAACTATGTGTAGATAGCAAATCCCATATGATTTTTGTAAGTTGTTGAAGGGAATAAGTATGAATGTCCGATCACATTTATGCTTATTGAGATTAGTTTCTTCACAGGGATATAAGTTGTTCATATTGGTTCTTCAATGACATGACTTTTTATGCGGCTGCACCTACATTTGAAACATAAGTTTGATGAGAACAAAGATCCCTATTGCACAGGATGTATCACATTTCTAGTCTAAGGTACATGACCTTTGCTTATTTTTTAACTTATGTCACCATAACTCACGTGACAGGATACAATAGTATGATATGTTTTATTTTAGCTAATAGAATTTTTTTGGTGATTTTACATACTTATGCCGGCATTAAGTTGAATATTTATTTTACTTGCTGTTGCTTCAATATATGTGTCCAGAACAACTTCTTATTTCAGCAAGTGTAGATATCATGGTAAATTAATCCATGGATTTCTTAATCCATTAGTGAGCAGCAAATATTTTAATATTAATGCTTCTATGTAGGGGGTGGTGCCTCTTCAAGCCTGTGTAGCTTTGATGTGTGTGGGTTCAATATTTTGGAACTTCTGCCCAACAATGATCGACAATTTATATCGGCAACCAAAACTTTGACCATGGGGTATGAGCAATTCCAGAAGAAAGCGGTAGACTCCGTGTCAGGATTTCAGTTTGGCTACACTTGTGACTATATAGTGGACTCTCTTAATTCAGGTAAATGCATTAGTTTTTGCATTGTCTCAAAAGTTAGATTGTTACAGCCTATGCTTTTTAGTTGTGGCTTTGAGTTTCTACTTCAAGTCAACTATGTTTTCACTCTTCTTTTAATTAGGTACTGTTTAGTTTTAAAGTGTGTCATATCTTTGATTCCATACTTATATTTGTTTCTTCATTTTGATCCTCCAAATTAAGTTCCTTTATGTGATAGCTAAACATCTTTATGACTTTCTTTGCAGGTGTACATTGAAGAAGAATAAGTAACGGTTGAAGTGAACCTAGACTTTGAAGTTGCATATATTTCTACATAGTTGGAGAGGACAACATTCAGCAGTTTCCAATACTAGATACCTTGTTAATATCGAATACTTTTGTATATTTGTATTTCTCTTAGCTTGCTCTTACATATATGTACATGTACTACTGAAGTTCTCGGACATGAATCTAGCTTCTTTTTTTCTTTTTTCTTTTTTGGCAAGTGACTGAAATTGGTTCTATATTTTCTTAAAATGGTTAGCCTTTCAATTAAATTTAAGCTGAAATTTGGATGATAAGTCTAATTCAGCTAAGTGAGCTCACCATGCACAAAATCTAACTGATAATAATCGTTGAAGTTCAGGTAAGAAATATCCAACCAACTACTCGGAGCCATGCATTGATTATACTCATATTATTTAGTAGTACCCATGCATCTTCACTTGCTGTTCAACAACTTCCCATGGACCGCATTAGTTATATTTTCGATCTGAGAAATTAACTAATTGCCAATTCAGAACATTTTGACAACAATATATGCCAATCAGAAACAGGCTCGATTTAAATCATCTCATCATACTGTTCACCAACGTACTCGATCATCAATCGACTGACTTCTATATACTCTTGAATCTTTCTCAACCTGGCAAATAGTCTGGTTGGACGGTTAGCAGACAGGCTTTAGTAGTTAGCAGGTTTAGCGGGTTCAACTCCTTATAACCCGCTAAGCTAATGGGGTATAGCGGATTGAACCCGTTCAGACCAGTTAAGAATATTTTTCATACTTTCTTATATATTTTTTAATCAAATTCCAACGATTTAGATGAAATATAGTTTAAAAAACAAGAAAAAGAAAAAAGAAGATGAATTAGTAAGGTTTTCACTTTTTTTTTACTTTTTTATTACTTAGCGGGCATTAACGAGTTAAATGTGTTTAAACGGACAACATGTTTCCGTCTGCTAACTGGCAGGTTGTAACGGGTTGACAACCTATTAACCTGCTATGTAATCAGACGGTTAGCGGATGCGTTTTTAACATACGGTTAACGCGTAGCGGGTTGAATTGACAGGTTGAAATCTTCCATGTTCTAAAAATCGAATCCTTTGATTGACATCTTCCTGTTTATTAACTGCTCAGTTACTTACAATAACAAGATAATTAGAGAAAAACCCACCAATTAGACTCTCTTTAATATAAACTCATTCACATTTTTTTAATTTATACCCAATGCATTTATTTTACTTGCCTTACAAATTTTAAATTCAAAAATTTAAAATGATCATATTTTCTCTACTGACTATTTTGCTTTTAAGTTATGTTACAAATAGAAGAATTGAGTTTTAGGTGTATGGTTTTAGATTAGGGGCCCGGGTATAGGATTTAGGGGTTAGGAGTTAGGAGTTATAGGGTTTAGGGTTTAGAGTTTATGGTACTTATAAGGTTTAAGATTTAGGAAGGTTCACAATTTGTACATATTATTCCATCGCAGGTATTGTTTGTGATATGTTTTATTATTTATCATAAATAATAGCTAGGTTTATTTAATTTAGACAAACCTAATTAAAAAATTTGGGTGTATTTTAAAACAATTTTAAATATTGGTGTAATCTAAAATGAGTTTACCAAATTAGATGTAATATCAAATACCCCTACGATAAACATCGACTACAAAAGAAATGATTGAGTCAAACAAGAAAAGCAAAAAGATGAATAAGAAGAATTAAACACCAATATGGAATTTGATTTTTTCTCATTCATTTCATAAGGTGGTCTATATTGATCATCGATCAATCTGTTAAATTTCGTGAATTACTGGTGGATTAATGAAGTTCAAATGAGGACTGAGATAGGTCGACGATTAATAATCAATTAGTAGTTTGAAAATTCTAGATAGTTAATTAGGCTGGATCCAACTTATACTTATCCCTTAGCAATGTAGCAAGCAACGTGTACAAGTTTGGTGTCAATTTTTTTAGACGGGATCTCTATATAAAAGCTTAGTACGTAAAATACTCAAATTAGCTCCTACTGGATCCTTCTCAGCAGAAACTTCACATCTCTCAGTTTTGGTCAACAATGGAGACGCCTATAGAGATGCCTCTTCACGGATCCGCTTCTCTTCCAAATAAATTCATAGGACCTAATTTCATCAAGAGAGAGAGATCATTCCTTCAGTCTCCCACTTATGGAAACCTCGTCACTGTTCTTAGCATCGATGGAGGTGGAATCAGAGGAATTATCCCCGGCACTCTTCTCAGCTTCCTTGAGTCTGAGCTTCAGGTATAGCTAATTTCACCTCTCCCTGGCCTTTTGTCATCTATCTTTGAGTTTGATGCTCTAATTTCAACAATCAAATATACATTTCGATGTGACCGAATTTCATTACATCAAGCGAATGCATTAACTTTGCTGGGTGTGTGTATATGCAGAAGCAAGACGGTAAGGATGCAAGACTGGCAGATTACTTTGATGTAATTGCAGGAACTAGCACCGGTGGTCTAGTGACTGCCATGCTTACCGCCCCAAATGAAAACGGCCGTCCGTTATTTGCTGCGAAAGATATCAACAAATTTTACCTTGAACACTGCCCTAAGATATTCTCCCAAGATAATTGCAATATTGATTGTCTTCCCTTGTACGTCTTCTAGTCCCCCTTTGGATAACCTAGCTAGCTACTAGTCTTCTATGTAGTTTTCTCGCCCATTTGTGTTTTGACTCTAGTCAATGACCTAGTTATTTTCATTTCCTTCCTTATCTTGAACAGCACTCCAGTAACTAATGCGGTGGCAGCGGTAAAAGCTTTCAGAGGGCCAAAGTATGATGGGGAGTATTTACATAAACTAGTGAAGGAAAAGTTAGGAGAAACTAGATTGCATCAGACATTGACTAACGTCATAATTCCCACTTTTGATATAAAGAGGCTCCAACCAACCATCTTCTCCAGCTATGAGGTTCAATCTGTTCATACATTTCTTTCTCTTATATATATATATACATATGCATGTGATTTATTATACGTGATGATACTCTTTATAGTAGTTCTTGATTTTGCAGACATGATGATATGTGTAGGTGAGGAAGAACAGTAGCCTAGATGCTTTACTCTCGGATATATGCATTGCAACTTCAGCAGCCCCAACCTATCTTCCAGCCCATCATTTTGAAACCGAAGATCCCACGACTGGTCAAATAAGAGAATTTGATCTCATTGATGGTGGTATTGCTGCTAATAACCCAGTAAGTAATGGAGCCTAAGAGGAACGGCAAAAATTTACATCGAAGACTTGAGTAGTTAGTAAATTTTTGTTACTTTTTTTCAGGCTTTGGTGGCTGTGAGTGAATTGTCAAAAGAAATTTTCACGGGAAATCCTGACTTTTTTACAATGAAGCCAACAGAATATGCCCGGTTTCTAGTTGTATCATTGGGTACTGGTTCAGCAAAATGTGATGATAAGTACGATGCCCAAAGTGCAGCTAAATGGGGTATTATGGGATGGTTGATCGGAGGCGGCGGCGGTTCCTGTCCTTTGGTTGATATATTTACTCAAGCAAGTAGTGACATGGTTGATTTCCACCTTTCTACAGTATTTCAAGCCCTTCATTCTGAGAAAAATTACATAAGAATCCAGGTATAAATACTTCTGTGCTTGAAAAATTTACTGCATTTTGTGAATATATGGCGAAGTTGATATAGTCTAATAACAACGAACATGCCCTAGTAAAAGAGGGGCATAATGAGTGACGATTTTGATTGAAGGAGGACCGTACCTTTTCTTGAAAACGCTTTTAGCTCCAATACCCAACTTAAAAAAACTGATATATACATATCCACAACTTTTTGATGATTTTATTACTCGTAATTGTGATTTTCTTTTCTATCTGGTGAATAATATGCTGATAAGCAAAAAATATGGCGTAGGATGATGATTTGAGCAAGGCATTGTATTCTGTGGACATTGCTACAGAAGAAAACTTGCAAAATCTTGTAAAAGTTGGAGAAAACTTGTTAAAGAAACCAGTTTCCCAAGTGAACTTGGAAACTGGTATCCATGAGCCTGCCCATCATTCTACCAACGAAGAGGCCCTAGCAAGGTACCTATCTATTAGATTTTATGGTCGCTACAATGATACGATGTGTTTTCATCTTAAAATTAAGTTCAAGAAACATTATAGAACTTAACAATCTTTTGTGTGTTCCTATAGGGTGGCTGGAATTTTGTCCAAGGAAAGAAGAGTCCGCGAAATGAGATCGCCACAGGGAAAGAAGGCCACAACAACAACCGGCTCCAAGTTGTCCAATTTGTCATTCTCCTTCAAAAATATTTAAGTGTTCATTAATTGGTATTCGAAGGAACGCCCTGATCAATCATAGATAGATTACTTTCACAAGCTATCAAATCAAATTTTATGCATAATTGTAACCGAGAGTGGAATTGTTTAAATGTACGTCTCTATCATTGAAATCAGGTTTAGATTTATTTATTGTTTACTAAATAGGCATTTTCCCATTAACCATCTTGATTGTCAGTGGACTACTAGAAACTCCCATCACCGGCCGACAGATTTTTTTGCCTGCAACATTAAGTGACAGAAAATCGTCACTAAAACTTCAGTTGTCGCTAAATCCCAGACTGTTGTATTTTGGTTTGATTGCGAGTTGCGACCAAGAAAAGGGCTTCCTTTTCTCTTCTTTTTGTTATTTTGTTTCTTTGTAATTTGGATCGTCCTAAAAGTTGTAAAGTTGAAGGTTAGAAACACTATCAATCTTGACAAGTCGAATATAGAAGAAAAACTTCAGTGGAAACCTTTTTGTTATGCCAAATTGCCAATGACGTACGACAAATATTACTTTTAAAATCGTTGCTCATCCAGTTGTAGAATTGGTACTAGCTGCATGTCGTCTTCAAGTTCTAGTGACTTGCTGGTATCGGTCATAATCTAGTTGACTAATCGACGACCAAATGGTCAAAGATTATGCGACAACCCAGTATCCAGCATCTACTTCTTAAGAACCTATCAAACCTTAAAGTAAATTAAGGGATTGATGAGGGAATAACTCATGCATTATTAGTTTATTACTGCAAATTCCTCTACGTCAAGAGCTAGGCCATCAAGCTCGATTTAAAATAAACGAAACCTTACTTTCACAACGTTAATTATACAAATAATACGTCATGCTGAGCACTATACATGTATATAACGTTGATTATTCCTACAAAAAGTTCTGTAAGTAAATTTGTTCTCTTATCTGAAGAAAATTCCGGTAACTCGATTTGACTGCCATTCTCGCTTTACTGTTCTAGTCAGTTTCTGGGTGAATCAGCTAGCTTGCGCTTCGGTGGTTTTCCTGTGGGGAACTGAGGACTAGTTGTCTAGTTCCTGCAGTGTTCAGTAATTACTGGACCGTGGACAAGCATGGTCCCCTTAGGTTGCATATATAGTTACAACCCCGGCCGATTCCGTCATTTCGTGTGTTTATGAAAGCTTCAGTTTCAAAAACAAGCTTTAAAGAAATTTCTGGGTTGGATAATTACAGGTGATGATTCGGAATGGATCTGACTTGAAAAAGTGAAAAACTTTTTTTTTTTCTACAAGAGTGATTACATAGATCAGCTTGACTGTATCCCACGGCCTGGATTTATTGAAACATCAATACAAGAAATTAATTAAAGAACACCATCATTTCCCCCTCATTCCTTACAATAAATTAAAACTCAAACTTTAATACTAAGAGAGCCATTAGAACTAGATTTAGATATAGCATGTCCTTGGGGAGACCTAGCAAGGCGAAGCCACTTCTCTTCAGACAGCAGTTTTGCAAACCTTGTAAGAGCTTCTGCATTAGTCTCTTCAGTAAAAGCCTCGTAATTACCAGTCTCTAAATTAACTCTTGAGACTGGTTTTTTCAACAGACCTTCACCAACTTTCAAAAGTTCATCCAAATTCTTCTCTTCTGCTATATCCACTGAAGATACATGCCCAGTTAGCGTGTCATCCTGCAATTGTTAAATATGAATCAGTTTAGAATTAACCTAGCTTGGTAAAAATTTGCATTGTTATCTTGAATAAGTACAGTAATCATGTTTTTAATACCTGAATTCGAAGATAATTTTTCTCCGAGTGTAGGGCTTGGAAAACAACCGACAGGTTAAAATCGACCATATCAGAACTTGACTGACTGAAAACATCAATGAGTGGGGTACCTCCACCGCTGGTTAACCAATCCAACAAACCCCATTTCGCAGCAGCATGGGCATGATATTTTAGTTCTATCTTTGGTGAGCCAGTTCCTAATGATATGACTAGAAATCGACCATAATCCATGGGTTTAATGGGAAAGAAATCTGAGCTTCCCTTCAGTATTGTCTTTGTCACTTCACCAATAGCAACTAAAGTCTGGAAATATAAGAGGAAAAAAACCCATATATTTGTTTAAGACTTGAAGGCACATTTAAGAGTAACATCTTATATACAGTATTAGACAGTTTCATTTTAAATATGTACTTACCGGGTTATTTGCACAAACGCCGCCATCAATAAGGTTAAATTCTCTTACTTTGCCTTGGTTGTCTTCGGTTTCAAAATAATGAGCTGGGAGATAAGTAGGTGCGGCTGAGGTTGCAATGCATATATCTCTGAGTAAAGCATCGGAGCATGGCTTGCTTTTCACCTATCCGAATGAAGAAATCACAGGTATTTACATAATTTTTCAAACAGATTTTGAACTATAAAAATGAAAGGTATCAAGAGAGCGAACCTCAAAGCTGGAAAAGATAGTTGGCTGGAGTTGTTTTATGTCAAATGTGGGAATGACCACATTAGTCAATGTCTTGTTCAGTTTTTTGTCGCCTAATTTTTCCCTAACTAAGTTGTGGAGATATTTTCCATCGTATTTTGGTCCTGCTAGAGCTTTGATAATCTTTATAGAATGTGGAAACAATGGACAACTATTGTTTGCAACATTAAAGAAAAAATATTAGTAACTATGCTAATGAAATATCAATTGAAAAGTTAAATTAATCGCCTTATAATTAACATGAAAACACCACTTACTGCCTCTGGGGGAAGATTTTAGGGCAGTGTGTAAGGTAGAAATCCTTGATATCTTTTGCGGCAAACACAGGGCGGTTGTTGTTGTTCTCGTCTGGCGTTGCAATCATGGCAGTTACAAGACCACCTGTGCTAGTCCCGGCAATCACATCAAAATAATCTGCAAGTCTTGAATCCTCACCATCTAGCTTCTGCAAATTAATGCATCAAACATATCCTTTCAAACCAGTACTAGATATATGATCAATATCTATCTTTCAGCTAAAATTCTAGATGGTCGCATTGAATCAACTATTTCTGCAGTAAAATTCTACCTGAAGCTCGGATTCAAGGAAATCAAGGATGGCTGCTGGGATAAGGCCTCTTATTCCACCCCCATCAATGCTCAAAACAGTAACTAGGTTTCCGAAGGTTGGGGGCTGTAGAGGTATGCTCTTTGTTCTTTCCATGGTCGACAAACAACTTAGATTTCTAGTTGCAGATATAAAAGACAAAGAAGGAGAGAAAATGCCAGGGGAGTCTTTGAGCCTCGAAAGATGCTTTTAGATAATAGATAGAGTTCTTGATTCACTTTGTGAGTTTCCATTGACAGATCAAGTATGGTACTTATAGCGTACTGGATCCTCATCCGCCAGTACTCCTACCCCAAGAAACCACCCAGAAAGAGATTAGAAAATCGAACATCTGCCAATGGTTTGTCTTTTGTTTGAGCTAATCTATTCAACTTGGACTGGCCTGTTTAATGAAAATGGAGAATTTCCTTATCCAGTCAAACTGTATACACTCGTAATTGGCTCTTCTCTACAAGAAGACAGCTCCATATTTGTTCCCCTAGGGCATGAACGAATCATAATAAGTGAGAATTGAAGAACTTTAGGTGAGACTCTCCACGGGACTTGTAGGTAAACAATGTGAGACCATACATAATTAGGCTGAAACCGAGATGTCCCTCAGAAAAGGCCTATACCATCTAAAGCAGCAGCCTCTATCAAGAATCAATGCAGACAGTACTTTTAGGTTCTTCATATTCAAATTATTTTGTATGGTCACATACAATGAATAATATTCACTAGCTAGTTTACAAGGATAAATTAGAATTCTTCACGCGTTAGAGTTTGATTCGCGGAAGGCTGCGATGAACCATAACCTAAGGATTGTTATATGGCCTGCCAACTGCAGAATTGTACTCATACAAAATTGAATAATTGAATGGTCCATTCAAATTTGCCGCAGACTTCTATCAGCTGCTTGTGTCAACTTTAACTTGATGCTGCATAATTGAAGGAAGTTTCTATCGTCATATGTTTTTCATGGAACTTGAGTTCTATCAAGCTCAAAACAACTAGATTATCGATTTTTCTAACTTAATTAGCAAAGCTGCAATCTAAAGTGAATAGCCAATGACATAGTCACTGTCCATTGATAATACATATATAGGGATCACTGTAGACCTGTAGTAAATAATTAGTACTTGCATGTTCCACTGGTAACAGAACTTCCTAAAGTCCTTAATAGCTTTAAGTCCCACAACAAACTCAATGGTTGTTATCAGCATCGATACAAAAACATACTCATGCATAGTTATACACAAGTGCTATCCATGAACTTTATATAATTCTGGAATCTGGAGTTTTTTTCCCGGGACAATCTATCTCTTAAACCTAACAAGCTAGGACTGTAGCTAGTTTGAATACATACTGGAAGCCAATATTAATCATCACCATAAGCTTATGAGGAGAGATATTTGTTTAAGGAGATAAATATTCACGTAATAGTAAATGTTTCTCTAGTATATGGCAGTAAATGAATTATGATTGCTGTGCCATTAGAAAGCAGGATGTATCTTTGGTACTAAATCCCTAAGTTTTCGGCAACTATATGTGTGCGATGAAACCCAGAATAGTTGATCGATGAAAAGAAAACGAAATCTATAATATATATATATATATAGAAGTTGTCTACGATACTGAGATGTATACCATACACTCATTTACCATTAATTGAACAAAAATAAGTAGTTAAATGAGTAAAATTTACAACTTTCACAACAAAATTTACAACAAATTACTACATTTATTTTATACATTTACATATAATTATACAAAATTACTACAATGACAACAAGTTGTATATAAACTGGTAAATTGTCTTTAGTTAAGTAATTATTTTTAATAGTACAAATATTACCTAAATAATAACTACATTTACCAAAAGAACAACAAATTTGTTGTTATATCGGTAAATGTAGGTATCACAAACATGTAGGTACCTTAGAATATTCTTATATATATATATATATATATATATATATATATATATAAGTGGATGAACAAACCCTAATTGAGTACCCAGAAAAATTACCATTTTCAAATGTGCTGATCTGTGAAGTTGAATGCGTATTAAACTCGATCAAGTATATGAGTATGATGGCGGGACTCAAAGATTCAAGGATCCAAGAAACAATGAACCATGCATGTGCATGAATCGATTACATAACTTCGGACTGTACGTCTGCTCCACAGAATAGAGCGGCAGGCGAACAAGCAGTTAGATAGAATTAATCATGTCCGCCTTGGTTTAATTAACCTAGATTTTCCTCTTTTAATTAAACTAATTTGCTTTAGGCGAGCGCGAAGGTCGTCGTTGCTGTTCTAGTTTGCTGACTTGCTGGTATTAGTCAGATAAATCTATCGATATCTGACGGTTGCTTAAATAAATATATGTTTTCCAATCTAACAGAGACCAAATGGTCAAATTCAATATAAGAACAGAGGAGCTTCCAGAAAGATAGACATGCATGCTAGCTTATCATTGAATCTCCACAATGCTATATTGCAATATGTGCAAATTCCCTTTTTATTTAGAAAAAACTGTAAGCTAAACAACGAACAAATGGATTACAAGTTAACAAACCAATTAAGCTTTTTCTTTGTAAAGTTGAACGGGTGTAGTGCATCTAAAATATGTACAAGTTCTTACTATTATAAACAGCTCATAATTCCATATTGATGCATTTTTTTAACTTGAACTTATTTATATAAACTCGCTAAAGTGGTTCGAACCATACATTTGAAAATGTTGGATCAGTTGAGAAAAGTTAATTGGTGAAAATGTTGGATCATGTATTGGGTTAATTGGTTATTACATATATACAAAAAAGCTGAGCCAAAATAATTCTTTATTGCTAGCTGACTTTCCTTTATTCATACATGTATAATACATATTTTTGGAATAGCTAGCTATCACAAATTTAATACACTAAAATTAAAGAATGATCAAAGTATGTTGGATCATTTGCCCGCATACCTTTGAACTACAAGAAACTGTTACTTGAACAGTTAAACTGAAATAATAAAAAAATAATGTTTCTGTTATCTATATATATATATATATACATATATAACATATTGTTTGTTGCATTATATATAACATACAGGCATTCAGAATTCATGGAAATAATATCCATGTATCAATGGGAGTTGGGCATGGTACATTTTCCGTGGGGCGACCTTGCAAGGCGAAGCAACTTCTCTTCAGAGAGTAGTTTTGCAAACCTGCACATTGATAATCAGAACTTCCTGTTAATATAATGTTACACATATTGTTTGTTGCATTATAATGGGAAGTAATACCAGAGATAATGGAGAAACTAACAACCAATATATGTTAGTACTTGTATACCTTATAAGAGCCTCTTCATTGGTCTCATGATTGGAAGCCTCAAATCTGCCATTCTCCAAATTAACCCTAGACACTGGTTTCTTCAATAGGCCTTCTCCAACTTCTAGGAGATCGTTCAGATTTTTCTTTGTGGCTACATCCACCGAAGATACTTCTCCACTTAGCGTGTCATCCTGTGTTTTCATTTCCATTAATCAATTATTAGAACTGTCAGCTTTGTTGAAAAATTATGATTATTTCATGGCTAGAATAAAATTACACAGAGAATTATAATAAGAACCTGTATTCGAAGATAATTTTTCTCTGAGTGAAGGGCTTGGAAAACTACAGACAGGTGAAGATCGACCATATCGGCACTTGCTTGACTGTAAACGTTAATGATTGGGGTGGAACCACCACTGGTTAACCATTTCAAGATGCCCCATTTAGCTGCGGTCGGCGCATTGTACTTATATTCAGTTTTTGGTGAGCCAGTTCCTAATGATATAACCAAGAACCGTCCATAGTCCATGGGTTTTATAGGGAAAAAATCCGAGCTGCCCTTAATTATCTCCTTTGTAACTTCACCAATAGCAAGGAGAGTCTGAAATAAAAGCAAAATAATGAGTTCAGGGTTAATTATATGGTTTCTTGATTATCAATCTTGGATGAAATAAATATATGTAATCTTATTTATAATACTTAATTAATTACCGGATTATTTGCAGCGACACCGCCATCTATAAGGTTGAATTCTCTTACGTTCCCTTCAGCGTCCTCGGTTTCAAAATAATGAGCTGGAAGATAAGTTGGTGCAGCTGAGGTCGCGATGCTTATGTCTGAAAGCAAAGCATCAAAGCATGGCTTCGCTTTCACCTGATGTTAACCCAATAAAAGCATGCATATATGTTAGATTTACATACTCCAGCAATAAGTATATATACTATCGCATGCTATTAGTGGATTGCTAATTCTAAACAGAATAAATAGCAAATAGCACGTACCTCAAAGCTGGAAAAGATTGTTGGCTGGAGATTCTTTATATCAAACGTAGGAATGACAACGTTGGTCAATGTCTGATGCAGTTTCTTGTTACCTATCTTTTCCTTGATCAAGCTATGTAGATATTTCCCATCGTATTTTGGTCCTACTAGAGATTTGATGATGCTTATAAGTTGTGGAAACGGCCACCATCTGTCGAGGGTGTCAGAAATTCAAAGCTGATTAGTTACTTAAAATACTTGGATTGATAGCTAGATAGCTAGCATAGGTTTAAAAGAATTTATGTAAGTATTACGTACGTCTTCTGGGGGAAGATTTTGGGGCTTTGATTCAGGTAGAAATCCTTTATATCTTTAGCAGCAAACACCGGTCGGTTATTCTCATCTGGGGCTGCAAGCATGGCCGTCACAAGACCTCCAGTGCTTGTCCCTGAAATCACATCAAAATAGTCCACGAGTCTTACATCTTCCCCATCCAGCTTCTGCAAAATGATCAATGACTTTATTAGATGGGAAATGTACGAGTCGAACCGAACATTTTGATCACATTGTATTACCCTAAGCTCTGCACATTTTATCTCTATTGATATATTTGTATTATGCGCCAATGTGATACCTCAAGAAATATTACTGATATCGGACATGCATGAATGTACGTGTTGGCATCGATAGTGAATACAATAACTACTTAACTTGCAAAATCAAGTGCATGACCCTACAAAATTCAAGTACCTGAAGTTCAGATTCAAGAAAAGCAAGGATGGTTCCTGGGATTAGCCCTCTTATTCCACCTCCATCAATGCTTAAAACAGTGATTAGGTTTCCATAAGTTGGTGCCTGTAGTGGGATGCTTTTGGTTCTTTCCATGAGATTGATTCAGAAAGTCTGAACTGCTGCTATATATGTGAGACAGTAATGGATAAAGATCGAGTTTGTAATTGAATTGATGATGTACTTTAGAAGAAGTGCCTTTAGGATAATAGTTCGAGTTCTTTGGTGAATCGATATTTGAGAGATCAAGTTGTACAGGTATTTATAGACTCCCAAACTCATAATATTCTTAGAATCAACAAAGTCATTGAATCAACTCGCCCCCAAAGTGTTTGAATAACTGAAATGTCAATGATCGGATTAACGCGATTCAAAAAACTTGACCCGGTTTTGTACAACTTCCGGGATATGGTTCAAGTTGGACCGCATGCACGTATAACCATATATAATTATTCGAATGTTCATGTCAAGTCCAGCATGCCCTCTTTGCTACAGCTCAATGTACATTGTTTCCCTACATTATGGACCGCAGATGCATTTGTGAGAAATGCAGAATAGTAGGTGAGACTCTATGAGAATTGTTGGTATGACTGCTTAGCTGAAGCATCGAATTGGTTAGCAAGAAGGAGACGGGTGAGTTAGGCCTAATCTCCTCTTAAAAATTAAATTGCCTGATTCTGAAGTAAAAACTTGATTGTTTATTAGTTTCAAATTATCTTTTTGTAGCTAACATATAGTGAAGGCAATTCTGGTGAGACTGATGATGCAGCAATTCAAGGATATCGTACTAAATCAAGTTTTACGCCTGATTAATCAATTCGATTCGCATAAGGCGGCAAGGATTGTCGATCAACGATGGCATAGAGGGCTTGAAAAGGTCAATATATATGATAACTTGCCAAAGTGATTGATCAAACATAACCGTACAAGGACTTGTACTAAACTGAAAATGTTGGCGGTATAACATTCCATTAACACGCCTCTGTACTCTAACCTGCAGTGATGATGGCAGAGATAGAAGATCCAGGAAGGAAATGTTCATAATTTAATCATATTCTATTGCCACATGTTTATCCTGTTCGTGATTTTGTGTTGAATTTGTCATCTATTTGTTATCGTAAACTTCAAATACACTATAATCATTTAGGATATCGTCAAGTACATCATCTTCAGTGTTGCAGATGATAAACCGAAATTGACCATATATATGGATTTTGTAAGTAAATGAATAACTCAGACGGCTCAATCAGCTGTATCAAAAAAAACAACCGCAGGATGTCATCATGAGTAACAGCCACTACATCATCAGTAATATATCAGTTTCCTTCTGTTATGCCTAATGACAACAGACTATTCTTCCAGCTCCACCAACTCAGTATATATCAAGCTTTTGTCTCTGTCATAATTTGCTGAGTTTGCTGATGATCAATCCAATAGACTACATAAGTACATATGTAGGTATATAATCGTGTTTGAAGAGATTGCCCTCACAAGCATTTCGTACTGTGATCAGAATAAGAACCCTAGCCTGCTCTTGGAGCATATTATAATATATATATCTTTGAATATATATATATATATATAACTAGTTTGATCAATAAATTTTGTAGTCAAACTATATATTCTGTTCGATCAAGTTGAAATAATCATACTCCATGTTCCATGAATTGAAGGATTTTTTTAATTAATTTATTGAGGAAAATGATATGCAAAGACGCAAACAGGTCGTAGGAGCAATAGGAGTACATCAGTGTTTATCTAAAAGGTTTTTGTTATTTCACTTATTTGTTAACAAGTTCTCTTTGCCATTCTGAAAGTATATAATTATATACATACTACTGTACGTCCTGTTTATATTTCTCTGCTTGGCAGATATGCTCATATGCATATCCATCCATTTCGTCGTTAAATGTTTGTCAATTAGTTTTAGTGCCCAAATATTCTTCCTACTTTTTGTCAATCACAATTCTAAATCAAGGCTGCCAGCCCACCGAGGAGCTAAAAGCTTGCCCACCGTAAGAGTAGCGCCTAACCAGTTTCATTCCTTGGCTATATGTCATTACTAGAAAAAAAAAACTCTTACGCGACGAAACTTTTCAGCAGTGTTCTGAAAGCCTGCCTAGGCGGTTCCTATAAGATTGCATGTCGTCCAGGTACCTAGCGAGTTTTCAAACGTTGTTGTCCAAGTGATAAAAGCATTTGAATCCGGCAGCACCTGATGAATTGTATGACCGTGACTTGTTTCATGATCCATTACGTGCATGGATGCAATCTCTGGTTACAAATCGAATTTACAATACTTTTATACCATTTTTTTTGCTCAAGATTCATATTAATTTATTGTGGTAAACAAGGTTAGGTTACGTGTGAAGATTGTCGAATAAGATACTATTTCTTTAACTAAGAGATTGAAAAATGACTTGTCGAGGAAATAATGAACATGTTGTTCCTCCTTGTTTGGGTCAAAATATTAATATTTGGCGAATATTTTGTCAGAAGATCCATTGGACCGATTTTTACGGTCTACGTTATTATTAACGTATTTCCTTTTGAATGGAAGTCATTATTGGCAAGGATTTATGGTTACTTAAGGAATCTTTAGAGAATCCAAGAAGATCTAATACAATTTGATCCGCAAGCAAGAACAAACCCTAGTGTTCATTATATAAAGGGGTCAAGATACAGAGAGACACATCTCAACGATTCAATACAACTTTTGCACACTGCAAAACAAGCCTCTCCGGAGCACCTCTACCAGAGAGATTCCTCGAGTCTTTTTGTCCACCAAAGCCCTATCCGTAGGCATTCCCCGCTGCTACTCACCAAAGCCCGACCCGTCGGCACTATCCGCTGCTACCTCACCAAAGCCTCATCCGTGAGCACTATCCGCTTCTACCTCACCAAGCCTCATTCGTGAGCGAACAGTCCACCACCGCTTCATAAATCCTTATCCGTAGGTGAATACCCGCAAAAAACCATTGTTGGAATGAAAACTCTAGCAAATATCTAGAGTATGTCAGAGATCATTTGTCGAACGCACTAGGTCTCGTGATTTTTAGCTCTGCTTAACCATATCGGTCTGAGTAGGAACGTCCGCTTCAGAGGAAGAGGAGAAAAATCCTAGTCGTTCTTCAGCTAGGTCTAAGAAGAACCTGAATGCAGGCCTGACCAACGCCTGTACAACAGTCGTTTGAAGAGAAGTCAGAAGGCGAACCCGCATCAATTCCAAGGTTATACCTGACCCATAGGTACTGGCACGCCCTCAAGCTTGGTTGTTCGAGAAAATCCATTTTCTCACTGAACATTTGACACGCCCAGGGGGACTCGTACTAAACCATAACGGTAGTCAACGAGTACTCGAAGTTATGCCCGGCTTGCAATAAACCATAACATTCGTGGGTTAACTTGCATAACTCAGCGTACTGTAGAGGTTTGTTAGTTAAAGAAATGATTTTACGTTTCGGTTTACTACAAGAAAGGTCGACAGAGTCCACGTGTGAGAAAGCTATCATGGACAACGAATCAAAGCGCCTACTAGCTGATATGGCTGCCAATATAGCAGTGCTCACTGAGAGGATGGAGCGATTTGAGACAACCATACAACAGTTTGAGCAGACACAGATGCATCATGGTCAGGAAATTAGGGCGACCAACCAAAATGTTGAGAAGCTGCAAAATTCTACCACCCAGGACAGTGTTGAAACTGATGACAAGATCGATAGGCAGTTTGAACGCCTTCGAGAGGTAGAGAAGGTCTTGGGAATAGAGAGGAGCCGTGAGGCTCAGTGAATCGCAAGGGCAAAAGGAAAGCTTGACGAAGAGCTAGATTCACAGAGTTTTGAAGAGGTGACTAACCCGTCGTCATCTGCCAAAATTATGACAATTAAGGCTACTAGACCATTCACATTGGTTTGTACAGATACAAGGAAGACAGTAGCCGGAATGTCTACTGCACAGAAGACGAATCTGAGGCGTCAAAGGAACCAAGATCTATCTAGAGGTCTTGAACCACCAAGAATAGAAGTCCTCAATGGGGCGGCGAATGGCCAGGGATGCACACAAGAGCAAGTGATGCACAAGATTCAGGAAACTGTAAGAACAATGTAGGGACAGCCACCTGTGAATCTGAATTATTCCAATCCCTATCCAGACAAAATTACATATATGTCATGGCCTGAGCACTATAAGCAACTTCGGTTTACAACTTTCTCTAAAAAGGATCGGAAGATGTCGCTACACATATCTCTCGCTTTCAAAACGAATGTGGTCCTTATGGGACCAATGATATATTTAAACTAAGAGTTTTTAGGTCTTCTCTTGGCGGGTCCGCATTAACTTAGTATACTAGGTTGGCTCCTAGGTCAGTCCCTAATTGGCCAACCATGGAGACTATGTTCAGAACTGCGTTTGGCACAGTGGAGCCTGAAGTTGATTTGTCTTCGCTGACCTCCATGTATCAACAGTCAATGGAGTCTCCTGTGAAGTATCTGAAGAGGTTTAAAATCCAGCAGACCAAGTGTAAGACTCCGATTTCAGAGCAGGATGCCATTCGCATAGCCATCAAAGGATTGGAACGTTGTCAGCGGGCTAAATATCATGACGTTCACTTTGCAAGTATGACATATCTGATGAGCAAGGTAGCCAGCTACCAGAACTTCTTAGATGAGCTGGATGGAGGGCCTGGGGGTTCACAAGGTTCACCAACATCTTATATTTCAGGGACCTTGAAACCCAGATACGGTCCTAATAGGGGCAGAATGGTGTCGACAGTGTACTCACATTTGGTCAAGTCTAGGGCACTGCGAATGAAAAAGAACCCAGTCAAGACAACAACTGGAGCATTCGCTAAGCCAGAGTTCGAATCATATACCTACAATGCCCACAAGGCTCCAAAAATTCTGGATGAGCTGTTCGCCCAAGGAAAAGTTTGGCATGACTTCGGAATGTGCCCAATGCCTGATCAAATCAGGGGGAAAAATACTGCAAGTACCACAATCTGTGGAACCATAATACCTCTGAGTGTATCAGGTTAAAAGATCAGCTCCAGACATGGATCAATACAGGCAAGTTGGATGTTGATGGTGAGAAGACAGCCTCTTGGGTTGGTGTGGATCCGTTTCCCACAATCTCCATGGTAGATATCAACCCGGTAATCACGCCTGCTCAGAGAAAAAGTGTCAAACCTTGGTTTTCGGATTACACCTATGATGCTAATCAGGCTCATGTTATTTTGGACACGTTGATTACGGAGATTCCTTGGGGATCAGTTCCAGCTGAAGACATAATTGCAGGTAAAACATATTGTAAGTTCCATAATGTTTGGACTCACCACACTGCAACTTGCGTACAGCTTAAAGAGCAGATCCAGCAATGGATAAATGAAGGATACCTGAAGTTTGAAGATAAACCAGAAGCAGATGTATCCATGGTAGATGTTACATTCAATCAAAATGTGAGTACACTGCTCATTCACGAGTGTGTCCATGGTAGATGTGTCAAACCAGCAGTAGAGGGTTCGGCAGTAGTACTATGTTCTAGGTGCAAGGTAGAATGCGGACTGAAGATGAGCTATGAAGAGTTTGCAAGGACTGTTAAATCATCAGAAGCAGTTACCTTACAGTCACCACCAGATCATTATGCGCCCTCTAGCCCGGGGGGCATAAAGACATCAGGGCAGGTAAACCAGATCCTTCAGGGGTCTGAGGCAGTTCAGCAGTTTCAAACTTCAAACTTCTACCAATGTCTTCATCGGAATCATCCATGATTACTCTCCTGCTCCGCTTGCTAGGTTGTGAAGTTGATGCTTGGGCTGGAGGTATACTTGGATGTTGTTTCTACATGGTCAAGCAATCAGATAATGGTTTGAACCAGGGTGAGTAAGTAGCAGTTTTTTGAAGGAAAGATGTAGTTACCTGTTGATTTGCGGTTGAACTCTCGATTAGAGTGAATTTCTTAGGAATAGCAGCTCTATCAAGAATGGCTTTGTCTTCTACAGAGAGGAAGGATCTGACAAGTCTGAAAGTTATCTTGAAGAAAGTGCTGATGTCTGCAGGCCAGTGATGATCATGGAGAGAATCCCACCACTGAGTGTATTCTGGAGAAATGCCATTGGTATAGAACAACAAGTTATGGATTTTGACAGTGGTTAGGATTAATCTGGACTTGAAGCGAGGAACCTTGATTTTCTGCCGTGGCACTTTCTCGATTCACCAAGAGCTGTAACAGTTGAGGCTATCAGTGAGAGGATAAGGTACATGTTGATGGAGACCAAGCTGGCGACAGAAGTGGTTAGGTAAATAGTTCGAAGCCAGCCAGCTTGGGGAGAGGAATATCCATCAAAGAGATAGACTGATTAAATAGTGTTCTCCCTTCAGAAGATTGCGTTGTGGACCACATGAACCCATTCGCCAGAGCTTCAGTATATTTGTGATTGAGGACTAGAAGACTAGAGTCTAGTGTGGTGGCGTCCAAGTTGAACAGGTACTCCAGCGACCTGACATATCCAATAGATGGAGGTGAAGAAGCATTGGCGAATGCTCTCCCTAGTACTTGATTCACTGGGAAGTCTGTAACTTGCTCATCTCTGAATTAGACAAAATAAATCTGCAACCAGAAGTCTAGTATCCAGAGGGGACCAGATACATCACTATAATTTAACTGATGGAGGGACAATTTATGCAGTGCTCGATAAAGGAATCTCAATACCAGTTGAGCCAGGACAAGACGGTGCCTATTGAAAAGAAAGGTTGCAGTGCGTGCCCAGGTCTTAGTCAATTTTTGAGTGATGGTGCAGGCCACGAACTTATGAAGTCAGAAGTCAAGGAAGGTGATTCCGCTTTGCTCATCTACGTGAGCATAGATGTCCAACCCATCCTTCGTAGGACAAGTGTGTGGGGTAGTCTACTGGGTTGGCGATGTGGAAGACATCTGCATCTTCAAAGAGGTATTTCTGGTATGCTTCTTCGGGAAGCCGGTGATTGCGTAAATATCTAGGAGAGTAATGCCCATTTGACCAAACTTGAAATCGAAAGTATTACTGTAGGAATTCCAGAAATAGGTGGCAACTATCATTGGGGGCCGATTCGCTCCACGACTGTTCAGGTTGAAACTGAGATCAATAACATCCACAATTCTTATCAATCTCCATCGATCTAGATCAAGAGCTCGGTGATTCTGGTACCGTTGTATCATTTGATCACTTGGAAATGGCCAGGCTCCAATTCTGGCTGGACAGTCACTTTGCTTCTGCCAAGAGGTAACATCTGCAGTAGCGTTTTGGAAAAGAAATATGGGGATCCTGGATTCATGATAGTAGTGCTGAACTTCGGGAAGCTTTTTTATGAATGGTCCAAGTCCGGCGGTGGCTCTGGTGGTCAATTCTAGATGAGAATGGGTTGAGTGGTTGATAGCTTTGAGGTTTTCAGCGATTCTCTTGCCATCAATGACAGTGTCTTGTGTTGGAATATCAGTCATGATGTTGAAAGAAAGATGAGGACGAGATTTGGTGTTAGGGTATTTAGAGGAGTTGAACAGGTGCCTCTGAAACGAAGTATTGTTTGCTGAAGGTAGACGACGGTGAAGGGGGAAACGATACAGCGTTTCCTATTATTTTAAAGAATCTGGGCCGGATTTCTATCCCTTATCAATTTTACAAGTGGACTTGATGTTCAATCTCAAAGCCTAGGGAGCAATGTTTGGGCCAAAATATTAATATTTGGCGAATGCTTTGTCAGAAGGCTCATTGGACCGATTCTTGCGGTGTACGTTATTATTAACGTATTTCCTTTTGAGTGGAAGTCATTATTGGCACGGATTCATTGTTGCTTAAGGAATTCTTAGAGAATCTAAGATGATCCGCAAGCAAGAACAAACCCTAGTGTTCATTATATAAAGGGGTCAAGATACAGAGACAGACACATCTCAACGATTCAATACAACTTTTGCACACTGCAAAACAAGCCTCTCTGGAGCACTTCTACCAGAAAGATCCCTCGAGTCTTTTTGTCCACCAAAGCCCTATCCGTAGACATTTCCCGCTGCTACTCACCAAAGCCCGACCCGTCGGCACTATCCGCTGTTACCTCACCAAAGCCTCATCCGTGAGCACTATCCGCTTCTACCACACCAAGCCTCATCCGTGAGCGAACAGTCCACCACCGCTTCATAAAACCCTACCCGTAGGCGAATACCCGTAAAAAACCATTGTTGGAGTGAAAGCTCTAGCAAATATTCAGAGTTTGTCAGAGATCCTTTGGCGAACACACTAGCTCCCGTGATTTTTAGCTCTGCTCAACCGTATCGGTCTGAGTAGGAACGTCCGCTTCAGAGGAAGAGGAGAAAAATCCTAGTTGTTCTTCAGCTAGGTCTAAGAAGAACCTGAATGCAGGCTTGACCAACGCATGTACAACAGTCGTTTGAAGAGAAGTCAGAAGGCGAACGCGCATCAATTCCAAGGTTATACCTGATCCATAGATACTGGCACGCCCTCAAACTTGGTTGTTCGAGAAAATCTATTTTCGCACCGAACACTCCCTAAAATATATAAAAGAGAACAATCTGTGTTTTCCTACGTCTCCAGAAAACTGAGGATGTGTGGAAATGAAATGGTTGCAGCCATATCTTGCAAACTAGTTTCCCTATTCTTTTCATACATGTCTGCAAACTAATGGTCTCAAACTTCTTAAGTTGCGAACATGCATATTGTAGCATAAAGCTGTTATCTGCTAAACACAAACTAAAGTGCAAATGAACCTACCAGTAGCTTTGCCCTAAACAAGGGGCCGGTAGTGCGTATTATCTGATATAACTAGTACTTGAGCAGATTCTGACCATAGATTTGCATACTTGAGCACAGATTGAGTTCTTAATTAACCACTCAGCTTTTCACTGAAATTAATAATCTTATTTTTGTTTTCATAGTCTGAGTGGTCTGTCCCGTGGTCTATAGTGCAGAAATAATTTTCCCTTCTTAAACTTCTCAGTGAGTTAATTTGAACTTGAAAAAGAAAATTGTGAAAGCGCATCCTGATTGATCAAAGTCCGAAATCTGTGAGAAGCACGAGTGATAGGTACCATGCTTGTATTCTCAAACTAGTAAAAGAAAAACCAGAATTTTGGTTACAATTAATGGCATGGTGAAAGCAAACTTTGACAAAAACGCGAAAGAAAAAAAAAGAGAGAAAATGAAGACAAATATATTATTTGGATCCATACATGCGTGATTCACCAATGTTGCTCTGCGCATTGGGGTAGAGGACGATTGCAGAAACGCGGGTGGTTGGTGCATGCTTCGCAAAGAAAAATATTTGCGTCCGACTCAGTCTGGACACACTCGTCCGAACTCTTTCTTATTCGCATACGTTTTTCAATGTCAATCGTAATCTTAACCGTTCAAAAGTTAACCAATAAAGATCACCTATGTGAAAAATCAATGCAAACAAAAATCGTTTACTCAATCAAATGCATCGAACAAATGAACGGTTGATTATGAGACTGCTAACTTTTTTTCACTAGAACTGTCCATTAGTTCGATGCATTAGATTGAGCAAACGATTTTTGTTTTCATTGATTTTTTGCAGACGTGATCATTATGGTTAGTTCAACTTTTGAACGGTTAAGATTACGATTTACATTGAAAAACATATGTAAATAAAAAAAAGTCCGGAAGAGTGTTTCCAGACTAGATCGAACGCAAGTATTTTCCCTTCAGAAATCTAGAGTGTGAATGGCATTTAGCTAGGAAAATGTTATATAAACCCTAAATCTTATATTCAAGCATAATTTTCCCCTATCTTATTGATGTAGAACAGATGGCGTTACAAGTCGAAGAGCAGATTGATTGTTGCAAATCCAAACCTAGTATGCTATAGATTTGGCGTTCGGTGTCTGATTGACCATTATGATACCTTTCTGGAAGCAGAACGGCCTTACGAACACAACTCGCTACTTTGCCACGACATATGGGCTTTTTAGCCATCCGAGTCCGTTTAGGGCTTTAAATTGCAGTTTTTCTATTTTCAGATAATTATTTTTAATAGTTTGTTTTGGATTTGGATTTTGTTTAATCCTTAGGTTTTTAGGTTTTGATGTTAGTCGCCCTAAGGTTTGTTTACTCCTATATAAGAAGCTTTACCAGTTGTACTGGAAATTATTTTTTTATCAATCAAAAACCTTGAGTTTATTCAATTCCTGGTGGATTCCAGAAAACCTCTCGTGGATTAGGGAGTAGGCTTGTGGATTCAAGTCATATCGTTGGTGGATTCCAACACCCCTATATATTCCGCAGCATCAAGTCGTAATCAGAGCAAGGAATTCTCTTGGTGATTATCATACCTATTTAGCAAACCCTAGCCATGGCCAACAACACTCCTGTTACCCAAGGAGATTTGAACGCTCAGAATATGCGTATTGATCAGATGGCTACACAGATTGGAGAGATCCGAGAGCTACTGCAGGGTCTCAATACCAATGTCAACCGTCGAACTCGTGCAAGACCACAACAACTCGTTGTGGAGGAGGATGGATCCGATTCTGAAGAAGATATGTCGGTTGGTAGTGACGAACAGGTTGCCCAAACCGATTACAGGGTAAAGGCTGAGATCCCGACCTTCTCAGGGCATCTGAAGATAGAGGACTTCCTTGATTAGCTAAGTGAAGTTGACAGGTTCTTCGACATGATGGAGGTACAAGAGTCGAAGAGGGTGAAGATGGTTGCTTTTAAGCTGAAGAGTAGTGCTGCTGTTTGGTGGGATCAATTGCAACAGACCCGAAAGAGGCAAGGGAAGAAATTGATCCAGACATGAAGAAGAATGCAGGAGTTATTAAGAGTTTAGGTTATTTGTTAACTAGTTCTATTTGCCATTCTGAAAGTATATAATTATATACATATGTACGTTCTGTATTTATTTATCTGCTTGGCAGATATGCGTATCCATCCATTTCGTTGTTAAATGTTTTTCAATTGGTTTTAGTGGCCAAACATCCTTCTCACTTTTTGTCAAGCACAATTCTAAAACAAGGCTGCTAGCCCACCTAGGCTCTAGAAGCTTGCTCACCGCAAGAGTAGCGCGTAACAAGTTTCAGGCCTTGGCTGTATGCAGTGGTTGCAGTGTTCTGAAAGCTTGCCTAGGCTGTGCATATAAGATTGCATGTCGTCTAGGTAACACCTAGCGAGTTTTCAAACTTTGTTGTTGAAGTGATAAAACCATTTGAATCCGGCAGCATCTGATGAATTGTATGACCGTGACTTATTCCATTACGTGCATGCAATCTCTAGTGTTTGCTAATCCTATGTGCAGGAGTCACATAGTAATATAGACTCGTAGTACGAGTGTCGTTTCTACCGAGAACAAAGTAAAATACACAAAATCGTAAGTACTAAAATAGAAAACAAATGAATGAGTTTAATTTGAGAGATGGTTGAATTATGAGAAACACTAAGGTTTGGGGTTCCACCTTAAATCACTTATGCAATTATATTAATTCGACTCTTTTCATTGAAGGTTATTCAATAAAATTGACTCTAGAAATAAATTCAATCAATATCGTTCATATTCATAAACCAAATAATCTTATGGGAATTTCTCAAGCATAACCTGTACCTATGACAACAACCTATCAAGATATAATTCCACAAGAAATTATCAATCCATGCCACCTGCTCAATACTATATATCGAAAGCATGAATATTTTTACTAAACAATAGGAAAAACATGACTGAATCTATGAATTAGATTATCAAATACTCATAAATTAAACTAAAAGTAGAAGCAGAAATTAAAATTGAACAACCAAAAACTGAATTTGCATTGAAGTTCATTGTCGAATCAAACTAATAAAAATTACATAAGTAATCCAAGGGTTCACCCCTAGCCTTAGCTATGAGATTAGTTATCCATAATAGAAATTTAAAACAAAAATAAACATTGAGTTTTTTTCGTGAGAGTACAGACGAATTTTTAGCAGAAGAGAAGGTGAAGGGAGAGAAGAGGCGATCTGAACGGCATACTGCACAAACCCTTTTATACTTCCAAAAATCATGAATTACTCAATGAAAAACCGGATCAAAAGCAAAAAACCAAACCGAACCGGATCTATACGGTTTGGTTTGTGGTTTGGGTCCCGTAGAAACCGAACCGGACCAGAAAACCGTTTATAAAAAATAAATAAAAAATAAAAAAACCAATATGAAGTAAGAATGAAATGAATTTTAAATATGGAAGTGTTTTGATTTTTCTTATTTCAATTATACAAATTGGTTTCACTACTAGAATAAAGGAATTAGGTAACAAACTATTTTCGTCTCTTAAAACGAACCAAAAACAAATGATCATTTTGACCTAAAAACTTATGGTCATTTTTGTCTCTTAAATGCTTATTTTCTAAAAGTAAATGCACAACTTTGTGAACCAACTCTATATAAAAGCAAAATTATCAAAAATCTTGTGAAATAAGATGTGTTCGGAATTTTGAAATACGACTATGGTTCAAAAATCACGTAATTCGAGTAAAGTCTCGGTGCCAATAGTAGCGGTCAACTCTATTTACCGTTATTATTCTCTATGGGGAGCCCTATCGTCGGAAGATAAATGTCCTAAAATTTTTATATGGGCTGTTGCGTCTCATCTACGTGAGTATTTTTCGTGTAGAAGGTTTGCCAAAACTACGTAATATAGATGTAGATATGAGCGTTTTCGTGTGATAAGTGACGATGAATCAGGGTTCACCGTTTCGATCGAACCCTAGCTAGCCTGCTATTAGAGCATATTATAATATATGTCTGAAATTTGAATATATATATATCATTAGTTTGATCAATAAATTTTATGGTCAAACTATATATTGTGTTCGATCAAGTTGAAATAATCATACTTCATGTTCCATGAATTGAAGGGATTGTTTTTATTAATTTATTGAGGAAAATGATTTGCAAAGACGTAAGCATGTCGTAGGAGCGATAGAACATCAGTGTTTATCTATAGTTTATGTTATTTGTTAACAAGTTCTCTTTGCCATTCTGAAAGTATATAATTATATACATACTGGAGCGATAGAACATCAGTGTTTATCTATAGTTTAGGTTATTTGTTAACAAGTTCTCTTTGCCATTCTGAAAGTATATAATACTGTACGTTCTGTATTTATTTATCTGCTTGGCAAATATGCATATCCATCCATTTCGTTGTTAAATGTTTTTCAATTAGTTTTAGTGGCCAAATATTCTTCCCACTTTTTGTCAAGCACAATTCTAAAACAAGGCTGCTAGCCCACCTAGGCTCTAGAAGCTTGCTCACCGCAAGAGTAGCGCCTAACGAGTTTCAGGCCTCGGCTATATGTAGTGGTTGCAGTGTTCTGAAAGCTTGCCTAGGCTGTGCATATAAGATTGCATGTCGTCCAGGTAACACCTAGCGAGTTTTCAAACTCTGTTGTTGAAGTGATAAAACCATTTGAATCCGGCAGCATCTGATGAATTGTATGACCGTGACTTATTCCATTACGTGCATGCAATCTCTAGCTACAAATCGATTTTACAATACTTTTATACCATTTTATTTGCTCAAGATTTTAAATAATTTATTGTGGTAAACAATTTTTTTTGTAGTAAACAATTTATACCAATACCAGTGTCACGTGGTGTTCTGGGTATATGGAATAATTACTTAATTTTAGATTACACTCACCTTTAAAATTGTTTTAAAATACACCCAAACTTATTAATTAGGTTTGTCTAAACTAAATAAACCTATAATTTAGGATAAATAATAAACTAACAAACAAATTATGTGATGGAATGTTATGTACCATTTGTGAACATTCCTAAACATAAAGCCCTAAACCCTATAAGTACCCTAAACTCTAAACCCTAAATCATAACCCCTAAACTTTAAACCCTAAACCATATACCTAAAACTCAATTCATTCATAACCCCTAAACCCTATAAGTACCCTAAACCATAACAACCTTAAACCCTAAACCATATATACAAAACTCAATTCTTTCATAAACCCTAAACCTTATACCCTGACCTCTAACCTAAAATCATATACCAAAAACTTAATTTCTCTATTTGTAAACTAACTTAAAAGTAAAATGATAAGTAGAAAATATAATTAACAAACCAATTTAGCTTTTTCTTTGTAAAGTTGAATGGGTGTAGTGCATCTAAAATATGTACAACAAGTTCTTACTTTTAAAACAGCTCATAATTCCAAATTGAAGCATTTTTTAACTTGAATTTATTTATGTAAACTAACTAAAGTAGTTGAATCATACATTTGAGACATAATGTACTGGGTTAATTTGCTGATTAATTACATACAAAGAAGCTGAGCCAAAAGAATTCTTTATTGCTAGCTAACTTTCCTTTATTTATACATGTATATATAATACATATTTTTGGAATAGCTAGCTATCACAGATTAAATACACTGAAATTAAAGAATTAAAGAATGATCAAAGTATGTTGGCGGATCATTTGCCCGCATACCTTTGAACTACAAGAACTGTTACTTGAACAGTTGATACAAATGAAAGAAAAAAAATAATGTTTCTGTTATCTATATATAAATATAAATATATATATATATATATATACACACATATATATATATGTAGATAGGCCTTCAGAATTCTTGGAAATAATATGAATGTATCAACGGGAGTTCGGCTTGGGAATGGTAGATTTTCCGCTGGGCGACCTTAGAAGGCGAAGCCACTTCTCTTCAGAGAGTAGGTTTGCAAACCTGCACATTGAAAATCAGAACTTTCTGTTAATATATATAATGTTATACATATTGTTTGTTGCATTATCAAAGAAAGTAATACCGGAGATAATGAAGAAAATAACATCCAATATATGTTAGTACTTGTATACCTTATAAGAGCCTCTTCATTGGTCTCATGATTGGAAGCCTCAAATCTGCCATTCTCCAAATTAACCCTAGACACTGGTTTCTTCAATAGGCCTTCTCCAACTTCTAGGAGATCGTTCAAATTTTTCTTTGTGGCTACATCTACAGAAGATACTTGTCCACGTAGCGTGTCATCCTGCATTTTCATTCCAGTAATCAATTATTAGAATTGTCCTTGTCAAAAGTAATCAATTATTTCATGGCTATCTAGAAGAATAAAATTACACAGATATAATTATAATAAGAACCTGAATTCGAAGATAGTTTTTCTCTGAGTGAAGGGCTTGGAAAACTACAGACAGGTGAAGATCGACCATATCGGCACTTGCATGACTGAAAACGTTTATGATTGGGGTGGAACCCCCACTGGTTAACCATTTCAAGATGCCCCATCTAGCTGCGGTCGGCGCATTGTACTTATATTCAGTTTTTGGTGAGCCAGTTCCTAATGATATAACCAAAAACCGGCCATAGTCCAAGGGTTTTATAGGGAAAAAATCCGAGCTGCCCTTGTTTATCTCCTTTGTAACTTCACCAATAGCAAGGAGAGTCTGAAATAAAAGAAAAATTATGAGTTCAAGGTTAATTATATGGTTTATTGATCATCAATCTTAGATGGAATACATATATGTAATCTTATTTCTAGTACTTAAGTAATTACCGGATTATTTGCAGCGACACCGCCATCTATAAGGTTGAACTCTCTTACGTTCCCTTCAGCGTCCTCAGTTTCAAAATAATGAGCTGGAAGATAAGTTGGTGCTGCTGAGGTCGCGATGCTTATGTCTGAAAGCAAAGCATCAAAGGATGGCTTCGCTTTCACCTGATGTTAACCCAATAGAAGGATGCATATATGTAAGATTTACTTACTCCAGCAATAAGCATATATACCATCGCATGCTATTAGTGGATTGCTAATTCTAAACAGAACAAACAGCAAATAGCACGTACCTCAAAGCTGGAAAAGATTGTTGGCTGGAGATTCTTTATATCAAACGTAGGAATGACAACGTTGGTCAATGTCTGATGCAGTTTCTTGTTACCTAGATTTTCCTTGATCAAGCTATGTAGATATTTCCCATCGTATTTTGGTCCTACTAAAGATTTGATGATGCTTATAAGTTGAGGAAACGGCCACCATCTGTCGAGGGTTTCAGAAATTCAAAGCTGATTAGTTACTTAA
Source organism: Comarum palustre (assembly GCA_951800085.1). Taxonomy (NCBI): domain Eukaryota; kingdom Viridiplantae; phylum Streptophyta; class Magnoliopsida; order Rosales; family Rosaceae; genus Comarum; species Comarum palustre. The sequence continues at coordinate 24,660,570 of OX637579.1, forward strand.
AATACTTGGATTGATATCTAGATAGCTAGCATAGGTTTAAAAGAATATATGCAAGCATTACGTACGTCTTCTGGGGGAAGATTTTGGGGCTATGATTCAGGTAGAAGTCCTTTATATCTTTAGCAGCAAACACCGGTCGGTTATTCTCATCTGGGGCTGTAAGCATGGCCGTCACAAGACCTCCAGTGCTTGTCCCTGAAATCACATCAAAATAGTCCGCGAGTCTTACATCTTCCCCATCCAGCTTCTGCAAAATGATCAATGACTTTATTAGATGGGAAATGTACGAGTCGAACGGCACATTTTGATCACATGGTATTACCCTAAGCTCTGCACATGTTTATCTCTATTGATATATATATATATATATATATATATATATATATATTATGCGCCAATGTGATACCTCAAGCAATATTACTGATATCGGACATGCACGCATGTTCGTGTTGGCATCGATAGTGAATACAATAACTACTTAACTTGCAAAATCAAGTGCATGGCCCAACAAAATTCAAGTACCTGAAGTTCAGATTCGAGAAAAGCAAGGATGGTTCCTGGGATTAGCCCTCTTATTCCACCTCCATCAATGCTTAAAACAGTGATTAGGTTTCCATAAGTTGGTGCCTGTAGTGGGATGCTTTTGGTTCTTTCCATGTGAATGATTCAGAAAGTCTGAGATGCTGCTATATATCTGAGCGAGTAAGGGATAAAGATCGAGTTTGTAATTGAACTGATGATGTACTTTAGAAGAAGATGCTTTAGGATAATAGTTCGAGTTATTTGGTGACGAATTGATATTAGAGAGAACTAGTACAGGTATTTATAGACTCCCAAACTCATAATATTCCTAGAATCAACAGTCATTGAATCAACTCGCCCCCAAAGTGTCTGAATAACTGAAATGTCAATGATCGGATTAACGCGATTCAAAAAACTTGACCCGGTTTTGTACAACTTCCGGGATATGGTTCAAGTTGGACCGCATGCACGTATAACCATATATAATTATTCGAATGTTCATGTCAAGTCCAGCATGCCCTCTTTGCTACAGCTCAATGTACATTGTTTCCCTGCATTTGTGAGAAATGCAGAATAGTAGGTGAGACTGTATGAGAATTGTAGGTATGACTGCTTAGCTGAAGCATCGAATTGGTTAGCAAGGAGACGGGTGAGTTAGGCCTAATCTGTGATAAAATAGTCTGGGGTTCAACTCTAAAACCAATTGGCAATAGAGAGAGTGACCCAAACCCTTATAAACTCACAGGCAAGGTCTCATATTCCCGATGTGGGATATATTTCTCAACACGCCCCCGCACGTGTGGCGAATCTTTAAGCCTAACACGTGGACAACAACTTGGGTGGTCGTGGAGTTCGTGTGGCCTTTGGGCTTCACACGTGTACGTGGGTAACCCGCTCTGATACCATGATAAAGTAGTCTGTGGTTCAACTCTAAAACCAATTGGCAATAGAGAGAGTGACCCAAACCCTTATAAACTCACAGGCAAGGTCTCATATTCCCGATGTGGGATATATTTCTCAACAATCTCCTAAAAATTAAATTGCCTGATTCTGAAGTAAAAACTTGATTGTTTATTAGTTTCAAATTATCTTTTTGTAGCTAACATATAGTGAAGGCAATTCTGGTGAGACTGATGATGCAGCAATTCAAGGATATCATACTAAATCAAGTTTTACGCATGATTAATCAATTCGATTCGCATAAGGCGGCAAGGATTGTCGATCAACGATGGCATAGAGGGCTTGAAAAGGTCAATATATATGATAACTTGCCAAAGTGATTGATCAAACATAACCGTACAAGGACTTGTACGAAACTGAAAATGTTGGTGGTATAACATTCCATTAACACGCCTCTGTACTCTAACCTGCAGTGATGATGGTAGAGATGAAAGATCCAGGCCGGAAATGTTCATAATTTAATCATATTCTATTGCCACATGTTTCTCCTGTTCGTAATTTTGTGTTGAATTTGTCATCTATTTGTTATCGTAAACTTCAAATACACTATAATCATTTAGGATATCATCAAGTACATCATCTTCAGTGCTGCAGATGATAAACCGAAATTGACCATATATATGGATTTTGTAAGTAAATGAATAACTCAGACGGCTTTGATCAGCTGTATCAAAAAAAACAACCGCACGATGTCATCATGAGTATTGAAGAACAGGCACTACAGCAAAATCAGCCCTTGAGTCTTAACATTAAGTAATATTTCAGTTTCCTTCTGTTATGCCTAATGACGACAGACTATTCTTTCAGCTTTTGTCTCTGTAATAATTTGCTAAGTTTGCTGATGATTACTTCAAGATACTACATATGTAGGTATATAATCTTGTTTGAAGAGATTTCCCTCACAAGCATTTCTTACTGTAAAGTGTAAACCCTTCAATCCCGAATTTACCTGATGTTCATGATCAGAATAAGAACCCTAGCTAGCCTGCTATTGGAGCATATTATAATATATGTCTTTGAAATTTGAATATATATCATTAGTTTGATCAATAAATTTTATGGTCAAACTATATATTGTGTTCGATCAAGTTGAAATAATCATACTCCATGTTCCATGAATTGAAGGGATTGTTTTTATTAATTTATTGAGGAAAATGATTTGCAAAGACGTAAACATGTCGTAGGAGCGATAGAACATCAGTGTTTATCTATAGTTTATGTTATTTGTTAACAAGTTCTCTTTGCCATTCTGAAAGTATATAATTATATACATACGGGAGCGATAGAACATCAGTGTTTATCTATAGTTTAGGTTATTTGTTAACAAGTTCTCTTTGCCATTCTGAAAGTATATAATACTGTACGTTCTGTATTTATTTATCTGCGTGGCAAATATGCATATCCATCCATTTCGTTGTTAAATGTTTTTCAATTGGTTTTAGTGGCCAAATATTCTTCCCACTTTTTGTCAAGCACAATTCTAAAACAAGGCTGCTAGCCCACCTAGGCTCTAGAAGCTTGCTCACCGCAAGAGTAGCGCCTAACGAGTTTCAGGCCTTGGCTGTATGCTGTGGTTGCAGTGTTCTGAAAGCTTGCCTAGGCTGTGCATATAAGATTGCATGTCGTCTAAGTAACACCTAGCAAGTTTTCAAACTTTGTTGTTGAAGTGATAAAACCATTTGAATCCGGCAGCATCTGATGAATTATATGACCGTGACTTATTCCATTACGTGCATGCAATCTCTAGTGTTTGCTAATCCTAAGTGTAGGAGTGGCATAGTAATATAGACTCGTAGTACGGGTGTCGTTTCTACCGAGAATAAAGTAAAATACACAAAATCGTAAGTACTGAAATAGAAAACAAATGAATGAGTTTAATTTGAGAGATGGTTGAATTATGAGAAACACTAAGGTTCCGGTTTCCACCTTAAATCACTTATGCTATTATATTAATTCGACTCTTTCTATTGAAGCTTATTCAATAAAATTGACTCTAGAGATAAATTCAATCAATATCGTTCATATTCATAAACCAAATAATCTCATGGGAATTTCTCAAGCATAACATGTACCTATGATAACAACCTATTAAGATATAATTTCACAAGAAATTATCAATCCATGCCACCTGCTCAATACTATATATTGAAAGCATGAATATTTTTACTAAACAATAGGAAAAAAATGACTGAACCTATGAATTAAATTATCAAATACTCATAAATTAAACAAAAAAGTAGAAGCAGAAATTAAAATTGAACAACCAAAAACTGAATTTGCATTGAAGTTCATTGTCGAATCGAACTAATAAAAATTACATAAGTAATCCAAGGGTTCACCCCTAGCCTTAGTTATGAGATTAGTTATATATAATAGAAATTTAAAACAAAAATAAACATTGAGTTTTTTTCGTGAGAGTACAGATGAATTTTTAGCGGAAGAGAAGGTGAAGGGAGAGAAGAGGCGATCTGAACGGCATACTGCACAAACCCTTTTATACTTCCAAAAATCATGAATTACTCAATGAAAAACCAGACCGAAAGCAAAAAACCAGACCGAACCGGGTCTATACGGTTTGGTTTGTGGTTTGGGTCCTGTAGAAACCGAACCGGACCGAAAAACCGTTTATAAAAAATAAAAAATAATAAAAAAACCAATATGAAGTAAGAATGAAATAGATTTTAAATATGGAAGTGTTTTGATTTTTCTTATTTCAATTATACAAATTGGTTTCACTACTAGAATAAAAGAATTAGGCAACAAACTATTTTCGTCTCTTAAAACAAACCAAAAACAAATGATCATTTTGACTTATTTATTAGGTTTTAAGCAAATGCACAACTTTGTGAACCAACTTTGTGAACCAACTCTATATAAAAGCAAAATTATCAAAAATATTGTGAAATAAGATTTTTTCGGAATGGTGAAATACGGCTATGGTTCAAAAATCACTTAATTCGGGTAACGTCTCGGTGCCGATATTAGCTGTCAACCTTATTTACCTTTATTAGTCCATATGAGGAGGCTTATCGTCGGAAGGTAAATGTCCCAAAATTTTTATATGGGTGGTTATGTCTCATCTACGTGAGAGTTTTTCTTGTGGAATGTTCGACTAAACTACGTCATATAGAGGTAGATATGAGTGTTTCCGTGTGATTAGTGACGATGGATTATGGTTGACCGTTTCGATCGAGTCCTTAACTTTGTCAGATCCAGTTTAATTTTTTCCCACATACATATTTTGTCATAATGATCATATCTAACGGTCAAATTTTTGTTTGTGAGTTTTAGTTATCAGAATCAGAATTTGCCTACTAATATTATATAATTTGTTTAGTAGTTTGTAAATAAATGTACAACTTTGTGAACCATAACCATTTTTAACTATAATGAGAAGAAAAATTATCATTTAAAAAAAAACCAGAAAAAACCGAACCGTAGGTGTGGTTTGGTTTGCGGTTTGGCCTATCGAATAGTTAACAACCGAACCAGACCGAACTGATGTATAACATTGGTTTGGTTCGCGGTTTGAGGTGTAAACCGGAGCCAGCCCTATGATTAATATGCTCAAATGGACTTACCATATGCTCAACCCTTGTGAATAACTCCACAGACCACAGACTGCCTATTTTAAGGATCGAGAGGAACTTCAAAAGGTAAAATATAGGGCTAAGCTAAGGGTATGAAATGAAGGGTAAGAAATCACAAAAGATCTTAAGGACCTAGCAGAGCATTTACAAACCACCTTATGTCTACATACCGAGGGCCAAATTTCATCTAGTTGGGCCCACACGTCATTCCAAACATTGTGAAAAAGAACAAAGACCAGATATTCAGTTTTGGGTCTTCGAACATAAACAAAACTCCTAATTCACAAACAAGAGACTTAATCCACTTTTTTTCTCTTTTCTTTACCGTTTTCTTTGATGTATATTTCGTTTTTTTAATTTACAGCTCATTTTTGTTTTGGACAAGTCACATTCCCCACACTTGCTTCCTTATCATCCCAATACAAAATACATCACATGATCATGCTCTACTAGGCCCTAAGGACAAGGGTAAAGGCATTCCTGTACTAAGCTCAAGGTGTAGATTTATAAGGGTAATGAAAGAAAGGTTTAACATAGGCTCAAATGGGTTCAATTACGGGATGTGTTGCGCACACAAATAGGGACACAAGTATATTTGGCATTGGTGATAATCCTAAAAAGTTCTTGTTTTCATTTCCAAAATCAAGGCATATAGTGACTATAAGTTTCGAAATTCAAAAGAGCAAGTTCTAGTTAACCTCTATAGTGTATTTAAAAACTATCGCATGCAATCACAGTAAAAAAACGAGGTTACAAAGATGATAGCCAAGAAAATCAGAATTATATCATTTTACTCTCCAATGAAAAAGACACATAAAAAAACTCAAAATCTCACAATTAAGGGTCATATGAATTGAAACTCGTCCTAACATGTTCATTCTATACCAAAGTCTCAAGCCATATCTACTACAAGTACGTCTGTATCACATAAGACTCGATTAACCAAAGAATGTTATGCTCATCATCTCAATTTAATGATAATCTTAAGCCATGATTTCAAAAGATTAATATCATCCTAGACTTGTTAAGGGTTCCTATGACGCAAAACCAAAAACAAAATAAAAACAAAGATATTTTTTTAAAACGTGAACAGTAATTAGTTATTTTTTTATTTAAAAAAATGAGACTGACAAGTTGCTACTCCCTCCAACTTGAAATAAACATTGTCCACAATGTGATGATCAATAACAAAAGATAACAGACAAGTTATCAAAAGTAAGAGTGAGTAGGAAAGAGTGCACCTGAAAGAATAGATATTTCTGAGCAAGACCCTGCAACTTGTTAGTGACCAAAACAAAAAATAAAATCAAACTAACACAATATTACAATTTACAAGAAGTGGACTTGGAGTCCAGCACATCAATCTTCATAGACATGATTTTCTAGAAAGATGGTTTCATCCTCTAGAACAATATTCTTCAAAAATGGTTTCAATCGCTGCCCATTAACTTTAAACACATTACCATTTTTTGGATCCTCAACTTCAATAGCACCAAAATGGAAGACTCTTTTAACCACCAAATGACCTGTCCACCTAAAACGAAGTTTACCAGGAAACAAATGCAATCTAAAATTATACAAAAGAACTTTTTGACTTGGTTCAAAAGTTTTCCTCAGAATTTTCTTATCATGGAAAATTTTCATTCGTTCTTTGTAAATCCTAAAATTTTCATATGCTTCATTTCGAATCTCTTCTAGCTCGTTGAGCTGAAATTTCCTAAGAGAACTTGCACCATTTAGACCAAAGTTGAATGTCTTAATAGCCCAGTAAGCTTTGTGTTCCAATTCAACAGGTAAGTGACAAGGTTTTTCATATATTAATGTATAAGGGGACATGCCAAATGGGGATTTATAAGCTGTACGGTAAGCCCAAAGTGCATCATTTAATCTTAAAGACCAGTCTTTACGGTTTGGGTTTACAGTTTTTTTCTAAAATTTGTTTAATCTTCCTATTAGCAAGTTCAACCTGTCCACTAGTCTGTGGGTGATATAGGGTAGCTACCTTATGAGTAACTCCATATTTCTTCATCAAGGCCTCAAAAGGCTTATTACAGAAGTGTTTACCCCCAACACTGATAATAGCCCGTGGTGTCCCATGTCTAGAGAAAATATTTTGTTTCGAAAATTTCAAAACGGTTTTATGATCATTTTTCCTACAAGGAACAGCTTCAACCCATCTAAAAACATAATCAATACTAACCAAGATATACAAATATTCAATTGATGCAGGAAACAGACCCATAAAATCAATGCCCCAACAATCAAATATCTCAATGACCAAAATAAGATTCAAAGGCATCATATTTCTACGAGTTATTGCTCCTAACTTTTGACAACGCTCACATGTGCGACAATATGCATTAGTGTCTTTAAACAAAGTTGTCCAATAAAAACCATATTGCAAAATTTTAGCAGCTGTTTTCCTAACAGAAAAATGGCCACCACATGCTTCATCATGCCAAAAAGATATCACATCATGCATTTCATTATCAGGGACACATCTTCTATAAATCTAATCAGCACAGTACTTAAATAAATAAGGATCGTTCCAAAAGAAACTGCGTACCTCCACCAGAAATTTTTTCCTATCTTGTGCATTCCAATCCGAAGGGATTTTACCTGTAACAAGGTAATTAACAATATTAGCAAACCAGGGTAACTCAGATATAGCAAAAAGTTGCTCATCAGGAAAAGAATCATTAATAAAATGCATGGCTGGTTTTTCATCAAGAACCAATCGAGATAAATGATCCGCCACCACTTTCTCTACTCCTTTCTTGTCTTTGATAGTAATGTCAAATTCTTGGAGTAGTAGGATCCACCGAATGAGTCTAGCTTTTACATCCTTCTTAGTGAGAAGGTATTTCAAAGCTGCATGGTCAGTAATAGGGGATCCAATAAGGTAAGTACGAAATTTATCCAAGGCAAACACTACGGCAATAAGCTCTTTCTCAGTTATTGAATAATTCATTTGAGCACTATCTAGAGTTTTACTTGCATAGTGAATGACATAAGGTTTCTTATCTTTTCTTTTCCCCAAAACAGCCCCTATTGCATAATCATTAGCATCACACATAATTTCAAAAGGCAAATTTCAATCAGGTGGTTGCACAATAGGAGCAGAAGTTAACATTTCAATTAATCTTTTAAATGCAACTTGACACCCATCCTTCGATAAAAGATTACACAAAGATCTAGATATGATACTGAAATCCTTTATAAATCTCCTGTAAAAACTAGCATGTCTTAAAAATGATCTAACATCTTTCACACTCTTTGGAACAGGCAATTTAGCAATTAATTCAATTTTAGACTTGTCTACCTCAATTCCTTTAGCAGAAATAATGTGACCAAGAACAATTCCAGAAGAGACCATGAAATTACATTTTTTCCAGTTTAACACAAGATTTTTCTCTTCACATCTTATCAGCACTTTTTCAAGATTAGACAAGCATTCATCGAACGAATCACCAAAAGCAGTTATATCATCCATGAAAACTTTAACACATTCTTCTACCATGTCACTAAAAATACTAATCATGCATCTTTGAAATGTGGCAGGAGCATTACACAAACCAAATGTCATTCTACGAAAAGCAAAAGTGCCAAAAGGACATGTAAAAGTTGTTTTCTCTTGATCATCAATGTCAATTTCAATCTGATAATAATCTGAGTAACCATCCAGAAAACAGTAAAATTCATGACCTGTAATCCTTTCTAAAATTTGATTAATGAAGGGTGTTTATAGGTGGAACCTAATATTTCATCTTTACCGGGTTACAATTAAATGTGAAGCCACTCTGGGCCCTTTGTCTGGGCCCAATTCGCCATAAAGCTAAGTAAAGCAAGGGAAACTACTCCCACATTGGAAAGGGACAGGAATGCTGCCTTCAATGCTACTATAAGTACCGGCACGTGCATCCCGGTAAGAAGGGGAACTTCTTGACTATTATTGATCTTTCTGCTTAATTGACAGTGTCTAACTTAAGCATCGGAGTGGCTTCCCTCGGTAAACCCGGGGACGCCTCTTTGACGTGTTTGTTCTTTGCACAGGAAAACTCGGAATACAAGGAAGTTCGCTATTTCTGGAGCCGTGCCACCCGCTAAAGGGACCGCGAGCCACCCGGAAACAATTGGTGCTCTCGTTGAGAGCCGAACTCAAGACCTCACGCTTACCAAATGGACGCCAGCCAGACTTGCTAAGGTAATAACCCCAGTAGGGAATCCTCCGGGTTATGGAAACTCGCGAATTTTTGACAGTGCATACATCAAACCCGCTACCCTCCCACCCGCTTGATAATAGGTACCAAGTTATCTACAAATGCCCAAATTTATTATGTTTGATGTTATATATAAAGCCTTTCAGGCCCACATAAAACCCTACCGGGTTATGTTTATCAATCAGTTTGTTGAGTGAATGCAGGCGATCTCCACATGACGTGAAATATTGCAAGCCTTTAACGGCCTTATTTCACTGTCAAAACTCGACAAGCTCCGATAATCTCCGATAATCTCCGGTCTACATGACGTGAAATATTGCAAGCCTTTAACGGCCTTATTTCACTGTCAAAACTCGACAAGCTCCGATAATCTCCGATAATCTCCGGTCTACATGACGTGAAATATTGCAAGCCTTAACGGCCTTATTTCACTGTCAATCTCCGATAATCTCCGGTCTACAAGACGTGAAATATTGCAAGCCTTAACGGCCTTATTTCACTGTCAAAACTCGACAAGCTCCGATAATCTCCGGTCTACATGACGTGAAATATTGCAAGCCTTAATGGCCTTATTTCACTGTCAATCTCCGATAATCTCCGGTCTACATGACGTGAAATATTGCAAGCCTTAACGGCCTTATTTCACTGTCAAACTCGGCAAGCTCCGATAATCTCCGGTAATCTCCATGACGTGAAATATTGCAAGCCTTAACGGCCTTATTTCACTGTCAAAACTCGGCAATCTCCGGTAATCTCCATAACTTGAAATATTGCAAGCCTTTCACGGTCTTATTTCAGTCTTTGAAAGTTCTAACGGACCTGTAAAGCCCTAGCGGCATTGTTTTTATTTACATGCCTAACCGGCACTAATGTGTATATTTTGTCAACACACACATTTGCATCAGATTACCGTGTTATTTGGCAGGAAGCCCTTGGAAGTCCTTATGGACCCGTAAAGCCCTAGCGGCACTTTTTATTTACATTCCAAACCGGCATTATATGTGTAAATTGTCACCACTTGCAGGTTATGCATCGGGTTGGAAGTCCTTATGGACCCGTAAAGCCCTAGCGGCACTTTTTATTTACATGCCAAACCGGCATTATATGTGTAAATTGTCACCACTTGCAGGTTATACATCGGGTTGGAAGTCCTAACGGACCCGTAAAGCCTTAACGGCCCTATTTTTATTAACATGCCAAACCGGCATTATATGTGTAAATTTTGTCAACATTTGCAGGTTTTGCATCAGATTACCGTGTTATTTGGCAGGAAGCCCTTGGAAGTCCTAACGGACCCGTAAAGCCCTAGCGGCTCAGTTTATCATACCCCCGCCAGTGCTCGAGCCGCCACGTCCTCCCCGGGGCCGTATGATAAACTGTCCCCTACGGAGCGGTGGCCGGTTTTGAGGACCACCGACAATCCCACCACGGGAAGTATCTCTCCGGGCTGCTGAAGAACGAACCGAGGGACTTCGAACCGGGTTTGTAAGAGCCCTAGGGTTTGCAGCCACAGCAGGAGTCGACCGGGAGGTGCCTGCAGCCTCATCAGGTCTGACATGACCTTGGTGACCATCATAACCGGCTTTGTCGAGCCAGCCTTGGCGAATCCCAGTGCTAACAATTTTGGCACGAGCCTCAGCCCTTGCCGACCGCAGCTTCAGCTCAAACTCGGGACTCGCCAGAAACTCGGAGACAGCAGAGTCCCTGGCCCGGGAAACAGACTGCACCAATTCTCCTTTCTGCTGCTCCAGAGAAGTCACTTGCTGCTGCAGCGCTTGATTCTGTTGAGTAAGCTGAGCAATAGCGGCATCTTGTGCACACCGGTCCTCCCGGTGACACTCAATGACCCTCTCAAGCTCCGAGTTTTTGGTCACAAACTCCGCTATTTGTTCTTCTGCCTTGGCCAACTCCGCCCACGATGCGACCGCTGCTGCGCTTGCCTCTTCCCGGAACTGAGCCAGGCATTCTTCGCTAACGGTCGCTTGGTCCCGGGCCGCCCGGAGATCTTCCCTGAGCTCTCTCTCCCTCTCGGGGATTCCTTCATTAATTAGCCGATCAGCTGCCAAGTATGACATCCTGACCGCCTACAAAAAACAATTTAGCGGGTTAGTATCAAAAAAAAAAAACCCGGAGAGAGAGGAACTTACTTATCAGTGGTTGGAAGTCACCCGGTACTTGAAGCGCGTATCCCGGGTCTTGAAAGTTTCTTATCAAGAAACTTTTCTCCCTCCAGGTCCGGCTCACGGAGGTTGGCAGGTCCTCGACAATCTTCTTAAAAGTCGCCTTGGACTTCAGTTGGATAGTCCCGCTAAAACCCGCCTTCCGGGAGCACTCGGCCCGGTACATGGCGTGCAACTCGTGGTATGTTGGCATCTGCTGCTTCAGTACTTTGTACATAACGCACAACCCGAGTAGCTGCCTCCACATGTTCGGGCCAATTTGTCCGATTGCGAAGTTGCTCGCAGCCAAGAGATACTGCACCTCTGCCTTTAGCGGGAGTGACAGCCCGCATCGTAGCTGATACTCGTGGCACAGCGTCCACCCATTCCCGGGAGCGAAGAACTGGTCCTCGGGTTCTAAAGGCCGTATTTCAACAGACTCGGGGATTTTCCAGTTGCTCCTTAGCTCCACGATCTCCTCTGCTGTCAGTGAGTACCCGGGAGGGTCGAGAGCGGTCCCATCAGTGAAGGTTACAGACGCAAACTCGGGGACGTGAGTGTCCATTGCTTCGTTGGCCATCTGCAAAACACAAAAACACGGGGGCGTCAACAAACCCCAGGTAACCCGACACCACAAAACTGAATTCCCACAGTAACGCAGAAACCTAGAAAACCTTCGTGGGAACCCAGAAACAGTACACAAAATCGTCCCAAAACACTCAAAAAGGAGGGAAGAAGAAACAATACCTTACTTATGAGGGTTTGAGGGGGTTTTTGAGATCGATTTGAGTTGGGAAATCCAAAGAAACAGCGACAAAGGGAGCGAAAGCAAAAGCACGAAAAAGTTATCGGTTTGGAAGGTGAGACAAAACTGTCACCCTCAACCCCTATTTATACAGTTAGGGGCGTGCACTGAAGGGACGTTTCAGTTTCTCGTAGGAAACGACACGTGTCACGCATGCCGCTTCACAAAACCGAAAAACTTTTCAGTTTCCTCCCACTACAATCCGGAGACGTCGTTTTGAATTCTCAACAAAAAGAGTGTCTGCGGGTTACGCTTGCGTACGGACTTGGGGGACTGGGTACCCCGGGTTTGGTTGCTAACTTTGTAACCCGGTAAAGAAAAGATTTTAAGTCCCCACCCAAGCGTACCCCTTGACTGAGGACTTGGGGGACTTGTTTATAGGTGGAACCTAATATTTCACCTTTACCGGGTTACAATTAAATGTGAAGCCACTCTGGGCCCTTTGTCGGGGCCCAATTCGCCATAAAGCTAAGTAAAGCAAGGGAAACTACTCCCACATTGGAAAGGGACAGGAATGCTGCCTTCAATGCTACTATAAATACCGGCACATGCATCCCGGTAAACAGACAACTTCTTAACTATTCTTGAGTTTTATGCTTAATTGACAGTGTCTAACTTAAGCATCGGAGTGGCTTCCCTCGGTAAACCCGGGGACGCCTCTTTGACGTGTTTGTTCTTTGCACAGGAAAACTCAGAATACAAGGAAGTTCGCTATTTCTGGAGCCGTGCCACCCGCTAAAGGGACCGCGAGCCACCCGAAAACAAAGGGCAAGGGGAAATGATATTTCCTAGTTGCAGAGTTAAGTTTCTTGTAATCTATGCACATGCGCCAACTAGAAACAACCCTAGTAGGGACCAACTCATTTTTATCATTTTTCACCACAGTTATTCCAGATTTCTTAGGTACAACCTGCGTAGGACTAACCCATTTACTATCAGAAATTGGGTAAATATTACCTGCATCCCATAATTTCAAAATCTCACTTTTAACAACTTCTTTCATTGTTGGATTTAGTCTACGTTGTGGTTTCCTAGATGGTTTAGCATCCTCTTCTAAAAGAATTTTATGCGTACAAACAAGAGGGCTAATTCCCTTAATATCAGTAATAGACCAACCAAGGGCAGATTTATGAGCGTTCAAAACATTCAACAACTTACCTTCCTGCTCAAATGTAAGAGAAGAAGATATTACCACAGGAAATGTGTCGTTCGGGCCTAAAAAGACATGTTTCAGACCTGCTGGAAGAGGTTTCAGCTCCACTTTTGGTACCTCAACACTTAAATATTTGCTCTCAATTCGTGGTCGCAGCTCCTCAAACTTGGGTGTCCATCTATTTACTTCCTGGGCCTGAAAAGAGTCAAAGTATGAACTTATTTCAGCAATTTCAGCAATGTTATGAGAATTTCAATCATATGAATTTGTGAGAAAACTTTCTAATGCATCAACAACATTGTTCCTAACATATTGCTCATGAGCCAAAGTGTCAATAAAATCAACAAATTTACATTCCCCATCTTCATATGGCTGCCTAAACACATTGAAAATATTCACTTCCATTGTCATGTTTCCAAAACTCAATTTCATTACTCCACTCCTGCAATTAATATTAGCATCACATGTAGCCAAGAACTGACGACCTAAAATAATGAGAATTTAATTTTCAGCATGTGGAATAGGTTCTGTGTCTAAAACAATAAAATCAACAGGGTAATAAAATTTGTCAACTTGGACCAACACATCCTCAATCGTTCCCCTTGTTCCTAAAACTAAATTTCATTACTCCACTCCTGCAATTAATATTAGCATCACATGTAGCCAAGAACGGACGACCTAAAATAATGGGAATTTGATTTTCAGCATGTGGAACATGTTCTGTGTCTAAAACAACAAAATCAACAGGGCAATAAAATTTGTCCACTTGGACCAACACATCCTCAATCGTTCCCCTTGGAATTTTAATAGAACGATCAACAAATTGCAATTTGAGCCCTGTAGGCTGCAAGTCACTAAGACCTAGTTGTAAATACACTGAATAAGGAAATAAGTTCACACTAGCACCCAAGTCAAGTAAAGCACAGTCAATAAAATTATCTCCAATTACACAAGAAATAGTAGGACTACCAGGATCTTTATATTTTAGAGGAATCTTATTTTACAGTACCGAACTAACATAAGCAACTAAAAATGCAGTTTTCTTCACATTATGCTTTCTTTTCACAGTACACAAGTCTTTTAAAAATTTAGCATAAGATAACACCTGCTTAATTGCATATAACAGGAGAATATTTATCTTTACTTGCCTAAAAAGTTCAAAAATTTTAGAATTTTGGTTCACTTTCTTTAAAGGAAGCAAAGCTTTAGGAAACGGTGCAGGTGCATGGTAATTTTCAGCAACTTCATTCTTCTTAGGTTCATTCAACTCATTCTTATTCTTAGGTTTTTCTATCTCCTTCACAGGGGGTTCATTATCAATAATTCTTCCATTCCTAAGAGTAAGAGAGTCAGTATGTTCAAATATTTCAACTGAATTGACACGTTTTGGATTTGGTTCAGTACTGGAAGGAAACCTCCATTTTTCATTAAAAGCTAGAGAATTAGTCAATTTAGAGATTTGACCCTTAATTTCCTTATTCTTCTCAACTAACTGACCAAACATTGCATCATTCCTTTGATTTTGTTTTTGCTACTCTTGCATGAATATTTGCAAAGTGTCACTCAGTGATGGCTTGGAATTGAATGTATTAGGTGTTGAAAATTGAGGGTTAGAGACACTTACCTGGGGTTGTAGTTCATTACTCCAACGAAAATTTGGGTGATTATGCCTTGTTGCATGATTGTAAGTCTCTGAATATGAAGGATATGGTCGCTGATAATTTCTCAATGCGGCTACATGTGGTTCATTCATAACCTGTAAAGAAGGACAATTTTGACCAATGTGACCAATCTCATAAAAATAATCACAAACCTGATTACATAAAGAATTTTAAGGCACATGAGGTTTATTTAAACCAGCAACCAAAGACTCATATTTCATCTTCCAATGATCTTCCTCTTTTAATTGATAAATTCCTTTACTTACAGAAGGTCTAGAGCGATCAGTGCTCTCAAAAGCAGAAAAGTCATTCTATTGGTGGGTTTTCATGGATATTTCATCTAAAAATGCTATGGCTTCATCAGGATCTTTTCTCATAAAATTTCCATTGCACATAGACTCAATAAACTGACGATCACGAGAGAGAAGTCACTCATAAAAATAGCTAGCCAAGCGCCAACTTTCAAAACCATGGTGTGGGCATAAACTTAAAAATTTCTTAAATCTTTTCTATGTCTGATACAATGATTCATTTTCATTTTGAGCGAAAGTAGAAATTTTTCTCTTTAAATCAATTATCTTATGATTAGGAAAATATTCATTGAAAAATGCTTCAATCATTTCAGTCCAAGAACCTATGGATCTAGCCCCTAAAGAATATAACCAAGTTTTAGCTTTGTCTCTCAAAGAAAATGGAAAAAAAATTTAGCTTGACATAATCAACATCTACAACTATCATAAAATGCAACAACTTCTTCCTCAAATGCTCTAACATGTACATATGGATTTTCATTTTCCAAACCATGTAACACAGGAAGGAGTTGAACAATATCAGGTCTAAAATCAACATTAGGCATGTTAGGTGGTAACATAATACAAGAGGGTTGAGCACTACATGTGGGATGCAAGTAATTATGCAAAGTCCTAGCATGAGGTGGTGGAAGCAAATTATTGTTAACATTGTTATTCAGAACATTGTTGTTTAGAACATTATTATTTAGCATATTATTATTTAGAACATTATTATTCAGAACGTTATTTCTTTCATTGTTATCACCCATTTTTCTGATGAGGTAGATGAACTAGAAGGCTCAAACAAGTTACCAAATAAAGTTTCACACTTAGGCTTATGTTCAAACTCAGGTTTCTTAGCAAATCTACCTAGATGGTTTCTATGCCGCATAAAAGAAAATAAAAGAACATAAAATAAAAATAAACTAAACTATACTAACTAACTAACCAACAGAAAATAAAAATATGACAAATGTACCGAATGGAGAAAACGAATTCTGCGTGCAACGGCTCCAAAAATTACTTGTTAATCCTAAGTGCAGGAGTCGCGTAGTAGTATAGACTAATACGTTAAAAATGTTAATGGATAAAAAAGTTAAGAATTACATAGTTATCACATGTTACAAAACTTACAAGATAGAAAAATTAGGAGTTAAGGGTTAGAGTTAAATAAATTTACAACACAAAAAATTCAACGTAAATTCTGCAAAGGATTTTCAATCCCCAGCAACGGCGAAATTTTAACGAGGGCAAAACCTGCATCAAATAAACTCACATCGTTGGTAGTATCGTAGTAAACAAGGGTTATCGTATAGGGCCAAAGATTGAGGGTACCTCGCAAACTAAAAACAAGGGTTAGTATAAATCACAACAATTATTAAAAATTATTACAAACTAAAAATAAATTACAAAAAAAACGAAAGAACTTTCTTTGCTCTCTTAGCGCAAGCACTAAGAAAGTAAGTTAATTCCTTTCCTTAGGAATATCCAGATTCTTGGCTAGCATCCAGGCTGCCATAGTTAGCTACATCCCTCAGGGTTAAACATCTGGGGCTAACCTGTATACTGGATGTTTAGAGGTCTGCCCATCCCTCAAACACTTTAGTGCCACCTAAAGGGTAGATAGGCGACGGATGTGCTAAAATGGCGGGACTAGAGACTAAGAGTGCGTGTTGCTTGGAGGGTCATTTCCCATCTTAGTAAGAGCTTTCCAAAGAAATAGCTTTTATATATAGTGCCAATCTAACACAAGCGAACCAACTCTGTTTTGTCAACACCCTTATTAGAGCCACGGTAAGACTCTTGTCGAATACCCCGGAACTCATTTGATTTCAATGCCTTAAAGTGATTACTGTTCTTGACGAACAGTAGTTAAAAACATAAATAAAAAACTAACTTAAACTACTCAGAAAATTACCAAAATTTATAGAGATATATTAGACACACATATGAATAACTGTACAAAATTTCAGGGGAATCAGAGTTCAATTGGTATGAAAATAAATTAATACAAAGCAGAGGACAAAAGAATGACGAAAATCTTAAACTAAAAAGAAACAAAAACCTAAGCTACTATATACATGTGATCATCTTCTCTTACACACAAACAGCCTTTCAAACTATATAATCAAGTTATCACAATGTTTCTATTTGCAAAACATAAAAACCATGCCAACTTTATGCAAGAACTGATTTCGAAGTACTAGTCGAACGCGGTCTGTAGAACCTCATAAAAAAATCCCTGAAGTCTCTTATGTTGGGAACGTCCTAACACATATGATATTTCATGCAATGCATTATGTTAATACGAACGTGCATCCATACAATACATAACATGAATCATTAAGATCAAAGGAAGAATTCAAACATACCAAGTAAGTTTACTGAACACGGCTTAACAAACCTAACATGCAATCTATGTTCATAATCGAAATTCATTCACATGAATCCCAATTTTTACCACTTGTTAATCTACACTTACCGAACGCGGCTTAGCATAGATTATGGCTGAATTAACATATTAAATTAGATCGGAATCATAGATCTTCTAACACAAGAGTAGGCATGATCTAGGTTAAACAAACATCATAAACACATGAATAACTCAATCATATAAATCTGAAAATTTCATGCAATAACTAAATCTCAATAAAAATCCAACTCCAATACATAAAATCATCTAAGAGAATTCGACAATAACAAATATAAAAACTAAAAACAATAGTTTGAGTCATCGATTACACTTTTTGATCTCAAGAACGCTCGAAGAACAACAAGAGAGAGTCGCGACACAAAGGAGAGTAACGTTATACTTTTGGAGAAGTCCTAGAGCATGACCAGAAGGATGATTTTCAGAATTGGAAGACTTTTGGAGAGGAAGAGCTGCAGCATGAGAACTAAATTTTATGCTCGGGAAGAGATCCTCTTTTGCGTATCTACCTCTCCCTATATATAGGGAATGAAATAAAGCTTTCATTAGGGTTAGAGAACCCTAATTTTCGTCAATAGGCTTGCTAATATGTTATGGACTTTGAAATTGAAGTTTTGGTCCAAATAAGAATCTCGGGCATACTGACCTTTAGTCACTAAAATAGCAATATCTTTTTGTAGAAAATAGATATGGATGAGCTGTAAAATGGTCTGGAAATTAGAGACGTGTAGTTTTCCATCCATGTCTTGCATATTTTCTGGTTCATTATGAGCTGTCCGCAATCGTCCGTCCAAGTTTGATGAAATTTCTGGGCAGATTCCGAATTTGATAAAACTTCATATCCTTGTTACTTATCTGACACAATTTCTTATTTTCAAAAGAAAAACAACTCATTATGATGTCATCCAACCAATAAGGATTAAGATAAATAGGTATTTGAATTAAAACAATTTACTTCCCTATTTATGATGAATATTTGTTGCATTAGAATTCCTTTGATTGGTTTGGACTTCTAGTCCGACCAGGAATCCTACTTTGATTAGGATTCTTCCATTTTTCATTGTTTTAACTTCATTTTCTCGACTTGTGCTCTCAATGCCTTTACAATCACAAAACATGTTAGAATTGACAATATTAAGATGATAACATAACTAAATAAAGTAGGAAATACGTTAATATCGTAACACTTTGTGCTCCTATTAATATGTGGAAATGAAATGGTTGCAGCCAATATCTTACAAGCTAGCTAGCTAGTTTCCATATTCCTTTCATACATATCTGAAAATTAATTGTCTCAAAACTTCATAAGTTATGAACATGATATTGTAGCATAAAGCTGTTATCTGCTAAACACAAAGTAAAGTGCAAATGAACCTACCAGTAGTTTTGCCCGAAAATTAGTTTCCAAGAGAAAGCTAGCTTTGCCCTAAAGAAGGGGCCGGTAGTGCGTATTCTCTGAGAGCAGATTCCGACCATAGATTAGTATACTGGAGCACAGAATGAGTGCTCAATTAATCACTCTGCTTTTCACTGAAATTAATAATCTTATTTTTGTTTTCATAGTCTGACAGTGGTATGTGCCGTGGTCTATATAGTACAGAAATAATTTTCCTTTCTTACACTAGCGTCTCAGTGAATTAATTTGAACCTGAAAAAAATTTGTGAAAGCGCATCCTGATAGACCAAAGTCCAAACTCCATGAGAAGCACGAGTGATAACTAGGATGCCTGTATGGAGTGTATGCTCAAACTAGTAAAAACCCAGAATTTTGGTTACCATGGGTCCATGGCATGGTGAAGGCAAACTTTGACAAAAACGCGAAAGAAAAAAAAGAGAGAGAATGAAAACTTGGAATCAAGTGATGATCGAGATAGCCATACATGCGTGATTCACAAATGAAAAAAAAAAATTCAGTAGAATTTGCCAGTAGGTGCTCTGCACATTGGGGTAGAGAGAATGAATGCAGAAACGCGGGTGAATGGTTGGTGCATGCTTCAGAAATCCAGTGTGAATCACGTTCTATTCCACTAATCCATGGCATTTAGAAAAATGCTACATGAGTCTGGGTTTGGAATATAGGAAAACAATAAAAAGACTGAACTATTTACGACGTCAAAATTGCAGAAAATTCTTGTATGCACGGTCGTGTATATACAAGACACGATCTCAGCTAGACCTCATCATTTGACTATTCGACTCTAATCCGCCCTACCCTCTAGGACCGAAGCCTTACCCAGCCTTCCATCAGGGCGGGCCGGCCCTAGCCCTTCTCGAGTAGGGTAGGATAAGGGTTGAGCAAATGAAACCCGGCCCTACCCTAATGAGCCCTTTAGGGCCGAACCCGGCTCGACCCTAAAAGTCTGCCCTTTAGGCCCTAATAATTTCTTATTTTTTGTATTGTTTTAATATGTTTCTTATTTTTTAGGTACAATACAACTAATATTCTTTTTTGTAGTTGATTTACTAGCTTTGTTCCTTTGATTTCCTTTTGTTTTGTTGATTAACTATTGTATTTTGATGATTTAGAGCATTAGTTTGTGAGATATATGAGTATAACCACTTCGCTTATAGATAGATGTCTTAAATTAAGTATAATGTGTATGCATACATGTTAAATATAACCTAAAAAATAAGGTTCATTACATATAATTATAAAGCTAAATTGTGAGAAAAAATAACAAGCTCATCTCGACCCTGTTTAGCCTTATTTAAAGGGCTGACCCTACCCGACCCTATTAGCCCTAACGAAATGGGCCGCTAGGGTGGGCTAGGGCTTACATATTCAAATCTCGGCCCTACCCTACCCGGTCCTAAATTTTGTTGAGTTTGACCGAGCCATACCCTACCCTACCCTAAGCCCTAAAATTTAGGGTCGGACCGGCCCTAGTCCGGCCCAAAATGAGGCCTAATCTCAGTTATTCATAACAATTCATATATTTGACCATCTATGTATCAATATTATATCCTCTAATCTCAACCGTTCATAAGTGTCGTGTACATACACTGCCGTGTATTGAAGATACTCCCTAAAATTGCATGCCATGGAAATTGTACAAATTAATCGTTAGTAATTAATGAATTAACCAAACCAAAACATGCAAGAAAAATAAAGTCACCTTCATATATATTCATCAACTAATTTTGTACTTTGATTTTGATTATATACAATCGTAATTAAAACATTAAAATCACGATCCAAAGTTTATTAAATTTCGAGCTTAGGTTAAGGACTTAAATTTTGATCTTATGGTCAGGCTCCATTTATGGTCAAACTCGATCCATTGATAAACGGGGTATTCATTTAATAACTTGGAAGTTGTGTTCCTATCCAGTTGATGAAGGAGGTTTGGGGCTCAAACAACTTGTGGTTTTGAATCATTCCCTTCTTAAAAAGGCATGGGAGGTACGTATTCCCTTCATCTGAATGGTGGTGCTTTTTGAAAGCTCGCTTTTGAAAGAATAAATGTTTGAGGAGATCATATGCTTCTTCAATTTGACCATGGGTTAAACGATTTTGGACTCGTGTGTTAGAGAGTGGACGTTTTTTTCTTGGTTATAACTCTAATGTATTATTTTGGAGAGATAATTTTGTTGGTCGCCCATTAGCTGACTATTGTTGTTTTCATGTTGCAAATTCCAAAGGAAGAGCTATTGATTTTCTATCAGATAGGACAAGGAATATTCCTGATATTCTCCAGTTGCATTTCCCATACCTTTGTGATATTACTAGTCAAGTTCCAATTGCAACATGTCCTGAAGTGCCTAATCGGTTGGTTTGGATTCATTCATCTTCAGGTGATCTTAATTATGACGAATGATGCTTATTCTTATTTGCATCCTCGTCTTCCTTTCTTGGCTTGGAGAAAATTAATTTGGTCAAAGTTTATTGTCTCTCATATGTCTCTACTGGCTTGGAAGGTCATGAGAGGTCGTATCCTCTTTGATGATTTTTTTCAAAGGCAGGGGTGTCTCTTGTTTCTTGTTGTGGTATGTGTCAGAAAGATGGTGAGTCCATGAATTATATTTTCCTTTCTTGTCTGGTTGCCTCTGTAATTTGGCAGCACATGATTAATAAATTTGGCCTCATGATATTCTCTAACTCAATTTCATAAGCTTTAGATATTGGGTTATATCATGACTGTAGTGCTCAGTTGAAAGAGTTGTGGTCTACTTATTTTGTCTTAGTACTATAGTTCATATAGAGGTCTAGGAATAAAGCAAAGTTTGATGGTCAAGTAATTAATGTTACTCATGCTTGTTCCTTGATTTCTGGTCATATTATTTCTTCGAGCAAACTTGCTACTGGGTACATGCATGCACAACTCACTCTCAGACCTGGTTGTTTTGAAGAGAATTGGTGCTAATTACGACATACCACGTTGTGTACCACGGATAGTAGCTAGAGGTCAATTGACACCTACCTCTTTTTTATTGTATAAAAATTAATACTGATGGGACATGGAAGAGTAGCTGGGGAAAAGCTAGTTATGGTGGTGTTTTCCGTGATTATAGAGAGGCCGTGTGGTTGGTGCATTTTGTTCAGATTTATATATATCCCTAATTAGCTAGAAACTATGTATATATACTAGTCATCTATGGATTTATAAACTTAATTTTATGAACTGTATATTAGGGAGCCCTTCTAGCATTGGCGTAGCTACAGTAGGGCGAGAAGAGTCAAATGACCCTTCTCAGTTTTTGAGAGGCATTGTCTGATTGGTTGTTATGTAATCAGTCTACAGATGTGTACCATAGAATTTACTTTTTTGATCCTTCTAACGTGAGCAACAAAATTAGTTGCTTTTATATAGGTTAGACCATACCCAAAAGTCCTAATTGTTGTTTACTCTCTCGCTTACATGTTCAAGTATATATCTATATTTAAGGAGGAGATCCATTAAGGACATTCTTGTTGAGTATAAGTTGATGACTTTCTTCTTAATGGTTTATTACACAAACTTTTCAATCACATTTTTTCATCTTAACCGTTCAATTTATATGTCTATATAAGTAGATCACTTCTAAAAATTTTCAGTCAAATTAGTGATCGTTAAGGCATCGAAATAGATCAAATCAAAGGATGGTCCAAATATGTCAAACATGAACCGTTCAAGTTTATAATCGATGAATCACATTTATGAATGCCTTAACGATTTTCAATTTGTATGAAAATTAGTATAGATGATCTACTCATATATATCTATAAAATAGATGGTCGAGATGTAAATATGCGATCGAAAATAGGGTGAAACAAAAAAGTCTCCAACTAGTCCTCAACAAGAAAGTCCTTAATAGAACATCTCCCTTATATATTTGAAGTGATGAAATTTCTTTTTGTAGAGATATTAATCTCATAAGAGAGCGACAACTGACTAATACTTAGTGATACAACTTGTCGAAAAAAATACTTTCGTGATACAATATGTATGAAACTCTGAAAATAAATATATATCCAAAGATAATAATAACATTTTCAGTAAAAGAAGAGTAAATTCCCTTCCGCCCTAAATTTAAGATTTTTTACATTAACAAAAATAGAATCTAAAATTCCCACTAACCCTAAAATTCCCATCAACAAAAATAGAATCTAAAATTCCCATCAGCAAACTATTCATCGTTTTATATATTTTTCCTAACCAAATGCCCCTAGCCTCTTTCTATCTCTCTATGATATCTTCCCCCAGACTATCGATTTCCATAAACCCAGATCTTCATCGTTGATCTATTCAAATTAACTCACTCCGGCTGCAACAACCTCGCAGTGGTCTACATCTACCTCATCGGTGGCTTCGTGACCATCACTATCGACAACAACCGAACTTCAAAAACATCAAAGGTCAGATCTTGCCGCCATCGAATTTCACCTTCGGTCTAGATGGTCGGCAGCGAGACAGGGCCAACGAAGACATCGACAGAGTCTCACGAAGAAGGTAAGGCTTTCACCTTCGGTTTAGATGGTTGACGATGAGACAAGTAATACTAAGACGTCGTCGGAGGTGGTACTTCGGTGAAGATGTAAGATCCATTGCGGCATCGCTCATTGTCGATCTGGATTTTTCACGATGCCATAAGATCTTGAAGTAATGGTATGGAGGAGAAGACAATGTGTTGCATAAAGGGGGTTTACAAGGTTCTAGCGAAGTTGTACCAAATGAGAGTTTGGATCTGGAGAGTTTGGATATGCAAAGAAGATGCCGAAGCCATTTGTTTGTGATGATGATGGTGGTCCTACATAGTAATTGGTTTATGTTCATTGATAATTTGTTTTACTTGAATTAGATAGGGATCCAAAACAATCATGCATCATGCTGAAATTGTAAAGTATGTGTTGTTATAAATGTTTGCTTGGGTTGATAGGATTGATTTAGTTTGTGATGAATATGAGAATGCTTGATTACAGGATATAAAATATCAATGGAGTTTTATTGGAAGATAGAAAAGATCATGGCCAATGTGGAGGGATATTATTATGATCATAAGTTCATAATTGATGGAGTTGACCCAACATGAATAACATCTACTACTCTCAGTAGGAGATCATACTACCCCTAGTAGGAGACCATACTGCCCCTAGTAGGAGGTCTTACATCCTATTGTCCAAAACCATCAACATTAAATAGCATATACTGCGCCTAGTAGGAGGTCATACAGCCCCCAGTAGGAGGTCGTATTGCCCCTAATACGAGGTCTTACATCCTACTACTCAAAACCACAAACATTAAATAGCAGCTATTATCCTCAGTAGGAGGTCATACTACCCTCAGTAGGAGATCGTACTGCCCCTAGTAGAAGGTCTTACATCCTACGTATTGCCCAAAACTACAACCATTAAATAGCATCTACTACCCCCCAGTAGAAGGTAATAATGCTCCCAGTAGGAAGTCGTATTGCCCCCAGTAAGAAGTCTTACATCTTATTGCCTAAAACCACATCAACATTAAATAACACATACTACCCCCAGTAGGAGGTCATACGACTCCCAGTAAGAGGTCCTACACCCTTAGTTGTCTTCCGGTTGACCTCTTGAGAGACCTCCTATTGCTCCCAGTATGACCTCTTACTAGGGGCAGTGCCCCTACTACCCCCAGTAGATGCCCCCACTACCCTAATATATACCCTCCTACAACCTCCTACTGGGGGCAGTATGACCTCCTACCGTCTCCAGTTTGACCCTCTATCAGTATGACCTCTTACTTGGGGCAGTATGACCCCTTATTATCCCTAGTAGACGGTCAACGGTCGCTTGAGTTCGGTCAACGGTCGTCATAGACCTGTCAACGATCATTAATTTTTTATTGCATACACATTTTTATTATTCTTATAATGGTCTATTGTAGTTTAGTTAAAATTATTAAGGGTACTATTGACTTTTTCTTATTTAAGTTGGCTAGTGGAAATTTTGAAATCTTATTTTTTTGTGAAAATAAAATTTTTAAAATTAGAGCTAGTGGACATTACCCCTAAAAAAACTCGTTGCAGCATTTTAATTTGTTTGTTGATAAAAAAAGATAATAGTAACATAAATGAAAAGTTTCAAAGTATATCAGTAATAGTTATATCTCATAATTATCTTGTATATTTCAAAAATTGGTTTATAACTTCTATATCACTAGACGGAATTTTTTAATGGTATTGTTAGTTAACTTTTGCCCCTTCTAATTAACAATTCTAGCTACGCCACTGTTATCTAGTGAGAACCCTTAAGTTGAAGACTTTTCGATTTATCCCGTTTTTCGATCTTATATTCACAACTTAACCGTTAATTTTATAAATATTTATGAATAGATCATTTCTAAAAATTTTCAACTAAATTGAAAATCGTTAAGGTATTAATTTACCAATTATGAACTTGAAAGATTTATGTTCGCTAGATTTGGTCCGTCCATTGATTTGATCTAGTTCTTAACAATCATTAATTTGGCAGAAATTTTGTATGATTGATATACTTATATAAATCTACAACTTCAACGGTTAAGATGTTAAAATTTAATCAAAAAGTTAGTAAAATAAGCAAATAATTCAAAAGTTATCAACCAGTCATCAACTTAGAGGTCATGATTAGAAGGGTTCTCATGTATATATATTGATCAAATATCTGAGTTAACTCTACGTGAATCACATGAACCGGTTTGGTCATTATTTTGCTGGTCTTTTTGATCATCAAGAATGAATGGCAAGAACAAACACGGATCGAGCAGCATCCAGATCGAGTAGGGGACCATTCGTCTCGATCAATCATCTAATCACACCAAAGCTTCAGTTCTGCATGCAAGACCACTATGTCGATCGATCATTCACACCAAAAAAAATCCACACGGTTTAAGAAAAAGACAAACAAATCGTGTTTCACATAAAGAAAAGAGACAACAGAGCCAGCGATCGATGCGCGCCCATCTTGGTTGGGATGCTCAAACGTATATACGTCCGCTCGAATTGAAAGAGAGTCAGTTTGGGGATAATATCAAGTTTGTCTCAAGTAATTTGTAATCCCTCCCTGGGCTAATATATCCTGACATGTAATTGTAATACATACACTTAAAGACAAAAGAAAACAAGCATTATCATCTACTCGATCTGAAGTTAGGTTAAATAATTCCCATTTTCAGAAACAACCGAAAGAAAACACCCATGCATATTCTCTTCATCAAACTCGTGACGAATTCCAGGCATATAACCTAAAATGCATAGGTAAATAATACTCGTGAATCGTTATTCGTAAAAAGTTAATCGTGAAATATATAGCACAACTTTAACCTTCACTCGTCGAAAAAAAACAAAACTTTTAACTCCAAAGCAGGATTAATTATAATTTCTATAAAAGGATACTGTAAAATTATATGATTTGTACATGCACGAGTTGGTTCAGGTGTGGAATGATGAAAAATGACCTAGATGTTTGTATGCTTGCATATAAAGTTATTTGGCTCAGTTTGCAGTGGGAACATCCACATTTCAAGTTATTTCTACGGGGTAAGTACATCACATATGTGATCGATCAATATGAGTACATAAAATGCCGAAAAAATAGTTCACATAAGAAGTCTTCTTTACCCGGCCCTTTCATGTCTACATGTATACGAGTGTTTAAAATGTTAAAGGTATATTGCTGTGAGAGTGTAGTTTTTACAGTTCATGTTTTCCACATTCATTGAGTATGGGAGGCCGGAAGACCTCTATATAAAGGCTACACAAACTCTGTAATCTCCACTCCTCATCAGCTATAGCTAGTCGATCTTTCTAGTTCATAATCACTTCAACTCATCGATCGATCAGTTATATTCAGTTAACTAAGTAAACGGTACTAGCTAGCTATCCAGTCCCAGATGGAGAAAGCAAGTGCATTCCTTTGCCACCCTCCTCCCTCTCATGGAAGGCTCATCATTGTTCTCAGCATTGACAGAGGTGGAATCAAAGGGATCATTCCCGGAACTCTGCTCAGCTTCCTGGAGTCCGAGCTCCAGGTAATTACCAAAAATTAAACCAAAATTAATGTTTATTCATATATGTCTAATTGTTTTGATTAATGAACACGTACTTAACATAAATTACTGGTTCTTATGTTGTATATATGCAGAGGCTGGATGGTAAAGATGCAAGGTTAGCCGATTACTTTGATGTTATCGCAGGGACTAGCACAGGTGGTCTTGTCACCGCCATGCTTACTGCCCCAGATGAAAACAAACGTCCCCTCTTTGCGGCTAGCCAGATTGTCGATTTTTACCTTGAGCACTGACCTAAAATCTTCCCTCAAATCAAGTAATTATATATATCTCCAAAACTATTTAATTAACTGAAGGGTATGCTTAACAGATAAACCGTGATCTTAAGTTCCTTGTGCAATGTATATCTGTGTCCACAGGGTTCCAATTTTTGGTGACGTCTTAGGTGACGCCTTAGAAAATGCAAAGGGTGTATACGCACCAAAATATGATGGCAAGTATTTACACAAGCTTATCCAGCAAAAATTAGGAGACAGGCGATTGAACCAGACATTGACCAATGTTGTGATCCCAACGTTTGATATTAAGTGCCTCCAACCAGCTATCTTCTCCAGCTACGAGGTTCGTTTCATCAGTCTGATCATTATACGTTTTTTGTGTATGTAATACTTTTGGTTCTCTGACGTACTAATATATAAAGTTCCTGACAACAAGAATTTGTATGTTGGTTTTTAGTTAAAAAGGAACGAGAAAATAGAACCGCCTCTACTCTCGGATATATGCATCGGAACTTCAGCAGCATCAACTTATCTTCCCTCGCATTGTTTCAAAACCTCCTCAAGAGAACACCATCTCGTTGATGGCGGTGTGGCTGCTAATAACCCGGTATTAACAATTGTCTATCACTTCTCAAGCACTGTTAAAGAAACGAGCTACCAAGCTGAATTTAGATACCGGAATCCATGAGCCTGATGAACGTAATATTACTAATGAAGAGGCTCTCAGAAGGTACTTGTTGATTACAAATTACTCTCTTTCTCTACTAATATTTGTATCGAAGTACGTCTATATTTAGTTTTTCATTCTTATATTCTTATAAATTAACTATTTGTTTACTTAATCAATCTACCGGCCTATGCAGGGTGGCGGAAAGGCTCTCCAAAGAAAGGAAGGAACGCGCAATCAGATCATCACCAGCACAAGCATACCCAGCATCAGCCAGCTGATCGATGAGTTTGATACTCAATGATCGAGTAGATCTTTCGATGAAAAATAAAAGGCCATTACATATAGTGATGGTGTCGATGCTTAAGACTAGAGTTTCAACTATCTTGTAATTCAGTCGTACTTACTGAGATCATGTTCTATATCAATAATACCAATTTACTGCCTTGCTATATGCGATGGCACTAGCTTGTTCTGCATTATACTGTATTTGTAAGCATTGAAGGATCTGTCTTATATATGAATAATATGATTAAGGTGACCGACCTTAATTAGTTTTATTCAATCACTATGTTGAGATTACAACCAAATATTCTTTTATTATTTCAAACGTGAAATGACTTCCTCGTTGACTTCGGAACATACATATCAGTGGGACTTAATTTGCAACGTGTCCATGGGGGACCTTGCGAGGCGAAGCCGTTTCTCTTCAGATAGCAATTTTGCAAACCTACAATGTTGCGACTTGCAATTAGCTAGGATAAACTTATATTTTACCATTGTATATATTGAAATCTGTTGGGAAATTAGGGTTTCCAAACATGTTTATGTATATAGGATAGGTACCTTATAAGAGCCTCGGCATTAGTCTCCTGATTACAAGCTTTGAATTTGCCCGTCTCTAAATTAACCCTGGATACTGGTTGCTTCAATAGTTCTTCACCAACTTTGAGAAGATGGTCCAGATTCTTTTGTGTTGCTATATCTACGGAAGATACGTCGCCACTCAGTGCGTCATCCTGTAGTTCATTTCAGTGTCAATTATATAAATCAACTCAACTCCAATTTATGCTATATATGTGGAGATATACCTGAATTCGAAGATAGTTTTCCTCAGAGTGAAGGGCTTTGAAGACTACAGAAAGATGCAGATCGACCATATCAGCACTAGCTTGACTGAAAGCATCGATCAATGGCGTGGAACCACCGCTGGTTAACCAATTCAACACACCCCACTTTGAGGCAGCATGAGCATTGTATTTGAGTTCAGCTTTCGATGAACCAGTTCCTAGTGATATCACCAGAAATCGTCCATAGTCCATTGGTTTTATAGGAAAGAAGTCTGAACTCCCCTTAATTATCTCCTTTGTTACTTCACCAATAGCAACCAAAGTCTGCAAGTGCAAAAATCAAAAATACTCGGTTATTTTTCTTAATGATTTACATTGGCTATGTGATAAAATACGAGCATTCAACATACTGGATTATTTGCTGCCAATCCACCATCAATCAGATTAAATTCTCTAACTTTTCCTTTGAGGCCGTTGGTCTTGAAAAAATGAGCTGGAAGATAAGTTGGTGCGGCTGAGGTTGCAATGCATATGTCCGAGAGTAGGGCATCAAATGTAGGCTTATTTTTCACCTGTTCACCCCATAATTTTAAGCACACGCACATCAGAATTCACTTATATGTATCATTGCAGTTAATTTTTTCTGCTCATGGTATATGTAAAAAGTGAAATTGAACCGGGGATGAACCTCATAGCTGGAAAATATAGCTGGCTGGAGATTCTTGATGTCAAATGCAGGAATGACAACATTAGTCAGCGTTTGGTTCAGCCTCTTGTCACCAAGCTTTTCCCTAACCAAGCCATGCAGATACTTGCCATCGTATTTGGGTCCTGCTAGAGCTTTGATGATCTTTCTAGCACGAGGAAACAGCCAACCACTGTATAGCGTAAACGATAATGGTTAGCAATGTTATAGAGCTAAGAAGAAACTAGTCGTTCATCCAAATTTGTAATAATATAGTGTGCGTAGCAATGATCTCTGATGAAATATTAATTAAGACTCCAAATAATGAAGATTAACATTAACTTACGTCTTCTGTGGGAAGATTTTGGGGGAGTGGGTAAGGTAGAAGTCCTTGATATCTTTGGCAGCAAATAGTGGACGGTTATTCTCATTTGGAGCTGTGAGCATGGCAGTTACAAGACCACCTGTGCTTGTCCCTGAAATCACATCGAAATAGTCTGCGAGTCTTGCATCTTCACCATCCAGCTTCTGCAACATCGATCGTTGAAAAATGAATCAATGAACTGATTAATTAAACAAGCAGAAGTAATGTACTGATTGATTAAACAACATTGTTGCATCTTCGCCATCCAGTTCTGTATGTACTTTCACGATTTTGACGCATGTTTTACCTGAAGTTCAGACTCGAGGAAAGCAAGGATGGTTCCTGGGATAATCCCTCTGATTCCACCTCCGTCGATGCTCAGAACAGTGATTAGGTTTCCGAAGGTTGGGGGCTGCATAGCGAAACTACTAGATCTTTCCATAGCTTGGATCACAGTTTGAATTTTGAGCGAGCTAGCACGATCTAAGAGAGGCTTAAGGCTTTGGCAAATAGCTAGGTAGAACAAGTTCGTTAACTTGGTGAATGAGTTTCCCTTTGAACGACATCGGGGGTATTTATACTTGAGCTCCCAGCAGCTATACTGCTTCCTGGAAAATTAGGCAGACACCAATCCTCATGCATGCACGCCTCATCAAAGTCGCAGATTGAAATTGTTTCCAGGTTAATTTGAAATGGTCTACCAATAAAATTAAACGTTTTACTTGAGCATGGATGGCCTTGTACATAATTACGTAAAAACATTACTATCACGTAATTAACAAACATTCGGTCACGTACTATAACAGGAGAGAATATTCAAGCTGAGGTTTTTGTTTGTTTGAAAACTTAATTAAGCTGAAGTTAATCCTCCAGCTCACGAATGAGTTAGTCCAGAACCAATTAATTTTAATTAATTAATTATGTGCCTTTGTAGTCACGTTGAGATATAGGAGTACGTAAAATGTGTAAATCAGGAATACATATGGAAGGCATGCATGCATATATAACATCATCATCGTTGTCGATGCATTTTTTTATCAGAGTAGCGTACGTTAGACATGATTGACAAAATTAATCATGTCCGTCATATACATCGGCCGCCTTAGATCTGCAGTATATAATACTCAAATGATTTCTATACGTATTGATTTCTATAAGTTGAAAATTAATTAATGAATATTTGACAAAAAAAATCGACACATGCGTTAATTAACCTGACCTGAGTTGAGTTACTTGAGTTAAAACGCTAGCTATTTTTATTCTCATAATGTTCTTGTATTTGTATCAAGCTAGCTAGATAGTCCTTATGATGACCACCACGATATCGAGGATTAATTGAGTGTTATCTAATATATATTCTTAAAACAAAAAAATGAATATATTAAGCAACAGATGTGTATAAAGAAATTTAAATTGTGTATTTCTCAATCACTCGCTAGTGACATGATTAGACCC
Organism: Comarum palustre; assembly: GCA_951800085.1. NCBI lineage: Eukaryota > Viridiplantae > Streptophyta > Magnoliopsida > Rosales > Rosaceae > Comarum > Comarum palustre. Next base: position 24,692,320 of record OX637579.1, read on the forward strand.
GTATGTTCGTATCCTTATAATGGTTATATGGGTTAAAAACAGGGTCTTTTTTGCTTTGTAAACGTTGGGCCGTACTGTGTTCGGCGGTTTTTGCTTTGTAAACGTTGGGCCGTACTGTGTTCGGCGGCCCATACACAATATTAGGTCAAGGTTCGCATACCCCTGAACAAAATCCCTTCTACACCACCTCCCCCCGGTATAAATCAAGGAATTTCTCTTCCCTTTGCTTCTCTTCTCAATTAGGAGACAGACGATTGAACCAGACATTAACCAATGTTGTGATCCCAACCCTTGATATTAAGTGCCTCTAACTATCTTCTCCAGCTACGAGGTTCGTTAATTTCGGTCTGATCTTCATAAACAATTTGTTGTATATGTAATATATGTTTATGGTGGAGCCTAATAAAAATGAGAACTATATTTGTATAATTGTATGTATGATGGTTTTTCAGTTAAAGAGGAACAAGAAAGTAAAACCGCCTTTGGTCCCCTACCAAAATCTTCGAATTTACTCCTCACTACTAGGGTGGTAATGGTACACACTTTCATTCCAACCAATTCTTATACTAACCGTATCAACATAATTGGTATACTACTAAGTCGGTACTTGGTACTCCATACGGTATACTGTATCAATTTTAAAAAATTGTACGGTAGATGCTACAAAATTTTCTTATACCATGATATATTGTACCAACCGACATATACATTTTATATACATTTGTCTAATCTCTCTAAGTCTATAACCACCAAAAAAACCCTAAATCGATCTAAATCGATATACACATAATTAGGAACCATATATTTAGCCTTAGCACTTAGAGTAGGTTCATAGTGTTTCGGAGGCTGACCACGGGTGAAACGACTAGACAAGATTCCATTTGGAACACAACTTGACACAGTAGAACTATTAGATACACAAGGAGTCAGACATACCTCAAGTGATGATTGATTAGGTGAGACCGGTGAAGGAGAGGGAGAGACATAAGAACGATTTAAAGCACCGTCAGAAGATTGCAAAATATCATCAACAACAGAATCTGATGTAGCCTCCTTGGCCAATTGGTCAGATTGTCTGGGATCTGGTTGACCAGTCGGTATAACATTGCCTAAAACTTCTTCTCCAACATCCGTACAGTCAGTTTGATCTAATGTGTCACAATTCATCATGTTTTATGCTTCTACCTCTGATGACATGTCTGTAGGGTTAGACAGATCATTGGGTAGAACTATATTCTCCTTGTCACAGTCTTCAGCCTTGTAGATAGGAGTCACACTCTCATTTTTTCCAGTGAACAGATCTTCATAATAACTAGAACTCTCCCCTTGACTAGGAGTCACAGGAGACATGAAATAACATACATCTTCTCTAAAAGTAACATCCATGGTGACATATAGCCTCCGGGACTGGGGATGATAACATTTGTAACCTTTCTGATGAGAGCCATACCCAACAAATACACACTTAAGGGCCCTAGCATCCAATTTTGACCTTTGATTTTAATATAGATGAACATAAGCAACACAACCAAAGACACGAGCATAGAGAGTATTAGATGATGAGATAGAAACATAGTTATACAAGACATCAAATGAGACACGACATTGAAGTGCAGTAGATGGAAATCGGTTGATAAGATGAGAAGCACACAAGACGGCTTCTCCCTAAAGATACTTAGGCATATTAGCACTGAGCAGAAGAGACCGGGCCATATCCAGAAGGTGACGGTTTTTCTGTTCAGACACCCCATTTTGCTCAGGTGTTTATGGACATGAAGTTTGATAGACTATGCCATGATGTTGGAAATACTCATGAAAAGAATGATTGACAGAAAAAGATTATTGAGTACGAATAAGATTATGGAATGTTGTAAAGGCAGAAAAAACAACATCTCTTGACTTAAGTAAAACAACCCAAGATAGTTGAGTAAAATCATCAATGAATAACAAAAAATATCGCATTCCAGAAAGAGTATAATTTTTCGAATGACCCCACACATCTGAATGGATTAACTCAAATGGAGAACTACTAGAATGAAATATCAAAGGATAACTAGACCTATGGCTCTGAGCCAAAGCACAAGTTTCACAATGCAAACTGGAATCACTCATCCTGAAAAACAATGAAGGCATGGACTTTTTCATTACCCCAAAAGATGGATGTCCAAAACGTCTGTGCCACAACCATAACTCACTAAACTGATCAGAACTCAATGTTAGGGCCAAAGGTTGTTCTGGTGCTTGTGCATGTCCTGCGTACATGCAATCCAAATGAAACAGTCTCCATCTCAGGTCCCCTTTGCCAATTATCACCTGAGTGCACAGAATTTGAAAGACAACATACATTGGATAAAAAGTAACAGAACATTTATCCTGCGAACTCAACTGAGATACTAATAATAGATGATGAGACAATGTTGGTACATAAAGGACACCATGTAAAATAATAGACGGTGTTACCTGGACAGACCCACTACCTAGAACCGGAAAAGATGCACCATTTGCATTAGAGACATGAGAAATAGGAGGAGATGACATAGATACAAATAAAGACTTATTATACGTCATATGATCAGATGCATCAGAATCAATTATCTAAGTATCACTACCAGTAAAGTCAGAAACATGTAAAGCAATACCTATTTTATCTCAAGGTTCCTTGGTCAATGATACATCACCTTTAGGGCCATTAGTTACTTTGTGAACGATCACTAGTTCACGAGCTTGAGATGTAGCTACTAAGGTAGCTCTACCAGACGATGAGTCATTAAGGCTCAAATTCACCATCTTGCTTATCTTCAACCGCCCAATCAACTAAACAGCATAACACTAAAAGCAACGTAACCCTTTGTTCTTTCTTCACTTGCCTCTTTTTTATTATTAAATTGGGGTGAAACTATATCAATTAAAGAACTAGACTGAAGAGCCTCACCAATGGGACTCTTACAAAAAACTCAAGAACGACAGCAAAACAACAACTCCAATGGAACTTGTGAAACACAAGAACAGCACCAAAACAACATATTCCATAACTCAACAATAGGAAAACAACAGATTACACAACTCAATAACGGTAGCCAAACAATAGAACGACACCGAAACAACAATTCCACAACTCAACCGCAGCAAAACAAGATTTCACAACCCAATAATGACAGCAAAACAATAACGACACAAAACGGTAACGGCAGCAAAATGATAATGGAAACAAAACGATAACGCATCAAAACAATAACAGCAGCAAACTTCAATTTTTTTCCTGACAGCAAAACAAACAAAACAAATTTCCAGCAGCAAAATGGAAGAATTTTTTTGCAGCAAATTAAACAACAGACCACAAACTCTAATTTTTTTCGACAGCAAAACCGCACAAACTTCAATGTTCAGCCAGCAAAACGAAACAAGCGACGACCTTCAATTTTCCACAAGCAAAAAATAAATGGACCAACAACAGAACAATGAAACAAAGTAGACCGATTCTTTTCACAGCGAAAACTAGATAGCACCACAGAGTCCTGATAGATCTCAGCTCTGATGCCAAGTTAAAGAGAACAGGGGAAGAGAAAATATTTGAGAATTTTCAATTGTATTTTTATCTACCCAAGAATAGGGTTAATATACAAAGATACATAATAACCTATTAGGAAACTAACATCTCTAATATTAATACATTCCTAACACTACACGGATGAGAGACTCACGCCAACACCTCCTAGTGGCAGGATGAAACTCAGTGTCACTCATTGTCAGTGGTAGTATACTTGAAAAACAGCACTTTTATGTGTACTGATGATTCTTCTTCATAGAGTTATCTTTTCAATGGTATGCCACATTATTTGTAAAACGATGTCAGCTGTCAATGTTATACTCTCCGTTAAACGGTGTTTATTAGGATACATGTTTAATCTAGGCTCCTTGAGTATTATTTTCGAGATCTGTGTTAGACGTGTTTTGTATTTCTGGGTATATGTTCTATGTCCCTCTATGTATTATACGGTTTCATTAATCAAAGCTTAAGGGCGATCTTATTGGCCCTTCTTAAAAAACAAAATTGAATATATCATGTTAGTACTATATTTGGTGTCATTAGGTACTCAAGTAAATGAGTTTATGTAACGTCTTATTTTTATTTGGGCTTTTATAGATTGTGTTATTGTGGATACTCAAGTAGTCAAGTTGGTAATCTTTAGATATCATCATCCATGTACACCGAAAAGCCAAGCAAACTATCTTATTTTATGCAAAATATCACACCTGAGTCAATATTAATACAACTTAAGATAACCTAAACGAATTCAAAACAGTCTTAAAAATAAGGACATGAAATGTAATGTTGAATACCAAACATACATGTTGCATTTAAACTTCTCAAACGCGCTTCTACACTTCTTAATTCATATTATAACTATTTTATCTATATTTTAATGTTTATCCATCAGTCAAATGTTTATAATTACCAGATCAGAAGGCTCATCAAGTATCATAGATGGAAGTCAGGACGGTAGTGGAGGTGATGATGAAGTTCATGGTTAAAGTGGAAATCAAGTTGGTCATATGAGTTTATTCACTAATGAACTACATTTCACACTTACGAAATTTTAGTTATGACACATCCCTGCAGTGCAAGTATGCAACCACATCAGAACAAGTGTGTCGAACTATATGAAAGTGGTCTTAATTGTGAAAGTTGGGCCGTACGGAGTTCTGTAGCCCATACACAATAGCCCATTATAGGGTCAAGGTTCGCATATGCCTCGACAAAACCCCTTCTTCTACACCACCTTCCCTGTATAAATCGCGGAATTTCCTCCCGCCACGGAAAAGCCTTCCTTCCCACCCCACTCTTCCTCTTCTTTTCTTTTCTCCCAAACAAATCCAAATTTTCCAGAATTAATATTCCCAAATTTTCATAATATTCAAACTAAAAAATAACGATGCTCCGTATCTGTTACAAAACCCGTCGCTACTGCTATTACCTCTTCCCTCACCACCACCGTCTTCCCCGTCTCTTCTGCACAAACCCCATCGAGCCCCCCACCAATCTCAAAAATGCCAACCAACTCCCTCCTCCGCCCCCAATCCTCCACCGCCGCCCCACCCCTATCTTCCCCATCCCCACACGCAACACCTTCCTCGGCCTCTCCGCCGCGATCGCCTCCGTCGCCATCGCCTCCTACACCGTCATCTCCATTTCCCACTCCTCCGACGACAAGTCGTTCAATCCTCTCTACGACGGCGTCCAAGGCCTCGCGCGCCAATCCGCCGAGTCGTGCCGGAGGATCATCCACCACGCCAAGCAGACCGGCGTCACCTCCTCCGTCCTCTGGCACTCTCTCCGCTCCGTCTTGTCCTCCGCCAACCACGAGGTCCGCTCCGGCTTCCAGCTTAGGGTTGTGGCACTCCTCGCCGACATTTCCGCGGCCAATGATAGCCGCAGGGCCGCCATTGTGGGGGCCGGAGGCGGCGCCGTCGTTGATTGGCTGCTCGAGTCGGTGGCGGTCCCTAGGGATGGGTCCCGCACTCAGGCGGAGTCGGCCAGAGCGCTGGCATTCTTGATCGCCGATCCTAATGTCTCCGCGGCCGTGCTCGGCAGGCCTAACGCCGTTCCCAATCTCTTAAGGTTTATCTATTCGTGCCAGCCTAAGCAATCCAACAAGGTCAGCTTTTGATTTTATCTCTTGGAATTTTGTTTGAGCTGTGTACAATTTGGAAATCAATTTTACTGAACCTGTGACAGTTGAAGTATTGAAATTAGGGAAACTCAAGGTTTCGACTTTTCAATTAGCATTTTTGTTATTGAGTGTACCTGTGAAATTAGAAATGCATAGTTGATTAGTTTTGCAATGCACTGAATACTGTGGTAACATAATTGCATTCCTATGAGAGCAGCGTTCGGTACGTAGTTCACTCGAGTTTTCTGATTCTTTAAGAGGCAGGAGCATGCTTGTGGCTGCCATAATGGATATTGTCACGTCGCACTGTGATAGTTCGGAGAAGGTGTCTTTTAAGCCTTCTTTGCCGGGTGATGCTGAAACGCGGGATATAGCAGCTGCCCTTCAAGTTATTGCAGAAGGTGGCATGCGTTTGGATGAGTCAAATGAGCATGAAGGTGATGAGGATGGTGATAGTGGAATCAAGGGTATTGGTATAAAAGTCCTTGGGGGTACATCAGTTTTAGGACTATCAAGAACGAGTGGACTTATGGAGTTGGGGAATTCTGGTAGTAGTGATGTCGAATCAGTGAGGGTCGCTAACCACAATCTTTTCCTGCAAAGTAAGCATGATAGTTCTTTAGCACAAACCAACTTGTTTTCAGCTGTCGTTCCTGGGCTCTGGGATGATTTGACTTGTCAACATGTTGCTGTTCCATTTGCTTCATGGGCATTGGCAAATTGGGCAATGGCATCAGATGAGAATCGATCACTCATACAGCAATTGGATGCTGATGGAAATGCTGTCATGACTGCTTTAATGGCACCTGAGAGATCAGTAAAGTGGCATGGGAGTTTGGTGGCTCGCTTGCTTTTAGAGGATGATAAGTTACCCCTGAATGGTTCAGTTTCTGATTGGAGTTCAAGTCTTCTTTCTACTGCTTCACAAGCAACTAAAAATAAAGACATAGCTTTGGCTCAGGTGGCCTTATCAGCATTTTTGGTGTCAGTTGAGAAAAGCCCTGAAGCACGGAAGATAGTGATGGAGAAGGGTCTTCATCTGATAAGAGACACTGCTAAGGGGACAAAGAAGCATAAGCATGTGCAGGAAGCCTTGGCAAAGGCATTAGAATTGCTATGTACTGGAGACTTGCATTTATCTCTTCAAGAGGGTCAAAAGTGGTCCGGTGTATTACTTCCATGGATTTTTAGGCAATCATATTCTGATACCGTACGTGTTTCAGCGATAAAAATTCTCTCTCGGATTCTTGATGATTACGGGCCCCATTCTGTACCATTGTCTCAGGGATGGTTAGCTATTCTGTTAACTGAAATTCTGGGTTCCAGCAAGGCATCATCAATTAAGGGAAATACTCAGCCTAAATCTGACAAAGTCAAGGTTAGTAATTTTCTTCCTTACCTCTTTTTCTATAAGGATGCAATGCCTAATCTTTTTGTAGGCTCCAGCACTCATATACTGCTTATCTATGTTTAGAATTGTTCATGTTGGCCTTAATTTTCTTTACCAGTATCCATAAAGCCAAGTACTTTTTGCAGACTCAAATCGATCAGGCAAACATTCTTTTGGCTGCACAAACTGCTAATCAGTTGGTGGCAGCTGTTGTTAATCTAGCAGTGAAGCAGCTAGGAACAACCCCTGATTCTGTTGATACATCTCCACTGGCAGACCTTCTTTCCATGGAACCCTTTTCTGCCCCATTAAAAGCTCTAAAGAAAGATATTATGCCTAAGGTTGATGTGGCAGATTCTGCAATGGCAACCTTGAAGGGAATCAAAGCACTGACTGAAGTTTGTTCTGCTGATACTTTATGTCAGGAAAAAATAGTTGATTTTGGGGTCTTATGTTTGCTGAGACGCTTTTTGTTGCGTGATGATTATGAGAAACTTTCTGCAATAGAAGCATATGATGCTTCTAAAACGCTTGAGGCACAAGATCGAACCTCAAGTATGCCCAAAGAATCATATACTGCAGATAGTAACGATCCATCTAGTGTCAGAGTTCCACCTACAGCACACATTCGCCGGCATGCAGCTAGGCTGTTAACTATCCTCTCGCTACTTCCCAAAGTCCAGAAAGTCATTATAGAAGATGAAACTTGGTGTCAGTGGCTTGAGGATTGTGCTAATGGTAAGATCTCAGGTTGCAATGATCTTAAGATACAAAGCTATGCTCGAGCAACATTATTAAATATGTTAGGTAATCGCCAAATTGATAGAGATTCTGCGAATGGTGACGCTCCTGATGCTGGTACCACAATCAGTAACAAATGTTCTCCCAGATACGGTGACAATATATTTTTAATCAATCCTGAATTATCCCATTGGAAATGTCCTGAAAAAGTTGATCAAGACACAGCTCACCAGGATGCATCTTCTTTAGATGGGGCTATATCGCTTGACAGTGAGGATAAATCTATGACCAGTTCTGTGGATGCATCTCACTGCGGCACAGGCACTAGGGAGCCTGATTTGGATATAGTTTTCGTGCATGGCCTCCGTGGTGGGCCTTATAAGACTTGGCGTATAGCCGAGGACAAGTCATCCACCAAGTCTGGCTTAGTAGAGAAGATTGATCAGGAAGCTGGAAAGCTGGGAACATTTTGGCCAGGTGAATGGCTTTCAGCTGACTTCCCCCAAGCTCGTATGTTTACCCTTAGATACAAGGTTTGTTTTAGTGATTAGTTGTATAACATATGTGGCTTCTTGAAATTTCTCTCCAAACACATCACCTGTTCCCTTAGTTTTTTTGGTGATTTTTTTTCTTCTATCAGTTGTTCCCCTCATTGGCATGGCATCTAACTCTTTGTTTAAATGTTATGCAGTCAAGTTTAACGCAATGGTCTGGCGCGAGCCTGCCCCTTCAGGTCCGTGCTTTCTGTTACAACAAAGGCTTTCCACCAGATTTCTTTTCTAGTAATTCAGAATCTAGTGATTTGAGGAGTTAGGTTTGCTGCACTTATGGATGTGTAGGTTGAGTTGATTTTAGCCAATCATATACAGATGGACACCAACAATAGGGCTCAATCGTCGGTGGTGTTCACTTATAAGTAGCTTTTGATCTTATACTTTGGTCTAGATGTTTTTCTTTTCTTAAGTAACTGTTCCTTATGTTGTTTTTTGTTGCCGGACTATGCAGGAAGTTAGCTCAATGCTGTTAGAGAAGATTCTGGCTGCAGGTATTGGGGATCGACCTGTTGTTTTTGTGACTCATAGGTATGCACAGTGTTTCTTATGTCGGCAGCAGGTCGTCAGTTATTGTCATTTTTGGGTGTCACAGCATAATTTCCTGCTAAAGTTTATGTGGATTGATTTCATGGAAAGTTCTCAAGTTTCAATGATATTTTTCTTATTTGTTGCAATAATATATCTATCCTCTATTTGCAGCATGGGGGGTCTGGTCATCAAGCAAATTCTATCTAAAGCAAAATCAGAGAATATCAATAATCTTGTGAACAACACCATTGGAATTGTATGTCATAGTAGTCGATATTTCACTTACTGTGTAGTTCTTGACCTTTATTATCATTTCTATGAACTCGGTATCCTGGTGTGATATCAGGTTTTCTATAGCTGCCCTCATTTCGGAAGCAAACTTGCAGACATGCCTTGGAAGATGGGATTTGTGTTGCGCCCAGCTCCAACTGTTAGTAAATGATCTTTATAAACAAGATGTTTACCTACACTACCAAATTTTTGATATTAATAATGTTTCTTCTTGGTGTTTCTTAGATAGGGGAGCTAATAAGTGGATCTCCAAGATTAGTACAGCTTAATGACTATATTCGTCACCTTCACAAGAAGGGGTCGCTTGAGGTCCTCAGTTTTTGTGAGGTAGTCAATAGTAGTGTGTTTATGCTTTGTCTATACGGGGTCTGTTTTAGCTTAATAATTAGGTGCCTACCTGCTTCCACAGACAAAGGTGACTCCAATTGTGGAAGGTTATGGAGGATGGGCTTTCAGAATGGAGATCGTACCAATTGAATCAGCATATCCTGGATTCGGTGATCTTGTTGTAAGTATGGTTAGGATTATTATAAACCATTTTGAAAACAATTGATCTGATCATTCATTTATAAAAAAACTGGTGTCTTATATGGATGTGAATAGGCAGTAGTGTATGTACCAAGTTCCATTATATGTTCCCTGTCCTATATTGCCACTTCAAGCTTTGAATGGGAAACTATTCAGGTTTCAAACACGCTGGTACCTCTTTAAACTTGTGGCTCATAAGTACTTGTGTCTGGAACAGGTATTGGAGTCAACAGATCATATAAATTCATGCAAACCGCTCAGCCGCAGTGATCCGTCATACACAGAGATATTAGAGTTCCTAAAGAAGCTGAAAACTAGCTCCAGAAAACAGACAGTACAGTAAAGAAAATATGCCTCCAAGTTTTGTGTTCATGTATACCATCCCATTTCAGGGACCAGGCTGGGCTGGTGGTGGTTTTGATCAAACTGAGCTGAAGGTGCGCATTGGCAGCTTGGCACACAAAACCAGTCTGATGAGTTATCAGAAGAGCGGCAGATTCTTTTTGTACATTCTCCAACCTCATCAACCCCATTATTCTTTGAACTCATTAACCATGTTGTATCAGTAGGTGTAACATTGAAGATGTTGTATTTGGACATTACTGGTTAAACTCCCTGATAAGGGAGAATAATAGCTTTCAACAGCAGAGAAAACCATACAATCAATGAACTTTGCTTGCGTCCAGTGACCAACTCTGAATAATGTTACAATAGATAAGTAGAAATTGCACGCCACAATCAACTTGGATGGAACTTCTCAAGTTATAAGTACCATATACATGGTGGCTTCGGTTCTTTCAAATAAAAAAGTTGGGCTAGGTGGACGAGGCCCTACTTTTATGGTGTCAAGCATATCCTGTATGTAATAATTGACGGGCGTCTTTAGGAATCAATATCGGTTTGTAGACTTGTAACTTATTGAACCGCTTTTCCTTTGTTCATTAGGATTAGGAATCTATTGGTGGTACCCTATATATATATATATATATATATATATATATATATATATATAAACCCTGGGAGAAATAATAAAAAAACTTGGAGAGAGATCCCAGCAAGACGTAGAGATAACATGGAAGTGGCGGCCCTCCTTATTGAAATTCTTGTGCGTGTACCAGCTAGACCTTTGGTCCGATTCAAACGTGTCTCCAAATATTGGCTCTCTCTTATCTCCAACCCCAAATTCTGTCACCGCCACACCAAAACCCCCGCTCCTCCATCTCTGCTGTTTTTCCTATTAGCCAATCCACTGCTGCCTTATCTTTCATCCCTCTTGATCAGGACCCTAGAAGTAACCATCCTCTCTTGTTTCGTAACTTGCCAGAGTCAATCAAGATTCTCCAGTCCTGTAATGGCCTTTTCTTATGTTGTCCCCTACGATCAATAAATATACGACGATTCTACGTTCTCAATCCCACTACCAACCAGTTTTGCAGACTAATTCTTCCAGCTGTTTCTTCTGGTCGATCATGTGTCGTCCTCCATCAGGCTTTGGCTATTGACCCTTCCAGATCACCTCATTACAAGCTGCTCGTCATTTGGAATCCTACCTGTCGGTCAGATATGAACCTAACCATATATTCGTCTGAGACTAAAAGTTGGAGACATGTCGATTATAGTCAGGCAGATCCTTACAAATATTTGTCTGATGTGAATCGTTACACCCATGAAGGAGGCGTATACTGCAATGGGGCAGTTCATTGGGTAGCGTTTAATAACCAGCACTCCTACTATCACATAAATGATGAGCGTGCCGGACGTGTCGATCATCACTTTCAGTCTGAATTGCCGTTCAAGTTACTTCAAGAGTCTCATTGTGGCAGCCATTTGCATCTGATTGATATCTATTCTTCACGTATCGAAGTGTCGGAGATGAAGAGAGACTACTCTGGTTGGTGTCATAAGTACTGTATTGATCTTGATCACATTTTCACTAACCTCCGGCCGCGCATTGAGGATTTTGCTGTTCTCTTTCATACTCCAGAGGAAACTGACGGAGATGAAAGTTCATCCTTGTTGCTACATATTCCTGGTCAAGTCATCTGGTATAATCTCAACACTGAGATCTCCAAATCTTTTCAGCTAACACCTAGGCAAGGTATTGATGACCACGAGTTACGTGTTACACAAGTAAATTTTCAATATATGGAGATTTTATAAGTGAGCTTGGTGTTCAATCTCAAGGCCTGGGGGCAATGTTTAGGCCAAAATATTATATTTCGACGAACGCTTTGGAAGAGAGCTCATTGGACCGATTCTTACGGTCTACGTTATTATTAATGTGTTTCCTTTCGATTGGGAGTCATTATTGGCAAGGATTCATGGTTACTTAAGGGATCATCCGAGAATCCAAGGAGATTTGATATACCTTGATCCGTAAGAAAGAACAAATCCTAGTTTTCACTATATAAAGTGGTCAAGTTGCACAAAATAGAGACATCTCAGCGATTTAACACAACTTTTGCACTCCGCAAAACAAGCCTCTTCGGAGCACCTTTACTAGAAATATTCCTCAAGTCTTTTTGTCTACCAAAGCCCTATCCGTAGGCATACCCCGCTGCTACTCACCAAAGCCCGACCCGTCGGCATTATCCGCTTCTACCTCACCAAAGCCTCATCCGAGAGCACTACCCGCAGCTACTCACCAAGCCTCATCCGTGAGTGAACAGTCCACCACCGCTTCATTAAGCCCTATCCGTAGGCTCATACCCGCAAAACCCTTGTTAGGGTGAAAACTCTAGCAAATATCTTCGGTTTGTCAAGGAACCCTTTGGCGAACGCACTGCACCTGTGATTTTTAGCTCTGCTCAACCACACCGGTCTGAGTAGAAACGTCCACTTCGCAAGAGGAGGAGAAAAATCCTAGTTGCTCTTCAGCTAGATCTAAGAAGAACCTGGATGCAGGTCTGACCAACGCCTGTACAACAATCGTTTGAAGAGAAGTCAGTAGGCGAACGCGCATCAAGACCAAGGTTGTACGTGACCCATAGGTACTAGCACACCCTCAAGCTTGGTTGTTCGAGAAAATACATTTTCACGCCAGGTCTCCGAATATTTCCACCTAACTCCCAGGCAAGGTATTAATGATTCTAAACTACGCGTTACAGAATCAAATTTTCCATATATGGAAACTTTGGCCAATGTGTGAAGGAGGCAATGTGAATTCTGTTGTAATATTTTTACAGCACCATTGATCCATGATATTACTAGCAACAAATGTATTATTTTTTTACCGAGAAATTGTTGACCTTTATGAATGTGCCGTTTGGTTCCTATAGATGCTGCTTCATCCGGAATTGTTACACTCAGTTGATTTTTTTCATTTCTTGTTTGTTTTCTGAGTAGTTTTCGCTTGTGTAAATGAAAGGTAAGAGGTCGCAAACACAGTTTCTACTGGAAGCGAATGTGAAGCCGATTCTGTGTGCACAGCCTAGGCGATTTGCGGTAGTAGCTGTTGCGAAAATGGTTGCACAAGCTCGTAACAGTGAGATTGGTGGTGAGGTTAGGCCACTCAAAGCACTTGTCACCAAGGTGCATAATGGTCCATGTTCAGTCAGAGAAGATAATTTTCTTGTCAGGGAGATGTATGTGTATTGTGCTGATGATTTTATTTCCTTTTGTTTTTGTGCAGATCAGTGATTGTTTTCAAAACTGCTGGAGTTGTATTGGACGAAATGCGGGACAAGGGGATGCATGCGCTTGATTACAAGGTCATTGTTCTTGATGAAGTGCATGAAAGATCTGTGGAGTCTGATCTTGTTCTTGTTTGTCTGGAGCAGTTTACGATGAAGAACAATACCCCTTGAGGTTGACAATGCAAAATATATCAATCAAAATCCAATGAAAGCTTTTCAACGAACTTCGGTCCCATACATCAGATCAGTTGAGAAGGATGCGAGAAAACCAAACAATATAACACAGAAGTAGAATTTTACAGCAACCCTACATCAGCTTTTAGTTTCTCAATCATGCCATTTGCTTCCTCTTTGGTAAGCACCAGAGACCAGGCTATACCGAACACTAGAAAAGTCTACTCTTAAACACATTAGTAGTTACTGAATACTGATATAAAGGCATATGATCGCACGTCAATTACTCCTTTTGATGCTCCTTCTCTTCCTTGATTACTAGCATGATGGAATATGTTTTTCTGGCTTCTTTAAGCATGAAGGCAATGTAACCAATCATGTTCTCCACAATCCTCCAGCGCATTGGGTTATTGAAGTGCAGCATTTTTGTGTCCATACTAACTAATCCAGCGCATTGGAATATGTACGCTACTTCCTGGTATGCTATTGTGCCGTGTTCTCGGTCAAATCTGCAGCTCCGTCTTCATGGTTAGGTTGCACGACCCGCACTGCCAAATCATTTAACAATCGAAGCCAAGCCAAGACTTCCCCCAACGTTACCTCAATATGCGTTCTCCTCCAAATACACGCCCAGTTCCCGTAATGTTGTGCACAAACTCACAATATCAGAGCCTTTTTCTTTCACACAGTCGGCGGCTACCCGAGCTTGGATTTCCTGTGGGAGATCTTCCAGATGAGTTTGGAGGCGGTGGCGGGATGAGTTGGAGAACAAGCGTCACCGGCCTTGGTTGGGTTGATTCCAGTGAGTGAATGCCTCTGATTAATTTTATAGAAGATGGAGAGTGCTGTGATTAATTTTATAGTAGCAAGCTAACTGCCGTGGTGTAGCGAACTCTGTAGCTAGTACACCGATGTAACTGTGGTTAAAACAACTTGAGGAGCAAGTTTTAGTACACCCAACTACTTCTTACTTCAGCTAAAAATTTCTCAGTTTTATCTTTACTTGCAATAAAGGAACAGAGTTTTTAACTGAGTAATTATAACGACCCACTTATCATCAGTTCAACAGACGAGTTTTTACTCTTTATTAAATATTATCCATGTCTATATTATTATTACCAAATAGGGATCTTTGTCATTCATGGTAAAATAAGAGGGTCTTTGTTCATTAGGCTAAAGGATTTTCATATTAATTATTATCCATATCAAGTGACGTAGTCAGAAACTTCAAGTATGAGAGATAAAACCGAAATAGCAAGTACATTGAGAAAAAAATTGTTTGATAACATAATTACTCATTTATCTATCCAACTCAAAAATCGTATTGCAATTCAGTTTTTGATTTTATATGTTGTAAATTGGTTTAGGTTACAAATAATTCATTATAGTTTTAGTCGGTGATCGATATGTTTAGTCTTTTATCTTGGCTCATAGTTTTGTCAAATTGGGTTTAACAAGGTCACTAAATTTATACTCTTTCAGCGGTTTGGAGTTTATATGCACTTTTTGGTTATACATATGTAATTTCATAAAAGTTATGAGTAACGCATACACGCTTTTATTTCATAACTTTCATATTAGACTATGGATTGTCACTTTGGCTCTCCCGTTTATACTTTTTAATTAAATAACATAATTGCTCCATGTAAAATGTTCAAATAGTAGACTTTGAAGTTAAACCTAGTGTTATGAGTTACCTTATGAGATTGATTTATTAGAGAAAATAGAAAGAAAAGAGATGAAATCATACATTTAGTTGAACCAATTAAAGATAAAACAAATATTATTACGAATTTTTAACCTTAACTAAGAGTCATTATAGTATAATAATATAATTAACGTTCTATAACAATTCAATCGACAATTATGAAGTGTTAATTGATCCTTCTGGCCCTCTTCCTCTTCCTCTTTTCCCGCATGTTCGTTGGATTAGCTACGGCTATAGCCCAACCCAAATCTCTGAGAATAAATATAATATATGTAGTAGCGTAGACATAATATTGCGAGTAGTTCTGTTGGCCATGGGTGTTTTTGGTTTTCCACGAGCTCGAGTCCTTTTGGAAGCAATAATTGCCCATTTACTTTGATCTTTCTCTCCCTCTTATTTTTTCTAACACAATCGAGTTGTTCGTGCCTTCACAACCCAGTGATCTGTGCATACCATACCATGAGAAATCAAGAACTTGAAACGTTATGGTACATTATAAATAGTTAAATACCAACAAGAGTACAAACCAACAAGCTTTAGGGTGGACCCCACCAACCCGGATCGGCAAATAGAATCGGCCTAGGCCCGTGTCGTATCAGAAAGCCCAGCCCTCATTAATTTCTTGACAGTTGAACACCTTAGCAACGACGTCGTTTATGAACAAAGCATCCCTCTACGCCCTTCCAATTCCAACCACAAACCTCCCCTCCCGCTGCTCCAATCCGAGCACTGCCGCCTCCACCTCATGGTCCCCACCTCCGGTTTCGGCCACCACCAGCACGGCGCCGCCGGTGGTGAAGCGGAGGACGAGGACCGGAAGCAGTACCCGGGAGAGAGCAAAGGCATCACGGAGGAGATGAGGTTCGTCGCCATGAGGCTCCATAACCGAAACGGCAAGAAGCTCGACGCTCAGTCCGATAGTGACAACTCTCAGAGCGAAAATTACGATAATGCCCCTGAAGGGAGTGATGCTGATTCTGACGGCGACGGCGAGAAGGAGACCTGGCAGCCTAGCCTGCAAGGGTTTCTGAGGTACTTGGTGGACAGTAAGCTCGTGTTTGACACACTGGAGCGCATTGTTGATGAATCAAACGACGTTGCTTGTAAGTTTCTATCGTTACTCTCTTTGAATTTGTGTTTGAATTTTGATTTGATGTTGTGAAGTGGAGTTTGATAATTTGGATTGGCAGATGCATATTTTAGGAAGACTGGGTTGTAAAGATCAGGAGCGATTTCGAGAGATTTGGAGTGGTTTGAGGAACAAGGCAATGTGATTCCGGAACCCAGCAATGCTGGAGTTTCGTTTTGCAAAGTATCTGAGAGAGCTTTCTGAGACTTCAGCACCAATATTCCTATGCCACTTTTATAACATTTACTTTTCACATATCTCTGGTGGGCAGGTCATTGCAAGACAGGTACTTTCTGAGGTTTTGAATGGTCGCATTGGATTTGAAGCATTCAAAAGTTTGTGCTTAATGATTGTCTAGTATGACCCAATTTGCTTAAAGCAAGATGGTTGTTTCGTGTATGTGGAAACCATGTTGTTTATATGGAACAGAAACATCGGTACTTTACTGTTGTCAATTTGCTACAAGCCTTTAACTCACATTTGATTTCTAGCCTACTATGTGGAAGTGTTTGGTAGATGATTTTACTTGGAAATGGGAACTTGTTGGTTTTAGGTATCTGAGAAACTACTTGGAGGAAGGGAGTTGGAGTTTTGCACAAGGGAAGGCGATGTGCCAGAGTTGATAAGAGGTGTTCGTGAGAAGCTCAACAAGCTTGGAGAGGTTAATAATGTCTTGGATGCTGTCTTGTATTCACCTTTGTGTGAGTTAGTTTTATTGGGGTTACTAAATCTGCTTACCATAGTGATTGCAACACTGGAGTCAAGATGACAAAAACAAATGCGTAACAGAAACAACCAAGTCATTCTGGTCTCTGGGGCAGATAGTTTACCCGATCATCTTAGAAACCAAGTGATCTCAAATTAACATCTCAGAAGTTCACTCATGGGTGAGCCTGGATTTCAAATTTCTCAACTCCAATTTTTGACATCAGTTGCTATATGATAATAACGTCTGTTTTCTATTCTGTTTACCAGGTAGCATGAATCACTGGAAAGAACATGGGCATCTCCTGAAATTTTCCTTAGGACTCGAAAGGCTGCACTAAGCATAACAAGTACATCCTAATTCTGAGCCTCATTGTGCGAGCAGGAACTTGGTTTTTCTCCCTCTTTCAGGCTCGAAGGTCTTTTAGTCTCTTCTCCCCTGTGGATGATATACGAGCCAGTTGATTAGAAAATGCCCTCTTTTTAGGGCTTGGTGGGTTTATTAGGTTAGGTAATGGTCGAGCCATGTGTTCACTGTAGCAGGTGATCCACAAGCTATGGCTACTGACCCTGAAGTACTACATAGAGGTTCAGGTTAAGCAAGTTATACTTCAAAGCTGTTCAGAGTGAAACTTGTCGGCAGTGTATCATTTGTCAACGAAGGAATCCCTGTACTTTGGCATTTCGCCGCTCCTTATCAATAGTTAAATTTGCTATTGAGATCAAATCCTATCTGCATTGATTAGTCTTCTGTATGCCTACATATAATCACAGCTTGGATTCAAAACTTCAAGAGCCAGTAACATGCTTTCCAATTTAACAATGGCTCTTTTCACAGCTTGGATAACAACATCAATCACACGTCCCTGTGTTTTCGAAGATCGATGCCATCCCCCTTCTGCTAAGACAGAGAGACACACTCGCTTCAAGTCCCTAAACTTCTGTGCTTGCCTGCTTGGACTAATAAGTTATGATCAGCATTGACCTTATTGGGAGTGAAAGAAAGAAACGTCCTTGAGAAATGTCATAAAATATGTATGCCAATAAAATAAAATATTGAGCTGAAAGTAAAATTTGAAGCAAAAAGGAGAAGAGCGTGCTGGTCGTAAATGATGTCGTTCCTCACGAGGAAGAGCTTAGAGCCAGTATATAACGTATGCTACCATATCTCCCTCTTTTCTGTTCTCTTTTTCTGCAACTCGTAAGAGAGATAAGAAGACGAAGATTCGATGCCGATTTATCTTTCTTCTCATCGTTTCAAGATGGATGAAGAACTATGTTTCTTCAACAAGGTCTGTTATGGACGTCTTATGGAGTTCAATGCCTCCTAAACCCTCTCTTTTTCTTTGGTTTCAGTGGTTTTCATTCACTACTGGCATATGTTTCTTCTGTTCAAAGATAGATTGTAGCAGATTGGTTATGGATTTTGACTTTGGACCTTTGCTTAGTTGATAAATAGATGTCTGATATATGCATGCAGACTAATTCCAGCTGATCTTTTCAAGCTATGACCTTTTCTTTAGCCTTCGTTTTCTCATTATAGACAAACAGAATAAGACGCACATTAAAATCCCCTTAAGAGATTTTTTTCCTTCTTTCTGTTTCTCTACTTTAATGGAGGATCTTAGATGGAAACCACAGTATGCTGCTCTCTCTGTGATACACTCTCAATTTCTTGGACTAACATTCCCCACACACAACACACAGTTGTGTTCTTCACTTACCATGCATTATACAGCTTGTTATACCTTTCATCAATTCTTCACTCTGACTCTTAAACTTGATTACAGGATACACTCGTCATTAAGACTCCCAAGAAAACTCCACTAATATTGACGATGGTGGTAATACTTCTTATAATGGTTTGTGGAGTTCATATCTGTTTATTCTTATTGAAGCATTTAAACGCCAACAAAACGATGATCAAGTTCTTAAACATCGAGGTGACTGACCACCATAATGAATCATGCCCTGATCCTCATCTTGAGCAATGGGAAATCCCCTATGTGCATTACCCACAACCTCAAACGTTTGAGAGGTACCTTGCCAATTCATTGATGTATTTATTTGGTTGATTGACAGGCACTAATTCCATACTTTCAAGTGCCAAAATTAGTGGTCTGATCCTCTGATGTATGTAATGTATCATTTACAGGAAAGAATGCGCCTGCAATCCAGTTCTCTACTTTGCAATATTGTCAATGCAGAGATCAGGGAGTGGATGGTTTGAGACATTCTTGAATAATCATACTAATGTAAGTTCCAACGGAGAAATCTTTTCGATCCCTGATAGAAGGCGTAATGTTTCTTCAATTTTGAACAACATGGATAAACTATACAATCTCGATTGGTTTAGTAGTGCTTCAAAGAACGAGTGTTCTGCAGCTGTCGGATTCAAATGGATGCTTAATCAGGTTAGCTACATTCTAATGTTAGTGGGATACTTTGTAGCAATACATTTGCTATCTTATTTTTCTTAAATCTGAATGTTAACTGCTATAAAATATGGTGCAGGGTTTGATGGAGAATCATGAAGAGGTAGTGAAGTACTTCAAGAAGAGAGGAGTGTCTGCAATATTCCTACTCCGAAGGAACTTACTCCGGAGAATGATTTCTGTGCATGCCAATATTTATGATAAAGATGCTAAGCAACTCAATGGCACTCACAAGTCCCATGCACATTCTCCATTGGAAGCTCAAATACTTGCAACATACAAACCCATGCTTAATGCCACATTACTAATCCCAGAGCTGAAGCAAGACGAGGAGACGGCTGCCAAAGCTATGCAATATTTCAATACCACTCGCCACATTGTTGTCTACTACGAGGACGTGATCAACAACCGCACTGTAATCCCTATGCAGCTGTTCATAATCAACCTGCAGATAATGCTCTACCCCTTTGAAAATGGCACTGATTATGGAACTTTGTTTTGCAGAAACTCAATGAAGTTCAAGACTTCCTTAGGTTGCCTCATAGAGAGCTCAGGAGCCGTCAAGTTAAGATACATACAACACCGTTGTCTAACCAAGTCCAGAACTGGGGTGATGTTCAGAAGACACTGAAAGGAACATCATACGAGAGCTTCCTCGCAGACTATCAAATTTCTTCTTCAGCACTACCTTGACAGTGAGAGTGAGGATGTATATAACCAATCCACTATTAGTTCATAATCTCAATCTTATTTCCTGGTTAGTAGTTGAGTCAGATTTTGGCAAAATCAACTTTTATTGTTTTGAATCAATTGTATCAAAACCAGCTTCTTAGCCAGTTCACCTGCTTTCTGTGTACAATTAGTAGGAGAAACGAAACTCTGTAAATTCATCATTTTGTGGACTCTTGCATACTCCCATCGTCATATACCAACTTTGCTGGCCTCGACTAAACTAATTCAATATTGACGTCAAGACGTAAAATATTACCAACAGAAATACAGAATACTAGCTACTAACTTTCCTTCTTTTTTTCTTTCATTGCTAACTAAAGGGAACTACATTAATGTTACAAATAGAGCAAGCCAGGATCAGCGAATTACTGACCCATCGCTTCCAGCTATATCAGTGTTATCTGTTTGTCGAATTACAAAGTGATCAACTATCTTAACATTATGTAGTGGGTCTTGCTGAGGAGCTTTTGCACTCCATTTACTAGGAAACTTTCTCCGGTGGCTCATCTGTTGCGGCTGTTTTGGCTCCGCATCCCAATCAGGGTCCAGCTTCCATTCTTTTGGAACCTGCATGTTTTGATTATAAGCAACTCTGAAAAGTCCCAAATAGGTCATTTAAAAGTAAACCAGCCTTTCTTACCTTATCAACTGCAAGAGTATACACTTCAAGATCCCCACCAGTGTTGATGTGGAACCGGGTGAATGATTTGTAATTAGCAATTCGCAAGGAGGAGAATGCTTCGTCAAAGTGTATGTGCAACCAGTTAATGCAAACATATAGGTAGCTGCCAAAAACCAAAGAAACCACAGGAGTAGAGAAGACCCAAAAATAAAGGAAGACAGAAGCATAATATATACAAGCGCCCAGTCTAGAGAGTGATTCCATCCCATTCTTGCATATATTGTTCCGGGTGACTGCCATAACCTGAAAATATTTCACTATGAGAATCTAACAAATAAGAGGAAAAGTAAGCATACAAAAGAGATATACGTACCTCTGGAACATCAAATGCAGACATGAAATACTTGATGCATGCTGGATAAAGACCAAATGTCAATTGTTCTATACGAGCACGAAGGCCTGTTGGATCAGGAAAGTGCTCACTCTCTGCTGTCCGGTACCACTCATATAATGTGTGATAGCCTGAAAAGTAAAACTGACGTCATCAGAGAACATACTGTTTGCTACCATTAGTATTTTGGTCAAAACCTATCATTTGAAAAAGTATAAAAATGACAATCATTGTACATATACATGCTTTAGACTTCAAAGGGCATGTTTCCATCTGCTTATACCATCATATGTATCTTTATGTCATATGAATAGATTAGGTCCACTCAACCGAATACTAAAATTGTTTCACTAATCTGACAATTAAGCTAATCACACAAACTAATGTTCAGAACATAAACCCATGCAAAAAGAATGGCCACCTGAAGTTCCTAGTAGTTGATGCTGGACACACATCTCAACACCCAGTTCCAACAGCAACATGAGAATTAGCGCTGCGGTCAGGTGGGCAAACACATGAAGAACTCCAATCGTAACACGTTTCTTCCGAGACACTTTCGATGGGACAAATGCAATTGCCACAATCAGCAACACAACAGCACCTGCTAACGACACATAAGAATGCTCCAGCATGTACACAAAAGCATTCCAGACTGTTCCAAAGAAAGACTTGAAGTGGCCAGGAAATGAGTCTTCTCGCAAGATATGATCGAGCTTACACTACAAAAAGAAAAGGAAAAGTTAGAAAATATCACTGGCTAGTAAGGAAGTAAAATATGGTAAGCAGAAATGAAATGATCTGGCATTTGGAAAGCTCCAAGAAGCGAAAGAACAAAAATTTAACAGATCGATGAGGTTATTTCAATTCCAGAAAAGAGATAAAGAAGGATATCATAATTGTTTGAATCCAATGGACAAGATGTACAGTCTATAATGACAAAGAACAGAGACGCAATTAAAGACTCACCTGTGGGAACATAGAAAAGACCAATAGAAAGTATATAATGCCACCAATAAAATCAAATTGCCAGTTCTTCTTCCGAAACTTTAAAATGTTTCCTAAAGCAATCTGCAAAGAAGTGACCAAAAAAAACACACTCATTAGCCCCAAGCTTTGAGAGAATATATATACAAACCATGAACTTGGTAGTAGCAGTTGCACAAACATTATGATTACAACTTACCCTACTTGAATCTTCAAATGAAGGATAAGCAGCCTTGGTCTCATACGATGCTCCATAAAATTTCTTAAAATTACTAAAGACATGTGTGGGATGTAAAAAGGCCCCACCACAACCATTTACAAGTAAATGTTGCACTTGAATTGGATCCCCTGACCTAACAAATGAATGACGCATATAATGATGCAAATCTCCAGCTACTCGTAGCTTACACCTTCCTTTCAAATGATCGCATATGAGGTGTGCGACATTCTTTCCAGAAACATCATTCCAGTACCAGTCAAGAAGCCAGTTCGGCTCATGTGTCATAATGATTACATAATCATCTTCTCCTACCTAAATAAAGATGAAGAAATGAGAATTTACCATCAGACAACAGCTAAGGAGTAAAAAGCCCAAAGGCATTGCATCACATTTGACGGTTTACATGCATCAACAAAGCACTAGAAGTCAAATCTGTGAGCCCTCAATTCAGGGCATAACTCTCATAATTTGGTGTATATACAACATTTCTACTATAAAAATGCAGAAATATATGATTAAATTCTAATACTGAATGTGAACTTGTGAATTCTCTCCAAAATAAAATAAAATTAAAAGGCATGTATAAATGATAGGCCAATTATTAATCTCAAACAAGTTTAAAAGAAGCAGAAGGATCAAAGTAACAACTCATAAAGTACCAAGTAAACCATGGGTAAAATTTTACAGAAAAGATAAAAAGTAAAATGAATAAGAAATACCTTGTTTTTGACTAATTCTGAGAAGAATTTGAATTGGTATACATCAATATCGCCGTGGAGTGCCAAATCAAGACCGAATACCCACCATCTTTTAGGGAGTTTTAGAGCAAAATAACTCTTCTTTTGAGGCATAAGCCACCCACCTAACCAGCTCTTATGACATATATACCTCATAAATGTATTAAGTCCGTCAAACCAATCTGTAATGCCAAAAAGAAAAGAAAATGTTACTGCTCCATAACAATCTAGCTTGTAGACTAACCTCACATTTTTTTATATTTTGGTGGGAGAAGATGGAAAAAGAAGCTCAGACTGAGATATAAGACTTACCATGGTTTCCAGGAATGAGAAAACACTGGGGCCCGTCATACTGCTTCAGTTCAGACACACCAAAAGGCAGCTCAGGTTTATCTACAGAGATATGCTCTTGTTTAGACCATGGAGGGGGCTGAAGAGCATACTCAAACGGACAAAAGAGACGCCTTTCATAGGTGAAGGCTGACGGATTAGGATACCTAGAACAGAAGCATGCCATACCAAACTAAGATAATATGTATTCAACTATGTTTACATAAGCCTGAATGAATTAACAGCAGAGATTACAAGAGTTTAGCTCTCTAACAAACAAAGGTCCATATGAAACATCAAAGGTAAAAGATATTTGGAACATTTTTAGCTGTGTAATCTCACCCGAAGGTTTTTAATCAGATTTGAATTACATACAATCATTATGAAATTCAAAAATCACTAGCTAATCTATCTAGATTTATCCAACATCACAACTGCAACACTAATGGGAATAGAAAAAAAAACTTTTATTTTATCAGAAAACAATTAACTATATAATAATTGATCCCTAATGACAAATTACTTAAGCATAATAAGAATATTTCACTTACGCAAGATCACCTCCAATAAGTAATAAGTCTCCACGTGGTAGGTTAAGTACAGAATCGTCTTTGCCAACATTGATGGAAGGCTGCGCAAGAAGCCGAGCCACAGAATATGACGAGTTTCCACCATCGCCGGTATCAGCCATGAAATCAAACCATAGATCATCCTTCTCAATAAAATCATCAAATAAGAGATCCCCCTGGGAAGCTCCGTCACTGATCTTGCTCATTGCTGCCTAATGATTGGAAATGGAAAAACAAAAGCCCCATCACAGTGTGGCCTTTATTCAGTTCTAAAAGCTTAATGTCAATACATATCTATGGACAAGAATAAAAAGGAAGAGAGAGAGAGACATTAGTATTAAAGGTGACGATGCCAAGAAATTACAGAATAATGTGTATCAAACCCTTTTCAATTACTACAACACCTTACAGAGATCAAGTTCTGGAAAGACGATATACGGTAAATCACCAAAGATGATTAAAAGAATCAATTTCTTCCTTAATAATTCATGAAGCATAAACATGTCATTAAACATTTAACATTTCTTCCTTAATACTATCCACCTTTA
Organism: Comarum palustre; assembly: GCA_951800085.1. Taxonomy (NCBI): domain Eukaryota; kingdom Viridiplantae; phylum Streptophyta; class Magnoliopsida; order Rosales; family Rosaceae; genus Comarum; species Comarum palustre. Next base: position 24,716,943 of record OX637579.1, read on the forward strand.
ACATTTTTATCTTTCTGAATTACAAATAAGGGAAGACACCTCATAAAATTCAATATTACTACATAATAAAACAAATTTACAAATAAATATACTTTTAAACGGTACGAACTATCTTACTTGCATCATACGCATATCAAACCGGCCAACAAAGACAGTTACTGATACCAGGAGGTCAAAAACAGTCTTGAACAAATCAGCTGATGTTCTGCAACATATATCCATCAGTAAAGGGAATGCAACTACGTATATGAATATATCTATCAACTCTCCTCAAGTGGAGCAAAGAAATAAAGGAAAGATGATAGGAGACAAAGAGAGAGAGATATAAATATAAATACCCTGAATACCAAGGAACCATATCCAAAAAATCAGGCTTCATTTGCTTGTTCTTTGACTTCTGATGTTCTTCTACAGACAAAGGATGAGTAAGAGCCCACCTACATATTTGAGGAATGAGAAGCATAAGCATAAGGTTCATTACAGAGCAGATCATGAAAATCCAAACTTTAAAAGATTTCATTCTCTACCAGATACAACAATCAATTACTCAGGCCATAACACATACAATGTTGCATTACAAAAAACTTACCCTGTTGACCTCTCCACCACATAATTAGCAATATACAGGCCTATGAATGTGGCCCATAATGAGTATAATGGGGATATTCCCTCCGACGAACCATCACATGAACCATTGCATGCTAACTGAGAAATGGAAATGTAATAAATAAATAAATAGATGTATGACAACTGAGTTATAACAATGGTATCACAAATAGCACAAAAATACAAAGTGGTGGGAAAAATCATTTACTTTTTCTACCTGTACCTCACCGTAAATGACCCACTTGGACAAAAGAGGATAATCACTAGCAGACCCCACCGGCGCAAACCAATATGAGCAGACCTCATCTGTCAGCTCATTCATTCGAAGGAATTTAGAAAGCCATGTATTTCTCTCATCCTTCTTCCAGAAATTAAACCAAGACAAAGAGTTTCTTCGTTCCAGTTGTTTCTCTCTCAGGATAGCTCGGTTGCCACAATGACTGTAAAATATACAGCAGGCTACGCTAAGAACCTACATGAAGAAAAGAAAAGATGCATGAAAAGACATCCAAATGTTATAGTTTGTTGCATGAACATTCCAAGTTTCTTCTCTGCTACTAGCAAGTAAAATTTGCCTTATTTTTTAAATATATATATATATATAATTATAATAATAATAATAATAATAATAAATAATAAAACTGGAAACATTAACAGTTAGAATAGTGCCTTGAGGACTTACAGCACAGTTTTGGAGAATTGTCAAAATTGCTGGCCTCCTTCCAGCTACACGCGACACAAGACCGATGTACCAAAGGCCAATAAAGACAATATGGAAGAAAAGAAGAAATAGGACAGAAGTGACAAATACATTAAAACCTAAAGACAGACTCATCCTTATATCAACTCCCATTGATTTTAATTTTGGGAGATGATAGACAGCTGCCACAAAAATCCATATTATATACCTGCAAAAGTAAATCCCAGAGTTAAAACTTTTAACGGCTCTGTATACCTCTGTATTAATCTCTACGAATTCACAAACACATACATGCATGAACAACTTGGTGCAGGTGTGAAATAGTGAAAAATACAAATACAACTGGCATAGGATTCATATAAATGTGCTTACCACCGACTGAAATTTGAATAACTTGGTTTAATAGTCTTCCCTATGAATGGAGATGAAAAGAAGTAGAAGAAACCCAGCAAACACGCATACATAGACCACCACTTAATATTGTTGTCTAGCTTCTCTACAAGAGTATTGATGTTGTCGGAGGAGATAAAAAACAAGCAACCCACAACAACAGCAATCACGGCATGACGTGAATGCTCATGGGGATAAGGATATGTATGGGTTAGGATTGTTCTAACCCTCTCCATTTTTAAAGTATCTAGAAAACCAGCAGACTGCTTACTAGGTCCCATCAAGTGAACTCACACTGCTTCAAGTTATTACAAATAAACCAACAATGTGATTGCCAGAATCACCGCTCAAACCAACTCCGATATCCTGAACAGAAAATATTGCATGGGAAAAGTGTCAGCGCAGGAGCAACATTATACAGAACAAAAATAAAACTCGACTTTACAGGTTCTTGATGCTCATGCACAACACAGTCCTTGATGCTCATGCACAACACAGTTCTGCAGATAATATGTTCAGCCTTGCAAGTTAAAATCTTTAGTTTACTAGCATTATTAAAGTTAACAAACTTCGATTTTTTAAAAAAAACCATATTTTAATCCCCCCACAAACTATAAAAGGAAAAAAAATCCACTGACCAGAACTGGGTCATCAATTTCATCAAGCACACCGACAAATTCCAATCCCAACCAAACTAATGGACCATCCACCGATAATCAAAACCACATTACATTTAAACAAAAAAATCCCAACTTGCAGTGAACCCAACTGATAAAACAGAGAGACAAAACTAATAAGATTACTACTTAGCCAACAAAACACGAACCAGAACTTTCTACCAAAAAAACACAGACCAAAACTTAACTTTCTAGTTACAACTTAAGCACGAAACCTACCACACACAAATTTCAAATTCAGCGTTAGAGAAACCAACTAATAGCAACACAATCGACGACTAGCGCCTCGATTCCGTTAATTATAACGGGAGCTGATGAGTAATCAATCAATCAAGGAATCAATTAAAAAGCGAGGGACATGAAACTGACCTTAATCCGAAATCGGAGACGGAAATTGTAAGTGCATGCGAGGAAGGAATAAAAAGGAAGAAGAAGAAGCAGATTTGGGGTGGGTTGGGGTTGGAATATTAGGAATGTCTGTCAGGAACTTTGAGCATTTAGGAAGAAAATAAAGGGATATTCGTTTTGCGCCAAACCAACGCTTTTTCTCTTTATTTTTGGCGTGTGAGATTGACTGACCAGATTTGGGCTTCGGTCGGTTTATTTCAAAGAGTTGGGAGTTGGGAGTTGGAATGCTTTCTTTCCCCATCGTGGCGGTGGCACAGCGACCTGACTCTTTTGCTTGGTAAATTGACCGTTGGATGTAGACCTGCGTGCTCTCAATGGGTTTGGGTTTAGCCCCTTTGTTATTAGGCTTACAAGCCCACTTCAAATCTGACTGATTGTGCCGTAGTATGGGCTCTGGACGAAAGTCCTTTTTTTCCTGCTTTGTAGAGGTTTTTCATGGTGGGTTTGGTTGTTGTACCCTATGCATCTAAGATGTGCTGTTTCATCGTTTAGCACTTCAAAAATCAGTGTGAACAGTTTGATAGTTTAGAACTTTAAAATCAAAAAGATATGACGGTCCACGACTGAAATGTGTAGCTAGCATACCAATATGGTATTTCCTTTCATGATTAGGGTTTTTCAGATTCTTTCGTGTCCTGTTGGGCCCAGAGCACCGGACGGTGGGTTGTTTTCGTGATGATATTGTCCAATTTGGTTCTCTTGACGTATTTTGACTCGCATCCGCAAACTGCATAAGAGCAACTGCACCCAAGAGGGGCAGTCACTCAGTTAGGCAACTTCATTGAAGGATGGTCGGAGAAGAGCTGATGCAGCGGGGAAAGAGAGGGGAGAAAATCGACATGGGACCTGCCAAAAACTCAGGCAGACAGGCAGAGACTGACTGCCGGAGAGATTGGGTTGGTGGGAGTGTGGGCCCCACGCACGTGGGTGTCCGCCTGCTTTTTTTAATACGGTCCAAGACATCTCTCTTTCAAGAAGGCAACGGGGATTCGACTTCCCCTGGGGTAGGGTACTACGAAAGGAAGTTGATCGTGAATTATCAATAAGGGTTTAGCGTGTAAAACACGCGTCATTAAAAAAATTAAAAAAGTGGCCGACAGGCCGTTTTTCGTTGGCCAACCAGAGGCTGCCACGTGGCAGTTGCTGATTCAACGCCAAAAGGTCTAATTTAATTTTCAAACAGTCCGATTCTAAAACTGTCGAATTCTTCCTATATATACCCTAACTCTTCTTCACAATTTACACCACTTTCATTTCTTTTCCTCCATCTTTCCTCATATATTAATTTCCCAATTTTTTTTCCTAATTTCTATGTCTAATTGGCTTTCCTCCGAAGACTTGCACCTATGTGTTTTTTGGGGATGACAATCCACCGACAACATCACCGGCCGATATCAAGCCAAAGATAATTTATGGCAGAAAGTCCATGACGATTATGCCAAGAATTGGTGTGGCAATCCTGACGATCCTTCCCAATGACCCCGTTCTAAAATGGTACTCGAATCACGTTTTCCGCGTTTGAAGAAAATGAAGTTTGAAGATCATGCTACGTGTAGAATAGTCATTCGTCCAAAATCCTATCGAAAATCCAATGACATTATTTGACTGACAAACACACACATGTTGATTTTTGATTCGTCAAAAATCTAATCGAAAATCATATTCAAAATCCAACGATATTATTTGATCGACAAACATACACGTATCAAATTTTGGTTGGTCCTAAACTCTATCGAAAATTTATACCATTATTTCGATGATAAGAGATCCAAAATGTCACATGTTATTTGATTATTGGTTGAGTATTATTTATAAAATTTAAAAAAATAAAATTTTTAATTGATGAATAGTGATTACCTCTCTGACAGAGTTGCATCGCTGCATAAAATTTGACTCAGAAATACAATCTGCAGTGAATAGTAATTGAAGGAAACAATTAAATTGATGGATTGAAGGTGCTTGATGGGTGCATATGCTCTAAGCAACCACCACCAAAAAGATCAAACAAGTCGGTGGCCTGCACTTGAGGCGGAAGTTGAGAATACCAAGAAGTACAAAGAGGAACATAATGGCTCAAGTCTGCTGGTGCATCAGCGAGAAAATTGGTTTCTCTCCAGATATGTTTGAATGAGATGGACTAGAAGTGTGAAAGTTTTTTTTGAAAGTTTTTAATTTGTCTCTTTGTTTTTTGATGTCAAAATGGATTTTGTGTGTGAAATCCATTGAACCACCGTAATCTGATTACTCATAGTTCCGAATCCGATATAACCTTGAGCATCCATGCCACCATCGGTTTGTCTAGATTCGACAAGCCAAGCCTCCATGCACATCAATAGGAGCATCTTACGACGACCAGCCAACATGTCTCGAACGCACTCGATCGACAACAACCCATCCCTGCACAAGACAAACATGCCCCTTCGCCAACACCACATTCAAGAGTACGTAGTCCGGTAGCTTGTTAGGTTAAGCTATTTATAACCCTTTATTTCACTAGGGTCGTCTCTTATAACTCATTAAGGTTGCGTACGCGCGTCTTAAATTCCGATGAACTCCGAGTTATATATGCACCTGTTATAGTGAACTCCGATCACGCTTTCCCATTGCCGAGAATCCATAAGTACCCCGTACGCACATGCATGCACCGAGAACCATAGTTGCAGGTCCAGTTAATATCTCGATTTGACATCTCTCTGCAACGTTACGTACCAACAAAAGATTCTGCCGTCAAAGCAACTTGAATCACTTGACACTGCTCCACCATCCATGGCCATATCGTGTAGGATCTTCGATCGTTTACCTTTCATATCAAAGGAATATTCCTCATGAACCTGATCATCTCGACCATGACTCATACACACACAATAGTGTTTTCAACGATTCAGATTTGACATTTCGATCACGTACAGTACGTACAAAGCGATTCACACCATTTCCTACCGTCCTAACTGCGCGCACTCACCTCGCCAAACTCCATTACTTCTTCCCGGACCTTGGGAGCCAACCATGCCCATACAACTATAGCCACCACTCACCACTCCCTTCATTTTCACCAAGAGGAAAAGTTTAACTCTTATGAATATTAACAGTAGTATTGATTTTCTACCTGCATATATAGCTGGGGCTATAGGGGGCTGCCCTGCCATGCTAGTTCTAAGAAAAGAAAGGACTAGAGGAGTTGAAACCCACAAACCACACACACACATATATATATATATATATATATATATATATATATTTGTGGGTTTCAAGTCCTCTGGTCCTTTCTTTTCTTAAAACTAGCATTGATGCCCGCACTTGTATAGCGTAGTGACAGACACAGTTGATTTGATTTTTTTTAAATGACTCGTGGTTGATATATTTTCATTTTAGTATGATAATACATAATAGTGACAGAAGGAAACAAAAATTCTTAATATTGGTCTACTCGGTTGAGTACTTGAATTAGAGGGAGAGCTTGAATTAGAAGGGCGGTTTCCATTAGTTTGATTAATTATTGTCCATTTTTTTGCTATTCGAATCAATTATTATTCAATTTTTGCTATTTGATCAATTATGTGTAGCTTTACCACAAATGTAAATATCATTTTGGAAGAAAACTGAGCAATAATCAACAATGAAAATTTCTAAATTACATGTAGTAAGTTATCGATAAATATCATCAATTAATTTTCCTATTGATTCAGTTTATCATTTTCAGCTTATAACATGTATTGATGAGTTTTTTTTACTTGCAATTCCAGACATCTTGATTGTCAATATAAATTCGGTGTTAACTTCATCTTAATCAATTGAGTTCTTTTTATTAGAGTTTCAGAGAGTTGTTGTACAAAATTGATTGAACTACCGAAATTTCACAATAATTAATCGAACCTACAGTAACTCACTTCGGAAAAAATTAATTGATGTCATAAACCCGAAACCCAAAACCCAATTTAAATTCAAAACCTAACCTAGATAAATCCACATACTAACACTCACATATCAACATTAATAAATCTACTTTTTTAATAGTATTATGAACACTCACATGCACCGCTAAATCTACTATTTTAAAAAAAGTTATAGAAGTGATTTAAACCTTAAACAATTAATATATATTGATCAATACAATTATTTAAGATTAGAGTGACTCATTTTATTTTATATTATTAGGATTATGAATATTATCATTATCATTTTAAAAATGTCGTTTTTTTGTTAAATTAAAAACAAATAGCTTATAAAAAAACAAAAACAGTGACAGAACTGTAATTATATTAAAATTAGGGTAAAATAATCAATTTAATAACAGAATGACTGATTTGTAAAAACACAAAAGAAGGAGGAACAAAATCGTCCCTCCACTGTTCATATAAACAGTAAAAACCACATTTGGTTTATATATAGAGATATGAGTTAAATTTGAAAACCTTAGTGCGCAGCCACTTGATCAAAGATTTGTATCGCTTGCGGTAGTCTGTCTTGCACTTTTAGTAATGCTTCAAGATCGTCTCTATTTGTTTAGGTTTGATTTCCAGCACGCTTAACCGAATCTTAGTTTGTTAAACACGATCGACCTTCATTGATCACCATTAGCGTTTTGGATCCAAGGTAAACGATAATCCGACATCGCTCTGTATGTATTTTATTGAACTAGTGGCTTCTCACGTTAATTTTCTTTGAGTCGTTTCCCTCCCTCAGCAAATCAAACATCGAATATTAATTCCATTAACTATAAAGGATTAAAGGTGTTGTCCTGTTACAATATATGTTGTATTTGTTTGTTTTGTCGAAGGATCATATGTATCCTATCATTGTTTCGTAATTAGTTAACTAAATATCGACGAACTAAGTCGAGTCACGGTCTCTCGTAATCAATCGGGGGTGAAAAATCAATTGAAGTTTTGATAGATAAATAATCACTGGCTCAAGAATGGCATTACGTACGAAAAGTTCGTATCGTACTCGATCATTGAAATTCGAAAGGATCGAGTTAGCCCCCATTGATCGTAGATTCCTACCATTGATGATAACCACTCCAGTTTTCACACATTTCGTAACATTTGGATAGTAATCCTCATATAGCAAATCCTTATACACATGAAATATTATTATGTATCAAAAGCAAATATTTTATCAACATATTCGAATAACCATTTACCTCAAATTAACAGTACAATTACAAGATTCAAAGTAAGTATCATGCATACCTATTTTTGGCAAACGCAGATCATGATGGCATCTAGTGTTACTACTTGCAGATTGATTCCTAGTTGCCCACTGAACTTGGGTTAACCTACCGGCAAAAATATCCAAGAGGCAGATCGAGATCGACTATTGCACTATTCAAGGTCAACTTTTGGCTGGGTTCGTACCAGAAACGTCTCATGATCAGGGGGAGACTAGGGGCACCATCAGTTCAACCATTAACATTTCAACCAGTATATGAACTGGTAGCTAGCTATTTTAGCTAGAGTTGCATGCATGGCACTATAATAGATTCTCTACAAACTCTAAGGAGCAAGAATCTTGGAGTGCATGTAGACTTATAATCATTTACCATTTACATTTTCACTTTGGCTTTGCTCGTATAATATGTTTAGACCTTCGCTTGCACTACTACGCCAAGTCTCCTCAAAACTCTATAAATACTCTTCATTACATTCAGTTGGAAGCACAGATCTTATCTCGCCCCTCTCACTCTTATCTCGCTCTGTCTTAAGCATTTGCCTTCTCTTTTCTTCTCATTTGCTTTCTAAGTCCGCCAACATTCTCTCATGGCAGCCATTGTCAATAAGCTTCTGATCTCCGTTTTGTTTCTTCTTTTCATGATTCTTTGTTTTGGAGTCATTTCCACTGAAGAAAGGTTGTTGAAGGCAACAGATGGAAACAATAGTCTGAATTACCAGCTGTTGCGGCGGTACCTGTTAAATGCTGCAGCTGATTCTGTACCAGTGCCGCCCCAGATAAGTAATGACAGTACTAGTAGTAGTGCTCATCCTGGTACAGTCGGCAATGTCGAAAAAGGCGATGATTACAGACCAACAGAGCCAGGCCACAGTCCTGGTGCCGGTCATGATCATGGTCATTCTGATGAACCAGGAACAGTAGAGCTAAATAACTAGTAAACCCGATCCACTCTGCTACTTATATGGTTCCTATGACTACACATAGTTGAATAATTTGGGTGTGAAACTTGAATGAGCTTGTATGATGGTCTTAGCTATCCGTAGAGGCGCATATGTAATATTGTTCCCTTCGCTCTGTTTATCGTTAACTGGTTGTCATCCCATTGTATCAAATTTATCACTTAATTAATCAAGTTGAACTCTCTTTTATACCTAAACAATGAAATCACTTTTATGTTTTTTAATATCATGTTGTACAAATTTAATATTTGGTATAAATTGTGTGATGGTTTTGATCACAAACTTATATACTTCAATAATTTGCGGTGAGAAATCATACTCATATATGGTATTAATCCTTTGATTCTCCGGTCAAAAAAATAAAAATAAAAAATCCTTTTGATTCTCCAAGCTTACGAGCTACTTTGGAAATTCGTGCAAAAGTTAATGCAAATTTCCTTTAAGGATGTATATACGAAGATTTTCATTGCCAAAATAGTATTCCTCTAATATCATACACTTTTCCTTCAATTTAATTTATTTATTTTGTTGTGTTTATTTAGATTAATTTTACCTAAATACATGTCAATGAGATCACCACATATTCACTTGTAATTTACGGCTCATAATTACGTGATCTTATGAAATGAAACTGTTTATAATGGCATAATTGATATTTGACTCTGCCTCGAGTAAAAATCGACCAATAATAAAAAGGGTAGTTAACGTGAATTTGATGTTATAATCCCGAAATACCCCTGTGGCTTTAACCCTATTCTATTGCTTTCATTGATGCTAGATGTGACTTAGAAGGGTGTTACCGGCAATGTGATAACAAAATCATGGATCGAGGCGTACATTACCATTCACGGGAATGTGCAAATTAAAATATATACAAAGCGACTTCCTCAGTCTAGCTCTCGGTAACGTACCTGAGAGAGTTTCCCTTTAAAGAGTTACACACGCTGTTTTGGCAAAGATCTTTCCCTCTGGTTCCCTCACCCCGTACGCATCCATTTTGGGTAAAACTAGGATTTTTCACCGCGGCAATTATTACTCACTGAAACTGAAAAAGATCTCGTGACGTCACTCTGTTGAACGGTAAAAAAAGGCGGTACCACTGATGAGCCCAGAATCTAACAGGCAATCGGAAGCCCTAGATTTCTATTCTTATTTAAAAAAAAAATTAGAAAAAAAACATAAACCAAAACCGTAAGCGAAGCAGCTGGCGGCGGATGAATGAAACCACAACAGGGCCCTCATCACTTCGAGTGTGGATTAGACGGTGGAGATACGACCTCACCATTTAATCCGACGGCTTAAACAACAACCGCGTTTTACGAAGCAAACCCATGAATCCGTCATCCTCAGAATAAAGCCCCGCACCCCTCAACCCTTCCGGCCTTCCCTCTCTCTCTAAACCCCCAGATTCGGAAACCCTTCCCTCTCTCTCTCTCTCTGCAACTCCCCCAAACTCTCTCAGATTCGTTACCGTCCTCCTTAGTTTTAGTTTCAAGAAACAACAAGGTTTTGTTGTGCGTTGGAAAGAGAGAGATGCAATCCAACGGCTCGGACTCGTCGCTGCAGCAACAGGACCAAAATACTACTCAGCCGCAGCCACGTCAGCAGCCTCCTGTGCCTCCGCCACCGCAGTGGATGGCGATGCAGTACCCGGCGGCCGCTATGGTAATGCAACATCAAATGATGCCACCGCAGCATTACGCGCCTCCGCCGCCACACTACATGGCTTACCACCAGTACCAGCAGCACCCACAGCATCAGCAGCAGCTGCCGCAGATGAGATCTAGCGGTGGCGGCGCCGGCGGTGAAAGCGGCGAGAACAAGACCATCTGGGTCGGAGATTTGCACCACTGGATGGACGAGAACTACCTCCACAACTGCTTCGCTTCCGCTGGCGAGGTCTAAATTTTCTTATTCTATTTTTTGTATTATACGGATATATTTTTGTTCATGGGCTTGATTCTAATGTGTTTATTTGTTCTGGGGATGATTTTAATTTGTCTTTTTACTGTGGAGATGGGATTATATTAAAAAGTAGAATTTTATTGAATGGAATTAGTATTTTGGTTGGATTAAATGTTGTGTGTTTAAAGTTTTTGCTTAGGGTTTACTTTGTAGGGTTTGTTTCTGGTTTTTGTGTTACATGACAAAATGTTTAAACTAGAGTAGCTTTATGAGTGAAGCAGGATAGAGATTTTATTGACATAATTGGTAATTAAAGCCCAGTAGGATATGTGGATCAGTCTCACCACACACATGTAACTGAAAAATAAGTATGGTTGGTTTTAATCTTATGCTATTGGAAAATATTGTTCATTTTGGGGCCAGGAGTGTGTGAATGGCAAAACATACTTTTCTGGCCCTTGTTCTTTTTGACGCAAAAACTTTATTTATTTATTTTTGGCTGTTAGAGGCAGCATGATGTGAAGGTATATACGATCATGCATTTTAAGTTGTTTTGAAACAAAAAATCCACCAGAATCTAAGTTTTTAAGTTTCTTATTAGGTTGTGTTACTCTTATTTGTGAATTTTGTTGTCCAATGGCAGTGATTAATGCCTTTACTCTATCATAAGCAAATGATATTTTCGTACTTGGTCCAAAAGTTCAAATATTTTAATGTGGTCTTAACTCCTTTCTTGAGGAGCTATTCAGTTTCTTCGATCTGTTATATTTTTCATTGTAGCTCCCACTGGGATTGAATTAAACGGTAATGCTGCATTTTGCCCTCATTTCTTTGCAATAATTGATAGCACAAGGGTGTCCATTTTTACTGACATGTTTCGAATTTCATTGTAGATTGCTTCCATCAAGGTTATTCGCAATAAGCAGACTCTTGTATCAGAGGGTTATGGATTCGTAGAGTTCTTTTCACATGCTACAGCTGAGAAAGTCATACATAACTACGCTGCAATTTTAATGCCTAACACAGAACAACCCTTCCGTCTGAACTGGGCAACATTTAGTACGGGTGACAAGCGTTCAGATAATGCTCCTGATCTTTCCGTTTTTGTAGGAGACTTAGCTGCAGATGTTACGGATAGTTTATTGCACGAAACTTTTTCTAGTAAATATCCATCTGTTAAAGCTGCAAAAGTTGTCTTTGATGCCAATACTGGCCGTTCAAAGGGCTACGGTTTTGTGAGGTTTGGCGACGAGAATGAAAGGTCGCAGGCTATGACTGAGATGAATGGTGTTTATTGTTCTAGCAGGCCTATGCGCATTGGTGCTGCAACTCCCAGGAAATCATCTGGATATCAGCAACAGGGTATTCATTTTTACGTTCCTTTTCTATTTGAAGTTAAACTTTGGAGGTAATATGTATGTATGAACACATGAATGGCTGTGGTATTAATTCTGTTAAGGGAATAACTGATAACATTCTTATTTATATCAATGGTACAATTTCATTGCACACTCAAGTTTTCATTGTGGTAGGAGCAGATTGTCACATGCATTTCACAATTACTAATATTTATCTTAGTTGGATCTGTTTCTTAGCGTTAAGCTATTTAATTGTGGTTTTCTCTTCCAATACATGGTTATTTACATGACCATGGTGTGAATATGCTATATTTATCCGCTTAAGTTTTGCTTGGTTCTGCAGGGGGGTATGCTCTGAATGGTACACCAACCCAAGGGTTCCAATCTGATGGGGATGCTACAAACACAACAGTGAGTAGTCTTTGGGTTCTCATGGTTTTAACCAACAGTGACTATGATATTTTTGTCCCTTTGGCTGACTTATGTGTCAATGATAGATATTTGTTGGAGGACTTGATCCCAATGTTACTGATGAAGATCTCAGGCAGCCCTTCTCTCAGTATGGTGAGATTGTCTCTGTTAAAATACCTGTTGGAAAGGGATGTGGGTTTGTACAATTTGCCAACAGGTAAATCGTTTAACACACTTTGTCCAACATTAGTGCTATTTACTATTTAACAAATTATCATGTGACCCTTAATCGACTTATTGCGACAGAAATAATGCTGAGGAGGCATTGCCGAAACTGAATGGCTCAGTGATTGGCAAGCAAACAGTCCGCCTTTCTTGGGGTCGCAATCCAGCAAATAAGCAGGCATTCTCTCTTTCTTACTAACTCTACTCTCCCAAAACCCCCAAGCCATCATTGTGCTGGTTCTGGGAGTGGTCTGTGCTTCACCTGGAATGTGGCTTGTTATTTAAATTAGATTAAGTGGCTGTTTTAAGTAGAACAATTGTTCTTTATATGTGGTTTTTTGGAGTGACATTGACAATTACGATTTTTTGGAGTGCCATCAGTTTCATTACTCATTTCTGTGTATGCCTTTTTCTGATTTTGTAGCAGTTTAGAATGGATTTCGGCAACCAGTGGGCAGGAGCGGCTTACTATGGAGGACCTGTTTATGATGGTTATGGTTATACTCTGCCACCACAACATGACCCAAGTATGTATGCTGCAGCGGCTGCATATGGAGCTTACCCTGTTTACGGTACCCACCAACAACAAGTAAGCTGAGAAGAGAGCTGCCCCTGTGTTAGCAGCTTCCAAGAATTAGTGAGTGAACTGAGCAAGTGCAAGTGCAAGGAGTAGTTTTAGTAATGGTACATGATGACTCTAGAGTCTCTAGTTCTGTAATTGGCTTGGCGCTCTAGAATTCTTATAAAAATCCCTCCAATTGTGGAGCGGAACTGAATTTTGACAACTTAAAGGTAGTTCTGTAAGGGATTTGGTTAGAATCACTTGGTTTTAACACAAACTTAATTATTGGGGTCAATGCTTGCACTTCTTATCTGTTGCATCTTCTGGTTAATGTGTTTCAATGAACCTAGTTGAAGTATGCCTAGAGTAGACTGGTCTATAGCATTGTCAAAGAGTGTACTATGGTTCGCGCATCGTTCTTTGCACGGCGGTGCAAACTAGCAATCTTCTGTGGCAATTTTCTGCAAAGATTGCTAACCCCTTATTGCTTCTTGATAAGGCTCTAGCCTCTGGTTGGGCTCAAAACCATACTTTTGTCACAAGTGCTTGATACTTGCAGCTCATCTGAATGGCTAACATCATGAAACGATTAGTAGAATAATGTAGTATTAATAATCTGGCTAACATCATGAAACGATTAGTAGAATAATGTAGTATTAATAATCTGGCTAACATCATGAAACTGAAAAAAAAAGATTGGATTGGGAGATGAGGTTTGTAAGACTGGTTCGGGATTGAGATTGGATATCGCTGGAATAGGAAGGTATGGTTATGCACAGAGAGAGGGAACAAATGGCAGGAAAGCTGTTCTCTTTTCTGAAGACTTCGAAAGATAAAGATAAGGAGAGAGCAGGTAAGAGGGATGAAGATGGTTGTGAGGCAGAAAGTGAGAGTTGGTGAAAGAGGGATTGTGAGGGGCGAGTTGATGGTAGAGAGACTGTGAGAGTGGGTGGAAGAAAGAAAGACAGGCGAAAGAAAGACAGACGAAAGAAAGATGAAGCTCGGATAAGAACAGGAGCCTGTGAACAGCGTCGGCTTCGGAAAACAGAGCCGAGGAAGGATCGGCTTATGAACAGTGGTAGCACGAATGTATTATAAGAAATAATCTGCATTGCTCACTACTTATCACAATCATCAGGAGAGACTCGTACCCATTCTGAGTAGCAAAGAGTGATAGGGAAGCGGAAAGCTCTCAGCCATATAATATAGAGTGAAATATAAGCTGGCAAGGTGTTGGAACCTTGGGGCGTCGTACTTGGGTTCGCCATTTGGGGCACACAGGAGGAACAATATTTAGCAAAACTCCAGGCAGATTGATACTATGGGCGGTGGCCATCTTTTACCATTATAAATTGGCATTGACCTATATATGTGCAACCTCTTGATAATCGAATTCTCAATATTTAAAAATTTAATAAAAATAAGAAACAAATCTACGGACGTCCAATAAATTTACTAAATTATATTATGACAATACTACTCTTATTAAGTTGGTTTTAGGGTTAATATGGTAAATAAAATAAATAAAATAAAGAGATAATTATTAAGAGAGCGGTTAGTGGGTTTTGTAACTAGAGAGTGGAGACAATAACTGCTTTAGAAATTGTGATGATGTACAAATGCACACGTGAGTAAAAAGCTAGTATTTATAAACCGATACTGATTCAATTTCTTCTCTCGTTTATTTTGGGTAAACTACAAAAAAATACTCGAACTTTGAAGCTTATTTTAAATAAATATTTAATTTTCAGATTTTTTCAAACAAATACATGAACTATGCAAAATCCTACAATGTCTCAATTCCGTTATACATTCTGTTAAACAAACCATTAACTTGTTTACATGACATATGCGACATATCAATTCTTATTGACCGAACATGTCAGCAAGGATATTTTATTTAAAATACAATAATATTATGAACAAATTGATAAACTAAAGTGTCAATCATTTCTATTGAGTTTGCATGTTTCTTTTTTCTTAACAAATTGAGTATTGTACTTCACTCGAACATCATAATATTCCTTTGCCTCATGGCTAACCCTAGGCCATGAAACTACAATGCGGATAAGCTTAATCATAATACAACTTGACTGCTTAATCAACTCTAAAATGACAATTTAGTGCTATGAGGACATTAGGCGAAAAAATGTGTTGCCTATGAATGGAAACTCAATGAAAATGATTGACAATTTAATTTATTAATTTATTGAGAACATTATTATATTTTGTCTAAAATACCTTTATTGACATGTCCAGTCAATAAGAATTGACATGTCACACATGTTATGTAGATAAATAAACGGTTTGTTTTAACAAAATTGAGACTAATTTTACATAGCTCAGTTTAAAAGAACTTACTTAAAATGACATTTACAGTTCGGCTATTGCGAGCTCACACGTGTCGCCTTTGGATAGGTACATGTGGCGCTGTCTGGCAGTTAATGTAAATAAATAAAATAGGCGTACTGACTACTGAATATAGTAAGGTGGGATCTGCACTCGTCTCTGCGCCTAACACGTTTCCAATGGCACCGGCGAATCTTTCTTCCTTCAATCCATGCTTCTTCTCCGACCTCGACCTCCAACTCAGTTTCGTCGCCGCCGCCGAAAGTCGTCGTCACCAGAGAGCGTGGCAAGAATGCCAAGCTTATCGCCTCTCTGGTACACATTCTCTCTCTATCACTCTGCCATTTTTATGACAATTTTCTGCAATTCTCTTTCAGTTATTGCAATTTTGCTTTCGTTTTTGGATTTGTTATGGAGTTTATCTACGCAAAGGAGTGATGTGGCATTTTTACAGCTGTGAATTTTAGTGTGCGATTTCTTGTCCAGGATAACCGTACTTTTCCAACATTCTAGATATGTACTTAAGACACGCTTTTCAGTAATCAAAGCTGTCTGTGTTTGATGCATATATTTGTGTAATCATAGCAAGTTTCTGGAGTACAGGCGAAGCAGGGAATCAGCTGTTTGGAACTTCCCCTCATCCAGCATACAAGTGGGCCTGATCGAGATAGGCTTTCTACTGGTAATTTCTTCAACTTTTTCCCTCTTTTGTTGTTGCTTGTGATGCAGAGCAATGCCGCTGCTTGTTACATCATATTGGACATCGTTAAGGTAGGGAAATTTGGGTTGATTTTAAGATGTTTGTGATGAAACTTCTTTCTTTCCTAGGATAAGTGTAAAATAGCTGTTAAGCACAAGCCTTTTCGGTGTGATATGGGTAACATATTCAAACAAATGGGGATACTGTTCTCCGACTTACCTTCTTTTATGAATGGTCCCTCTTGGCAGCAGATACGGCATTTGTCTGGATTGTCATAAGTCATAACTTCCCCTGAAGCTGGTTCAGTCTTTCTGGCGTCATGGAAGTAAGGGATACGACATTCTAAATAGAAATCTGTCGCATTTAGCATATCAAGACTCCTGCGGTTTTAGTTTGAACTTGTTGTTTCAAGGTTTATTTAAGGCGCACTAGTGTGTCTTTTTTACTTCATTGCTCAACTGTGTATGCATTTTTTGTTTACTTCAAGTTCACCTCTACACCCCAAAATTCAGTATAATCTTGGATTAGAATGCATTTTCCATTGACATATGATCTTTATTAGTTTGTGTGGTGAAAAAATTCCTTCTGTTTTCTCAATTTCCATTTATATCTGGTTCAAAACTTTTCTCGAATTGTCAGCATTAAAGAAATACTTCCCCGTTGTGTGAAATTTAGGAGTCCGGTTTTAAAAATTAATCTGTGGTTTGGTTAAATTCTTTAAAACTTTGTGGTGCCCAGAAGAATTTCAGAGAAAGGTCTTTTATATTGCATGCTTCCTTGTTCTTTTGGATGATTTCTATTCTCCAAAATGACATCAAGGTTCTTCTTGGTCTATAGGGCAACCGGAACTCCAAATGTTAGGGTGGGCGTCGTGGGGGCAGGCACAGCAAGCGTCTTTGAGGAAGTACTACAGTCATCAAAGACGTCCCTCAGTCTTTCCTTTGTGCCATCAAAAGGTAGTTATGTCATGCTTCTACATTACTCTAGGCAAGCATCATCTCTGTACAAGTTGTAGTACTGCCTCTCATGCTTCCTTCAGTCAGTCAGAAGACCCAAAAAGAAACATCATGACAATAAGATTACTATTAGATTGAAATTTCTCCAAATGGAATTACACTGAGTATGCTGTGAAGGTTTTATTGTGCTGAAGTTAGATGATAGTGTAATCTGATGGACTCTGGATGTTTCTATTTTCTTAGTTTGATTTTGATACATCCAGGTTGGCCTGCAGCCACTTCATTTGGTGATACTTAGTTGCTACATTGGGGCTTAGCTCTGCATGATAGCGTTTTTTTACTTGGAAGGATATGATAGATTCTATACGCTTGAAACAAGTGGTTTATTGTTATATTCCTTTGTTCAAGATGACCCTATATTGTGGGATCACTTTTGTATCTTTTATTTTTTTATCCAGTATTTGATTCTAATTATTTCCCCCATTTCTTTTGTAAACTGTTCTCTTCAGCAACAGGCAGGGTTTTGGCTTCAGAACTCCCGAAAAATAGGAAAGACAAATGCACAGTACTGTATCCTGCTTCTGCAAAAGCTGGCAATGAGATTGGTAAGTGAAGGCTTCATCAGAAAGACTACAAACACGCAGGTCATACATGGCAGTTTTTGGAGTACAAAAGTAGTGAAAGTTGATGGGTAATGGTCATAATACAATTAGGATCAAGATGCAGGATCTATAAACAGTGGCGAAATAATTAAGTATTTATGAAAACCACAGTTTGCAAAGAGATATCTGCATTTAAATTGGTAACATGGATCTTAATCTATCTTAAGAGTGAGTTTAAAATTGTCAGTAGATAAAGAGATAAATATGCTAGGTGTCAACCATAATGCTAACTGAATAATCGAACTTCAAGAGTTCCTCATTTCTTCAGGATGTGATTACTGTCTTAATGGTAATCATTGATCTTCAGAATGTAATTACTGTCTAAGTGGAACTCATATCTAAAGGGCACTCATTAATGTTGGACTTTGATCTTACTATCTTTGCGTATCATTGTTCAGTATCTATATTGTGGTTTACCATCTTCATCTGCGCATATTTGTTTCAGAGGAAGGCCTATCCAATCGTGGATTTGAGGTCGTGAGGCTAAATACGTATACCACGGTGTGACCTGATGCCTTATCTATGTCTTCTTCATGAACACTCTTTTGATAGCTAATGATGTAATATGTTAACAACATGATTTCTCTAGGGGCCTGTTCACCATGTCGTTCAAATGGTTTTGAAGCAGGCTCTTTCTGCCCCAGTTGCAGTTGCTTCCCCTTCTGCAGTTCGGTAAGTAATTTGTTTCTTTTGTTTTTGCTTTTGCTTTTCATATTACTGGTGTATTATTTTTTCTTAGGCTTCAGTGTGATTTTCACTGGAAACTTTTGTCTCAATGACTCAATGAGTGCATTTAAATTTGAACTCTGCCATTCATAGACTTGTTGATCAGTGCTACCTTTTGAGGACCCGCTAATACTTGTATACATTTTCTTTTTTCATCATTTTCATAACTTGACCTATCTAGGTGAAGCAAAGATATCTATAAATACAGTATTACCTAATTTGAGCTTGTATTTTCTTGATTGGAACAGTGCTTGGGCCAATCTTATTTCTGAGTCTGAGCAATGGAATCATTCAGTTGCCTGTATTGGTGTGACAACTGCCAAGGCTGCTAGGAGATTAGGCTTGAGAAATGTTTACTATCCAGTTCAACCAGGTCTTGAAGGGTAATGTTCACATTGTAACCGATTGTCCTGAAATAATTTGGCACGCAATTTTCATGATCTCATTGGTCTGAATCACAAACTTTAATTCTAAATTGCTCAAATCTCAGTTTCTTTACTTTATATATTTGCAGACTACTGATTTGCTATAGAACAATATCAGCTGTGCTGTCATTTGGTACTGAGATTGACATTATGTGTCGATTTATTCCCCAAGGCTTTCAGTTGATCTATATTACTGATGGTGAAATCAAGCATGCTTTTATAGATCTCATGGTCTTGATTTTCTCTGCTTGGACTTGCAATATGCTACTCTGCTTCCTTTTCATTGTGTAACTTTTGTTTTTGGTTGATAGATGGGTGGATAGTATTGTTGAAGCACTGGGAGCAAGTGTCCATTTGTAGAGGTGATGTGTTCTTTTCAGGTAACCTTATTTCTTCTAGATTATGTTAACTGTCTTTTTTCTTTGCTTATGTTAAATGAGCAGTCTGTCCAGTTTTCTTCGCGGCCCAGGCAGACGGATGAGTTCAGAAGCACAAACAGATGCATAAAATGTGAAACACAAGCTAGATGCAAAACAAGGACACATATTTTTCAAGCTGCAGGACATAATGATGTGGTGATATGTGACACCCAGAATCTGGGATCATATTCATTCAGCAGAGCTTTCTTTGACGTTTGTGAAGCCACTGTCTTGGGATCATCTTGGAAAGAAGGCATAGCTACTCTTACATGTATGTATATTTATTCCTTACCATGTTGACCTTCACATGTATTTTGCTTTCCTTTTGGTGTACTGGCTACATGTGAAATTCTTTGTTAAAAGAGGGAAGCATTTTCACTTTCTAGCTTGTACATTCAATGATCATGATGGAAGCTCACTTTATGATATTTTTCGAACTTTTCTTTGATCAAATGCACTAATGTGCTACAATACCGTGACTCGAACTCACAACATCTCACTTACAAGGAAATTTATGCCACTAAGACCGATTGATACTTGGCATGATTATTTCGATTCAGCGTAAGTATTCAAAATTCTACTCTATTAATTAAGGCAATTTGCCTTATGTAACCTTCAATGGTTAAACTTTTGTAAATCCCTTCAAATATCCTTCCTTGATTAAATTATATGCTTCATGGACAAAATGGTAAAAACAAAAAACAGAAACAAAAAAATTAATTGGATAATTCAAGATCAGATAACTGTTCGGGGTAAAAGTGGATAATTTCCACATTTTGAAAGAATTTGGTCATTCGGGTATGATTCTTTGTGTACAATTGTTCATTGGATTTAGATTTGATTTAGTGCCAGATTCATGTTGATACCATATGCAAAAGGGGATCATCAAGCTTAAGAAGATTTTAGAGGGATTGCTACAGGCTCAGTTATACTCTGAAGACTACATGATGCTTGTTTAGATGAATCCTTAGCTTTACTGGTAGTTAATTTGCATTTGATTGACTTTTTTATTTTATTTTTATTTTTTCTTTTTGATTGACTGGAGATGGGTGTTCTCCATTTTCAGCATTTGATTGTGGTCGATTATTCGGAGCCTCGGTTGCGGGGTTTTCTGTTAGATGGTTGGTTTCAATTGGGGAAACTTGAGGTTTTGAAGCTGGGGTTTTCAAGTTGGGAAATTTGAGGGAGATGGATTGATTTTGTTTTGGAATTCAGATTCATAATTTCATGGCATGAAGAGCATGACTGCAGCAAATGAGTTTAGCTTTTTTGTGGATGAATGGGCTAGCGTTGGTAAACATACCCAAGGTAAATCATCACTTTGAGCGATGCAATACTTGGAAAACAAATTCAACCGCGGAGCAAAGAAAAGACCAACCCTAAACCCAGAAAACATAATCAAGTGGAGAAAACCCAATCCAAAGAGTTGTGTGACGAGGGAGGATGATGATCGAGGAGAGAGAAGGGATCACGTGTTTGGCTGGGTATTTCTTGGCTTGCATTTTGATCCGTTTGATTTCTTCATTTAATATCCGACGGCTGAGAGCATTTCGTCCCTTTTTGTCCCTGAAATCTAGTGCCGCAGGTGAGCGGACCTGCTATTACTACTTTATAATTTTGGTTTTTAGTAAATAAATAAATAAATAATATAGATGTAGTAAGCACCTTCAAAAAAATAATAAGACAGATTAAGTACTGGTACTGTCTAACATGCGGGTAACTAGTCAGTAGTGAGTATTTGGGTTTGGCTGGGAACGCACGTGGAACCTTCCCTTAAGAAAAGATGAGATCAAGGTGAGTTCTCGCCGAGGTTCGTCGCTGGGAACTAAATGGCCAGCTCCCGTACTGTAGCGAATGTTAATCTATCCGATTACATTGATTTAACTTTAAAACTAATTGATAATAGGGAGTGTAGTCTAAATTCTTATAAACCTATAGACAAAGTCTCATATTCTTAATGTGAGATATATATCTCAACACGCTTCAGCACGTGTGGTGAATTTTCAAGTCTAACACGTGGACAACATTTTGGATTGACGTGGAGTTTGTACAGCCACGCTCGCTTGAACCTCAAACTAATTTGACTTGGTATCAGAGCGAGTCCCTCTCTAATTACTTCTCAAATTCTCTAGAACTATATGTCTCGCCTAGTTCTCTTATGGGCCCGATGTGGGTTCATTATCTTCGCTCGGTATGAGCTTATATCGCCATCGAAAAGTTCTGATTGGATTGTCACCAAGTGTCCCTTGGTTTATTCCGTCTCATTTCATCACGTACAAGCCTTGAGTCAGGTTGCACCGGGAGCATGTTGAGAGTATTAGAGAGTAATAGATCCCACATCAGAAAAGTGACAAATAAAATATAACTAATAAGTGGGTGGATCATTCCTAATTGCACTGAAGCCTTTTGTGGTTAAAACTTAACACCTTAAAAGTGGTTAAATTAGAACAATATTAGTATAAGGATAATATTGTTCCACGTTTGTCGTTTGACTCACATACCCTCGAACCTCTCCATTAGAGTTCAATGACCGCCATGGCTTCTTAATCGGTAGCTTGAGCCTGTTTATGGAGTATCGAGAGGATGTGCCGGACACGTTGGCATCAGTGTCTCCACTGCACGTAACATTCAACATGATGAATCCCAGGTGATAGCTTCAATACCATAACATATATCATGTAAATATTTAGTCAATTTGTCTGGTACTTTACCTGCATATAATCTTATCCCACTTGTTATAAGCTACAAGATTTTTACCTGCATATAATCTTATCCCACTTGTTATAAGCTACAAGATTTTTTATCTCATTACGTTGTTTTATTTTAGGTTTAAAGAAGAAAAAAATTAGGATTTAAAAAGAAAAAAAATTAGGTTTCAAGACATGCAAATACTCTTAGTGATCAAGGGGGAAGAAAATGCAATAAATGAATGAATTTACGTTAAATTTAGACATTATGTTCGTATTGTAGCTACTTAATTTCAATTTACGCCTCGCCTCACGCCCTTTGCCTTTTTAAACATTGATCAAAACTATTAACCTGATCAGAATGTAACATGCATCAGATCAAGTTGCCGTTTTCGGTTTCATATACAAGCTCAGCTGATCTGTCATTACTGATAAAGCTAGCTTTGGTTAATCAGAGGCTTACATGAGTTTCTGAGACTTTGGTTCCAGATGATATGTTACACTGTGGCTCGTAGATGTTGTTAACATCAATGCTTCCAAATCTCGTCATGTGATTTGTTGATAAAGACAATGCACGTCTGTGATATATTACCCGAGGCGAAGTCACAATTTTTGTGTATTCCGGCATTAGTTTCGTCGGAGTTCAAATCATGTGTCCACATAATCATATTCACCTAGTGTGCCATCGACCTCATCGATCCAAGGATTCCCAATCTGGAGATTCATAACAAGCAGCTCGAACTTAGTCTTAGTTATGTGAGAAGGACTCGAGAACTCACCGCAAGGCCTTTGAGATTGATTTTTGTTTGCTTTGCGATGTTGTGCTCGGAGAGAATGATCTAAGCAAATTGAGGTGCATAATGACCAACATAGCTCTCTCCAGGGGAGCATTTGGGGTGCACCGGGTCATCCATCGTTCTTTTAACAAGATTATAAGTTTTGAAAAACAACAAAGAAAGGAAGCCGGGTTCGGATCGGAGGTAACGAAACCAAACGAAATGAAAAAAAATCTAAATTCATAAAAAATTATCTGTGGTGCATATGCACTAGGTGCACAATTTTTGCTCTCTTCAAATATGAAGAAATCTCTATCTGTGTATTCAGGAAATCTCTCTAGCCAGTTAACAAGAAATGTATAAGTCTTCCGCAGTTCTCATGTCACCAACGATTTCGTAGTCCAATTTGTTGTTTGAATAGGAAAACCCAATTCTTGCCGGAGACTCCAAGAACAATACATTTGCCACTGTGTAACATGATTGAATTTTACTGCTTAATATTCTAGATCAAGTATAATCTAGTAATAAACTCAGACAAAAGAATTTAGAGTTGTCACACCATTGTTCCAAGCAAGATTGTTCCGGAACAGTGTCTTTCCATCATTGTTGACTCTGAAAGGTCCCAGTTCTTCTATGGCTCAGTACCCAAAAGATGAACATCCTAGTCCTGTAAGGGATTAGGCACAGTGTAGGGAGCAAGAATGTAGACCGTTTAGGGGTATATTAATATTTAAAGAACGAAGTAATAAGTAGTATGTAAAATATATTACCTCCATTTAACCATAACACCAAGAATTTTGAGGTGACTCGACAAATTAGTAGAACAATGTTCTCCCAGCTACAGTATACACAGTAACATAACCTGCATATTGATTAAACTCTTCTCCTTGATTAAGTTTAGGTTGTCCTGGCAAGGTATCAATCTTATCAGCTTCTTTCAAACCATCCTGTGGTGCAACATAAACTGAAGTAGAAAATTCGAAACAACGACAGATTGCGAATGAGGAGAACGATTAGTTTTAAATCTGCGAGATTTGATCAGCCTGTTGAGGTTGTCAATTTGGTTGGCGTTGCATGGTAAAAGAAAGGTCGATTGGTAGCTACAGAGGATGAGGAGCAAACATGTAAACTCTGAAAGCTTCATGATCTTGTTGCCATTGTACTGAAAGTGCTTCCGGTATAATATTGACCTAATTACCGGAATAGTAGCCCTTGATCGAGACGAGAGTGCATGCTACATGCATTTAGATGATCATTGAATTCATAGATTTGCCAAAGATTAAGGGATTATTGACAAGGTACGGTTAATTAGTAACAATTTCCATTTATATAGATTATAGAATATAGTCGATACACAGCTATATCAATAATGAAATAATTACCATATTGAACAGTTGAGTGATTTTTTGGTCAACGTTTCGATATCGTTAAGATACGTTTCAATCATGAACTATATTGAGATTTCATATCAAATACAAAGCATATAAATGAGCATTTTCTATTAAAATTACAGTACTAATTATCAAATTTTAAGACTTGTAGTTACCCGATGCTTGATACGTACGGTAGTTCATGTCTAAATAATGACATGCTATGGAACTCTGAATCAATGATGGATTGTTTTTATGTACCAATTCATATCGAATATGATTTATAAAAAAAATGATTTGTGATCTCAATTCTAGGTGTTATGTCAATTACCATATTACCAAATCATCATCATGTATTAGTTGCATAAAGAGTCTTATCCTTAATACAGATTGTGATTAGATTAGTCAAGGGAATCATGAAGGCGGAAGCTTTCCGTGAAGGAAAGATGAGATCAAGGTGAGTGCTCGCTTTGGTTGATAGCTAGGAACCATGTGACCAGCTCCTCTTACAGTAGCAAATGTCAACCCCCCTTTGTACCCAGTAACATATCCTCCAACGACCTGCACCCAATATATTGCAATTCATTACCATATATTTAACTAGGAAAACCCAGAAAGCCCTAGTTTTAATTTGTTTCGATGAGGATGTCGACCATGCACATACATATACGCTTACCTCTTTATCTGAATACCATGGCCTCCATGGAGCCTCAATGGGCATGCTTAGGTTGTGTAATGAGTATCTAGATGATGTCACTGGTACTCTTCCATCAGTGTCTCCACTGCAAGGTGAAGTTTCAAATTAAAAGTCTAAGCCATATGATATATGAATGCATAAAATCTCAATCAATTCAAAGATCTTTTCATGGTTCTCACCTGTATATCCATACTGTTATTACACTACTTTCTAAGATATGCTTTATTGTGGGTAGGATTGTTGGTGGGCTGTCTGTCCATCCAACACCACTATCAGAAAAAAAAAAAAAAAAAAGAGGTAGAGCTAGTGAAGATGAATAACATAAGAAATTAATTAAAGTGAGGTGAAAAGAAATTGATTAAAATGTCTATATATGTAGTATCACCTGCAAGCTGACCAATTTGTAGGTTTTACATGAAGAGAAGCTTGGACCTCCTTAAGATTTAGGTAGGCATCGACATAATTGTCTGAGCAAGGATCAAATCCATTACCCTGAGTTCAAATTAATGATCACGTTCAATCACTAAATTATATAAACACTAATATTACTAGTTTGGTATTCAGAATTGTATATGTTTTGAGAGACTTACTGCAGAACCAACTGAAGTGTATATGGTATCTGATGAAGACGAAAGATTGCAAAGGGGAGCGTAGATGTTGTAAATATCAACGTCTCCAAGCTCATCGCTTGCTTGAATTTGATATCTTGAACACTTGCTCGAGATATTTCCAGATACAAAGTCACAATATTTGTGTATGCCTTCATAGGTTTCATCAGAGTTCAAAGCATGCGTCCACAAATATTCATAAATACCCATTTCACCATGACTATCATCGATCCAAGCATTTCCAATCTGCATATTGTTTCCAAAATAAGATACATATGCATATACACAGGGTATGTAGTACTAGTACATCATCAAGCTCACCGCAATGCCTTTGAGATTGATTTTAGTTTGGTTTGTGACTTTGTTATTTGTGACTATGGTGTAAGCAAGTTGAGGTACATAGTGACCGGCATAGCTTTCTCCGGCAATGAACAAGTCCCTGGTTTTGTATTGGGGAAATCTCTCTAGCCAGTTTACCAGAAAAGTGTATGAATCTAGGGCTGTTCTCTTGTCACCCACATTTTCGTAGTCCGACTTTGTGTTTGAGTATGAGAACCCCACTCCGGCTGGAGACTCCAAAAACAGTATATTTGCCACTGCATCCACAAATATGCAAACATCAATTTTTGTTGGATCATTATTAGCGGATTATCTTCAATACACGATCGTGTATATACACGACACATGTAAAAGGTTGAGATTAGAGAATATAATATTGATACATGAGTGGTCAAACGTATAAATTATTATAAATGACTAAAATTAACCGTCATCCTTTCGATTGTATTATTATCTACCATTGTTCCATGCGTAGTCATTAGGAAACAGTGTCTTTCCGTCACTGTTGACTCTAAAAGGTCCCAATTCTTGCATGGCTCCATATCCAAAAGATGAGCATCCTGGTCCTGTACAAATAATTATACTGGAATTAAGTACTCGACTGAGACAAATCAATGTAATTGCAGTAGTTAATTTGAACTTGTGGAATTGTAGATAGGATATATATCAAAATCAAGCTACTAAAACGATTTTTATGGGAGCCAAAATCTAGGATGCTGAAAAGGTATTTGATTCCCACTGACTAGAAAGTGGGATTGGTAATGATCAACACATTAACACATATAATGGCTGAAATAGAATTCCTGATCGCATTCATCATAAACATTGTTTTCTGGGGTCCTTATCGATTGTTCACCACAGCTAAACAACAAGGGTACAAATCTAATATCTCAAAGTGCCCTTTTAACATAATTGCTATCGCTTATTATCTTCTAGATAAGTTCCACTACATAATGGCTGTTTTCCAATGTCTTATTTTTCCCTTTATATCTCTCTAAGTACGTGGTGTAGAACAAATTAAGAACATGACTGCTGCAACAAATTACTGAAATTAATGTTGATATAATTTATTTTATTTCTTCTCCTTGTAAACTGACTAATAATATATGGATTTGTTTTTGAGCAGATAGGAAAACAATGTTTTCAAAATATTCGATCCTCGTTTATTTGTTAATATCCCTTTGGAAATAGCATGGTGTATATATTTACATTTATATACTAGTCAGTTTACAAGGAGAATAGTATGTATTCGTTGCTATTTGTATATATGTAATAGATTTCAACATGCATGATTTGAGGCGCGTATTTCCTATACATATACACACTTACATGTTCATGGTATATATACTGCATGCTTGTTCGTTTTATTTATGAAAGTGTTATAACGAAGGTAAAAAAGAACACAGATTTACGTGGTTCACTAACAAGGTGTTAGCTACATCTACAGGCAGAGGAGAACAATTTTATTAATCATTAAGGAAAACAGATTACAGATAACAGAATACCACACACACTAGGTTAATGACCTAATAGGTATATATATATATACTCTCGAATGGTAGACCCAACAAACACAGCCCAACATAATAAACTAATTTAACAATCCTTGTTAAATTAGGATTTGTGCCTGATTCAAGACATATTCTAACAGAAAGTACATTGCATGCGTTATTGGATATATGGTATATGCATACACTAATAGAAGATTGTTCACCACCGATCCAAGCATTGTAGAATTTGTAGAAGAACAGATATGTGTGTGTATGGCTCAGGATGCAATTACAGAATGACCGTAAGTTGATATTGTTACTTGTAATACGTATATACAAAGAATTACCTCCATTTAACCAAAGCAGCAGAGGTTTTGTTGAAGAATTGTGGGGTGACTCTACAAAGTAGTAGAACAATTCTCTCCCAGCTTTCGGCTCCACTGAAACATAGCCTGCATATTGTTTAAAACCCAGTACTCCTTCTCCAGGTTGGCCTGGCAGAGCATCAATCTCATCAGCTCCCATCAAACCAGCTTGGGATCCAACAGAAACAGGAAGAAATCGATCTGCTAAGACGTCGTTGTCCCAAGATACTTCAGTCTGAGGAGAATTGGCAGATCTGCGAGACTTGATCAGCTTGTTGAGGTTGTCGATCTGGTTGGCGTCGCATGATCTAAGAAATGCTAATTGGCAGATAGAGATGATGAGTAGAAAACATGTATACACTGAAGGCTTCATCTGTTGTTGTATTCTGAGAAGGTGTGAAACGCTAGTGTTATAATTGCTACTCTCCGGTGCAGATGTGTATGCTATGCATACAAGTTTGTGTGGTTGCTGTGCTAGAAAGGGCTTGGTGGAGTAGAGTTTTGGAAGGCAATTTGCCTTAGGATGGTTGTATGCATAACATACCCAGTATGGTAGAATTTTCCCTTTGCTATCAGTATTTATAGACCTGAAGCTGAAGTACGTACTCTAATTATTTGTACAGTGAAAAACTAATAGGCTTTTAGCTTTACTTTCATTTTGACGTCATTTGCACGACATATCACATTTGAACAAAACACAGCACATGCATAGAGGGTTTGCACCACTATAAAGAAAGCTAAAAAGTAAGAACCTCGTTCTCGCTATCTTGCTATGGGCTGGCCGGCCGTGCTTGCTGCTTGCCTGTCTACATATCTAAATATCTATCAAACTAACGAATGGCAGAAAGATTATTTTGTGGATGAGTGGATGACGGACAATTGTGAGAGTGTGGTTTGTTTGTTTAGATTAGAAAAAGTGAATTTATAAGAAGTTCGGACTTCTCAGGTCATCGTGAATACATAAATATCAGCACTAGCTAGCAGCTTGCATCGCATAGAATGAAATATATTCGAGTACCACTGCATGTACATATCACACATTCATATACATGTAGGTCATTCATGGAAAAGATGATCATATAAGAAGGAAAGAATAGTCACAAAATATAATTAATCACTTGGAGCAATTATTCAGCCAATTAAGTTGATATGCATTTTACAAAGGTGACGTTTTCCTAATTTATTCAACGATCATTAATATGTCTTCTGAAATGCATGTTCGATATATATGACCTCCTATGAAGGCGGAGCCGGAGGAAGTGTCCCTTGAAGGAACGACGAGATGAAGACGAGTGATCGCTGCGGTTGGTAGCTTGGAACCTTATGGCCTGCTCCTCTTATTGTTGCAAATGTCAACCCCTTGTACTCAACTACGTATCCTCCAACCTGCAAATACATATAACATATATATATCAACCAACATATCAGAATATATATCAACCAAATGGGGCAGATGCATTTTCGTTCATTCTGTTCCAATCGGTATATCTGTGTCTATATGTACAGCAGAGAAGCTGTACGTTTTTGTACAGTAGCCAACAGATTAAATTACATACCTCATCAGGGTTGGAGTTCCATGGTCTCCATGGAGTCTCAACTGGTAAGCTTAGTGTGTTTATGGAGTATCTAGAAGCCGTGACTGGTACTCGAGCGTCGGTGTCTCCGCTGCCGGTTTAGGTTTTCCATTTACCATTTAGCGTATATATTCGATTAACCTAGCGTGTGGTAGTCGATCATAAAAGTAATATTGATTGTTGATTTGCAATGGGAGCATATATACCTGTATATCCATAACCTTATCCCAGATTCTATGAGCGACTGTATTGTGGGTAGAATTGTTTCTGGGCTATCCGGCCACCCCACACCTCTAAAGACCAAAATAATCAATGTAAATTAACCATTTTGTTCGTTAATCCAAAAATAATAGGTCATTTATATATATACCCGCAAGCTGTCCATTGGGTAGGTTTGACGTGAAGAGCGGCTTGCACATCTGCAAGATTCAGATACGCTTCCACATATTCGTCAGAGCATGGATCAAATTCGAAGACCTGCATCAATATAAATGTACCAACATCATACATGACAATTTTTTTTGCTTTACAAACATGTTAAAACAAGTTCAGTTCTACACTTACAGAACCAAATGAACCGGGTTTTGCTTTTGAACCGTCTTCTAGGCAAAGTGGAGCATAGATGTTGTACATATCGACGCGTCCTTTCTCCTTGTACAATTGATGCAGATATATATCACATAAGTCAGATTAGTTATCTGAAGTAAAGTCGCAATTCTTGTGTATTCCTGCATTGGTTTCATCAGAGCTCAAAGCATGTGTCCACAAATAATCAACGATGCCCCATGCACTTGTATTATCGTCGATCCAAGCATTTCCAATCTAAAATTATACATCCATTACTAATTAACATATATGCAGTAGTAAATTGAACTAATAACTTAACGATGAACTCACTGCAATTCCTTTGAGGTTGATTTTAGTTTGGTTCGTGATTTTGTTCTGTTGGACGACGGTGTAAGCGAGTTGAGGTACATAATGGCCAGCATAGCTCTCTCCGGTTATGAAGAAATCACGGTTTTTGTATTCAGGAAATCTCTCTAACCAGTTTACAAGAAAAGCGTATGAGTCCTCGGCTGTTCTCTTGTCACCCACATTTCCGTAGTCCGATGATGTGTTTGAATACGAGAAACCAACTCCTGCTGGAGACTCCAAGAAGAGCATGTTTGCCACTGCACCCATTAAGTAGTTTTGCTGCATGTTAGTGTCAACTCGATCTCAAGTAACATATGTACCGTTTTTATCCAGAACAAAGCAATAAGATTTTAATTAAGATAATAATGTTGCCTAATTAACTACCGTTATTCCATGCATAGTCGTTGGAAAACAATGACATTTTATCACTGTTGACTCTGAAAGGACCTAGTTCTTCCATGGCGCCAAATCCAAGGGATGAGCATCCTGGTCCTGCGATTATGTACGTACACAAACACAAGTCATGCAAAACAACATAAACATAGTAGTAAAAAAATGCTTTCGTACAAAAAGATAATTGTACAGTAATTACGTTACCTCCATTTAACCATAAGACTAGAGGTTTGGATGATGAATCTTGGGGAGACTCTACAGAATAGTAGAACAATGCTCTCCCAGCTTTGGGGTTTACTGTAACATAGCCGGAATACTGATTAAACTCTGCTCCTTCCGTTGGTTGTCCTGGCAAGCGTCAATCTTATCGGCTTCCTTTGCCCCATCTTGGGATCCAATATACACCGGTGAATACTCATCTTCGACGTCAAAGACAACGTCTGTCGACGATTGAGAACGGGGAGGATAGAATCCAGATTTACGAGACTGCTGGAGTAACTTGTTGAGGGTATCGATTTGTTTGGCGTGGCACAATATGATCAGAAAGGTAAACTGAGAGATGAAGAGGAGAAGCAAACATGATAGCTTCATCTTCATGTTCGGTGATGATTAATTAGTTACAGTAATACAATTGAGTTAGATTAGTACGTATATAAAGGTAGTTATACCCTAGGGGACGAGAATACTGAGGCGTTAGATTATTGTACAAGAGGAAATTGCTTAATAGCATTCGGACAATTAGTACAGCACTACAGCATGCAGAGTTTGTCTTACTACCTCATTATTGTTTCACAAGATCAAAATTACTGTTTGGATTTGATATATGCAAAACTCCAGCTAGCCAAGCTAGCTATAATAAAATTACAGAGAAATTGTTAGATCTTTGTTGATTTTATCGTCGAAATTAATGTGCTTGATTAATTTATACTACTAGAAAAAAAGGCCTTAGACGACGGAGGTAAATTCCTCTTATGATATCTGAGGTATGACTATTTGGATAATTTGGTACCTCATGTATAAAAAAGACAATTTGGTAGCTCAATCAAGTATCATTTAGTTTCTAATATGGTACTTCCATTAATTTTTCCATTAAATATGGACATGTGACTTGCACATGTGGTTACTTTAAGAGTTTTTTCGTCATTCTAGCTGTCATAACTTTCATTTTATTCATTTTTTACCTTTTCATTTATTTTTTAAATTAAGTTTCACTTGAAAATTGAATATTTTCATATGTTAAAAAGAATAAAAAATCATGCACTATACATACATGACGTGACCGTCGAAAATAACACATTTAATTAGATTTTTTTATTATGTATTTTCTTTAATCTTAATAAGTTATATATATATATAATTCAAACAATGTATAGTGGATAATTTTAATTTTATGTCAAATATGTATAATGGATAATTAAAGATAATATTAAATTTTGAAATGAAAGATAATATATATTAATGTCTTATTTAGAAAATTATTAGTAGAATGACAAAAATAACCCTTAAAGTAAACACGTGTGCAAGTCACATGTTCATATTTAACAAAAAAGTTGACGGAAGTATCATATGAGAAAACTAAGTAGTATTTCAGGTATCAAATTGTGTTCTTTTACACCAAATTGTCCAAGTAGCCATATCTCAGGTACCGTAAGAGGAATTTACCCTAATTTATGAAGTAGAATTACTTAATCTCATCTGTTTGTTTCTTAATTTGAATAGTCTCAGATATATATTCTATATTCTCTTGATTAATATCTTGAAGTCAATGTCGATCATGCATATATATACTTGTACTTTCAAGATTTCAATCTCAAATCAAATGTATCTTGAAGATTCAGATATTATGATTAGCTTAATTTATTGAGTACATAGGTTATTTAGATAGATACGAAATGGCATGGTTAGCAATTTCACTATCCTTCTGTTTAAGCTTATTTTACAAACTTATTCAACTGCCCTGCTCAATTACTCTTCAGAAATCGATGCTGAGGCACTATTCCTGCTACGAGCAGGAAGGGCTAATTAAGGGCCAGGAGGCGGAAGCGTGCCCTGAAGGAAAGAAGAGAACAAGGTAAGTGCTCTCTCTGGTTGGTAGCTGGGAACCTCATGGCCGGCTCCCCTCACTGTAGCAAATGTCAAGCCTTTGTATCCAACCACATATCCTCCAACCTCTTTACCAGAGTACCATGGCCTCCATCGAGTCTGTACCGGTAAGTTTAGGGTGTTTATGGAGTCTCTTGAAGCTGTCACTGGTACTCGTGCATCAATGTCTCCGCTGTAGGATTTGATCAATTCACGTAAATTAAGAGGTTTGATACCTACCATAAACAAATGAAATTATAGTTGAAATAAGAACAAGTACGCCCTAAACTATAGGCCCTCACCTGTATATCCACAAGCTTATCTCACTTTGTATGATGAGGTTCTCTATGATGGGTAGGATGGTTTTTGGCCTGTCTGTCCATCCAATATCACTACAAATGAAAGTGATGTTGAAGGATTAGATGGACGATAGATACCAGAGAAATAATAATCGCATATGTGACTTAATATTTTTTTTGGTCAAATATGTGACTTAATATGGTAAATATATAAAATCAAATCGTGCATACCTGCAAGATTGCCAATTTGTAGGTTTTAGATGAAGAGCTGCTTGTACCACGGCAAGATTCAGATAAGAATGCACATAGTTGTCAGAGCATGGATCAAAATCCTTGATCTGCATGTATAGTTGTATATGTATACCAATTAATTTAACCTACAGTCGTCTTATTAATTAATGTGTTGAAACCTGAAAGTTTAAGATATTGACTTACTGAAGGAGTTGAAGTAGATTTGGTTTGTGGACCAACTTCTGGGCAAAGTGGAGCGTAGATGTTGTAAATGTCGATCTTCCCAACTACGGCGCTATACAATCCTTGTAAATAGTACTGACATTCGTCCAATGCATTACCTCTATTGAAGTCACAGTATTTATGTACTTCTGAATAGGTTTCATCAGAGATCATAGCATGCGACCATAAGTAATCAATGAAACCCCATGAAGTTGTATTGTCATCAAGCAAAGCATTCCCGATCTACACATAATGAATAAAATTCTTACAGTTTAAAGACTTAAAGACCTCGTTTGGTTGGGGAAAGGAAAGTAATTCTTCATTCTTTCCCACGAGAATAAAAATTTTCGAGAACTTTCCATTCTGATGTTTTGGTAACATAAGTTAATGAATAGCGAACTCACCGCAATTCCTTTGAGGTTGATTTTTGGTGTATCTGTGATTTTGTTCTGTACGACAATGGTGTAAGCAAGCTGGGGTACATAATGTCCGGCATAGCTCTCTCCGGTGATGAAGAAATCCCTGGTTTTATAATGTGGAAACCTTTCCAGCCAGTTTATAAGAAACTTGTACGAGTCTTTGGCAGTTTTCTTGTCACCTACGTTAACATAGTCGGATGATGTGTTGGAATAGGAGAAACCAACTCCCGCCGGGGACTCCAAAAATAGTATGTTGGCCACTGCAATTTTTAGCTTTCTAATTTGTTAGTTATTAATACTTTTATATGATGAAGAAATTTGAGCATGCATAATTGTTACCGTCGTTCCATGCATAGTCATTTCGGTATAGTGAAACACCATCACTATTCACTCTGAAAGGTCCGAGTTCTTCCATGGCTCCATATCCAAGGGACGAACATCCTGGTCCTGCAAAAAAAATCTATAATGTGTTAATGCATAACATGAATCAACTTTATTCTAACATGTGTTAAATTTCTTTTAAATGCGGCATATGAGTTGGTTGACCGAAGTTTAAGATGGAGGGAAGTTTTACTCTTAATAAGGATACATAGCTCAGTTTGCATGGTATTGATGTGAGAAAACACAATATTTTTTTGTTAGGAAAAAAATCAGTTTTAAAAAAGCAACTTCTAATCCGTTTTAAACAAACGCCTTATAAGATTTTACTAAATATGAAATCTATTCAAAATAGTGATTATAAAAGATGCTCCACTGGAGTTATCGATACTTTATTACCTCCATTTAACCACAAGACGAGGGGTTTGGATGAAGAATCCCGTGGTGACTCAACAAAATAATAAAACAGTGCTCTCCCGGCATTAGCATCCACGGTAATGTACCCTGCATATTGATCAAAATCTACTCCTTCAGGCTGTCCCGGCAAAGCGTCGATTTTATCGGTTTCCATCGACCCAACTTGGGATCCAACATACACATCATCATCTTCTTCGACATCTAAGCCAATATGCCATTGAGCATGATGAGGAGGATCAGATGTACAGGACTTGAGCAATTTGTTGAGCCTGTCAATTTGGCTGGCGTTGCCCGAGTTGATCAGAAAGGTCAAATGGAGGAGCAACATGCATGTCTGCAGTGAAAGCTTCATCATCTTCATGTCGTCGATTACTTAAAATTATGGTGCCTTTCTACATATCTGTAGGGTATATACGAAGCCATTTATACATATATACCATGAAGCTGTACTATTAATACGTATTTA
The DNA here is from genome assembly GCA_951800085.1 of Comarum palustre. Classification (NCBI taxonomy): domain Eukaryota; kingdom Viridiplantae; phylum Streptophyta; class Magnoliopsida; order Rosales; family Rosaceae; genus Comarum; species Comarum palustre. Next base: position 24,752,281 of record OX637579.1, read on the forward strand.
CAGTCCTAATAATATGCCAAACAGCCAGATCGACCTTCGGACGAGAATACTGAAGGAGTCAACTTGTATTTTACGGCCATTGCATATAGCATATGGACAATTCGTAATCCCATATACAGAGACGTCGAAGAAACAATGCGTTGATTTTCTCGAGGGAAGTAACAACAGTTCGACGGCTATGTATTACTGTGTTAAAAGTGAAGTTGACTTGTTGAGAATTTCTCAAAAACGATGTTATTTACAGATTAGAAGATCGAGGACTTCATTATCGTCGATCCAAGCATTTCCAGTCTAAAATGATACATCCATAACCAATTAGCATATCAATAGATCTGGGATCGATATATCTGCAATCTGCATTATTGGTAATATGAACTAATAACATAATCATGAATTCACTGCATGAAATTCATTTGAGGTTGGTTTTTGCTGATTTGATTCGTGATTTCGTTCTGTTGGACGATGGTGTCGTTGAACTGGACAATGTGTTAGCATGAGTCAGAATAAGAATGTAAATATATTGTAGTTATGTCACAGATTAATTTTAGTTAATAGTTACCATTTGTATTCTTGGTAAACACTTATATAAACTTCTATGGTGAGATAATAATATGTTAAAAAGTTCATTCCTCTCAATATCGTTATATTTGAGTTGGTATCAGAGTAAAGATCTAAAATGACTTTGTCTCTTTGTCTTTTTCTTGTTTTCATTTTTCGATCTTGAAGAATTGATATATAATATCTTTTGTTTCTCGTACTCCAATCTTTAGAGAATTGATAATAGCATCATATGTTGGGTTGTTCTGTCGTCTTATATTAATTTGATTAGTCAATTTCTTTAACCTAGAACAAATCGACTTTTTTGTATTTTCTAGATTGATCAAGGTTGCCGGTGTGCCAAGACCCTGACCGGCGTTGTATTTTCTAATACGGAAACTCGGCATCAATACTTGCCTTCCTCACATAAAAAAAACTCAGGTGCCAACGTCAGCACAGCCATCGGCCCACACCAGAGTAGATACCACCACCGTTTCGGCCGCCTCTGGTTCTTTTTCCGGCATCAACACAGCCACCGTTTCAAACGCCCAACCAGTCGGATTTTCAAAGTCTGGTGCTTTGATTATGAAAGCCCAGACTTGTTCTTCGACCCACACTGGCGTTCGTCTCTGCCTTGCATCATTCCAGAACGAAGCCGCTGCTAGCCCTGTGATTTTTGTTGTTGTTTCCGACGTCTAGTTCATTGGTGAGCCCAGACTCGCCGGCAAGCCCTGAACTCCCGTCATCGCCGCTTTCTTCCCCAGGGTGTGCAGAGAATTTTTTCGACCCGCTCAGCTCAGTCAGAGCATGATCTAGTTCGACCCAACCTGAATCCAGTCTGACCTAACTCGGATCTAGTCTGACCAACCCGGATCTAAGCCGGCCCTACTGGGATCCAGTCCGACCCGACCTAGATCTAGTCTGACTCAACCCGGATCAGTCTGACCCGGCCTGACTGTAGTTTTTTTTCTCTTTTCTTTGTTTATTTTATCTAGTTTGGGCCTATGTCCAAAACTAGATCCGGTCCAGCAACCACAGATCCGGTCCACTACATCTAATTCAGTGTATCTTCACCTAAGTGTATTTTTCACTTCAGTGGAAGTCCACCTAAGTGTAGGTACACCTAAAACCGATTTATTATTTCTTCGGCTGCACTTTCAATCGATTCAATGATGGGTGATGATCAAAATGAGCTAGTTACCAAGACCAACGAAGTTCAGAAATTTGAAGTCTCGGTTCGAAGCTCAGACGGTGGTTCGTTTGGGGGTACCAAACTCAACGGTACCAATTACCAGACTTGAAAAAAGCTGATGTCATTTCATCTTCGTGGCATGCACAAGATGTGATATGTGACCGGAACTATCAAAGCTCCGAGTGAAGATGATGAAGATGCATTTGTCAAATGGGAGGATGATGATGGAGCTGTGATGAGAACCTTATTCAAAGCCATGAACGATGAGGTAGTACAATTAGTGGAGGAGTGTGAAACTGCTGAGGCAATATGAAAAACCTTAGCAGATCTTTAAACAAATGAGTCAGATTTTATTTAGGTTCATGGGTTGATGTGCAAAGTGGCTGCAATGCAGTAAAATGGACAATCAATATTGTTGTATTTCACCAAGCTGAAGAATGTATGGGCCGAAATAGATCGGAAGCGTCAATGCAAGATCAAAAACCCTGAGAATATTACCTGGTACCAGAAGGAGATTGAGAGGTTGCAGAAGCAGTTGGCCTCGGAGTTTGAGATGAAGGACTCAGGTGATCTTAAGTACTTCTTAGGTATTGAGGTAGCAAAGGGAAGAGAAGGGGTCAACTTGTGCCAGAGGAAGTATATCCTGGATCTATTGACAGAGACTGGTATGTTAGATTGCACACCTATTGACACACCTATTGAGCAGAACCATCGTCTAGTATAGTATCTAGACCAGACACCTACTGATCGAGCTCGCTATCATAGGTTAGTTGGACCTTTTGATTTACTTAACTCATACTAGACTAGATATTGCATATGCAGTAAGTGTTGTGAGTTAGTTCATGCATAACCCGGACGAGAGTCACATGGATGCTATTGTAAGAATTTTAAGGTACTTGAAGTCAGCTCCAAGAAGAGGTGTAATGTTTTTCAAACACAATAACATTCTCGATGTTTGTGGCTTCACGGATGTAGATTGGGCTGGAAACATTACAGACAGAAGGTCGACATCAGGTTACTTGACCTTTGTGGGGGGTAATTTGGTAACATAAAAGAGTAAGAAACAGAATGTTGTAGCACGATCCAGTGCTGAAGCTGAGTACAGAGGTATGGCCCATTGAGTGTGTGAATTGTTGTGGCTAAGGAATTTGTTACGTGATTTGGGTGTTCATCCTAAAAAGGCTATGCAGTTGTATTGTGACAATAAAGTTACAATTGATATATCAGAAAATCCAGTTCAACATGATCGTACTAAATACGTGGAGGTTGATTGATACTTCATAAAGGAAAAACTAGATGTCAAAATTATTAGATTTCCTTTTGTTCTAACTGAAGATGTCAGGACCCACCTCGAGTTAATTTTCTTTAACCCGAAGTAAATCCTGCGGGGACCACCTCAAGGAAATTTCGTACCGAAACCCCCTTGAAATGGACAACCCTTCCTATATACCAACTCCGCTCATCCATGAGTATTTAAAAAAAACTAACCCTGACTCATGGAGGTCTCCTACTCCCTAACCTACTTCACTAGCTAAACTGGGTTAGTCAGAGCAGTCTACACAGAAGTTATCCTAAAGGATTTACGAGCAGCGACGGAATGATCGACTATGCCTCGACTTCTGTACGCGCGCGACCTCCGCTCAAGAACCCTGCACCACTGGGCATTTGAAAACGAATGGCCCAGGGGAGAAACATTGAAAACTGTTAGAGTGAGTGGACGAAAAATCAAATGTAAAAACTCTACTTTCCTTTTATGCTCTCCCTTAGAGTTTTCTACGAAAACCTTATGCACGCACCTCATAGACAATGAATAAATAAATCAATAAAACTCCCTTGGCTCAAATATAAATAATTATGTGGGGTATTAACCTCATCCACGAGAAATCCGACCTGCTCTACACGAGAGGGTCTATTGACCAGCTCATCGGAGAGGGTCTCATGACCTGCTCTATTCGGGAGGGTCCCGACCTGCTACTATCCGGGAGGGTCTATTGACCAGCTACTACCGAAGAGGGTCCCAACCTGCTACTATCCAGAGATGGTACCTGCTCCATCTGGAGAGGGTCCATGCTAGCATGCAATATATATCCTTATTCTTATAAAACCTGTAAAACCTCGTAAAACCTCGTGGGAATAATAAATCGAAAACCAAGTCAAATCTCCCTGACTTCACCCCAAATACATTGGATTTAAAAACCTTTCCAGGAACCAAAAACCGGTTCTCTGCCTTTACTTTAAAACCCTTTAAATCCAAGAGCCAAATTTCTCCTTTTTAAAACATTCCTCTCCATAATCCCAAAACGGTGAAAACCAGTAAAACCATAATCCGGGAAAATCCTTTAAAACCCCGGGAAAGGTAGGAACCTCTTTCCCGGCTCGTTTATCTTTAAAATCGTAAATCCTCATTTTCCCAAAATCACCGTAAAACATTAAATGAAGGAAATCTCATAAATAAAGGAGAAAAACAAATAAAGTCTATGTCATGCAGTTTAATTTAAAACAAAGGTCTACTCACAGTACTCATTGCGATCTTCTTCCTGCTCGGAAAGCTCCTCGAGCGAAACCCTCGAACTAACCCCGTAGTCGAGTCCGTCTCACGTTCAATCAGAGACTGTACAAACAAACCATTAAATTAGTCATTCCACAGTTGACTTGGTCTTTTCCTAGTTTGACCAGGAATTCCTATTTGACCACGTGTTGACCAAGTTCCTTTTTTATGGCACTTAACCTTTTTGACTTTCTTTCCCGGTTATCGACTCTTAACTCCATTTACCGGAAGTCCGACTTAGCTTCCGAACTTTCCTTTACCACTTAACTTGACGTTAGGGTGTCACGTATTAATCAATATATTTAACCTTAAGTCGATTTACCGATTACGTGAAATACCAACTTTACTTAACATGGTCAACTTGGCATTTTCTCAGAAATTCCAGTTATCAATTTTCGATAACAATTTAACACTTTACCAATTTAACCAAATAGTGTCCAACTTCATTGAACTTCAATTCCTTAACCATTTTTCTGAAAAAGTAACTTTCCCAAGATGGAAACTTTCCCTTAATGGAAACTTTCCCAAAATGGAAAGTTTCCCAATTTAGCAGGTTTCCAAACATAGAAGGTTTCCCAAAATGGAAGGTTCCCAATTTACGGTTAGTTTCCGTTTTTACTCGTTTCCTTACGTAAATTCTGATTTACGACACTTTAACCCTATTAAACGGAAACAACACATTTAAAGGGATTGAAGACTACCTCGGCATTTCAGCCGGATTTACTGCCGTCGGAAACGTTGCCGGAATTTTGCCATAACCTCCTCGTTTCCTCCGATTTACCAAGTTCTCGACAAAACACACAAAAACCACGGATTAGCTACAGTCCAACAAGAACAACAGAAAATTGCAGAATCTAAACCCAAAGATTCTTGCCTGCTCTAAACTCCCACCCTCTACCGAGGGTACCTTCTGCACCACCACAGGGAGTCACAGTAGACTCTTCGATCCTCTCTTCACCACTTTTCCTCCTCCTTCAACTCTAAAGTCACCGCAACAACAACAAAACCAGAACACCAAAAACTCAGAAAACTCCTAGCTGCCGAAACACCAGAAATCCCAGAAATCGAGCTAGGAGGAAACTGAACTTACCCAGCTGCTAGGGGTGACGAACCAAGCCTCCTAAAGCTCAGGGAACTCGCCTGAACTCGAGAACTGGCCGCCGGCGACTCGCTGCCGAAACCCAGAAAAAACACAGTGGAAGTGATAGTTTGCAACAGGGCTCGAATCAATCATCCAAGGACAGGGAAAGGAAGAAGAAGAAGAAGAAGAAGAAGAAGAGAGGAACACAACCATACTGGTCGCGCGCCTTGGCTCCGTCTGGATCGCCGGATTTCGGTCGTTGACCGACGCACCCTAACCCGGCGGATCTCCTTCCACGGCGGACGCTGGCGGAAATTGGTTGAGGGGTTTTGAAGAGAAGAGTGAGGGGAGTAATTTGCAGGTGGTGCGCCGGCGTGGGGTGGCCGGACGCAGCTTCGGCAAGAGGAGCAGCCGAGGGAGATCGAAGGAGAGGAGAGAATCGGGAGGGAGACAGTTGACCGGAGGAGGAGAGTTTTGACCGAGTCAAAACTCTTCCCTTATTTATAGGGAATTGAACGGTCCAGATTCAATCTGAAATTGATCCAACGGCTCAGATTCAAAGAAGGTGAAAAGTAAAAAGGTTAAATAGTAAAACTCTTTTTTACTGGAATAGTAATCCAGAATTACCATAGACTTCAGAAATTCACAGAATTTAGCTGGAAGCTCCGAAAAATATTCTGAAAATACCGGGAGACTCGTGTCGACACGTACTACAACATCGAGTCATCAATTCAGGTATTTGGAGTACTTTTAAAAACTCGAAAATTAACTCGAACGATAACTTATCGAATTACCGATCGCAATTAAAAATCCTCGGTAACTCGTGAATCTCTGTGAAAGGTAACTTTTATTAACTTCAAAAGATTCGGGGTGTGACAGAAGAGCAACTTGCAGATATACTCACTAAAGGGGTTTCCAAGAAGGCACTCTATGACTCACTAGACAAGTTGGGCATGGTTGATGAATATGCGCCAACTTGAGGAGGAGTGTTAGCGTGAGTCAGAATAGAAATGTAAATATATTGTGGTTATGTTACAGATTAATTCCTGTTATTATGTACACTACCAAGATCAGTACTTTAGCCGACGAAAAATTTTCGTCAGCTAAGTACAAAATTTCGTCGGCAAAAATCTTAGCCGACGAAACGTAGTCGTCGGAAAAAAAGTCGTCGGCCAAGACTTTAACCGACGAAATAACTATTATCGTCGGCTAAAGTCATTTATTTAGCCGACGACAAATTTTTCGTCGTTTAAATTCTGGACTTTAGCCGACGAATTTTTGGACTTTAGTCGACGAAATTTAATAAAATTTCGTCGGCTATCTATTATTTTTATTTATTTAACTTTAGCCGACAAATTTTATTAAAATTTTTCTGCTATAGTTATTTTATTTTTATTTTTTATTTATTTAACTTTAGCCGACGAATTTTAATAAAATTCGTCGGCTATAGTTATTTAATTAATAAAATTTGTCTACTATTTACCATTATTTATCCATATGGGGAGCCCTATCATCGAGGGGTAAATGTCTCAAAATTTTTAGATGGACAGTTGTGTCTCATCATGTTGAGAGTTTGTTGTGTTGAAGGTTCGACCAAAATACCTCATATAGGTGTAGATATGGGCATTTTTGTGTGTTAAGTGATTAGAAAAACGTCATTTTGAAGCCTTAAACGAACTCAGATGACCAAAAAAACACATCTAGGGTCCTTCGGCTTCCAGATTGTATTACAATAGTCAATCGGACACCGAAATATCCGTAGTGTAATTTTGTAACTAAAATGTACTTTAGCCGACGAAAAATTCTAATTTCGTCCGCTAAAGTTCACAGACTATAGCCGACGAAAAGATTACTTTAGCCGACGAAAAAATTAGTTTAGCGGACGAAAAATTATTTCGTCGGCTAAAATTTCACTTTAGCAGACGAAAATTTAACCTAACCGACGATTTTTTTTTTCATCGGCTAAAGTCCACTTTAGCCGACGGAAAAAAAAATTGTCGGCCTGTTTTTGGTTATTTCGTCGGCTAAAATTTTTTTTCTGGTAGTGGTAGTTAATAATTATTATTTGTATTCCTGGTAAACTCTTATATAAACCTCCATGGTGAGATGAATTATATGTTGGAAAGTTCATTCCTCTCAATATCGTTATATTTGAGTCAATGGAATTGGATCAACTTGATCTTGGTGAGAAATTAATTTTGAATCTGAGAGATATATATTCTCTTGATCAATTTCTAGAACTCAATGTCAATCATGCATATTTCAATGGACAATCAAATGAAACTTGAAGATGCACATAAATTATTAGGCATTCACCATGACTTGATCAACTTTTTGAGGTTGCCAACTTGACTGGCATTGCTGAATGCAATTCGAAAGGCCAACCGGTAGCTGGTGAGTAACAGTAAGAAGGTAAGCAGTGAAAACTTCATCTTCATTTCTTATTGCAATTGATAATGTACTTCAATTTGTTGGATGAAGTATCAGTGTCGCTCAGATCTTGTATTTATAGACCTAAAGCCACATTATTGGAAGTTTGAGATGGATCTAACTGAGACAAGAATAATAAGGCATTGCCGAGTTAGCTTGTAATCAAGGGTCAGTGAAAACAGCGTATGTAAAATTAGTACAGCATGCATTCCTATCACAAGATTGAGATTTTTGATTCTTTGGATTGGCCATATACTTGTATGCAGTCATGCAGACACCAGCTGCATGTCGTCGAGCAGAAGAATAAGAATGCAGCTGGTGGCTACATGGAAGTAATTTGTTTCGCATAATCCGTACGTATTATATGTTAAGTACATAACTTAACCTTGGTGTGAAATTCTCGAGAAAATATATATGAAGTACGATTAGTAATCATAGAGATGATGGATAACTGAATGCCAACACCCAGAGATGATCGATATTAAGATAAATTTGAATTTTAAAGTAAACTTTATTTTATTTTATGTCGCAATGAGTTTGTCTTAAATTTGATGAGGAGCCATTTATAATTAGACTAATAATGACTTCGATTTATAGTTTAAAAGACTTTTTTTTCTATCACATTTTAACTTCTTATCTGCTCCGTTTAATTTTAGGTTATGGGATCATTTCTATAAAATCTTTAACTAATCATCCTTATTGAGGTTCTCACTGGAAAAACTCATTTAACTTATGTTCTCATACCTTATATGAAAGCAGAAAAGGAATGAAGACAACTTTGGACCCGGAAAGGTAGACTGAAGAAGTGGCCGACCCATACATTGTAGTTTAACCAGGCCGGACCTTGTTTTGGACTTCATATATCTCAAATGGTGAAACGTGAATGATAGCAATTCATTCTACATCTTGTTCTTGTTTGGACAATTATAAGGACTAGTTTATTAAGCGTTGAAACCAATTGATTTGAATCGACGCAAGTTAAATGCAGAGAGAAAATGTTGCCATTTTGTACGTAGAAGCAAGGCAAAAACCATTTCCTGGTTGGAGCTGTATGCCAAAACCAAAAAAGAGAGAACACTGTCTGGTCAATGACCTAGCCTATCAATCTTTCTCATTGTTTTACATGCAGCTTTGTCTCATTACCCGTCTCCATTGCTCTCACGCGCTCTCTCTCTCTCTCTATCTCTCTCTCTCTCTCTCTCACTCTCACTCTCTCTCTCTCTCGCTCTCGCTCTCTCTCTCTCTCTCTCTTTGCACTTTTGGATCCATCCCGATCTGTAATGGCCACTCATTCACCTGTAGTATATAACCGTGCTCATATATTCAGTAAAAAGAAGACAAAATTCCAAACATGCAGTGCGTGATATGCAAAAACAAGGAGTGCCAAAATGGTGGGTGAGCATAGCAAGCTGGCAAAGCTTTTGTCCTGCGAGCTAGAGATCATATAGATTTTTGAACTGTACCGGACATGTCATGGAGATATGTTTACCTCAGTAGTGAATCTCTCGCTTTATTCTAGTGTCATCTTACGAGCTTCCTTTTGGTACACAGAAATAAAAAGCAGACGCTAGCTGCTGTTAAATCCTGAAGCTTGCTTTGCAACTCAATAATGGAGATTCGTTGGTGTTATTTCGGATCCCCTCTCAGCTATAGACACTACTGGACCCTTACAGAAATGACAGCCGAACAGCAATTGACTTTAGACGAGAAACAGGGATGGAGATCGATGTACGTAGTTCCAGCCGGCCCAGGCCAAAGTATTACCTTGCTAGCTTTGCTGTGGTGGACCAAAAACACAGAGACTTTTGAGCATGAACATAGCACAGCTTCTTTTTCTCTCTTTTATCACAACTTCTGCAACAGATAACAGCTTTAACATTTCCAGTTCTATTTTGGCCAGAACTGCACGACATATATTATTAATTAGAATTAAGGACATGCATCCTGAAACCCATGAATAGAGTAGTCATCGATTATCTCTTCGAATTAAGCCGGTAGGAGTTGTTGGGCCCTAAGTTAATATATATATATATATATATATATATATATATATATACACACACACACACACACCGAGCACCAACATTCCATGTCTAAATCTAAATCTAAATCTAAATCTAAATCCATGGCTCCAAATTGCCATGTATATATTCACTGAATTTCCTCAACCATCTGAATAATGGTATGTATCATAGAACAATGATTTATTTACAGATAAAACTTAATTTAGGATTATAGGGATTCATTAAGTCTTACTCTGATGTAAAATTTGTTACATATATTAGTGAGGCTTGAACTCCATAACACTAGTTAACCAAGTACCGAGCAAACCGTAAACTTACCGACATTTATCTTATTTCGATGTAAAAGAGAGAACATGAATTAAACTAATAAGCTAGATGAAAAGGAATCAAAGATTGCAGAGATCTAGATCGACAAGCAAAAAATGAAATGATTCGATCTGTGGTATGATGATCCTCAACTTGAGATCATCATGATCAGTCCCCACAATGAAAGCTTAATTTCAGTGTCCAATAATATGAGCACTTTCTTTATAAATTAGACATGGCTGATCATATCAGCTTTTTATTTTTTACTTTGCAAGAACCACCTTGTGGGTAATATAAGAGGCCTCATTTCACCGGGCCACCACGTACCCACCACCGCAGCATCAAGATCAATATTTATGAACTGTTTGGCAGATGTTTGCTGATTATGACTTTTGCTCCTTTCAGTCACTCAGAAATTACCCTAATCAAACCATGTCCATTATAAAATAGTAATAATTATTTTCTTACTTCGTGAATTAGATTCTTCAAATAGATTAATTGAAACTTGTTATATTTTTATATATATTATTGATGGCTTTGATGAGATGATAAAGACTGTATGCCGCAAATTAATTAAATGCAATTTTATTAGACGTCTTGACGTACAATTTTGATAGATGGTTGACATTCATGTCACGATGATATTGCTGTGATGTTTGCTTTCGTTTCGAGTCTTCGTACGTACACATAAACATATGTAAATTATTAATTAACATATCTAATAATCTAAATTAAGCATGAAAATAAATATATAGCTTGTTTTTGATACAAAAAATGGTAGCTGAGTGAGCTACCATTTCGAGCCGTAGAGAGGTTAAGTTTTGACTCTTTTCATGTAAATTCTTTATACATACAAATAATCGAACTAATAACCACCTTACTATTAAGAGTATCATTATAACATTTGTTAAATATGATAAATTTAGTTTCATTTATTAGACGAAACTGAGATGAGTATAAATATATAGCTAGTTGTTGACATGGTGTGCTTGGATGTCATTCTCGCGCGGTTGTGGGTGCCGTGTCCATATCTCCTTGTTTTATTTTATCTCTCTCTAATTGGCGTTGGACCATTTTAGTTTTCTCAGAATTAGTTATGCTATATTTTTGAGTGAGCATTTGTCATCATATCATGGAAGCTAGCTAGCTAGCCTTCCCACTGCAACACCCCCAATATATATTCATTCATGGTAACGTATATGCTAGTCTATTAGATCTAAATTCTTTATTTAACCTACAAAATTTTCATTTATAGGTTAGCTAGTATTGTCTTATTATTGCATTATTACCATACAGTGTAATGTAACAAGAGAACCAAAATGGTCACAAAATTCTACAGAAGAACCAAATCTAGCTTGAAGGGTTTATGAATTCCAGAGTTTGAGAATTGCCTCATATTATATACAATAATTGACCATATAGCATTAATTTTAGAGATTGATTATCCATTTCAATGAAAACAGATTTGACCTGCCCATTTACACAAATATTAAAAAAAAAGACAAATATGTTCTTATAAATATCAAACAATCTCTTCACCCTCTCTCTCTCTCCTATTTTCCGATCCAAAAAATATGAAAACTCTCTCTCGCACTCTAATGTTCATATTGACTTAGTGAAGGCGGAACTATCTCAGGCAACGTCCTACATCTCCGATCTCCGAGAGCCGAGTTCTTACCTTCATCATCAGCATGCCTTGGTCATTCTCTAATCTGAGACGCTATCCAGACGATGTAGTCAAGTCGTAGACGAGGAGATCAGTAGTGATCGAGTCCAGACAGACGACTAGATCTCTCCTCGACAATGGTGACTAGATCTCCCCTCGACGACGGCGGCCAGATCTAGCATCGAATGCGGTGGCCAGATATAGCATCGATGACGGCGACCATATCTAGCATCGATGAAGACGCCAGAGTGCATCGACGACGACGGCCAGCAACCAAGATCCTCAACGCCTGACGTTAGAGAACAGTGATGATGCTCAACGCTGACTACGACGCTTGAAGCCCAAGGTCAAAAGATCTGGTCACCTTTGACTTCTAACGATCTTGATCCGCAAGCTCTAATTTTCGATTCTAAGGTTATTATATTTGGATTGGGGTTAGTATACTTGAATTTTAGAGTATACTGAGGTTAGTAGATTTGGATTTGATAAAATACTAAGGTTAGCAGACTTGGTTTTGAAGTATACTGGGGTCAGTAAACTTGGTTTTAATGTATACTAGGGTTAGTAGACTTTAGTTTTTTGCATATAAGTTGATTTTTCACTGTTTTTAATATGTATAATGGGTTTTAGAGATACTGTTTTGCAAGTTTACTACATCTGGTAAAGTTTACTACCTCTGGTACAAGTTTATTAGGGATAGTAAACTTATGGTTTACTACCAATGTCTCGAGTTTGTTCATCTACTTGAGTTTACTACCCGAGTAAAAGTTTACTAAACGTAATAAACTTTAGATTTTGCATTTAAGTTGATTTTTCTCTTCTGATCATCTCTCTCTCTCTCTCTAATTTTCACTCACAGAGCCTTCGTCTCCACCATCTCCTATGATCTCATCCTTGCCTCCAACATCTCCGACGACCTCATCCTCCCCTCCACCTAATCTCCACCTCGTCCTCGTCGGTCACTGCAACACTGAGTCCAAAGAGCAATGTCAAATCCAGATCTAGTGTCGTCTACACGTCGACGCTAGGAAACGTCGATACTGGGGTTAGTAGACTTGGATTTGATGAAATACTGGGGTTAGTAGACTTGATTTTGAAGTATACTGAGGTTAGTAAACTTGATTTTGATGTATACAGTATGTTATTAGACTTGGTTTTGAGTATACTAGGGTTAATAGATTTGGTTTTGTGGTATACTAGGGTTATTAGACTTAAATTTGGAGTATACTGGGGTTAGTAGACTTGGATTTGATGTAGATGTTGCCCCAGTAAACTTTATGTAAAAGTTTATTACCCCTAGTAGAAAAAAAATTCGACGAAATTTTGGCTACCAGTAATTTTCCGACGTCCGGTGACTGGAGTCCGGCGGTTGGTGACCGGAGACCAGAGTCTGGCTACAGGAGATGCTCCAGCAAAATATTTTCTCTCATTTTTTTTTCTCCAAGTGTATAAAGAACAAAGATAATAAACTTTCATGGTTCAATTATTGAAATTTTGGGTATTGGTCATCAACTTGGCAAGTTTTTGAATGCCAAGGTTTCAGATTTCATTAAGGATGGCATATGGTTCTGCTCTTCTAATTTGATCTCCAATCTTGCTACTCTCTGGTCAGAAATCTTATCTATAAGACTTCCTTATTCAGATGTGGAGGATAAACTTGTGTGGTTAGACTCTTCTGATGGGGTATTATCTTTGTCTTTGGCTTATGAGTTTAAGAGAAGTAAACAGACAATTGTGTCTTGGGACATGTGGGTCTGGCGCCAATGTTTTCGGCCCCGTAACTCTCTTGTCTTACGAAAATTTCTTCATGGTAAGCTGTTAACAGATGATCTCTTGGTTCAGCAGGGCTTTCACTTTGCTTCCAGGTGCTCCTTCTGTCATGCTTCTATTGAGACAGTCCACCATCTCTTCTCTGAGTGCTCCTTTTCTAGGAAGGTTTGGTGTGAAATCTTTTTTTGGTTTAAGGTCAATGCTTTCTTCCAGGACATTTATGCTTTCTTCTCTTACCCTCTTCAACATGGGTTTGGTTCCCAACTGCAATTGCTTTGGTGGGGAATGATGGGAGCTGGCTTCTACTCTCTTTGGGGTGCTAGAAACTCTATGCAGTTTGATGAGCGTTGTCTTTCTTTAGATCATTTGATTCACTCTATCAAGCTGCAAATTTGTGAGGTTGATTCTTGGGATTTGAGAACTATGGGCAGCTTAGTGGATGAGCTTTGTATTCTCCATGCCCTTGGAATCAGAGATAGAGCCTTAAAATCGTATCAAATTCGAGAGGTAATTTGGAATGCCCCTAATATTTTTCAATTCAAGGTCAACACTGATGGGGTTGCTCGTGGAACTCCAGGGCCGACAGGCTATGATGGTATTTTTCGGGACCACTTAGGCAATTGCATGGGTTGTTTCGCTAGTTCAATGGGTCCTGCTACTGCCTTAGAAGCGGAGCTTCACGGCATTATCCATGTAGTTTCTATGGCTTCAAGAAAGGGATGGCGTTCGCTCTGGATTGAGTGTGACTCAGTAATTACAATTCATTTCCTTGCTAATAATAGTTCCTTAGTCCCTTGGCGTTTAAGAGTTGATTGGATCAACTGTTGTACCATTCTCTCTTCCATACAGGTTTGTTTTTCACATATTTTTCGGGAATGGAACCATGTAGCTGATTGTTTAGCTAACTTTGGGGTGGATCATGATCGATATTATTGGTGGGACTCTTGCCCTCCATGTGCTTCAGCTGCTTTTGTTCATAATTTGCAGGGCTTACCTGATTTCCACATCGCCTAAAAAAACTATTGTAAGATGCTTTCTGTTGTTTCTATTCCTAGCCTTTTGGCTCTTTGAATAAATATCATTTATGACAAAAAAAATAAAGAACAAGGATAAAATTGTCTCAAAACATATTATTTTATTATGAATTTAATAAAGATCTGTATATTTAGGTAAATATGTATTTGACTTTTTAATTCATTGATTTGGAGTTTGACTTTTCTTATTTTGTGTTAATAGTCATTCTTCCTATTATATAATATCATTTTTCATAATCCAAAACCCATTTAACTTAGCTGGCAAACATGTGATTTAGGCTGCCTTTGCCTTCTAAAATCTAAATAAACAAACACTCCCCCCACAACACCACTTGAATGCATCCACCTCATATATATCTGTCACTTGAATGCATATATAGTTTTTCCCGAACCAGCTAGCTAAGAAATCATAAATCTCAAATTTTTCCTCAGTCAACATATTCGTTAAAATAGCAACATAAATACAAACTTAGAAACCCTTCAATATTTTCACACAAAAAAACAAAAACCAAGGGTATTCTCGGAAATGCAGCTGAGTCGGTGTTGCTCTATCTCAGAGAGGGAGAGGGCTTAAAAGAGAAAGGTCCACGACTCCACGTTGGGTTGATGATGACGCAAACAAGAAGAAAATTACACCACAGTGCGTGCGCTCTTTGCTTTTACCTTTCACTCAGAATCTCAGATTATAACACCCATCTTCTGTCCTTCTGTCTCTTCAAAACGATGGTGTGGTGGAGCTTCAGAACAGAGTCTGCTGCAGAAAACATTGGGAATCCAGTTTGGTGTTTTATGCTATTGTAAATTAAGGTAGGACGTGCGTTTCTCGAAGCTGTTATTGTTACGAGGCAATCCAGCTCAAATCCCGAGGTTTTAGTTGCATGGTTTTGGTGGTTTTATACATTTAAGTATTTAACTTCACCATGAAAGAGGAAGCCATGCCTGGATTGGAGAGTGATTACTGTTTGGTGGCATTGAAGTTTTGAAGGGAACGAGCTTTTCATCTGTAGAAGGGTCTGATTCTGAGTTTCTGATCTTTATATTTATGGCAATTCAACGATTGAAATTGCTGACTGCTTTGACAGTGATGAAGTTATTGAATGTGTTTGATCACTGTCTTGCAGAGATTGGATTAATACAAAGCCTGGAAAATGAATACAAGAGTCAAGACAAAGCTGCAGTCCATGAAAGCTCCAACCATGAAGAATGAGAAAGTAATCCTCTTTCCAAGTTTTTTTTGAAGTATTCACACTGTCGGAGATTTGGACGTGCTTTAAATCTTTAACTGTTTTTTTTTCACCACAATATATGGCTTTGAATTTCGATGAGGAGCCGCCAGGTGGTGTTCAAGTCTTCCTAGAATTCTTACGAAGTTGACATTTTTTTGATAGAATTCCGTGATGGGTCTTCTACTCAACACTCCGTGATTGCTGTCCTTCCCAATTCTTCTCCGACCCTCCTGATTACGAGACTGGTTTTCAAAGACTAGAGAAGTTAGCTTTTTTGTGATTAAATTTCATTATGGACTGCTCATTTATGTGAGTTTTTGATGTCAGTTCTTATTGCTTGTTCTGTTGCTCTGTTTTTGTTGAAGGATATCAAGGTAGAAGAAATGCAAGGGAGTAAAGAAAGGAATATCACCAAGGCAATCAGCCTTGGAAAAGCTTCGAGAAGAGAGAGAAAATTGGCTTTGCAACAAGATGTGTGAAATTCTTCGCATTTCAAGTTTTGTAATTGAGATACTTATTTTTTTATGTTTGTGATTATTGAGTTGTTCAACATTGTAAATTTTTTAGGTTGATAAGCTGAAGAAGAAGCTTAGACATGAAGAGAATGTACAAAGAGCTTTGCAGAGGGCATTCAATAGACCTCTGGGAGCTCTACCTCGTCTACCACCTTATCTGCCTCCATATGTAAGTATTTCACTGTCTTCTAGGTTGGTCTTTCCTTGTGTGCTTGCTGCAGTTTCATTTTTTTCATTTTGCCCAATGTTGTTAAAATCATAGCGAATAAGTAATTAAGACTAATGAACTGAAAAGAGTATTTGAGTGAATTCCATTCAGTGACAATTTCATATTTGTAGACATTAGAGCTTCTTGCTGAGGTTGCTGTTTTGGAAGAGGAAGTTGTTCGGCTTGAAGAACAAGTTGTGCATTTTAGGAAGGACTTGTATCAGGAAGCTGTCTACATTTCAACATCCAAAAGGAGCTTAGAAACCTCAGCTGAACTATGTGATTCACACCCTAAAAAGAATCCAAAATCTCAAGGTCAGAAAATGGACACTGATACCGTGGTGAAGCGTTTGTCATCCCCTTCTGGTAAGCTATAGGAGTTTGATCCTTCTTATTAGCTATAAATCAGTCCCCTTCACTAGCGTTCATCTTCTGAAAGTGGAAGCAGGACATGAAAATTTTGATGTTATTTATCGCCAATGTAGATCATAAGCAGGGGCAAGAGAATCAATCATGTAATCCCTCAATGAAGAACAACAAGAAATCCTTGATCCATAGTAATACTCAGGTTAGGACTCCAGTGAAAAGGCCTCCAGTTGATCCGAAAATAGCACAAAAGCGTTTAGATTCTCCAAAACTACAGGTACGTAACATAACTCAGATACCAATTTTTATGAAGTTACTTGAATTTTTATTAGAGTGCAATGAACATAGTTTCCTTTATCCTCCAGTTAGAAGTTAGAGTAACTGAACAAGAGAGCACAGAAGCAAGACTTTCTAGTATTCCAGAAAAAAAGCCATCCGGAGATGACAGCCCAAACAGAATATCTGAAAATATTCTGAAGTGCTTATCAAGCATTCTCATGAGAATGAGTTCAGCAAAGGGCATTACGGAAAACCAGCCTTCCTTTTCAACATTAGGAATTCAAGAAACCAATGCAAGACCAAAATTTTGGGATCCTTATGGTATCTGTTCAGAATTTGGAAAGAGAGATATTGGTCCATATAAGCAATTACATGCGGTTGAAGTCCGTTCTATTAATCCTAATCGAACAGCAAGCTCTTTATTCCTGCTCCGAAGATTGAAGTAAGTTCTCTATTCAGTGTTGCATGATATGATGATAATTCAAGGAGAGTTAATTATAGTAATTTTGTCTTCTTGGCTGAATTTTCAGATTACTACTTGGAAAGCTTGCTTCTGTAAATTTGAAAAGCCTCAGTCATCAAGAGAAGCTTGCATTCTGGATTAATATCTACAATTCCTGCATGATGAATGTATGTATATGGAATCTTTGCAAACATATATTTTTTTATGTGATAGATTCTTATATATCTAACAATTTGTGGCACAAACAATTTAGTCTGCAGTCCTTTTGTATCTTTCATGCAGTTTCTTTGCTTCTGTTATGAAATTGCTTAATGTTCTCTACTCTCATGCTTCAGGCTTTCCTAGAACAAGGAGTACCAGAGAGGCCTGAAATAATTGTCGCGCTAATGCAGAAGGTACGGAATATCGATGATCATAATGCCCTAGTGTCATTAAATCTCTACATACCTACATTGCAATCAATTGATAGCTTGTCACTATTTTATGTAATTGTCATTCAGGCAACTATAAATGTTGGGGGGCACTTGCTCAGTGCAATAACTATAGAACATTTTATCTTGAGGCTGCCATATCACTCAAAATATGTAAGAAGTACTAGTGTCCACCTTCAGAACCTCTTCTGATAGAGGCAGATTTTTTCTCTTCTTCAATATCTTTATTCTCGTATCCTTACCTATATTTCTGACCAGACCTTCTCCAAGGGTGCAAAGAATGATGAGAAGACAGCAAGAAGCATTTTCGCGTTGGAATTATCTGAACCGCTGGTAACATTTGCTCTATCATGTGGAAGCTGGTCCTCCCCTGCTGTAAGTTGTGCATAGATGGACCTTTCCATTAATTTTTTTAGACTGGAATGAGTCATTGACTGACATAATACTATTATGTGATCTCGGCAAAATGTAGGTAAGAGTTTACACTGCATCCCAAGTTGAAAATGAACTAGAAGTCGCAAAAAGAGAGTACTTGCAGGCTGCAGTTGGGATTTCATCAAACAAGTTTGCAATTCCAAAGCTTTTGGATTGGTACCTACTTGATTTTGCAAAGGATTTAGAGTCGTTACTAGACTGGATCTGCCTTCAGCTACCTAGTGAACTAGGAAAAGAAGCAATCAAGTTTCTTGAAGGAGCCAAAACAGATCCTCATTCACAATTTGTCCAAATCATGCCCTATGAGTTCAGCTTTAGGTATCTTCTGCACACATGAATCTGATTGCATATTATTAAGTGTGTTGGGGTTACCATTTTGTACAGAGCTATAGATATATAAATATATCGATATTACATGTATGATATGTAAGTTATATCTGCTCCTGTTTTTCTCTACCTGTAAGTAATGCTTAGATGAATGCATTTTTGGGATTTCACATGCTATACACATTACTCTGGTTTCTTGAGTCAGAAGTTTTCAGTTTTCTGATCAATACATAATGAGAAGTGAACTTGTTAAGCAAACAACTGCAGACCAATACCAGATAAACAAACCCAAAAACTGAAACTGTGAAAAAAAACTATGGATGCAAGTAACAATGGAGCTAGTTAAGAATGGAGAATGCTGAAAGCCGAAGGGGTACCCAGTTTGTTATATGGGTTGTTAAAGTGGAGCAGTGGCTATGACCTGTAGCTGCAGGGGAATCAAAAGATTGGCCCATGCTCAAGAAACTTTGGTTAGAAACAAGTTGAAGTGGTCCTGAAGTATGTTAAGACATGGTCCAATCTATGAGCCACATCGAAACAAAGAACAAACCGCTTTTCGAAGAAGGTGTCACTCCAGTGAATAGAAGCTACGAGGCCTGAGAAGGACGTTTCCTGAGGCCAAAATTTAAGAGGGAAATATGAAGAAGCAGTTCTGCAAGGACTAATCAGAGAAGAAGCAACGCATGGTTTTGATTTTGTGATGGTGCTAATTTCAGAGATGAGAGACATGTTCTGTGTTTGTGAAAAGGACTAGGGTGGGTTTTACAAATCCCGTGATAAATCTAGCAACCCCCACCCCACTTCATTGAATCATTTGTTGGTGTCCTATGAAAGATCAAGCTCTTCTCGTAGGGGAGGGAAGACTTGAAGCCCAACACTACAAATTTTGGACCCAGTTTCCGATACTTGGTCTGCTTGTTTTTGGAGAAAATTTAGTTAAGAAGAACTAGAGGAAAATATAAATCCCAGGCTGCTGAACTGGGAAAGTGCATCAAAGGCATGAATTTACTAAAAGAATTAAAAAGATTGGAATACAAAATTGACGTGAATGAAACTTCATCTTCACCCTTTTGAATACACATTACCAGAATATGTACACATTTAACCTCCTTTTTACATTAGCAACAATAACTAACCTGGACAAAGAAACTGGAGGAAAACATAAATCACAGGCTTCTGACCTCTGGACAAGTTCATCAAAGGAATCAATTTACTAAAAGATTGGAATATACAAAATTGACGTGAGTGAAACTTCATCTTCAACCCTCATGAATACAAATATCAAAGCTGCAGAAGTGAAAGCCGATGCTAGCACTCTGCAGATAAGATGAAAGCATGTAATTAAATCAGGCCAAGATCAATAATGAATAATGTTCTTGGCTCTGGGCCTGGATGGGCTGACATTGTTCTGGTATGTAAGTCAGTACGTGGTTGACGTTGATCAGTTTTGCCGTTTTGGTCAGTCTTACTGTTAGCAAGATTTCAGAGCATCAATCAAGAGAGTAATTCACTCACATTTACACCAGAATTTCAATCACTTGTTTAGTTTTGGATAGTTTTCAATCCTTGTATTAATATGCTTTATTATATTAAATTCTCGTGTAATAGTCAACCAAACACTAGTATAGATAGTATGAATAGTGTAAACGATTTTGATCAATGAAAACTAATTTCAACATGGTATCAGAGTGGGTTACCCACGTACACGTGTGAAACTCAAAGGACACACGAACTCCACGACCACCCAAGTTGTTGTCCACGTGTTAGGCTTAAAGATTCGCCACACGTGCGGGGCGTGTTGAGATATATATCCCACATCGGGAATATGAGATCTTGTCTGTGGGTTTATAAAGGTTTGAGCTACTCTTTCTATAGCCAATTGGTTTTGGAGTTGAACCACATACTACTTTATCATGTATTTCTTGGTTATAGCCCACGTCACAAAGGATATAAGTGTCTTGACCCCTCTTCTGGTCGTGTCTATGTGTCCCGTCATGTTTTATTTAACGAAAAATCTTTTCCCTATAAGGGATTGCAGGTACAGCCACTAAATAACTCCAGCCCACTAGAATTTACACTGATTTCTAGTTCGGGCTCCATGTCTCCTCCGCAGGCCCACCTGGATGACTTGCGTAGCCATTGCCATCCTCATCTGGAACCTTCTCTCATTCATCTTCACAAAATATCCAACCTGAACCCGTACAACACATCCATCACCCTTCATCCTCCCAAATCAATCCCTTGACCACACCACCTTCTTCTTCCACCCCAACCCCGTCGCTCACCGTCACCACCACCGTCCCCGCCACCAACCACATCTCCCACCAACCATCTGATCCATCACCACCAAACTTCTCTGCCTCCTCCCTTCCTCTACAAGCCTCGGTGGCACTGCAAAATTCTTCTCAAGCACCCTTACAAACATGTGCCACCGCATTTAATCCATCACTCAATCTCCAAACCACACAGCTTTCATCCTCTTTTCAATCCCACATTCCCCAACCACCACCACTTCCCGCTGCCCCCACTCTGCCCTAAATCCGGGTTTACCATCGTCGTCCCTCCACTACCACCCTCCGTGCACCACTACCACAGCCTCAACCCGTCTCCATTCTTTCCCAATCTAACCCAAGTGTCATTGCCGACATTCCACAGAGTTCCGAGCACCTACTAGGTGCTACATCCGCCTCCGTCGCTCTTCAAGTCGCCGCCGATTCTTCCACCGCTCAGTTAGCGCTTTCCACTAATCCATCTGAGACCCTTCATCCAGCTGCCGATCCACCACACCAGATCCAAACACGCTCTCCTTCTGGCATATCTCCAAACCAAATCCCAGGTATCCAGTTCCTCATGCACTTGTATCTGTACTTGATGCCATGGAACCTTCTTGTTACACTCCAAATCCACAGTGGTGCTCTGCAATGACCGAGGAAATCAATGCCCTCATGAAAAATCAAACATGGTCTCTTGTTCCTTCTAATCCAATGCAGAATACTATCGGCTGCAAGTGGGTATTCTGAATCAAGCGTCTCCCAAATGGCACCTCAGATCGCTACAAGGCCAGACTTGTAGCCAAGGGCTTCCACCAACGTCATGGCATCGATTACCATGAAACATTCAGTCCCGTCATTAAGCCTGCAACAATAGGCATTGTTCTTGCAATTGCCGTCTCGAGAGCCTGGCCACTTCGCCAACTTGATGTGAATAATGTTTTCCTTAACGGCTTTCTTGCTGAAGATGTTTATATGAATCAACCACCTGGTTTTGTGGATCTGGATCGTCCCGCACATGTTTGTAAGCTTCACAAGTCCATATACGGCCTCAAACAAGCTCCTCGTGCTTGGTTCCATCAGATTAGCAGTTTTCTTCTCAATGCAGGCTTTCACCAAAGTAAGGCAGACCACTCTCTTTTCATCTATCGATATGGTCCTCATGCCCTGTTTCTCCTTTTGTACGATGATGATATCATTGTCACTGGAAGTACTTCAGCCCTTGTTGAGACTTTTATTCTCACCCTTGCTCTTGGTTTTGACATCACCGATATAGGTTCCCTGCATTATTTTCTTGGCCTACAGGTTACCTCTTTAGCTGATGGTCTTCATATTGATCAGTTAAAGTATGCTCATGACATCTTAGAGAAACATGTCTACTTCTAGTTCAACCTATTTGTACGCCGCTCGCAGCTAAGCCAATTCTCACAACCACTGATGGTGACCTCCTTAACAATCCCACTGTGTTTCGGGAACTAGTTGGCTCTCTTCAGTATCTCACCATAACCCGTCTAGATATCAGTTATGTTGTCAGAACAGTGGCGCAATTAATGAGTCAACCCCGAACCACACATCTAGTTGTTGCAAAGCGCATTCTCCGTTATGTGAAAGACACACTAGATCACGACCTTCTCTTTCGACCTCACCAACAACCTGTTTTGTCTGCCTACTCCGATGCTGATTGAGCAGGCTGCCCTGACACACGTCGATCCACCTCCGGCTACTTGGTCTATATTGGTTCCAATCTCGTATCATGGTGCTCAAAGAAACGACCAACAGTGGCTCGAACTTGTGCGGAGGCCGCATACCGCTCTCTAGCTCATATAGCAGCTGAAACTACCTAGTTAGGCTATTTATTGTATGAACTTGGTGTTTGAATTAATTTACCTATCATGCTTCATTGTGACAACCTCAGTGCCACCTACCTCGCCTCCAATCCCGTCTTTAATGCTCGCACCAAGCACATTGAGCTAGACTACCATTTTTGTCCGTGAAAAAGTTGCCTTAGGAAGTCACTAAGTATGCTACATTCCCTCTGTGGACCAACCAGCTGATCTCCTTACTAAACCTCTTCATAAAAACTGCCATGTTGTCTTATGTCTCAAACTTGTCCACCCAAGGCTGTCTAGTTTGCAGGGTGGGGATGGAGGGGGTGGGGGTCCGAACTGGTTTGAATCGGATTGGTTCTGGTTTAGACTAAAAATCGGTCTGAAATAACCGAATATTTTATATATTGTGATATATTTTTTTAATACGTGTTACTTTATTATTAGTCGATATATTTCTTATTATGTGTTACCTTAAGAAGACAATATTTTTTTATCAAATTATATGTATTTATATACACACGTATATAAACTCACATTCTTGAAAAAGTATACTATTATATATATATATATATATATACTTTGATATATAATCTAACACTACCAGGATCAGTACTTTAGTCGACGAAAAATTTTCGTCGGCTAAGAAGTCGTAGGGAAAAAACCGTTGGCCAAGACTTTAGCCGACGAAATTACTATTCATCGTCGGCTAAAGTCATTTATTTAGCCAACGACAAATTTTTTGTCACTTAAATTCTGGACTTTAGCCGACGAATTTTAATAAAATTTCATCGGCTATATCTATTATTTTTATTTTTTTATTTATTTAACTTTAGCCGACGAATTTTATTAAAATCCGTCGGCTATAGTTATTTCTTGTATTTTTGATTAAATTTTTTTATCTTCTTTTTCTTTTTTACACCGATGGTGGAGTGTGGTGGAGGAGAAGAGGGGGGGAGGAAGAGGCCAACTATAGGAGGAGGAAAGAGGAGGGGAGGGGAGATCGGAATAGATAGGCTAGAAGAGGGAGAGGAGAAGGAGGAGGAGAAAGAGTTAGAGGAAAAGGACAAGGAGAAGGAGAAGGATTTAGAGGAAGGAGGAGGAGAAGGAGAAGGAGGAGGAGTACGTTGTTGCCGCCGGAGGATGAGAATGGAAGATGAAGAGGAGGAGGAGAAAATTGAAAGATATAGAAAATTTTGAACTTTAGCCGACGAAATACCCTAATTTCGTCGACTAAAGTTCAAAATTTTAGTCAAAAAATTTTAAAATTTTAAAAATCCCCGCCAAAAAATTTGAATTTTGAATTAACTTTAGCCGAAGAATTTTAATAAATTTCGTCGGCTATAGTTTTTTATTTATTTAACTTTAGCCGACGAAATTAGGATAATTTGTCGGCTATAGTTATTTATTTTAGTATTTAACCTTAGCCAACGAATTACCCTAATTTTGTCGGCTATAGTTATTTATTTTATTTATTTAACTTTAGCCGACGAATTACCCTAATTTCGTCGGCTAAAAACCTAAACCGTAAACCCTATTCGTAGAAGCTTCAAACGAAAAAAAAAATCGTGAAATAAGATATGACCAGAATGGTGAAATACGTCTACAGTTGAAAAATCACATAATTCCGGTAAAGTCTCGGTGCCGATAGTTGCGATTAACGCAATTTTCCATTCTTTCTCCCTAGCGGTAGTCCTATCTCCGGTAGTTATTTTTCATAAAATTTTTATACCACTGGCTGCATCTCATCGATTTGAAACTATTTTCAGTTGAAGGTCCGGGCAAAATACGTGCCCTTAACATATTAAGGGGTTTGACTTAAGGGATTGACAGTAAGGATCGAGCCCTTAACGTTGTCGGATTAAGTTGAATTTTTTTCTATAGACATATTTCGACATAATGATCATATCAGACTGTCGGAATTTTGTTTCTCAACTTTGATCATCGAAATCACAACATGCCTACTAATGTTGTATAACTTGTTTACTAAGCTTTAAGTAAATGTTCTGTTTCTAAAACAAACTCTACGTAGAAACTTCAAACGCAAAAAGTCGTGAAATAAGATATGACCAGAATGGTGAAATACGTCTACGGTTGAAAAATCATGTAATTCCGGTAAAGTATCGGTGCCGATAGTTGCGGTCAATACTATTTAGGGGTTTGACTTACGAGATTGACCGTCAAGATGAAGTCCTTAAATTTATCGGATAAAGTTGAATTTTTTACCATAGAAATATTTGAACATATTGATGATATATGATGTTCATATTTTTGTTTGTGAATTTTGATAACCGAAATCACAACATGCATACTATTTACCATTATTTATCTATATGGGGAGCCCTATCACCGAGGGCTAAATGTCTCAAAATTTTTAGATGCACAGTTGCGTCTCATTATGGTGAGTGTTTGTTGTGTTGAAGGTTCGACCAAAATACCTCATATAGGTGTAGATATGGGCATTTTCGTGTGTTAAGTGTTTAGAAAAACTTCATTTTGAAGCCTTAAACAAACTCGGATGGCCAGAAAAGCCCGTATATCATGGCAATAGCCATGAATTTGATTCGTAGGGACGTTCTGCTTCCAGATTGGTATCACAATAGTCAATCGGACACCGAAATATCCCTAGTGTAATTTTGTAACTAAAAGGTACTTTAGCCGACGAAATACCCTAATTTCGTTGGCTAAAATTTAACTATAGCCGACGAAAAAATTAGTTTAGCAGACGAAATTTTTTTTCGTCAGCCAAAATTCCACTTTAGCCGACAAAATTTAATTCCCACTTTAGCCGACGAAAAAAAATTTCGTCGGCCTGTTTTTGGATATTTCGTCGGCTAAAGTTTTTTTTTTTCTGGTAATGTAAGCATGATTGTAAATTCATGATAAAAAATAATTGAAAGAAAAACCTAGAACTGTATACGTTTTAATTTTTATAGGAAAGAAAGATAAAATAATAATTTTTTAAAAATGTTTCATCTTATTGTTTTAAATTCGGGTTAAATCTGAAACCGATCCGATTTCCGGTTGATCCGATTTTAAAATTTGGTTCCTGATAGAGGTTTTACAAATCCGAATAATTTAGATTAGATACGGTTTGGATCAAAAACCAATCCAATCCGAATATGCCCACCCCTAATAATTTCAATCACTTGTATAGTCATGCTGTCTTATGTCTCAAACATGTCCATCTAAGGCTGTCTAGTTTGCCGGGGGAGTGGGGTGTTAGCAAGATTTCAGAGCATCAATCAAGAGAGTAATTCCCTCTCAAATTTACACCAAAATTTCATTCACTTGTATAGTTTTAGATAGTTTTCAATCCCTATATCAATATGCTTGATTATCTTAAATTCTCGTGTGTAATAGTCAACCAAACACTAGTATATATAGTCTGCATAGTATAAACAGTTTTGATCAATGAAAACTAATTTCTACACTTACCATTCTAGAATACATAGCTTAAGCTAGCTAAGCTTAGTTCGTCGACTCTGACTCGATCAAATAATCCAAACTCCCTTGAAAAGAAGTAATAGAATACAAATACCAACCTATAAACAAACAAAGAATATAAAGAGCATGAGAGGACTAATCGATCCATTTTGAGCACGTTTGACATGAAAATGAAAAAAACTAAGAAAATTGGCATCTATGTACGGGGAGTTGGCCACGAGATGCATCTATGTACAACTTGGCTGTAGGCTTTTTCACACTGTAAGTTGCATTATTTGACAACTTAATTTGACCTAATTTACCTACCTTAATTATATATATACACGTTTGACATGAAAATGAAAAAAACTAAGAAAATTGGCATCTATGTACGGGGAGTTGGCGACGAGATGCATCTATGTACAACTTGGCTGTAGGCTTTTTCACACTGTAAGTTGCATTATTTGACAACTTAATTTGACCAAATTTACCTACCTTAATTATATATATATAATTAAGGTGCGGAAGTCCGCATTTTTTAAAAAATATGGATTTTTGTAATTTGATCAACTTTTTTATCATGATTTCTCATCTTAACCGTTCATAATGTATATATATATATATATATATATATGTGTGAGTAGATCGTCTCTACAAAATTTAATTTAATTTGGAGATAAGGTATTCAAATATGTGATTTAGAACGGAAAAAACTAACAGTTCTGGTTGAACAGTTTTATTACGTTCATAGTTTTGATTCATTTTAGATGTCTAGCTTAATGATCTCTAAATTTCTTGAAATTTTGTAGAGATGATCTGCTCACATATATCTATATTGTGAACGGTTTAGATGAAAAATCGTGATCAAAAAGTGGGATAAAATTGAAAAAGTCCGTATTTTTTGAAAAATGCGGACCTCCGCACGGGAAAAGCCTTATATATAGCTGGCTAATTAATCATTGTACGTATACAATTTCTTTGATTTTTCTAGCTGATAATACACACTTAAATTAGTTGGTACTTAGCAGTAGAACAAGCTTCTTTCAAGAGCTGTGAACTATTAATATGTATATGTACGTGAAAATGTGTATTTTATGACTCACAATACCCTTAATTAACTAAGTAAAGCTTCTTGACTTTAGTAAAGTTTACACACGTACATACGAGTATGATGTTTGCTTGTAATTCTGTTTATCAGTGTACTTACCTCAATTGTCTTGCAGGCAGATTATTATTTTAGATACCTAGCTATCTAGCTTGTCAACCAAATTAAGATTCAACTTCATGAGCTAGCTATATATCTTTCTTTCTAGATGGTCTTGTATAAATAATTTTCTTACATATATAAGTTGTACTGTTGTATAAGCCAGCAACTATTTGTGTGCAGAAACAAAAGTGAGGAATAATTCAGACAGCAGAAATGTATGTAATCTAAGTATTTTTCCTCATCACTAGTCTTCTGAACTCGATCAATTGAAGCAGTCTTGATTTTAATTAATTGATGATGCAAATGTTTAAAGATATATATGGAGTTCGTCGGTCTCTCAATTTCTTTTTAATTTAACCTCATCAAGGAAGAAAATAGAAGTCTCTAATTTGATTGATTAATTAGAAGAGTTTCACGCATGCAGGTATAAGTACGTGTTCATACATAAAAGATACCCTGAAAAATCCCGTCTGGATTTCATTTTACACGTACGTACATAACCTTTCATTTTGGAGCTAATTAACCTGCAGAACCGCGGCCACATATACAAACTGTGGGTACCTTATACAAATCATACTCCCTAGCTAGTAATGATCTGCATGATTATAGTAATAGTACACACGATTCCAGATCAAACATTAATATAGGAAATTATACTGAATATATAGTATTGATGTATCTCTATCTATGTTTACCATGCAACTCCAGAAATGAAACACAAGAGTAGTCCAGCCAGATTTAATTTAACAAGATCGATGCATGCGACTGGACGAAAGTGCCTATCTAGATCTGTCATATATATCATCAGATCAATAAACTATAACCATGAGCACAAAAACCTGGATTCATCAATCAGAGTTGAATAAACATATACAGAAGTTAGTGGCGGAGTCCGGTTTTTCAGTTAGGGGGATTCGAGTTTGACACCTGTTAGTATGTTATTGGATGAGAGGTTCATATTCAGAAACAAACTCGTACTCAGCAACTTTGCTCTCTGCAACATATAAAAAACGAGATTTGTCGAAAACTTAGAGGGATCTGAACGTAGATCCGCCCCTGCCTAGAGTTGAATCAACATATACGCATAATTATTGCATATGCGTTAACCCTAGAGATCACCACGCCGGCTACATTGCATATCCAATAGAACAATGGAACTAGCTAGGGTTAGGTCGATCTATTCGTTTAATTTTAGAATTTTTCTCTCTTTTACGGTTACGCCCATCGATCTATATCAATAAATCAAAATATCCTCAAAACACATGTGAATCTGCAATATTTTTCTTTGCATTAAATTCAAATTACTATGGCTCCTGAGATTTAAGGTTAACATCATCTCACCCCATGTTATATACTCTTAATTTTAAAAATCTACTCTTTAAAGTTTTCAATTTTCACAAATCATACTCAATTAACGAAATTTCATCTAACTCTAAATTAATTTTGACTTTAAAACTCATTAAAAACGCTAAAATAGTCATATAACAACATAAATCGTTGTTTATGACCATTTTTTTAACATTTCATACTAGCATTTACCCTTTAAATTGGACCAAATTTTAGCAATTGAGTTTGATTTATGAAAATTAGAAATTTTAAGAGGTAAATTTTTAAAATCAAAAGTATGAGAAGTAAAATGATATTAACCTCAAATCTTAAGGGTAAACTGAATTTTTTTAGCAATGAGTTAAATTGTCCCCGTATCAATTTTCAGTTATTGAGAAAATAAAATGAAAATGATAGAAGCTAGGGCAGGCAGCTGTAAAGTGTTAAAAGATGATAACAAATGTGCCCTACCAAATATTGTAGTTTCCATCCAAAATCAATAAAAGGGGCGGGGAGACTAGACATTTTGTTGAAGCATAATTTGTCAATCTCTTAGATATCTCGGGGGTCCCAAAAAGCCAGGTATACAGCCGCACCAAACAATCTTACATATCGATCTTGAAGTTATCAGCCTCCAAAAATTAGTTTTAATTTCTAGAAGTGCTAATGAACCAATCTAAGTATCTAACAGCGACCTTAGGCCTTTTCTGTTCGTAAGTCTTAATTTCAGAAGAAAAATGAGCACCCAAAACATAATCAAATGTATGCATCATGACTATTGTAAATCTTTGTTTGTTAATTGATACCAAATACGTACCTCCACTACATTTGTCCAAACAGTTGTAACTTGCAACCCAATTCTGCAAGATTTATCAACATGATTCACTCTTAGACTATACTTCATCATCCACAATTGGCTACCATGTAATAGGACAGGTAAAACCTCCAAAAGAATTAGATCTAGTCAATTAGTAATGTTGAACATGTTATCCTAATTCTTTTTGAACATGTTATCATAACTCTTGTTGTTTTGGTTGGGGTTTACGAGTACATGCGAAGCTCATAAGCTACAATCGGGACACATCTCAAGTGAGGCAATCAATTACTTTGACTGCATGCCTTGTTTTCTAATCAAAGCTTGGGCAAAAAGGCATGGGTAATTAAATTAGTGATGGCTCTCAATATAACGTAAGTACTTCAATTTGTATTCAAATATTAACTAATAAGAATACGTCGATATCAACTATCTTGTAAGTCGTAATTAACTACATCGATCATACCTGATTATTATTTTTTAAATGAACGATAAGCAAACTAAGAATGAAATTACAAGCTTCTAGTTTCCAAAGGGTGAAGAAACATAGAAAAAAACACATAAAATAGGTTAGATTTGGAATGAGTTTCGTATGATTCCACAAGAGCAAAAGAATGATGAACGTTTGTCAGGTTTCATTGTTTTGTAGCGCAAGTAATAATAGAAAGCACCTATCATTAGCTTAAAAGTATTATAAGGCGGCTCGTAGTCCTTCTCTTGGTCAACAATCTTTACCCTTCTCGTTTCTCTGTTCCTTCCTCTCCTTTCTATTATATATAACCTCCATTTCTCATTGCACCCTTCATTTTCATCCGTCCGTTTATCAGTTTATCCCAAAACAAGCACTTAAGAGGCTCAATTATGGAGGTGGCTATACCGAGCAGGCCTGCTTTAGATTTCGA
This sequence comes from Comarum palustre, assembly GCA_951800085.1. Classification (NCBI taxonomy): domain Eukaryota; kingdom Viridiplantae; phylum Streptophyta; class Magnoliopsida; order Rosales; family Rosaceae; genus Comarum; species Comarum palustre. The sequence continues at coordinate 24,782,890 of OX637579.1, forward strand.
CTTCAACAGCGCTCGATCTTCGCCTTGCATAACTGCTCCTTCAACTCCAAGACGCTTTGGCGACTACAGCTTCTTGAGTGCACCAACCAGTCCATCTCGAATATCTGAGTTTTACAGAGAATTTGATGAGTTCTCCGCAGTCAGTAGTAACTGGGAAGATGAGCATGAACGTGCACCACCACCCAAAGACGACTTTGCCTTTGATGTTGGTGAGGAGGTAGACAGAGTTTCTCTTTCAGCTGAAGAGCTCTTTGACGGCGGCGTTATAAGACCTTTAAAGCCTCCTTCACCTCTTCATTCCTCTGCAAAGATGATGAATATTCGGCAAGCTCCTTCGCCCCGAAGAAGGAAAGAAAGGGATTCATATCCATCCGGGGTGAACAGTTCGACCAGAATGGGAAGTACTCCCCAGAAGAAATCAACTGTTTCTTCTCAGCAACAAAGAGGAAGAGATAGAGCTCCCCCAACCTTTTCTTCTTCGAGCCGCAGAGTTTCAAGATCACTTTCTCCTCTAAGGGTTTCAGAGTTCAACTGGGCACAAGAAGAAGAGCTGAAACGACAGCAAGCAGCAGCACAGAACGAGAACAAGCAGTTAGCTACAAAGGGTTCATTAATTTCATCTGCTACTGCTGCTCTAAATAGCTGCAAAGCTTCAAGAAAATGGAGGTTGAAAGATTTCTTGTTGTTTCGGAGCGCATCAGAAGGCAGAGCAACAGATAAAGATCCATTCAGCAAGTTCTCGAATCATAAAAATGAGCATGTGAAAACTGCTAGCTCCAGTTTCAGATCCATAGACAGCCCGGCCTCTGTTTCGAGTGCAAGAAGACAAGGACCTTCAGCACATGAGTTGCATTACACTGTGAACAAGGCAGTGTCCAATGACATGAAGAAGAAGACCTTTCTGCCTTACAAACAGGGCATTCTAGGAAGACTGGCTTTCAATCCTGCGGTTCATTCTCTGTCCACTAGATTTGGGTCTCTTTCAAGGTCCTGAATCTTCAGTCTGCTATTTTATTTATTTTTTGTTAAAACACATCCTCTGGGTTTTTCTTCTTTTTGTTGTAAAGTCTGTATTCTTTTAGTAGGTGTAGAGTTCATACTTGAGAGGAGTGGTGTGCAATGAAAGACATATCAATCAAAGCTCGGTTGCCTCCATTACTGCTTATACACAAATATATTCTTTCTTCACTTTGATCTCAAAGTCTGAAATTGTAAGATTATACTGAAAGCATAGGAAACTATCAATCAAAAATTCATTTTTTTGTTCAAATTCTCGTATTGCAGGCTTTGCAGCACATACGATTTGAAGGTCTCTACTAAGAAATTATGAATTTTGATATACTAATATGAACAAAAAGTAAGGCTTGCTAGCTATGCAAAGCATAAACCTTAATTATATTCATTAGAATGATTCCATGAGAAGTTCATATGAAGACAACCTCCACCTCATTAGTGAAGGGGCCATGCCGCTAGGTTCTAAATCTGGAAGGCAAACACCAAATATAGTTGTCTATTAAATATAGCGATAAATAACGACATTATGCAATAAACAAACAAAACATTTTCTGAGATGAAATAGACGCATTCATATTATTAATTTTTTTTCATTAGTTATCCTAATACATCAACCTATAAAGTCAACAGGTCATGGAAGGACGTTAGTCATTTTTTTTTGGTGAAATGAGGAACCTTCTTACCCTTTCAAAATTTATTAAAATTAAAAAAAAAGATACAAAGGGGACCAAACCAACACCTCTGTTAAAATTATCCAGAAGCAAATTAAATTGGTCTAATTCTATGAAACATGGACGCAACTACAACTAAATTCCAAATAGAAATGGAGCAGTAGAATTTTATTTGATCAACTTTTATATTATTTCTGGGGTGCTAACAAAAAAGGCGTGTACTAGTAGAATACAGGGGAGGTAGACACCAAGTACTTGTCAACTTCTAGAAGTGCTGAGAAAGGTACATTGCATTGCAGACTTCCATTTCTATCAAAGTCTGATTCTATTCCAAGCTTATGTAACTAAGCTAGTTTGTTACCTCAATCAGCCAATCATGCATACCGCATATTACATGTCTCTGTATGTGTGCATGTATAATAGTATACACAAAAGACTTGTGTAAACACGGATTTCCTGTATTAGACGCTCAATCAAAGTTATCAATTCTGATAGGAGTAATTTCATCCGCAACCTTGAAGTGTCCAACTAACCGTGCAAAGAAAACCATTTGTTGTTCCAGGGTGAACTTAATGTTCTCAGCCTGTGTTGTATAATACTAGATCAGTTTACAGTTTCCAATCATTTTAATGTTGTGAATACAGAAAGTCAAAAGTACCTTGCGGAAACCATGTCCTTCTCCTTCATACTCCACAAGAGCAACAGGCAAACCCTTCTCCTTTAAAGCATGGTAAATTGTTCTAGCTTGCTTCGGGGTTACAGACTACAAAGTAAAATTGGATTTACTTTCCAAACTCAAATTTTGAAGTACATGAAGCCACTGAACAGCACAAAGAAAAAGAACAAAAAGGCCAGCATTTGCTTACTATGTCTTCCAATCCTTGGAAAAGGATTATAGGACAAGAAAATTTGTCAACAAAGTTAATTGGTGACCTATCAAAGTACTCCTTTTCAGTACCTGCAACCAATTAAAACTGCTTCATTTTCCAATTATTGCCATAAAGTAAAGCATCAAATGCCCCTCCCAACTTACCAAGATTATCGATATAACGAGATTCAAATTTGTGAGTTTCTTCTGCCTTCAGCATTCTTAAGTCGGCCATCTGTTCATGGCCAATAATGACATAAAAATAATTAACAAATAATGTCAGTTTTCTTGTTCATGGAGTGCTGGTGGACATTTGAGTTTTCATAATCCCTTGCATATCAAATAGTGTCCAAATTTTCGGAAACAACCAATTGTTCCTTCTGATATTTCTGTTCACAGAAAATGAGCAGAAAACCAAGTATACGGTTAGGGACTCGTACCATACAAGGAAGCTCCTGCCTTGAAGGTGTCTCTAAAAGCAAGAGCAGCTAAGGTACTGTATCCACCAGCAGATTCCTCTGTAGCACACATTCGCTCCCCATCTACCATTCCTGAATTCACCTTAATAACAAAATATAGATATTAGGACCGTAGATCGCTTAATAATTGGTGATTCTTTAGAAAAAGGAAAGATATAATGAATACCAAATATCTAGCACAGCTGCAACAGTCATTTACATCAACAATTCCCCATTTTTCCAACAGCCTTTCGCGATACTCCCTGCCATAACCTTCAAACCAAAACAGAAATGGAAACAATGAGTTACAAAAGCAATATACTCAGTGTCAATTACTACAATACAGTACCTTCTGGCATCTACATACAATAAATGAGATCATAGAGCAAGAATTAAGAGAATCAATACGATACAAGGTTAAGAACATAAGACCAAACCAGTGCTTCCACCATAGTTTACATCAACAAATGCCCAACCCCGACTAGTCCAGTACTGAATACTCAGATTTAAGATTCCACACGATTCAAATGTGGGCCCTCCTGCAGTAAATCAAGATAGTTTTAATTACAAATTCCTTAACAAAAATAACTTGACTATATTACATCACATTTAAGAGAACTGACAAATCAGCCATGGCCTAATATTACATAAGCATACTTGCTATGCAGATAGTGTGGGTGAAACATTCTGAAGAAATGATCACCTCTGCCACAAGTTTATTCCCTAATCTAAGTATCTTTTCAATGAAACCTGTTCAAACTTGGTTCAGAAAGAGAAGCTCGCTTGTCTACTCCAAAACTACATTTGCAACAGATATTCCCCAATAGAAATAGTACATGAAATATGATGAAGATTTTTGAACCATGACATACCATGGGTTGGATACAAAATAATGCATACCATGGCTTCCCAATAATAGTGGGGGCTTTTCATCCATAGTAGCTTGATAATCAGAATTTGATGGTGGGTAAAAGAATGCAAAGGCCGTTTGCCCTGGGACTTCGGTTGGGAATTCGATAAATTTGGGTAAGCTGAAGTAGGACTCATATTTCAGACCATCAGGTGAAGAAGACCAAAGAATCTTGAAATCAACTGCTTTTGATTTATGCTCATCTAAAATCACCTGCACCAAAACGAGACATAAGTAGCTCAATTAGTACAAAAATAGTCTCTGCAGCTCTGCCAGTACATGTTGCAACAGACAGAGGTATTTTACGATACTAGAACAAAAAAATCTGAAATACCTTAGCTACAGACAAGGGATGAACCTCTGATGCTCCCTCAACATATAGGCAATTGAACCCCAAAGTCTGCATAGAGAACCTTAGCTACAGACAAGGGATGAACCTCTGATGCTCCCTCAACATATAGGCAATTGAACCCCAAAGTCTGCATAGAGAAACATTCAAATTTAACACTAAAAGAAGGTCAAATACTTAGCAGCTTTAGAACAGAAACTTAATGCGCAAAAGGTGTTTAGAAGTACAATATTGTTCATATCAGTGAAAGGAATACTGAGCAGAGATAATGAGCCCTCGACGTCATCCAGAATTGCAAGATACAACCTTCCACTCTTCCTACATGCAAAATCCAAAACTTATTTTGATGCTAAAGCAGAGCAGGCAGACAATACAATTTACAAGATAAACACAACGCTGCAAAAATTTCTTACCTATAGCTACAAGCAATCAAGTTTTTCCCCTCATCGCTCTGAATAAACTCATAAGAATTCATTCCGAAATTCCATAATGGTCTGGAGAATTCAGCATCCAACGAATAAGCTGACATCACCTCATTATTAGACTCAGCCTGTTGTCAGAGATGTAAACTAGATAATTTTAGCCCGTCTAAAAGTGTTCAAAGTAACACATGAGTGTACTGTTATACTATTTTCAGTAGATCTAAGAGAACAGACGTGTTAAAGTACAAAATTTACCCATTTATACAGATTCCAGAACCCATTGTGTCTGTCAGTAACCAAAAAACAGCTCCCCTGAACAATTAGAACATAACATAAATCAACTGAAAGTTCAAAACTTTATCGCACATATACAAGAACCATTGAGCCTGGAAATAATATACAAAAGCACAATGCAAAGCACCAGAAGGAATGAGAAAATAGAGTATGAGACAGTCAGAGACCTTGAAGTAGCTGTGAATAATAAAAAGCAAGAACTAGTCATGGACTCATCTTGAATTGAATGAATAAGTATTAAAGACAAGAGAAGTTAACCTTTTTCTAAAGGATGCACAATTTAACTCTTTTTTTCCCTCATTATAGAGATGAAATGCAACGTCAGGTTACAAATGATAATTCAGATTTAAATTCATTCTTCAATCAAGTAATAAATAAGTACCTTTACATGACCACCTGGGTTCAGTTGTAGACTCCCTAACCAGAGGATCATGGCCAGCAACACAGACACGCTTGTAGACCTCTCTGCATGAAAGACTCGAGCAGATGAACCTTACTAAAGTAAGGAATCATAACCATACCAAAGAGTATCAATTCACACCTTCAAAGAAACTGTACTTACCCATTATCTGCTATATACCCAACACAAAGTTGAGCATCATCCCAGGGCATGTTAGGATGGGACCATTCAATCCAAGCCATTCTTTTACCTTCAGGATCCACTCGTGGGAAGGCATAGAAGTCATTTCCAGCTACTAGTACTTCTGGTTCTGTATGCCACAAAGAGCTCACATTATGCAATTCACCACCAATCACCAGTCTTCATCAGATAATAGCAAATGGACTAGTGACACAAAAATGAGTCCTTTACGAAATCATACCCCTAATGTAGCCATCAAGCTCTACTGCAACAATAGTTGTAGTCGAATCAAGACTGCTTTCGCAAAAATCTACACAAAATGAGGGTGCCCATTTTCAGTATCAGGTATTCGGATGGCAAATGCATGTAGGAAATGGAGCACATACCTTCCCTTACAGTGACATAACGGTTAAACCTCTGATCAAAAACCCCATCTGCATAACACACAACGGGTCCACCATAATCTGGAGTAACCGGCACAGGACAAGAATCTATAAAAAAACACACAACCACCAGTTACATTACCACCTTAAATTCAGTTTAAGCATCTCGACAAGTTTAATGATTGATAACGACAATACCAGCGGAACTAATAGACTTCTGGTAAAGACGTTGATCTTGGTAGTTGGAGAAAATAACAGTATCCCCTGAGACAGTAAAAGCACCGCCACTTTCGGAGCCCATAGCCACTGTCCGAACCGAATAATCTTCCTGTTGTAACGGATGGAAGAAAGAACACAGATTTACGTGGTTCACTAACAATATGTTAGCTACGTCCACGGCAGAAGGAGAACAGTTTTATTGATTGAGGAAGAACCCAGAATACAGAGTGCGGAATACAGAGATACAGAGAGTGCGGCTCTAACAACCCACTACAAAGTATATTACCACCAGATACAATTAGGTTTAGGACGTTTATATACTAAACGTCCGCGACCGAAACTGACCGCGAGCGAAACTGTCCCCGCGAGCGAGACTGACCCCGCGAACGAAACTGACCCCGCGAGCGACAGTCGCGCGAACGACTGATGAGCGCGCGAACGGCTGATGCGCGCGAACGGAACCCAGCATAACAGACAACAGCGAGATCCCCGAATAGCTGGTTCAAGGCATATATTAACAAATCTCCACCTTGACTTGAATCCTCTCACAAATCTCCACCTGAAGTACCAGATGCACCATAATAGTGCAAGATGTACAAATAACTCCTCTGCCTCAGATGTTACACAGATGTACCAGATGCACCACAATAGTGCCAGATGTACCAGATGGCTCCTCAGCCTCAGATGTTACACAGATGTACCAGATGCACCACAATAGTGCCAGATGTACCAGATGGCTCCTCAGCCTCAGATGTTACACAGATGTACCAGATGTTGCCCCCGAAGGGCAACTAACAGCTTGTAACATTTAGCAAGTCCAAACAGTGTTGGAACTTGCTGTGCGGAACCGGCTTGGTGAACATATCAGCGAGATTATCAGCAGTACCCACTTTCTTCACCTTAATTCTGCTCTCACTTCTCAGAAAATGATACCTGACATCAATGTGCTTAGTCCTCTCATGATGAACCTGATCCTTGGCTAAACATATTGCACTCAAACTGTCACAATATACTATAGCCTGATCATGATGCAAACCAAGACTGCTGACCAGTCCCTTCAACCATATTCCTTCCTTTGCAGCTGCTGTCAAAGCCATATACTCTGCTTCAGTAGTAGACAAAGTCACTGTAGGCTGCAAAGTAGCTTTCCAACTAACAACAGAACCACCAAGGGTAAATACGTAACCGGTCATAGATCTCCTAGTGTCAACATCTCCAGCATAATCGCTATCTGAATAGCCTGTTACTAAGCATTTTGTATCACCTCCATAAATGAGACCAACATCAGATGTACCTTTGAGGTACCGGAAAATTCTCTTCACGGCTTGCCAATGCTCCTTTCCTGGATCACCCATAAATCTGCTGACAACACTAACAGCCTGTGCAAGATCAGGCCTAGTGCAGACCATAGCATACATCAAGCTTCCTACTGCACTTGCATAGGGAACTCGAGACATGTATTCCTTCTCCTCAGCAGATTTAGGTGCAAACGCAGCAGACAGATGAATATTTGCAGCACTTGGAGTATCTATAGATTTTGATGTAGACGTACCAAACCTAGATAGAATTTTCTGGATGTAACCTTTCTGTGATAAGAAAAGCTTCTTCTGACTTCTATCCCTGTAAATCTCCATTCCCAAAATCTTCCGAGCTGCTCCCAAATCCTTCATCTCAAACTCTGCACTGAGGAGACCCTTCAACTTCTGTATCTCAGACTTGTTTTCTGCAGCTATCAACATATCATCTACATACAGGACCAGATAAATGAGAGACCCATTTGTGACCTTGTTGTAGTAGACACAACAATCATACGGACTCCTGATGTAGCCTATCTCTATCATATAGCTATCAAACCTCTTGTACCACTGTCTGGGAGACTGCTTTAGTCCATACAAGGACTTCTTCAACTTGCAAACATAGTCTTCCTTTCCAGGAACTTGGAAACCATCTGGCTGAGTCATGTATACCTCTTCTTCCAACTCTCCATGTAGAAAAGCTGTCTTCACATCTAGTTGTTCAAGCTCCAGATTCTGATGTGCTACTATGGCTAGTAACACCCTGATAGAGGTATGTCTGACCACTGGCGAGAAAATCTCATTGTAGTCTACTCCCTCTTTCTGATGGAACCCTCTTGCAACTACTCTAGCTTTATACTTAATGCCCTCAGCAGGTGACATCCCTTCTTTCTTCTTGAAGACCCATTTACAAGTAATGATCTTTCTCCCCTGACCAGGTCGTTTGGTCAATTCCCAAGTCTGATTTCTCTGAAGTGATTCCATCTCATCTCCCATTGCAGCAAGCCATTGGGTTGACTCTGGACATGTAACTGCTTCCTTATAGGTGGATGGCTCATGAGGATCCACCTCTTCAGCAACCTGTAGTGCATAAGCTACCATGTCCTCAAACCCATACCTCGTGGGAGCTTTCCCAAAATTTGCTCTCCTGGGTCGCTCATGAGTCAGAATATGCTGATTAGCTACCGTTGGTTCTGTTTTCGAATGTAAGTGTTGATCTTCCTGTTGTGGTTCAAACTCATCTCCAGTGACTTGTTGCTCCACCTGTCTCTCAACACTACAATTTTCTGATACTACAGTAGACTTCACAGTAGGGTTAAACATAGAATTTTCATCAAATACTACGTTTCTACTGAGTATAACCCTCTTTTCAGATGGAGACCAGATTCTGACACCTTTAACCCCATCCCCATAGCCTACAAACACTCCCTTTTTAGCTCTTGGTTCTAACTTACCCTCACTTACATGATAATAAGCAGTACACCTAAAAACTCTCAGATTGGAGTAATCAGCAGACTTACCAGACCACATCTCATAAGGTGTTTTGAGATGTATACCTGTGTGAGGTCCACGATTTATCAGATAACAAGCAGTACTCACCGCTTCTGCCCAGAACCTTCTTTCTAATCCAGCATTAGAGAGCATGCACCTAGCTCTCTCCAGAAGTGTCTGATTCATACGTTCTGCTACACCATTTTGCTGTGGTGTATCCCGGACTGTATGATGCCTTGCAATGCCTTCAGATTTGCAGAGCTCATCAAATTCAGCAGAACAGAATTCCAGACCATTATCAGTTCGCAGCCTCTTGATCTTCTTCCCTGTTTGATTTTCCACTAATGCCTTCCACTGCTTGAAGTTCTTGAAAGCGTCACTTTTATGCTTCATCACGAACACCCAAGTCATTCTTGAGTAGTCATCAATCATAGACACAAAATATCTGTGACCTCCCAAAGAATCAACACGAGAAGGACCCCAACAATCAGAATGGATATAATCAAGCGTGCCTTTAGTTCTATGAACTGCTTTAGGAAACTTTCTGCGATGTAGCTTCCCAAAGATACAGTGTTCACAGAAATCAAGATCCTTGACCTTGTGGCCACCAAGAAGATCATCCTTTGACAGAATTTGCATCCCTCTTTCACTCATATGACCGAGCCTCATGTGCCATAGCTTGGTCATATCATCCTTGTGAAACTCCGATGATGCAACAGCAGCAGAACCTGAAAGCGTAGTACCTTGCAGAAAATACAAAGTACCCCGCTTGACACCTTTCAGGACTACATTAGAACCCTTGTAGACATTTATGACTCCACGTGAGCCTTTATAACTGAACCCTTTGCTGTCTAGTAGACCCAAAGAAATCAGATTCTTCGTCATGCGTGGAGCATGCCTAACCTCATTCAATGTACAGAATTTACCATCATGTGTCTGTAATTTTATTGAGCCTATTCCAACCACCTTGCATGAATGACTGTCAGCCATAGAAATATTGCCTCCATCAATCTGCTCATAGGTTGAAAACCACTCTCTACGTGGACATATATGATAAGACGCCCCGGTATCTAAAATCCACACATCCCTATGATGTATGTGTGCATCTGCAACCAAAGCCAAATCCTCTTCAGAATTGGTGTCAACCTCTGCTACAACAGCAGTACCTGATGCTTTCTCATGCTGCTGCTTCTTCTTTGGACATTCGTTTTTCCAATGTCCCTTTTCTTTACAGTAGTTACAGACATCATTGGATTTGGAACTCTTTGAAACTGGTTTCTTGAATTTCTTCTTCCCCGAGCTTCCCTGTCCCATCCTTCCACTGGCTACCAACCCAGCAGCCTGACTATCTGAACTTGTACCGGTGGCCTTATGACGCATCTCTCTAGTATGAAGAGATGATCTGACCTCCTCCAGAGTTACAGTATCTCTCCCACCAATAAAAGAATCCACAAAATTCTCATACGACAAAGGTAGAGAGACCAGCAGAATTAAGGCAACATCTTCATCATCAACCTTAACATCAATATTACGCAACTCTAATAGAATTGTGTTTAACTGATCTAAGTGATCTCTTAGAGTCGTGCCTTCTTCCATTCGCAGACTGAACAGACGTCGCTTTAGAAGCAACTTGTTGGTTAAAGACTTCGTCATGTATAGACTCTCAAGCTTCAACCACAGACCAGCCGCAGTTTCCTCCTCTGCGACCTCGGTGATAATATCATCTGCAAGACACAACAAGATTGTCGAGTGTGCCTTCTCCTCCAGACTGGCCATCTCAGCGATTTCTGGATCCCCCGGTTTCTTCACCAGCGGTGCCCACATCCCTTGTTGTTTTAACAAGGCTCGCATCTTGATCTGCCATAAACTGAAACTGTTTCTCCCCGTGAATTTATCAATCTTCACGTTTAACCCAGACATCTTTCTTCCCAGATTTCGAACCCCTCCTGGGCTCTGATACCAGTTTGTTGTAACGGATGGAAGAAAGAACACAGATTTACGTGGTTCACTAACAATATGTTAGCTACGTCCACGGCAGAAGGAGAACAGTTTTATTGATTGAGGAAGAACCCAGAATACAGAGTGCGGAATACAGAGATACAGAGAGTGCGGCGCTAACAACCCACTACAAAGTATATTACCACCAGATACAATTAGGTTTAGGACGTTTATATACTAAACGTCCGCGACCGAAACTGACCGCGAGCGAAACTGTCCCCGCGAGCGAGACTGACCCCGCGAACGAAACTGACCCCGCGAGCGACAGTCGCGCGAACGGCTGATGCGCGCGAACGGCTGATGCGCGCGAACGGAACCCAGCATAACAGACAACAACGAGATCCCCGAATAGCTGGTTCAAGGCATATATTAACACTTCCGGCGTAGTATCAACCGGGTCTTCATTTTCCGGAGATGCTCGAACCAGAACCATTCGTCTGTGCATTGAAAATGAGTAGAGTAAAACTGTAAAGAAGTTATAAATGGAGAGGCGTGATTCTAGGATATATTACCCGGATTGGGAGGGGCGTGATTCTAGGATGATGAGGCGGCCGAGTGAGTCGACGGCGGTGCCGGCGAGTAGATTGGAGGCGCCGGAGACGAGGTCGGCGGAGATGGGGGATTTCCAGGAGCCATAAGGAGCTGTGAGTTTGCTTTTGGAAGCAGAGGAAGGAGAAGATGTCATTCTGCTTGATACGTTTTAACTGAGTCGTTTACTAGACACTCATGTAGAGAAGAAGAAGCTGAGATAATGAGAGTTGAGGAATCGGTACGGTTGAAGAAGGCTCGAAAATGCGGAAAGCTACGCATGGTCGCCACATCAGTCACTGATGTCAGTGTGTGCTTCTCTCAGTGCCACGTTTGCTTCACAGTTTTTTACCCATCAGAAACTCCTACAATAAGGTGAAAAGTCCAACTGGCCCCACGATCCAATTTATTTACGGATACATATCCCGATGAATCGGACCGTATAAAAACGTATCCGAGAACAAGTTATGAAACTGGAGGCTGTAGGATCTGTGTATGGCCGGAAAAATCCGTAGACGGTTAGAGCTAGTGTCAAGATCTTAAGGTTGATTGAGTGTCAAGCTCATGAATTATCTTATAACTGGAGGCTGTAGGATCTGTGTTATTGATAGATATATGTGATCCGTAACAAACGGACTGGAAGTAAAATTATGGAAGACGGGCAACGTTGCCATCAGATGTTACATAATGCTTTCACTCTTTCACATTTCCAGAACCAGGTATCAATCAAGGTAAAACATCGCTCACTGGGAAGCAGCCATTCACAGTAGGCAACAGGTTCGGGCTCGTCTCAAATATTACCCCAACAAACTAGCAAATTGTAACTTGCTTAGTCAAACAAACGAGCAAATATTACTTCTCACAGGCAGCAGAATCTCTTTTAAGATACATCACTTAAAAAACAGAGTAAAAGATTATAGAATGAGGCACCTCCTTGTCATATGCTCAATCCAAGTTATCAATTTTGATTGGAGTAATATCATCTGCAACCTTAAAGTGTCCAACTAAACGTGCAAAGAAAACCATTTGCTGTTCCAGAGTGAATATAATGTTCTCAGCCTGTGTAGAATATAAGATCAGTATAAACTTCCCCATCAATCATATTTGTAGATAACAAAAGATACGAGTAGAAATCACCTTGCGGAAACCATGTTGTTCACCTTCATACTCAACCAGAGCAACTGGCAAGCCCTTTTCCTTCAGAGCACGGTAAATTGTGCGAGCTTGATCTGGGGGTACAACCTAAAAGATATATTGTACTTTCCGATGTTAACCCAAAGATCACAAATCATGATCAAAATCATTATTTCTTTTGTATTGAATTCAAAACCTCAGGTTCTTACCTGGTTAACTGAGAGAATAGAGAGTATGAAAGAGACACAAATAGCTAGACCTGCTTACCTTGTCTTCCAATCCTTGGAATAAGATTATTGGGCAGGAAAATTTATCAACAAAGTTGATTGGTGACCTATCAAAGTAATCCTGGTCACTACCTGCAACCAGTTGAAATTTTCTCAACATCAAATTTTATCAATATAATGAATGACAATGGACAAGTCAAATGTTATCTTTTCACTTACCAACAAGATTATCCATATAACGAGATTCAAATTTGTGAGTTTCTGCCCTCAACATGTTTAAGTCAGCCACCTGTTAATGGATCAATATGACAGAAACCTTCAGTTTTCTACTTTTCTAGTTCATACAGAATATAGTAACACATACAAGGAGATTTTTAATAAGAGAAGTTACGGCAAGCCAAAGATGATAAACTAACAAAGAGAGAACAATTAATTGTTTACACAGTTCTGGGTGGAAGCTACTGAATATAAAGACATCTTATTTACGAATACATTTATGCTGCAATACTGCACATTATTTAACCAATCATTCAATTCTATTAAGTAGAAAACATGCATCAGTTAAGCCAGGCAAGATATAAATAATAAACGAAGTACAATGTTAGACAGTACAATGTTAGGCACTCACACCATACAAGGAAGCTCCAGCCTTGAAGGTGTCTCGAAATGCAAGAGCAGCTAAGGTTGTGTACCCACCTGCAGAGCCCCCAGTAATACAAAGCCGTTTCCCATCTACCTTTCCAGACTCCACCTAGTAGCAAAATATATATATTACCCTGGCCTGCTGAGTCCACGAGTCTTCTATCAAATTTATCATCACCAATTCAGAAAGTAGAGGGTAAAATGCATACCAGATAACTAGCACAGCTGCAACAATCATTTACATCCACAATTCCCCATTTCTTCAACAGCCTTTCACGATATTCTCTGCCATAACCTTAAAACATATGTCTAGTAAGATAAACAGAAATAAAATTTTGAAGGTAAAACTATTTCCATTAAGAACCATAAATATGAGAAGAATAAATAAGCACTGGAATGATCGTAATCGCTTGCATAAGAAAAACAAAACCATAATGTTAACTACAAATGGAAAGTTAAGAACAAACCTGTGCTTCCACCATAGTTAACATCAACAAATGCCCAACCACGACTAGTCCAGTACTGAATACTCAGATTTAGAACTCCACGTGCTTCAGCCGTGGGACCTCCTGCAATAAATCAAAAGAAAAACAATGCTGCGTTAAACTATACATTCAAGAAAAGGTATAATTGACTACAAAAAGAACACCAACTAAAAGATGATAATTCTTATAGTGCTTCTATATGCTGGTATAGGTAATTTTCTGATGAAATGATGTGATATGCTATTACTTATCCCATGATCCCTGAACTATTAATATAAACCAAAAAACAACATAATCCTGTAGTTAGATGGAAAGATTCATTTGCCATCCTTTGAAGAATAAAATAACTAAAACTTGTGAGACCAAAGATGTCCCCCAGCTTAGGAAGTTTGAAATTACCGTGGCTTTTCAGTAATAGTGGCGGCTTTTCATCCTGATTAGCTTGGTAACTAGAATTTTTTGGTGGATAAAAGTATGCAAAGGCAGTTTGACCAGGAACTTCTGTTGGGAACTCAATTAATTCAGGTAGGCTGAAGTAGGATTCATACTTTAAGCAATCAGGTGAAGAAGACCAAATAATCTTGAATTCAACTGCTTTTGATTTTTGATAATCTAATGTCACCTGCAAGGAAAAAACTAGTTCAAGATATATGTTCACTTGGTAAAACAATAGTCTGTATGGCAGCATAAAGAGATATTTGGCTATGGAGCATAGAAGATGGCAAACACCTTGGCAACAGACGATGGATGAACTTCTGATGCTCCTTCAACATATAAACAATTGATCCCCAAAGTCTGCATGGACAGACATGAAAATTCAGAATCTACAATTAGTTCACATTCATACAAAATTTCAACAGGACAACCAGTGAGCATAAGAGTTTTGGAAGTACAATATTGTCAATATCCGTGAAAGGAATATTAAGAAGAGATAATGAGCCCTGAACATCATCCACAATTCCAAGATATGATCTCCCATTTTGCCTACAAGCAAACAACCAAAATTCAAAATTAATATTGCATAGATGATAATGACTACAAATTACACATCAAAACAAATAAATGCAAAATGACTTATAATTACCTATAGCTACAAGCAATTAGGTTTTTTTGTTCATGGCTCTCAATAACTTCATAAGAATTCAAGCCAAAAACCCATAATGGTTTGGAAAATTCAGCATCCAGTGAATAAACTGATACAACCTCATTAGTAGACTCAACCTGTTGCCAAAGTGTAAATGAATCAGGAAAATGTGTATGATAATGATGTCAGTTGATGCCAAATTGTTGTCCTACTCGACAGTAGGTTCAAGTAAAAACTGTTCTCTGAAGCCTACATAATGGTGTCCAATTAAGCAAGTATAGTTCAGCTGTCCAACAGTCCAACTATACAACATATTACAGCTATGTTAAAGTACCAAACTTACCCATTTATAGAGATTCCAAAACCCACTTTTTCGGTCAGTAATGAAAAATAGTTCCCCTGCACAATAGAAGAATAATGTTGAAGCATACAAATGGCAGGAAGAAATTGCAATTTCATCAGCTTTTTACTACATCACACTCAAATTAGTTCCTCGACCAAGTAAACAAAATAATCGTACCTTTCGAGGACCACTTGGGTTCAATTGGAGATTCCTTAATTGCAGGATCAGAGCCAGAAACACAGACTCGTTTCGTGATGTCCCTGCATAAAAGCACAATAGTAACCTTATTAATAAAAATAGCAGCACAGGACACTAATATACATATTCCCCTTGTCAAAACACTAATTGTAAGTTTGTAACCCATCAATGTTCGAAGTCCAACAGCATAACTATATGCTGAACAAGAGCAATGTCGTCAATTTGCTTACCCTTTCTCAGATATATACCCAACCCAAAGTTGAGACCTATCCCATGGCATGTTAGGATGGCACCATTCAATCCACGCAAATCGTTCTCCTTTGGGATCCAGACGCGGGAAGGCATAGAAGTCACTTCCGCCAACGAGTGTTTCTGATTCTGGATATAACAAGTTAAAGTCACTTCTAACATATTTCATGTTTGACATAGACTGTGCAATGGAAAAGTAACAGAATCTTTACCCTGAATGTCCTTTCCATCAAGCCGTACTGTTACAATTGTTGTGATCGAATTGATACTGCTTTCGCGACAATCTACACCAAAATGAGATATTAGTTTCAAACATAAAACCTAGTAACCAATACCGAAAAGCGCAGACATACAATGCCTTACTAATCATATAAGAAATGTACCTTCCCTGACAGTGATAAATCTATTAAAACGTGCATCAAACACCCCGTCAGAATAACTAACAACCGGTCCACCATAATCCGGAGTGAGCGGTACCGGTCCAGAATCTGATCAACACACATAGCTCATCAGCTTTCAACTAAGCATTCGATTCACTCCTACAAATTTGACTTCAAATATAAAATAATAACAAAGCAAAAGACTATAGGAATGACCTTTGGAACTTAAAGACTGCTGGTAAAGGCGTTGATCCTTATAGTTAGAGAAGATAACTGTATCCCCTGAAACGCGGAAAGCGCCACCGCCGTACTCCTGCACCAGACTTCGAACCGCATACTCCTTCGGCGTAATATCAACCGGTTCATCTTCCGGTCTCTCCGGTTCTCTCACCAGAACCGCTCGCCTGTACTTACAAACTTCTCATTCATCAAATTCAAACACATCCGATTGAAATTTACAGACAGATTAAGCTGCACAGTGAAATACGTACCCGGACTCCGACGGACGAGACTCGAGCCAGATGAGGCGGCCGCGGGAATCGACGGCGGTGCCTCCGAGACGCTTGGAGGCGCCGGAGACGACATCGGCGGTGATCGGGGACTTCCATGAGCCGAAAGGAGCTGCGATTTTCTTGGCTTCCGGTGGAGAAGATGACGTCATTATGTGGCGGTGCTGACTTTTGGCTGGGACTGTGGCGATAAGCCTGAGTCGTTTACTGATACAGTGGAAATGAGAAGTAGAGAAGCGAGTGAGAGTAGCGATAGACGATACAGCCATGACTATCCAACCTCTCTTTTTTTCTGACTATTTTATTTTTTTGTTGGGACCCTCGGCCCACATCTGGGTCCATCTCCTCTAGTAACGTGGACTGGCTCCGCCTAACCCGCTTAGGCCCATATGTCATTTTATTTAAAGATGAGACCCCCAGCCCACGAGTCTGGGTTTCTCCGAGCCCACTAAGGCCCATGTTTCCTTTTTCTATTTTTATTGGAATTGTCGTTCAAATTTTTTTTAACAGGATTGATGATCTCGAAACAAATCATTTCCTACTTGTTCAAGAAAAGGGTTGATCTTGTTGGAGATCCCACATCAGAAGCAGGATAAGTAAAATATAACTTATATGTGGGTGGATCATTCATAATTGTACCGAGGTCTTTTGCGGATAAAACTCAACACCTTAAAGGTGGTTAAGTTGGGACAGTATCGGTACAAGGATGATCCACGGGCCACGCTTGTCACTGTTTGACTTGGTATCAGAGCGGGTCCCTCTTTAATTGTGTCTCATTGGTTGGTGGGTTCGATTGGTGTGACATATGTACACGTGCTAAACCCTTGAGTCTGGTTGCACGTGAGGGTTAGTGTTTGTGTGGATTGTCATCAAGTGTCAGATGAGCCGGGTTAGTGGTCGGATTGGTTTAGACATTTGTACACGTGCTAAACCCTTGAGTCTGATTGCACGTGAGGGTTAGTGTTTGAGTGGAGATGATGACATAGATTCACGTGCAAACCTTATCATGTTGCTGTTTGACTGATGCGGTAGAGTTGAATGGTTCTGGAATCTCACTCATTCGATACAAACAGCATCCAGTCTCTTGAAAATCAAAAGGTTTGAGCGCTTTCATTCGTACTTCATGATGTAATAATCTAACTTGTCTAAGCTTCATTTCAATGATAAAATGCAGGTAATGTTGGTTGGAGATGATTGTGGTGCACGTGTTTCCATCTAAAATTGCAAAGGCCATGCATCTTTATATCTGCAGCAATGTTAACTAGTCCGTCACTCCATACGAAACTATAGTAACTCATTGCTTGAATGTAGTATTTACCCAGATTTCGCTTTCTCATGATAATGCAGACAAGCTCGAATGATCTGATGCGACAAGCTCATGTATATATTCAGGTATTCTTGTTTGTAAATGGAAGGATCGATCGACCTCTTACTGCTATATATTGGTCTCGGCAAAAAATCAAAGTCCGGCAAAGCTAATATGGCATGATTCTAGCTACACACTAACAGTAACTATTCTAATTAAGTTTTGCTGCTGCAATTATATCTTCGATTTTCTTCAGTCTTTTCTAGGACAAATTAAGCTTAAGAAACTGCATAATGTCATCAGAAGTGAAGCTTTCCTAGTCAAATCATACATTCTTCTAAATATCTTGTGCCGGAAATGTTATCTTACATATATGCGCACCTTCATTCTTCCTGGTAATAGTTTGTGATTTTAGTTACTTCCGTTTTTTTACTTCTGTTTGGAACTTCACGGCGAACTAACGACGGCTCCGATATGTGGTACACAGACCGCCAAGTCATCAAGCGCCGCCTTAGCCGACGAGTACAGATCGCAATCACCAACTGAGGAAGGTGCCTTGAAGGTCTGATGTTCGATATTCAACGTCTTGATTATCTTGTTCACCTTCTGCGCGCGGGACAGATGATCTGCTCTCGGAATGGTTATGTGTCCATTCCATTAGAAACTTCGATAAGAGAGAGGCTGGAACAGTTGGTTCATCTATCTGATTCATGTTTCATTTACAGAGTTCCAGAGACAATAAGGTGTCTAAATCCAGATGTCTACACGCCCAAGGTAGTCTCTATAGGTCCATTACACCATGGTAAGAAATCCTTACGAGACATGGAAGAGCACAAATATAGGTACCTTCAACAATTTCTACATCACACCGGAGAAGCCTTGGAGTACCTTCAACTTTGTTGGACGTTTTTCAGGGATGAATTACAGGAAGTTGGAGTGGACTACAATCTAGAGAGGTTAAATTCTTCTAACGTAAAAGGAGCACATTTTCTTGATGTTGTAAGAAATTTATGTCTACCACCAGAACCTCTAGTTGGAAAGCCACGGAATGCTACAGCCACTCTTGCACCGAGCATCACAGAGCTACACCAAGCTGGAGTCAAGTTAAAAGTGGGAACAACCAGAAACTTATTTGGCATACGGTTCAATAATCAAATGCTGGAAATT
Source organism: Comarum palustre (assembly GCA_951800085.1). Taxonomy (NCBI): domain Eukaryota; kingdom Viridiplantae; phylum Streptophyta; class Magnoliopsida; order Rosales; family Rosaceae; genus Comarum; species Comarum palustre. Next base: position 24,802,094 of record OX637579.1, read on the forward strand.
CCAAACCTAACAATATCTCATCGTTTGGAGAATACGATGAGGAATCTTGCTGCTTTTGAACAATGTCATTACTGGAATTACAGGATAGCTGATTATCTTGAACTCATGGATTGTTTTGTGAACGCCCCCAAAGATGTGGAGTTGCTTGCCGAGTACGGAATTATTACAAATTTTTTAGGTGACAGCAATGAGGCTTGTGAGTTGATCAAAAGCCTCTGCAAAAGGATTTTTACGAATAGAAATGACTTCTGTTTTTCTAGGCTTACTGAAGAGCCACACAGTCACTGCAGAAAGCCCTGGAACAAATGGAAGGCAAATTTGAGGCAAAATTACTTGAACACGCCATGGGCAATTGTTTCTGTTGTTGCAGCTGGTTTTCTCATCATACTTACTGCCATCCAGACAGTGTGTTCTCTCATCTCTTTGAGTTAAGTATCAACAATAACTTCAAGACATCTTAAAGTGTGTAGTTGGGTATTTTAGAGTGTGAGATGTGAATGAAATAAAAGTTGGTATGTTGTAGAGCGTGCTAGATCTCTGATCTTTCTTACTTGACAATAAGTTGGTTAGATTTATCATTTATGTAATTTCCGTTTTGTTAGTTGTGTGTAAGTTTGGCCTGTAGGTATTGAGAAAGCACATGAAAGTTTTGGTTGCTCTGTCTACACTCTACAAGGACAGATGATAATTGATGATAGAAGTTTTCGATCTAGATGGCCATTTTTTTTGTGAATTAACCGGAGGAACTGATTAAACCTGCATGTATCTATCATTTTGCTATCAGCATACTGCCTACATACATCTTTGAGCTAAAAAATAATGGACTATGAGAGTAACTTCTGGCAGCAGCTCGAGCACAATAGCATTCCCTGCTTGCAAATCATTATTTCTTGTAAATTTTGTCCAACAAACCGCCATGGATTCTTACATACTCGTGTTCCCCGACGGTACATTTAGCACACTAAGTTCCCCCATTTGCAATTTATAGGTTTACACTACGATTGAAGTAAAGGACTCTTGGATTTTCTGCAAACACAACAAAGCATAGCTGGGTCAAATATGTATGCTTTCTCATTTTCAAGATTTATTATTATTATTATTATTATTATTTTCAAAAAACAGCTTATGAGGAGTGCAAATTGAGAGCAAGAAATGGAAGGTCGGAGTGGAATCTACTAGCTCTTGAAGCCACCACCGCCGTAATCCTGCGTCAGAGTTCGAACGGCATACTCCTGCGTTATATCAACCGGGTTCTTCTTCCGGTTCTCTCGCCAGAACCGCTCGCCTGTACTCACAAACTCCTCATTCATCAGAATCAAACACGTTCGACTGAAATTTACAGACAGATTAAGCTGGACAGTGAAATACGTACCCAGACTCCGACAGACGAGACTCGAGCCAGATGAGGCGGCCGTGGGAATCGACGGCGGTGCCTCCGAGACGCTTGGAAACGACATCGGCGGTGATCGGAAACTTCCAGGAGCTGAGATTTTCTTGGCTTCCGGTGGAGAAGATGACGTCATTTTGTGGCGGTGCTGACTTTTGGCTGGGACTGTGGCGATGAGCCGGAGTCGTTTACTGATACAGTGGAAATGAGAGGACGAAGAAGTAGTAGTAGATCGAGAAGCGAGTGAGAGTAGCGACAGACGACAGAGCCATTTGACTTGGTTGGATCAGACAGATCTTCCCAGGCTGCATGAGCCATTGCAGCATACGCTGTAGGGTGAGGGAAGTAGGTGATCACACTCTGGATATATTTTCTAGGCCATTGGAGACGAATGGTCGGTTCCAAAACCCAACGGACTTCTTCAGTCGAGTGGCGCTTGCTTGAAGTTCATCAGGATAAACGGCTTTGCTGTTGAGCCCAACGACATTTCTCAGTTACTGGTATTGGTTAGTATGATAGGAAACAACAAAGTAGAAGACTTTTAAGTTAAAAAGGTAGAAAAGCTCAATCTTATCGTAAAAAAAAGATGGTATATGCCTCCCGTAACAGACTGTGCTTTCGAAGAATGGTACAAGTCGCTAACTCCAGCAGCTGATGTGGCAAAGGAGATTCATAAAGCCCTGTATGCTGGCTTTGTTGAAGAAATAGGATTCCCATACCCTATACTCTGTAATTGGGGGAGGCAAAAGGGGCATTGATCTTTATGCCTATGTACAGTGTTCAAAAAAACGCTAGGCGTTAGTTGGGCGGTCAGCCACCTTCTAGCGCCCAGAGCGCCTAAGCGGGGTCTAGGCGGTTTTACCTTTTTTAAAAAAATATATATTTGTAATATAATTTTAATTCTATATAATACTCAAATAGACATTTACCAACAACCAAATTGATCCATCAACAATCAAATAATAATACAAGAGCTTCCAAACAACTCTAAAACGAAAACTTATCATAAAAACATACATATAAACTCAAACATGCAAAGACAATCAAGTACTACTACCACAAAATAAAAGTGTCTAGCATATATTACAATAAAAGTGTCTAGTATATATTACAACATATATACTCGAGCTGGGTCCCCAGTGTAAACAAAATGATATTCGAATATGTGTATTTGGTTGATTGTTTATGCAGATACAAGTGACTGATATATACATCTATCAGTGTTCTATTCTGGGAATAACTATAAATGCATATAATCAAGATCCTATAATCAATCCTAGATTGATTAGATGAGATGCTCGATCCATCATTCTCTCCAGCATATCTGCTATTACTTGAATGCAGACTAATGGCTTATTTCTTTCCTTTAATACTCCCCCTCAAGTTGGACTGTGGATGTCAATGACACCCAACTTGCTGAGATGTGTATGGAAGGCTGGTGCACGCAGAGGCTTCGTGAGCAAGTCTGCAATCTGATTTCCTGTTTGCACATAAGCAGTCTTGACTTCACCCTTATTGATTCTTTCGCGAACCGTATGACAATCTAACTCAATATGCTTTGTTCGCTCATGGTATACTGGATTTGCTGCGATGTGTAGAGCTGCCTGATTATCACAAAATAACTTGGCTGCTTCAGGATGTTCCACACGTAAATCTTTCAATAGGTACCTCAACCAGCTAAGTTCACAAGCAGTTGTTGCCATAGCACGATACTCTGCTTCGGCTGATGATCTTGATACTGTGGCTTGCTTTTTACTTTTCCATGACACAAGTGACTTGCCAAGGAAAATACAGTACCCCGTCACGGATCGTCGTGTGATCGGACATCTTGCCCAGTCTGCATCACAGTATGCAATCAAATGAAGAGAACTATGGGCAGAGAACAATAATCCTTGACCTGGGACTCCCTTGAGGTACTGTAGAAGCCGATGAGCTGTTTTAAGGTGATGTAACTTAGGCTCCTGCATAAATTGGCTGAGTGTGTTCACCGCATAAGTAATCTCTGGCCTGGTGATTGTAAGATAAATTAGCTTCCCAATCAATCTCCTGTACCGAGTAGGATCCTTGAGGACATCACTCCCTTTTTTGGTTAACACCAAATCAGGCTCCATAGGTACCTTTGCAGGTTTCACCCCAAGTAATCCTGCCTCCTCCAATATATCCAACGTATATTTACGTTGACAAACTGAGATTCCAGCTTTGGAGCGTGCAACTTCTATGCCAAGGAAGTATTTGAGTGGTCCAAGATCTTTAATTTTGAAACAACTGTTGAGAAACGTCTTGAGATCACTAATGGCCTTCTCATTGTTCCCTGTAATAACCATATCGTCAACATAAAGTAATATCACAGTAATTGAATTTTCTTGGACCTGTGTAAACAATGAATAATCAGCAAGGGACTGCTGAAAACCAATTTCTTGAATGGCAGAGGAGAACCGTTGGAACCAACTGCGGGATGCTTGTTTAAGACCATAGAGGGATTTGTGAAGTCGACAAACCACGTTCGCCCCCTGTTGGCGACAACCGGGAGGAGGCAGCATGTAGACCTCCTCAAGGAGCTCACCATGAAGGAAGGCATTTTGCACATCCATTTGGTGTAAAGGCCAATCTCGTACTGCAGCAACAGCCAACAGACATCGAACGGTAAGCAATTTTGCAACAGGGGCAAAGGTATCTTTGTAATCAATGCCTTCTCGTTGAGTAAACCCCTTGGCGACCAGCCGAGCCTTATAACGTTCGATGGTGCCGTCGGCATGGTATTTGATCTTGAAGACCCATTTGCAACCAATGGGACGGTGACCAGAAGGTAGAGGGACCATGGACCATGTATGATTATCTTCAAGTGCCCGAATTTCAGAATTCATTGCCTCAACCCATTGAGGGTCATGACGAGCCTGCTCATAGTTTGCTGGTTCAACCAATTGAGAAACATTGTGCACAAAGGAACGATAAGCAGGAGATAACCCAGAGTAGGAAACATACCGTCGAAGTGGATATCTAGTGCCGGACGTGGAGGAAAAGGACGCAGCCGGGTCAAGCAAAACAGCGTGATTGGTTTTGTAGTCTTGAAGATAGGGTGGTGGCTGTTTTGAACGCTGGGAGCGTCTTGGGGCTGGCATAGGTAGAGGAATAGGTACCGGCAAAGGCGGAGGAGCCGCTGAGACAGCCGGGTACTGAAGAATTGAGGGTGAAGGCGAAGATTGGGATAGAGATGGCGACATAGAGGTCTCGGCAGTGGGCTGGGTCAACGACATAGGGGTCTCGGCAGTGAACCGAGTCGGCGGCGAGGATGGTGGTGCCGACGAAAGAGAGGTAGGTGGCGATGGTGGAGGAGACGCTGGTGGGATTGCGTCTGGTGTCGAAGAGAGAGTGCAATCGGGAGTTGAAGCAGAAGAAAGGGAAGCGGACTGAGCGTGTTCTTGAGAAAGAATGGGCTGAGAAAATTGGTCTGGGTCGACTGCAGGAGTGGGTAGGACGGGATAGTCTTCTTGTTGCTCAAGTGGCAAGGAGGTTAGAGGTAGAATATGTTCATGAAAAAGCACATCCCGGGAAGTGATTAATTTTTTGCGTTCAAGGTCATAGAGACGATAGCCCTTTTGGCCATGAGGGTACCCAAGGAAAATACAACGATGTGCACGAGAATCAAATTTGTGAGAAGGAGTGAGGTTGGTTGGGTAACACAAGCAACCGAAGACCCGAAGATGAGAATAAGTTGGAGGTGTTTGATGCAAGAGTTCATATGGAGATTTATTAGAAAGTAAAGGTGTGGGAAGACGGTTTATGAGATAACAAGCAGTTTGAATACTCTCACCCCAAAATTTTAATGGTAAATTTGCTTGAAATCGAAGGGCACGGCCAACATTCAAAAGATGTCGATGTTTGCGCTCTACAACCCCATTTTGTTGGGGGGTGTAGACGCAAGTATGTTGAAAAATGGTGCCATGTTCAGCAAAGAAAGCTTGCATGGATGTGAACTCTCCCCCATTGTCGGCACGAAGTATTTTAATGTTACGATTGAATTGCGTTTGTACCCAGGAAAAGAATGATTTCAAGAGTGTTTGAGTGTTGGATTTGTAACTCATAAGATGAACCCAGGTAAAACGTGTGAAATCATCGACAATGGTGAGAAAATAACGAGCCCCAGAATGTGTGTGAGTTTTGTGTGGTCCCCAAATATCACAATGAATCAAATCAAACGGTGCGGTTGTTTTTATTGAACTTGAAGGAAAAGATAAACGAGTTTGCTTTGCTAAAGGACAAATGTCACAAACATGTTTAGGATTAAACATAATTTCTGGAATAACCTGGGATAGAAATTGGACAGGTGCAGAAGATGGGTGCCCAAGACGCTGATGCCAAAGATCCGAGGTGCGGGTGATATGGTTGGCTAGATGTGGATTTTGATTTGGGGTAAGGTAATAGAGCCCATTAAAATGCTTGCCCAGGCCAATCGTCCTCTTCGTAACCACGTCCTGCACAACACAAAAATCTGGGTAAAATATCACGATACATGTCAAAGCTCGAGTCAATTTACTCACAGAAATCAAATTCACACGAAACTGAGGCACATGTAGGACTCCATCAAGAGATAAATATTTGGACAATTGAATAGATCCAATACTTTCAATGGCAGTTTGCCCTCCATTAGGTAACCCAACAAAATCATGTGATGCCTTAACATTATTGTGAGTGGGTGAGAGATGAGATACATGGTCTGTTGCTCCACTATCCATAATCCAATATAGAGTTGAATGAGAGCCATGTTGTATATTATTGGAATTGGGTGTGAATATACCTGTCGCGTTTGCGAATGGTTGAGCCTTATCATTTTTATTGTGGATTAAAGCCATAACCTGCTTGTATTCTTCAGCGGTGAATGTTGGGCTCTCATTAGCAGATCCTGTCTTGATCTCCACATTATGAGCAACAGGCCTCTTGTTTCTAGGCTTCACATTCTTACCGTGCCATTTGTGGCCCACTGGAAACCCTTTAAGATAGAAGCATCGATCCACCAGATGACTCTCCTCCTCACAATACGTACACTTCAGTGGTTTGTGAAAGAAAGGAGTCTTTGGTGTGCCTGATGTGCGTGCAGCTTGCATAGCATGAGAAATTGGTGGGTGTTCCCGACGGGTTGCCGCTTCCATCTGCCTCTCATGTTGGAGAATGAGACCATGGACCTTCTTTGTGTCTGGGAGAGGATTCATCATCAGAATGGAGCCACGAATGGTAGAAAAAGATTCGTTCAGCCCCATTAAAAACTGCATAACCCTTTCTTTTTCTTCTCGATTGATCAACGTTTTAGCACCTTCACAGTTGCACACGATGGGTTCCTGATAGGAGGCTAGTTCATCCCAAAGTGCCTTGAGTTTGGTGTAGTGTACAGAAACTGATTGAGAGCCTTGACGACATTCAGCGATCTCTTGTCGAATCTCATAGATCCTAGAGTCATCCCCTTGTGAAAATCTGTCCTTGAGATCATTCCATACTGCAGCTGCCGTATCAGAAAAGATCACGCTGTTGGCGATGTCGGGTTGGATTGAATGAAGAATCCAGGTCAACACCATGTCATTGCAACGTTTCCACATAGGAAATTTGGGGTCAGTGACTGGAAGCGGCTGTATCGTCCCATCGATCAATCCTAGCTTGTTCTTGGCGCTGAGGCTGAGGCGCATTGAGCGATTCCACTGTCCATAATTGTGTCCATCAAGTAGAGTGTTAACCAGGGTGAGTCCTGGTGTATCTGAATGGTGTAAGGCCAAAGGATCAGGTAATTTTGTCTCAATCTCCTCCGTGGTTTTGGATGAAGATTCGTTTTTGCTTTTTGAGTTTTCTGGGTTTTCAAGAATCTCAACCATGATGTTGATGTGGTGGTGATTTGGTGTTTGTTTGTAGCGGAAGGGTGTGGGTTAGAGACACCAGAATCGGTGCTCTGATACCATAAACAAAATGATATTCGAATATGTGTATTTGGTTGATTGTTTATGCAGATACAAGTGACTGATATATACATCTATCAGTGTTCTATTCTGGGAATAACTATAATCAAGATCATATAATCAATCCTAGATTGATTAGATGAGATGCTCGATCCATCATTCTCTCCAGCATATCTGCTATTACTTGAATGCAGACTAATGGCTTATTTCTTTCCTTTAATACAGTGCAACATATATATTTTTCTTTACCAAATACATATGCACCTGAATATAATGGACAGAAAACGTACCTGGAAAGAATTGCCAATAGCACGGCGGAGCCTAGGCGGTTTTTTACAAAAACAGGTCGGCCTGCCACATTCCAGCGCCTAGGCGGCCGCCTAGGCCGATTTTTCAAACAGAGCCTATGTATTTGGTGCTGACCTCAGTGTGTTCTTTTTAGTGGCCATATTCTACCAGTCTGTTATAAAAAAATAAAAGTGACTTTCTGGACGTGTACCAGCTTGAAAAAAAATACTATCCAACCTCGTATTTTTTCAATTTATTTTAGTTAGGCGGGACCCACCAACCCACATGGGTCCATCTCCTCTAAAGACCGCCGACGTACATTGGGTCATTGGTCCTCCTAGCCTGCTTAGGCCCATATGGCCAATTATGATTTTTCAGTATTTAAAGGTTGGACCCCCCAGCCCACATGGGTCATCTTCTCAGCCTTCTCTGACCGCCATGACGTACATCGGCTCTGCCTAGCCCGTTTAGGCCCATATGGCCTATTATTTTTTTATTTTCTTTTATTTAAAGGTCAGACCCCTCATCCCACATGGGTCATCTTTTCTAAGACCGCCGACATATATTGGGTCCGCCTAGCCTGCTTTGGCCCAGATGGCCTCATTTAGTTTTATTTTTTATTTAAAGGTGAGCCTAGCCCACTTGGGCCCATTTTTATATTTGTTCGAATTAGAGTTCGGGTGCCACCAGCCACCGATTTTCTTTGTTCCCCATGAATATTGTCATTATTGAAAGATTATATTTTCAAAGGTTCAAAAAGGCGCTGGCGTCTAACAACTTAGGCAGAATTTAATCGGTGGTTATGCGGTAAATAGACGGATTATTTTTTATTTATTTATATAGTATATTATAATATAAATTATAAATAAAAAATTATAAAGAAATGTCAACAAAAGATTCATAACACATTGTCTTAAAATAATGTCATCAAACAATAGCTCAAAAATTCAAATCCAAATAAAATTATAAAATCACACAAAAAATAATTTTTCAAGTGAAATGATCACTTCAAATTGTCGAACTCAAACATGTCATCATTTATTTCATCTTCGATATAATCTTCGGACTCTTCAACATCATCATCAAGTTCTCTAATTACGTAAATTAGACCTTTATATCTTTAAATTAAAAAAATATTTAAAAACTTTGACCTTTAAATTAAAAAAAATGAAAATACCAACGTCTAATCCCACTTAATTGCAACCTAATCGCTAGACGTCACGCTTAATGACCAACTAATCGGCACCGCCTAATGTATACCCCTAGTATCAAAATTAAGTTTTTGCTTGGTTTTTCATCTAAGCGTCCGTTTTTTCGAACGGTGATATTATCTAAGTATAAAATAACTAATAAGTACAATTATTTTTAAAATAAAAAATCTATTATGAAACTAAATATAACTAATTAATCGATTTCACAAATCTTTACTTTCTCCATCATATCGGATTTTTTTATATGTCCTCATCATTGTTCATTCACGATTCAATTTGAAAAACCATTATTGTAAATCTAATCAAAATATTTGCATTACAATTTGAACATAAAAGTAAAAATTACAAAAAAAATGTACAAAAATATTAGTAATTTGCTCACGATTGTCAACTTACGAGTCTTTAACGTGAATCAAAATAGACAAACATTGAAAAAATAGAAAATTAAAAAGAGAAGAAAATTATATATATATTGGGATTCCCGGTAAAGAATCACGACTACTTACCACGACCTTTTGGCTTAGTTCTTAAAGATTCTTATAACAGGATGTAAATATCGATGGTCTGGAAACAAATCATTTCGTACGTGTTCATGGAGATGAGCTTGGTGCTGGTATAAAACAATGAGACTCCTAGAATAAAAGTTTGATGCGGTCAAGTTAACTGGTACTGGAATCCACATTCATTCGATACAAACAACATTACCGGCAGTTTTTCACGATATGTGAATCCACTTACTGAAATCCTTGAAAATCTAAAGGATCCGAGTGCAAAAAGGTTTGAGCTCTTTCAATCGTTCTTGATGATGTAATAGCCTTGTCTAATAAGCTCCATGTTATAGGAAAATGCTATCTTATGCATGCATTTATATGTGCATCTTCATTTTGGTGATAATTTTTCAGTTAACTCTTGATAGTTTGTTGATTTTAGTTATCTTATTGCCTTCTTAATTTTGCTAATTTATTAGAAAAGAGAGCATTATATTAGCAGTCCTACCCAGCAGCTTGATTTGTTAGAACTTCATATCAATTATTGAATAATGGGAGAGATAGATCTAACTTTCAAAGTTGAGTAGGTTCATGGTTTGTTTTCCATGTTGTCCAATCTAGAGAGATAATTAACCCCAGTAATTCTAAGGATGCAATGATATATCATGAATCTTTTATCGTTCATTACCCTCTACAGATACCATTTCCAGTTTCTATCGTCATTCTTTTTTACAACCATGTTAGATGTATGGTTCCACCAAATTCGATTGTTGAATATGTAATTGAAATCACACACTTTGAACACACATGCAATAGAAGTATTAATGTTCATTTCAAAAGTTGAACTCAATATATATATAGGGCGGATCAGGTGCGGAAGTGTGTATTTTAAAAAAATGCGGATTTTTGTAATTTGATCCACTTTTCGATCATGATTTTGCATCTTAACCGTTCACAATGTAGATATATGTGAGTAGATCATCTATACAAAATTTCATTTAATTTGGAGATCGTTAAGGTATTCAAATATGTGATTTAGAATGGAAAAAACTAACGGTTTCGGTTGAACAGTTTTATTACGTTCATAGTTTTGATTCATTTTGGATGTTTTAATGATATCCAAATTTGCTAAAATTTTGTAGAGATAATCTGCTTACATATATCTATATTATGAACGGTTAAGATGAGATGTCATGATCGTAAAGTGAGATAAAATTAAAAAAAAATTCACATTTTTTTTAAAATGCGGATCTCCACACCAGAAATATATATATATATATATATATATATATATATTACACAATACTAATCCATAACTTTCGAATCGAGCAACAAAGATAATTGAGTTTTGCCACTGCTGATCTAAAGTGGTGGAGATCATGCATTGTTTGTACTTTGCTTTATGTTGCATCAGTACTTACTACAACCTCATTTGGTAGTCATATGGGATCTGGAACCCACTTTCGCTGCAGGCAACCTGTAGTTATATATGCATCCTAAATATGCAAAAAAGGACCATTACTTTCGAGGCGCTATGGTGGGGCAAGAGGGTTAATTGTCTTTTCTCATTTTTTTTTAAATTACTCTTTATTTGTATTGGATATTAAAGGAAATGAAACATAAATTGACTATTATTTTTTAAGAAATCTTTAATCAGTCTTTAATATTCTTCAATAATAATGAAATGAAATAAAAAGTTATACTATTTTAAATACTTAATCCATTTAATACAAACCGTGTCAAGAGTTTCTTACCTTATTGATCCCTACTAATATGTAATTTAATGCTATAAATTCTATTTATGATTTTTTTATAAATAAGCTAAATGGAAACAACATATTGATTTTTACCATACATTGACGTACATTATGACTCAAAAATAACTTATTGAAATTATAAAAATCTAAAGTTTATTAAAGATGAATTAATGGTTTGTTCGAGAGAGCGTTTTCATTTTGAATTGGTATTAAAAACATTGTTAAAATTAAGTTTGCGTCACTTTTTTAAGCAAAATCGTGTTATTGCTAAAGAGTAACTGAAAATCATTTAATTTTTTCGTTAATCAAATTTGACATTTCTAAGTAAAATGTCTGGCTACGCCATTGATTACTTTCTCATTATTTCTCTCTTCCCATGCTGCTTGCTCACTTAGTTTTGCAAAAGTGAAATTATTGGCTCCACCTCAATTTCTTTCCTTCGTATCCTTTTCTTAAATAAAACATTATCGAATATCAGTTGCCAATCAAAAAAAGATGTTCGTTGAAATATCTCTATAAAACCGAAGAAATTTCATTAGTAAACTCATCTCACACAAAAATCAGGAGCTGGCAGTAGTGGCGGACGAACATACAAGCTTCTAGGGGAAATTATCATTTCTTGAAAAACTTATGGCCAAATAGAGCAACTTAATTAGTATAAATTATGAGGAAACTAAATTAATTTGCCCCCATATAATTTTAATTGAACTATCGCAATGAAAATTGCCTCCACTTGAAAACAATCGTGCACCCGCCACCGGCCGGCAGATGTGAAATTAGTAGTTGCCTTCATGCAGTTATGTGTGATATGACTGAGATAACTATTTCACGTGATGCTATAGAGAAGAAAGAAGTAGACGTAATAACAAGATCACTATATAGAAGCATTGTTCAGTTGTTCCTATCTGTGTAATGCTTCGTTTCTAATTATAAAAATCCGCCCACATACTTCAATTGTGGGCACCATAGAAAGGTGCCTCTATAATGCAGCAGGAGCAGATGCTGTTTAATATTGTCAAAAGATTTTGGTTCGTTATGGTGATGCCGGCATTACTGCTTCTTTTATATTGATCATGGGAAACGAACCCAGCATGGACACTGACCGTAGCTCCTGTTTTAGTTTGGAATCTGTTGTCAATCATCCAGTAAATCCCTAATAACAAGGTTTAAGTTGATTAGTTGCTCCTAAAACTGAACGATTAGTTTCCGGTATTTGCACTCCAAAATGAGCAAAGTTGGATCGAGCTAGAGCAGATGTAGGTCATATTTTGGCGAGTTGAAAACACTTAATAGCTTAAAAGTCCGAAGGTAAAACTTTGTGAAAAGCTTTCTAAGACGAGGATTATATAACAGAGAAAGCCGTGTCACGAGGGTGATCGAGGGAAGACAATGTGTTCGATGAAATTGTCTACTAAGTGTTGGAGGAATGCTGCAAACAAAGAAATTTTCTAGGGTATCTACATACCTATATTTACCGATATAACAACAAATTTGTTATCATTTGGTTAATGTAGTTATTATTTAGGTAATATTTGTTCTATTAAAGGTAATTACTCAACTTAAGACAATTTAGAAGTTTATATATAATTTGTTGTCATTATAGTAACTTGGTATAATTATACGTAAATGTATAAAATAAATTTAGTAATTTTGTTATGAATATTGTAAATTTTGTTGTGAATGTTGTAAATTTTATTCATTTAACTATTTATTTTTGTTCAATTAATAGCAAATGAGTATATGATATACATCACAGTACCGTAAACAACCCCGCAAACAAATAAAGACATTGACATGAGACCGAGCAAATACAGCTAACTAAGCAAGCATTGTAGAACTTCCTCTCAGCCAAAGAAGAAGATAAGTTTTGGATCCGCAACTGCGATGATAGACACAAACCAGACCTGTGGAGCTGTGACCAAGTGTTTCGATCAATGATTACCTTTGGCTCAATTGGCTGCCTAGCTAACATGGGTTTTCTGATAAGTGAGTCTGACATATAGAAGAGGGAGGAACTCCAAAGGAGCCAAGGAAAGTGATAGTCACTAACAATAGCAAAAGGCAGAGTTGAATTGCCATGGATCAAATGGATGAACAGAAGCAGAACACTTAGGTCGCGCGAGGGAGAGAAAGATCAGATGAGCTGCACCAAAATAATTATTGGAACATTTTAGGATGGGATGGGATGGGATGGGGTTTGGAAAAGCAATAAAGCAAGTGACATTGATGCTCAATGTGATGATCAGAGAGGCACATGCTGAACCAACATTGCCGCAGTCCTTTTTCTCTAGCTCTTGAGCTTTTTGGGTTTGTTTTTCTTACTTCCTTCCCCACAATCTCTGTGGTCCGATCGACCTCTCCTTATCTTATCACATTCAACCCCCTTCTCCTTCTCTTCACTTCACTAAACTTTGTCACATCAGTCTTTTAGTCCCATTACGTTTCCTTTCACTCTTAACCAAAATTGAAGTGTCTCTATTGAGTCTATTCCCAGTTCCCACCTTCATAGATTCCAAAGACATAAACACACCCCAACCCTAACAGAACAATCGAACTAATTCCCAGCTCCTCGTTTCATCCCAACAAGGCCCTAGAACCCTCTCTACCTTAGCGTGTGTGAAGTGACAACCGGAGTTGGAAATTTGTCGTCATAATATTGTCACAAGGAAACTTCACAAGAGATTTCATCAAACACTTTAATTTTAATTTTATATTGAAATAAATCAAAAATATCATCGTTTAAAGTGATTGATAAAATGCCTCAAAACTAGAATCATATTCACGACCATTTTTAAAATTATTTTTAAATATAATATTTTTAAAATGATGGATGAAATGTTTCAAAACTCAAATCCTATTAATGACGACTTTTAAAACCATCTTATTATTAGTTTTGAGTGGGGACATCATCAGCATGATGACGTGCCACACAAGTTTTTCTCCAACCTTCCATCTTCTATTTATATTTCCAATTAGCGTACAACCAGACACTCATATCTAACACACCCTTTCTAGCTAGCTAGTATTCCTTGAAACTGATATCATATCCAGAATACAACAATGCCATCTGTGCGCTCTAGCCCGTTCTACAACATGGAAAACTCAGCCCTCTTTTCTCTGATCCGGACTAGTACTGGTAGTACCAATTCCACATCCGAAAAGCGTTCATCAAAGTCTTCAAAATCATCATCATCCGGAGGCCTCCTCAAGATGTTCAAACTCTTCCCCATGTTGACATCAGGCTGCAAAATGGTTGCTCTATTAGGCAGACCCCGAAAGCCTCTACTCAAAGATCATGCCACAACAGGTACGATTTTCGGCTACCGCAAAGGTAGAGTGAGCCTGGCAATACAAGAAGACCCTCATTGCATGCCAATCTTTGTGATAGAGCTGCCAATGCACAGCAATGTTTTTCACAAGGAAATGGCATCGGATATAGTCCGAATAGCGCTAGAGAGCGAGACCAAGACGAACAAGAAGAAGTTGATGGAGGAGTTTGTTTGGGCTGTGTATTGCAATGGGAGAAAAGTTGGGTATTCTATTAGGAGGCAGCAAATGTCAGAGGATGAGCTTCATGTTATGCAAACTTTGAGAGGGGTTTCAATGGGTGCCGGAGTACTTCCAAGTCCATCAGAGAAGGAATATGCAGCTGATGGGGAATTAACATACATAAGAGCAAGGTTTGATAGGGTGGTTGGATCAAAGGATTCTGAGTCTTTGTACATGATCAATCCAGATGGAGCAGCTGGCCCAGAATTGAGTATTTTCTTTGTAAGAGCTCAGTAATTAATATGTTATGTACCACTTTTATAAATTAATCTAGATTTTGCTAATGTAAATTAAGGTTTTTAGATGAGTGATTTGATCTCCTCAAAGTTCAATGATTGGAACACAGATTTGATTGAGTTACAAAAGAATAGCTATTGAACTCAAAACTACCTTGTGTAAAATAGTGAAACGTTGTCGATAACTTGCTTAAAAAAAGGAGAGCTCTAAAACATGCTTCCAATGTAAAAATTTGAGTTGAGCATTTCTATTGCAGAGAAGATAAACACATGGGTACCGTTATGGGGAAACGGCTGACAGGTTTCATGGGTCTCACAGACACGAGTCGATACTCCTCTTATTTTAATTACCCAAATGATGATAGACGGGTATAGGATATTAACACAAAGACATCAGTATTAGTGTGTGGTACCATATAACTCAAAGATGACTCGTCATGTGCTTGATGTGGAATTCAAACAAATCCGGTTTACACCGTGCTAGGTTATCCGATTTGGAAGTTATCTGAAGTGATGAAGCTCCTTAGATTTTTTTTTCTCAGGGTACGTGTGTTTATGCTCCATGACTCCCTCATTGTAGTCAAGATAACAGTAATGAGCATCGATCACTACTCCAACCTAGGAGTCCTCTTATAATTAGGCTGAGCATGGTTATCCAATTCCCTATCACAATCCATCTGACCAAAAATAGGTAACTAGTAACTACATGTCGTAGAGAACCAAACGTTGCCCATCATCTCAAGCTTTCAATTACAACGCAAGTCGTTCTTCCTCTAGTTTCGCAGTTTCAAAAACGATAGGGAAACAATTGGGGAGAATCCGCTTGCGCTTTGTCACGAAGAACTTGGCCTAATCCTCGCCAAGCTTACTGACCGGCCGACCCAGGTGACAGAGCATCCTTTTCTCAAGTATGCAAGGAATGGTTTCAACTCGAGGCTCCACACTAGGTGCATGTATGGTCCAGATCCAAGTCAAATCGATCTGATCCGAATAAGGTGTTTTGCATCAGATCCTAATTATGAAAAATGGTAATACATAGCCAAGAAGACTTGGCAGTGCTGGAAAATGGTACAATTTCCCTGTCGTCATAGGTCATTTCAGATCGGACGTCGCCACCAGTGTCGACCCTGAAACCTAAACTCTAGAGGCTCGGCCTCACTTCACCTATCGGAGCCTCCCGATGACGGAAAAGACCCTAAAAAAGGGGGACGCAGAACATGACCACCGAAAACGGTCTCATATCAAAAATACACGGCACAATTCTAAGGCTAGCCTATAAGGCGGCCTCGATGTCCTCGAGATACATAAGTCACCTATCCCTAACTCTGTATAACACAAATAGTTGTATCATGCCAACTTAAGTATTAGAGAGTCAAAGATTGGGCCACCCCAGTCTTAGCTCCTGTCGCTGTGTTACTTGTGCAGCATCACCAGGAATCAGACTTTAGGATTCTATCTCTCTATACCGTGATCTCGGGAAGTGGTAGAAAGAAAAAATAATCATTTGATGGATCATATTCGTTTAACAGTTCTGATTCGAATCAGATCTTGAAAAAAAAGAATGTAAAAATATGAATAATCGTTGTATTAAATAATTATATTTACTTTAGGCCGTTAGATTTTTAGAGTTAAAATGTCACAAAGATAAAACACAAAATTGTGAGGCTTCAACCCCCAATCTCTCACCTAGTCGCCTCACTTAGTCTCTTTCTTCTTAACCCTTTCTTCTCTAGTTCGTCTGCAATTGCGTTCTCCAAGGGGTAAGCTTAGCAATTTTGTTCTTCTCTTAGTTTCTAAATTTGGATACCCTTTCCAGAAGTCCGTCAAAAGAGCTTACACTTGAGCAGAACCCTCACTTTCCTCCTACGAAAGGAAAGGGGCAAATTATCAACCAGAAACTAGGCTAAATGTGCTGACCTTACAACTTCATTATCTGTATCAAGCTTTATCTATTTTCAGGTTGTCCATGTGGAGTAGGAATGTATGTTCTTATTGTTTTTTAGCTTCATCCAGTTCCATTTGATAGAAACTGCACATAACTGGAGTTTAAACATCAAAGTGGCACATACTATTTTTCTTTCCAGGCAATTGCATCATATTTTTGGTAATATGAAATTATGAATTTATGTATCAGACTGATTTCTTACCTTACTTAAATCCTAAGGCAACACAACGCCATACCATGGGCAAAGTGACGAGCAGCTCCACAAAGAATGGCTCTTATTCAACTAGCATAACAGCTAGCTTCGTTTTGTCTCAGAGGCAAAAATATACAGATATGGATTGTTGCATTTAAACATGGGAAAATCAAAAATAAAAACATGGTCATAGAGAGTAGTCTAATCATCGCTAATTAATGAGGGTTGGTTCAGTTGGTAAAGGACAGACTTGAGGTGTAAACGAACTCAGGTTCTATCCCCGCTACCAACAATCTCTTATTACTGAGTAATTTGTAAAATGTCTTTGGACCTGTCTCTTGATGGGCCGCTGGATGAAGGTGTGATCTCCCAGGAGTATGCCTCCTGGCCTTAGGGTTGTAAGTAGACTAGAGCCGCTAATGTTCGACTCGCGTTCGGCTTGATTTTTAGCTCGTTCGGCTTGTGCTCGTAAGATAAATGAGCCGAGCTTAAGTTCAATATTAAGCCTGACAAAAAAATGAGCCGAGCTTGAACAAGATTGTATTTGGCTCGTTTAGATCGTGAACAACTCGTTTTTAAAACTTAACTTTTAAAAATTGTTATATATAAAATATATTGTTTAAAACCCAATTCTTCTATTCTTTTTATTACTTTTCTTTTAGAATTAAATTATTTAATTAAATACATATAATAAAACAATCAATTTATGAAACAATGAAATCAAACACTAATAATCACCGTAAAAAGGAAGTAATTAAGATGAGATAGCTTTAAATTTAATGTTTTGTAATTTAAACTAAATGAGTCCAACCGACCCGAATCCAACTCGAGCTTAAACAAGTCGAACCGAGCTTATATATGAAAAAAAAATTCAAGCTGGGCTAAGCATGTATATCAAATTCCTAGCCCAACCCATCTGACCAAAAATAGGTAACTACATGTCGCAGAGAACAAAACCTTACCCAACATCTCAAGCTTTCCACTACAACACGAGTCGTCGTCCTCCGGTTTCGCAGTTTCAGCCAAAACAATGGGAAAACAATTGGGGAGAATCCGTTCGCTTTGTCACGAAGAACTTGGCCTAATCCTCGCCAAGCTCAACGACCCAGGTGACAGAATAGCCTTTTCCCAAGTCTGCAAGGAATGGTTTCAACTCGAGGCTCTACACCGATCATCACTCCGTCTTCTCCGTCACCAATTCCTCCGTCAGGTACTCCCTAGATTCCCCAATTTACTTACATTCCAAACCTCCGATAACATCACCGACCCTGACCTCGAATTCATAGCCCAAACATGTCCCCGCCTCGAGACCATTGACCTTACCACGTCAGATCATAAACCCTTTAATCTCTTGGGGTTTGGTCTCGTGGAGCTAGCAAATAGATGTCCTAAACTATCTAAGGTCTTGCTTAAGAGAAGAAGATCTGTAACTGATTCTGTAATTGTTTCAATCATAAAGTTTGCACCGAATTTGGTACATTTGGATGTGGGAGGTTGTTATACCATATCTGATAGAGGACTTAGAGCAATTGGGTGTTGTGGTTCACTTAGCTATTTGAATTTGGAGTCGTGTGGTTTTACGGATCGTGGGTTGGGTTATCTTGCAAATGGGGCTTGCTCGAAAACGTTGAAAACATTGATACTGGCTTGGTGTAAGGGAATTACTGATGTTGGGGTGTCACGGTTGAAGAAAATGCAATGCTTGGAGTATCTGAGTTTGTGTAACAGTTCGAGGCATAAAATTACTGACATTGGGGGTGTGGCAATCTCGGCTATCAAGACACTTAAGACATTGAACTTGGCTGCGTTGGCCAAACTGTCCAACAGCACGGTTGCTGCATTGGCTGAGAATTGCCCCAACTTGGAGGTGCTTGATGTGAGTGAATGTAGGTTGTTAACTGGAGCTGGTATTCGTTCATTTAGGGGTCATTTGTGCTTGGAAACTATTGTGTTGCATCGTCTTCATCAAGTTAGCGCGTCTGATTTGGAACACTTGGTGCTCGGATGCCTGTCATTGAAGTCCATTCTTGTGCGTGAGGAGAGTTTAAACGAGATATTGCCCCTGATGCAAGAGAGCACTAGAAGATTTGTGAGGATGGGTAGTGACTTGAACTTGGCAAAGGTGGGCTAGAGTTTGGTGCTGCTCTGTTACTTCTGTTCTCAACAACTAGTAAGTTTTTCATTTAGCTAAAGAAGTTCTTCATGCTAATAGTTAGTACTACTTTCAGCCCCGAAGTTTCAAAGACCATACATTAATATGATAATATCTGTATTTACAGGGTTTTCCATATAAGGGTTTCAATTAGTTTATGATCTATGTGTTTCAGCCCACTACTAACAGTTGAGGGAGTTACCTAAGATTTTTAGACACTGGCAATTAGGCTTGTATGCAATGACCTCTTGATGTTTTTAAGAATGGCTCATTGAAATCTTGCTTGCAAACTTAATTGCTAGAGTTCCGACACTGCACATTATCAGATATGATTTTGAGGACTTGAGATTTCACAGTAATCCAGATCAACCTAAGGCCAAAATATTTTTCCATTCTGGAATTGCATTTGATTTGTTTACGAATTTGAGCTCGGGATTTCATTGTTCTAATTTTGTTTCACCTGAGTTCATTTTACTTGGCCAGAGTTCCATGATCACAATGTTTAGAGTTTTAGATAACTACTTGAAGCATCAAACATCAGTGTAAACTTTCAAATGGATCAAGAGTGTTTTGACAAAATTCACAATGGATGTGAACATGGGATAGCAACTTAGCCTAATCCTGAACAAGCTTTGCACTGTGGAAGATAGAAGATCGTTTTGGGAGGTCTGCAATAAGCAATGGCCGAGACTGGTGGAAGTGAACCGATAATCAATTCATCTTCTCCGAGCCGAATATCTTTGTCTGACTACTGTTAAAATCTCCAAAGTTTTTTTTAAACGGGGTTTGGAATCCGGTCTAACTAGGGGGCTCGGGCTCATGTCTGTAGAAATCTGTTAATAAAAAAGTAAAAAATACATAAAAAAGGGGACTAGGCTAAAACCATTCCAGAAACAAACAATATCAAACAAGCAAAATAACATTGACTTGCTTCTTTACCTACCCATAAAAACTGATCGATCTCTCATTATGAAAAACGATAATTTGGAAAACCGAAGTAATCCGTTTATAAAAGCTTATCAAGCTCCGAATGAGGGTTATCATACCAGGTGAATGCAACATTTGTCAACCCTAAAATCGCCATATTGTCAGCTACCATTTTTCCTTCTCTAAAAATATTACTGCAACGAAAATTTATTTGGTGTGTTATAGAAAGACAATTACGCCAACGAAGTCTTAAGTCCCATGGTGGAGAAAAAGACCTCGAACAGAAACATACAACCACACTAGCAGGGTCACTTTCCAACCAAAGATTGAATCACCCTCTAGCGTGAGCAATTTCAATTGTCAAGATAACTGCATAATTTTCAGAATAAAAAAGGAAGAATGACCATTTACACAAAATAAGAAAAGTCAAATCTCAAACCAATGAATTAAAAAGTCAAATGCCCATTCCAATACAAAATATACTTACTAATGACCAAATACACAAATATTTATTAAATTCATAATAAAATAATATTTTTGAGACAATTTTAGCCTTGTTCCATATAAACGGAGAAAAAAAGGAGAGATAGAATATTTTGCTGGAGCATCAACGATCTCTGGTCACCAACCGCCGGACTCTGGTCACCGGACGTCGGAAAATTGCTGGTAGTCGGAATTTCGTCGGATTTTTTTTCTACTAGGGGCAATAAACTTTTACAGAAAGTTTACTGTGCTACATCTACGTCAAATCCAAGCCTACTAACCCCAGTATATTCCAAATTTAAGTCTAATAACTATACTACAGAACCAAATTTACTAACTCCAGTATACTGCAAACCAAATCTAAAAACACACTATATACATCAAAATCAAGTTTACTAACCTCAGTATAGTTCAAAACCAAGTCTACTAACCCCAGTATTTCAGTAAAAGATCTGTATACTGAGGATTGGTGCAATTTCTGGGTATGATATCAAGCTCGCAAGCAAGGTGATTGCAACAAGTGAACCTTAGTGGTTCGGCCGATGCTGCCAGACTCAAATTAGTGTTATGGCTAAAACGAAAGATACAAATTGTCCTAGTATCAGAAGGCTTTGCAGTTACTGTTGGGTTTGTACTTTGAAGCAGCGGTTTAAACTTTAAACTATGAATTTACTTAAAATTGTAATCCAAATGGCTAAAACAGTAATGAGAGAAGTATTCCAGAACTTTTAGCAATGAAAAACGCTAGAATACACATGTAGTACCATACCTTCATACACAGGTATGGTATGTGACATGTGGCAGAGTTTCATTCGCTAAGACAATAGGCCCAACTCGGCCTGAGCACGACCCAATATGTTATAGTTTAAAACCAAGTCTACTGACCCCAGTATTTCATCAAATCCAAATCTACTAACCTCGGTATCGATGTTTCCTAGCGCCGACTTGTAGACGACAAGACCAAATCTAGATTTGACGCTACTCTTCGGACTCAGTGTTGCAGCGACCGGCGAGGACGAGGCGGAGATTAGGTGGAGGGGAGGATGAGGTCGTCAGAGATGGTGGAGGCGAGGATGAGGTCGTCGTAGATGGTGGATACGAAGGATCTATGAGTGACAGTTAGAGAGAGAGGAGATCAGAAGAGAAAAATCAACTTAGATGTGATTAATAAAGTTTACTACCCTTAGTAAACTTTTACTAGGGTAGTAAACTCGAGCAAATGAACAAACTCGAGGCATTAGTAGTAAATCATAAGTTTACTACCCCTAATAAACTTGTACCAGAGGTAGTAAACTTTACCAGAGATAGTAAACTTGCAAAACAATATTTCTAAAGCCCATTATACACATTAAAAATAGTGAAAAATCAACTTATATGTGATTAATAAAGTTTACTACCTTTAGTAAACTTTTACTGGGGTAGTAAATTCGAGCAGATGAACAAACTCGAGGCATTAGTAGTAAATAATAATTTTACTACCCTTAATAAACTTGTACCAGAGGTAGTAAGCTTTACCAAAAATAGTAAACTTGCACAATAGTACATCTAAAGCCCATTATACACATTAAAAATAGTAAAAAATCAACTTAGATATGATTAATAAAGTTTACTACCCTTAGTAAACTTTTACTGAGGTAGTAAACTCGAGCAGATGAGCAAACTCGAGGCATTGGTAGTAAATCATAAGTTTAATACCCCTAATAAACTTGTAGTAGAGGTAGTAAACTTGCAAAATAATATTTTCAATGTCCATTATACACATTAAAACAGTAAAAATAAACTTACATGTAAAAAATAAAGTTTACTACCCTTAGTAAACTTTTACTGGGCTCAAGTCTTCAACGCGGAGTTCCTCAGTCACAACTGCCACTCTCTCGCTGTCACCAGTGCCTCTTTCGTGCTCTTTCACTCCAGCATCTCGACATTGAACCGTTGTGGCATCTGCGTCAGCGACGCGTTGAAGATGAGAGAGAAAGCTCAAACCAGATATGTGATTGAGAGAGAGAACATATGGCGCAACATGGCGGAGGAGAGGATGGTGCACTTGATGGCTTTGCAGGCAGAGGAGATCTAGTGTGGTTGAGTCCAAGTGGAAGAGATCCGGTTTTACAGGTAGATGAGAGCTACTGTGGTCGGTGTCTTCAAGCATGCGTTGCGTCGGTGTCGATGTCGGCAAGGAGAGAGAAAAGTGAGAGATGAGAGAAAGTGAAGAGTTCGATCTGGAATGAGTGGTGGAGGAGAGAGATAGATAGAGTAGGTTATGGGTAAAAAGGTAATCTTAATAAGATTAATTGGAATGAGCAGGTCAAATCTATTTTCATTGTAATAAGCAATCAATCACTATAATTAGTACTATATGGTCAATTACTGATAAAAAGTATTTCAACCAAGAGATTGATAAAAACTCTCTAAAAAACACACGAGACATCACGAAACACAACACCACAAGCTGCTCAACCTGGATTACATTTTGTCAAGCCATCAGTGTTTACCTTGATTAAGCATGGTTGGTTCTACCACAGATCAATGGAGCCGGTTTTTTGCATGAGACATGTGAGGGAGCAAATCTTGAGGTATATAGGCAAAGACCATCATGATTCATCCAGCAAGTCCCCAGCTGGCGAAGGCAAGAACAAGTTTGTGCTGTTCATGTCCAGCAATATGCTTTATCTGCGTGTAGATCTACACGAGTATGAGGCTAGTTAATAATAAAAGTAAGACAAAAAAAGATAGCTTAAGTGCGAGATGAAACTCTTGATATAATTGGATTGAACCATTTAGTTTTTGAAAAATTTCCATTATAGCCTATTCCAATAAAAAGACAGATATATCCTTGGTTATCAATTGTCATCTCTCTCGCTCATCCTTTCTAGTTTTGAACCACTTACCACAAATGGATGTGTATTTATCTACGTTACATAGAAGTGTGGGATTGTCGGCGATTCCGGCTTCTGAAGCAGAATCGTGATGGAAGCGGACGAAATCTCGCTTTCGAAAAAAGTAGAACTGGGAGCGTGGCGGAAGCATGCGGTTCCGTTTTGGAAACGCGAGCTTCCAATCTGTAGGTTGGCATTTTGGCAACCTCCTCTGAATCTTACGCAAATCTCATGCATATATCACACAAACCTCGAAAGACCAAGGTAGCAAAAGCTTCGACATATGGCTATCGAGGCTGTGTTCACCATCGGCATTGCTTAGGCTATCGAAGCTCCAGCCCATCCATGTCTCTCCTGCTGCCTCCATCTCGCCGTAGTCATCTCCGGTCTTGCTTTTGCAGTCGCTCTTGTCTTCATCTCATGATGTTGCAGGGTTCTATACATCGGTAAACGATGGTCGAATTTGAGAAAGTTCTCTTCTTCCTCCTAGTCATCTTCTTAGCGGCGGTTTGCAAGTAGTGTAAAGAGCGAAGAAGATGAGAAGAAGGAGGAAGTGGGTTTTGGAAAAGAGAGTACATGGAGTATCTGGATCTGGTGATTGAACAATCTACTGCATAGATTTCTAGGTTCGAAATCTGGTGATTGAACAATCTACTACTTGCTCAAGCAGTGCCAGGTTCAACATGTTGACCATTGTGTAAATATAGTTCAACTAGGAGTTGGAACATAAATCTTGATATTTTCCTCAAAAAGGGTTTGGAACATAAAACAACGAGGAAGAGAATGTACATTGTTTCCGGGTGGCTCGTGGCCCCTTTGGCGGGTTGCACGGCTCCAGAAATAGCGGACTTCCCTGTACTCCGAGTTTTCCTGTGCAAAGAACAAACACGTCAAAGAGGCGTCCCCGGGTTTACCGAGGGAAGCCACTCCGATGCTTAAGTTAGACACTGTCAGCTAAGCATAAAACTCGGGAATAGTCAAGAAGTTTTATCGTCCCTTTATGGGGAGGCATGTGCCGGTATTTATAGTAGCATTGAAGGCAGCATTCCTGTCCCTTTCCAATGTGGGAGTAGTTTCCCTTGCTTTACTTAGCTTTATGGCGAATTGGGCCCAGACAAAGGGCCCAGACAAAGGGCCCAGAGTGGCTTCACATTTAATTGTAACCCGGTAAAGGGTAGCGGGTCTGCAGCGCCCTGAGCTGGAGCCTAAGTATTTGTCTTTGCTTTTGTAGTGTAGTGTGTTTTGTAGCGGTTTACTGCTCTTGTAATTGACCTCTTTGAAGTAATCAAGCTTTTCCTTCGCTCTTGTGAAATAACACGGTAACTTGATGCGTATAAAAATTTACACATAATGCCGGTTTGATATGTAAATAAAGATAGTGCCGCTAGGGTATACGGGTCCGTTAGGACTTCCATGGGCCGCGAAGGTCTTGCGGGAGAATGTCTTTCTATAACACGGGTTTTTTTCCCTGTAAAATAACACGTTAAACTGACGCATAATTTGCAAGTGTTGACAAAATATACACATATAGTGCCGGTTCGGCATGTGAATAAAAATAGGCCCGCTAAGGCTTTACGGGTCCGTCAGGACTTCCAACCCGGTGCATAACCTGCAAGTGTTGACATTTCACATATAATGCCGGTTTGGCATATAAATAAAAATAGTGCCGCTAGGGCTTTACGGGTTCATAAGGACTTTCAACCCGATGCATAACCTGCAAGTGGTGACAAAATTTGCACATATAATGGTGGTTTGGCATGTAAATAAAAATGGTGCCGCTAGGGCTTTACGGGTCCGTTAGGACCTCCATGGGCCGCTAGGGCTTTTCAGGGGGGGTGTCATTCTATAACACTCGTTCCCTGTAAAATAACAAGTTGAGTTGATGCATATCTTTATTTTTGTAGCGGCTTTCTGCCTTGTAGCTGACTTTCGAATAAAAGCATTCAAGCTGTTGGCATAATTTTTCCTGTCAAATAACACGGTAATGTGATGCATAATATACAAAAAATTACGCATATTGCCGGTTTGGCACATTTTATGTGATTAAATAAAAATAGGACCGCTAAGGTATACTTGTCCATAAGGACTTTCAAGGGCCGCCACGGCTTTACGGGTCTGTTAGGACTTCCAACCCGATGCATAACGGGTTCATAAGGACTTTCAACCCGATGCATAACCTGCAAGTGTTGACAAAATTCACACATAGTGCCGGGTTGGCCTATTAACATTATAAAGTGAAAATAGGGCCGGTAAGGCTTTACGGGTCCGTTAGGACTTCCAAGGGCTTCCTGCCAAATAACACGGTAATCTGATGCAAAATATGCAAATGTGATAAAATTTACACATATAATGCCGGTTTGGCATGTAAGTAAAAATAGTGCCACTAGGGCTGTATGGGTCCGTTAAGACTTTCAAAGACTGAAATAAGGCCGTGAAAGGCTTGCAATATTTCAAGTTATGGAGATTACCAGAGATTTGTCGGAGCTTGCCGAGTTTTGACCATGAAATAAGGCCGTGAAAGGCTTGCAATATTTCATGTCAAATGGAGATTACCGGAGATTATCGGAGATTTATCGGAGCTTGGCGAGTTTTGACCATGAAATAAGGCCGTGAAAGGCTTGCAATATTTCATGTCAAATGGAGATTACCAGAGATTATCGGAGATTTATCGGAGCTTGCCAAGTTTTGACCATGAAATAAGGCCGTGAAAGGCTTGCAATATTTCATGTCAAATGGAGATTATCAGAGATTTATCGGAGCTTGCCAAGTTTTGATCATGAAATAAGGCCGTGAAAGGCTTGCAATATTTCATGTCAAATGGAGATTATCGGAGATTATCGGAGATTTATCGGAGCTTGCCAAGTTTTGACCATGAAATAAGGCCGTGAAAGGCTTGCAATATTTCATGTCAAATGGAGATCGCCTGCATTCACTCAACAAACTGATTGATAGACATAACCCGGGCGGGTTTTATGTGGGCCTGAAAGGCTTTATATATATAACATCGAAATATAATAAACTTGGATAGTTGTAGATAACTTGGTACCTATTAACTTGGTACCGGTTTCCATAACCCGGAGGACTCCCTTCTGGGGTTATCACATCAGCGAGTCTGGCTGACGTCTCATTGGCATTTCCATCATCGTTCTTTAAAATATTAAGCGAGAGGGTCCTGAGTTCAGCTCTCAACGAGAGCACCAATTGTTTCCGGGTGGCTCGTGGCCCCTTTGGCGGGTTGCACGGCTCCAGAAATAGCGGACTTCCCTGTACTCCGAGTTTTCCTGTGCAAAGAACAAACACGTCAAAGAGGCGTCCCCGGGTTTACCGAGGGAAGCCACTCCGATGCTTAAGTTAGACACTGTCAGCTAAGCATAAAACTCGGGAATAGTCAAGAAGTTTTATCGTCCCTTTATGGGGAGGCATGTGCCGGTATTTATAGTAGCATTGAAGGCAACATTCCTGTCCCTTTCCAATGTGGGAGTAGTTTCCCTTGCTTTACTTAGCTTTATGGCGAATTGGGCCCAGACAAAGGGCCCAGACAAAGGGCCCAGAGTGGCTTCACATTTAATTGTAACCCGGTAAAGGTGAAATATTAGGTTCCACCTATAAACATACATAATCAAAATGAGTTGGGCCGGTTCATTATGGGATCATCCTATTCCGAACCAGGGAAGGAGTAGTCCAATACCCTGCGAGAGAGGGAGAAGGCTTCATTCCCTTATAAATACACGAGAACAATACCAAAACGAAGCCCATGTCTCCCAAAAACAACACCAAAACGAAGCCCATGTCTCCCAAAAACAATCTTGTTAACCTGGCGAGGGAAGGCCTTCGACGCTGCCGTCAACCACCGCCGCTTAAGAAATCTGACAAGAAGAAGAAGAAGAAGAAGAAGTTGAAGCTGAATGAATCGGAGGCGAATAAGACGCTGTACATATGTTACCACGAAGAGTACCACCCTGTAGACCAAAACCGGATCTCTTATGTTGTCCGTTCCATCAAAGTCTCCGATCTCTTGTCCTCCTCATCAGATTCTGTTTTGCCATTAACGCAGGTCGCTTCTATGACCGGGGATGACCTCCCCGGCTATATGGGTTGCGGTGTGTTGGGCTCCCAAATTTTATTCGCCGGCGGCAAGACACCCGCTCTCTGTTTCGGTCCACCTCCTACTTGGCAAAAAGATGTTTACGTCTTCGAAACCAAGCAGCCTGCTGGTGACATCCGGAAGATGGATGCTAAATTGCTTCAAGCCAAGCATTTTCCTGCTTTGTTTGAGGTGGGAGGCAAGCTTCATGCTCTCTCGTATAAGCTTGTCTCGGATCCTCCCTCATTTGAGGTATTCGATCCCGAAATGGGGACTTGGTCTGCTCTGCCAGAGCCTCCATTCTTCCGACGAGGTGGTGGCCTCTTGTCTTATGCAATCACTGGCACCAAGATGTTTGTGTCTCAGGATAAATATCCTGTCTTCTGCTTCGATTTAGCTCACCCAGACAGAAAATGGAGGTTAGTCCCTTCCATGTGCCAGCGCGGCCCTTTTCCTTTTGTTAACAGAGCTCTGGTCCTGGACCTCCCTGGTGACCATAACAAGAAGTTAATGTTTGCCTACGCGTATCAACGTCCTTGGTGTCTAGGAGTTTATATTATGTTCTTAGATGAAAACCAAGAATCTATCACAAAAATTGCTGATTTAGAGCTGCC
Organism: Comarum palustre; assembly: GCA_951800085.1. Classification (NCBI taxonomy): domain Eukaryota; kingdom Viridiplantae; phylum Streptophyta; class Magnoliopsida; order Rosales; family Rosaceae; genus Comarum; species Comarum palustre. The sequence goes on from OX637579.1 coordinate 24,830,223, forward strand.
AATGTTGCCTGAGGAATTTGAATCCCCACAAAGATGTTACATCCTCCATATAGGAGGCCAAAAAGCCTGCCTTGCAGCTCCTGGAATGAATCTCCGAAAGGGACATGATTATCAAGTAGCGGGTGGGAGTCATAAGACTCGGGGGGTTGTCATTCCATTTCAGTTTCAAGTTGATGTCACCAAGATTGACAAGGACGCCAAGAATTGTTTGACTCTCCAGTTCATGCCTACTCGTATCATCGAATTCTATACCACCCCATCCACTTATACTGGTCCTGGAGTTGATGGTTGCTTTGTGCTGTAATTGCATTTCCATGCATCCTCGATATGTCTCTCTGTCTTTTCTGTATTTGTATTGTTTGTGACCCCGTCTGATTGTTCTGTATTATTTTTCAAGTATCGTATGCGCTGCGAGTGTAATTTGCGTCGTTTTTTCTATACCTGTAGTTTGTATATCTGGTGCACAATATGGTTGGCTATCTTAATAATACGTCTTGTGTAGTGATTTTAGGAAATAATAATTATTCAACTATATAGACAATATACAGACATGTTATGTATATCTGTTCTTGCAGACGCTTGAGTGCTGTATTACAAGCAATCCGTGCCAACTGAATAATGAGGTTGATCGGAAGTTTGAAGGCTTTCGTATACAGTGTTGATTGTGTTCCTATTCCTGATCTGCTAAATGGAGACCGACTTAAATGAGGGGGGCTAGCAGATGCCGTCCATAATGAGGGTCACCAGTCTTCCTGTTGCCACTGCAGGTGTCTTCTTACAGCAAGCAATATGTATGGCACCTGCAATTTTGTTTGGCTTGCTGATGAAGTGATTTGTTTTCATATAATGATAAAAGATCTGTATACTGAGGATTGGTGCAATTGCCGGGTATGATATCAAGCTCGCAAGCAAGGTGATTGCAACAAGTGAACCTTAGTGGTTCGGCCGATGCTGCCAGACTCAAATTAGTGTTATGGCTAAAACGAAAGATACAAATTGTCCTAGTATCAGAAGGCTTTGCAGTTACTGTTGGGTTTGTACTTTGAAGCAGCGGTTTAAACTTTAAACTATGAATTTACTTAAAATTGTAATCCAAATGGCTACAACAGTAATGAGAGAAGTATTCCAGAACTTTTAGGAATGAAAAACGCTAGAATACACAGGTAGTACCATACCTTCATACACAGGGATGGTATGTGACACGTGGTAGAGTTTCATTCACTGAGACAATTGGTCCGACTCGGCCCGAGTACGACCTAATATGTTATAGTTCAAAATCATGTCTACTAACCCTAATATTGATGTTCCCTCGCTGTCACCAGCGCATCTTACAGTTTCATTCACTAACCCCAATATTGATGTTATGTGACACGTGGATGGTATGTGACACGTGGTAGAGTTTCATTCACTAACCCCAATATTGATGTTTCCTAGCGCCGGCTTGTAGACGACAAGACCAAATCTGGATTTGACGCTACTCTTCGGACTCAGTGTTGCAGTGACCGGTGAGGACAAGGCGGAGATTAGGTGGATGTGAGGATGAGGTTGTCGGAGATGGTGGAGATGAAGGATCTGTGAGTGACAGTTAGAAAGAGAGGAGATCAGAAGAGAATAATCAACTTAGATGTGATTAATAAAGTTTACTACCCTTAGTAAACTTTTACTGGGGTAGTAAACTCGAGCAAATTAACAAACTCGAGGCATTGGTAGTAAATCATAAGTTTACTATCCTTAATAAATTTGTACCGGAGGTAGTAAACTTGCAAAACAGTATCTCTAAAACCCATTATATACATTAAAAATAGTGAAAAATCAACTTAGATGTGATTAATAAAGTTTACTACCCTTAGTAAACTTTTACTGGGGTAGTAAATTCGAGCAGATGAACAAACTCGAGGCATTGGTAATAAATCATAAGTTTACTACCTTTAATAAACTTGTACAAGAGGTAGTAAACTTTATCAAAGATAGTAAACTTGCAAAACAGTATCTCTAAAGCCCATTATACACATTAAAAATAGTGAAAAATCAACTTAGATGTGATTAATAAAGTTTACTACCCTTAGTAAACTTTTACTGGGGTAATAAACTCGAGCAGATGAACAAACTCGGGACATTGGTAGTAAATCATAAGTTTACTATCCCTAATAAACTTGTACCAGAGGCAGTAAACTTGCAAAACAGTATCTCCAATGCCCATTATACACATTAAAACAATGAAAAAATAATCTTACATACAAAAAATAAAGTTTACAACCCTTAGTAAACTTTTACTGGGCTCAAGTCTTCAACCCGGAGTTCCTCAGTCACAACTGCCACTCCCTCGCTGTCACCAGCGCCTCTTTCGTGCTCTTTCACTCCAGCATCTCGACGTTGAACCGTTGTGGCATCTGCGTCAGCGACGCGTTGAAAATGAGAGAGAAAGCTCAAACCAGATATGTGATTGAGAGAGAAAACATATGGCGCAACATGGCGGATGAGAGGATGGCGCACTCGACGGCTTTGCAGACAGAGGAGATCTAGTGTGGTCGAGTCTAAGTGGAAGAGATCCGGCTTTACAGGCAGAGGAGAGCTATTGCGGTAGGGCCTCGTCAAGCATGCGTCGCGTCGGTGTCGACGTCGGAAAGGAGAGAGAAAAGTGAGAGATGAGAGAAAGTGAAGAGTTCGATCTGGAATAAGTGGTGGTGGAGAGAGGTAGAGTATGTTAGGAGCAAAAAGGTAATCTCAATAAGATTAATTGGAATGAGCAGGTCAAATCTATTTTCATTGGAATAAGCAATCAATCCCTATAATTAGTACTATATGGTCAATTATTGATAAAAAAAGTATTTCAACCAAGAGATTGACAAAAACTAACTCCCTAAAAAACCACACGAGGCATCACGAAACACACCACCACAAGCTGCTGGACCTAGATTACATTTTGTCAAGCCATCAGTTCAGCATGTCTTATGGCAAAATCTCCAAAGTTAGTTACATTCAAACATCCGTATACATATATATCTCAAATTCTGTCTAAACTTGTCTTCAAACTCTGTCATCAATTGTTTGAAACAATTTACATCCTTAAACAAAATGTTCATAGTTGTTTTCGGCAGAGAAACTTCGTCAATAATATAGAATGTCACAAAGATTTTAGGGGCAATGTTACTCACTGTAGACTTCAAAACTGTAAGTCCGTACTGGGAGTGTTGGGTTGGGGCGAAAAGAGATCCGACTCTAAACAAGACGCAAAAACTTAGATTTTTACCAAGACCGAACGATAAATGTATCATGTCTTGCACGACTCAAACAGCGTACTCGTAAAATCTAAGCAAGCGCTAACATTTGATTTTTTTTATGAACAATATTATGAATTATGAAAGAGCAGTTGTCACACTGAAACAAAGTTTTGCAGAAGAAGGTTAATTTTATGCTTGAAAGCAGCTGAATCATCAGTAATTTGAAACAGAAACTAACAAGAGCAGACAAAGACTTATCCCACCAAATACACAGCCACAAACTGGTAGTACCTGTTCTGCTGTTTATTTACAAGAGAAATCCATCTAAAGTTCACCATTGTACATTGTTCGTAGCATGCGGGTTTCAATATCCTGGAATATTTCTTCATCAACTCCAAGGGAAGTCAGCTCTCAATCCCCAATCCTTTTCTCACCGATAGTCTTCTACTTTCTACTACCAATCTCAGTCTCTCTTCAAGAGTTTGCTTCTGTGTGGCTTGGTGTTTTACTAGCTTCAAGTTTGAACCCACGAAGTTAGAACAATGAGAAAAGGCTGGACTTTCCTTACCCAACTTCACTCTTTAGCTGGCCCTGTGTTTCAGCTGCTTTACCCTTTTATGCATCAGTGATGGCCATAGAGACCACATCAAAGCTAGATGATGAGCAGTGGCTTGCTTATAGGATTATTTACTCTTTCCTCACTGTATTGGAGATGGTTATCCAACCTGCTTTAGAATGGTTACCGATTTGGTATGAGGTGAAGCTTGTGTTTGTGGAATGGTTGGTTCTACCACAGTTCAATGGAGCCGCTTTTTTGTATGACATATGTGAGGGAGCAAATCCTGAGGTATCTATAAGACCATCATGATTCATCCAGCAAGTCCCCAACTGGCGAAGGCAAGAACAAGTTTGTGCTGTTCATGTCCCCCAAGAATGGTGAGCCAAGAAGCTTACTAAAAGAAAGCAGAGAAGGACATCCACTTCATCAATCTTCTAATTTCGGCCTTTCCCTTAACCAGTTTGAGGCATTTCAGTTGTGACTACCTTGGTAATTGGTATTACTGTTAGTTGAGCCTCATCTAGACATCTATCAGTAGACTCTTATTAGTTTGTAATGCGATGATAATTCACTACCAAGTCACCAACTGATCATAAGGAAAAAAAAGTAACACAAGTGACAAACACAACTTACTACAACAATAAACATTGAAGCATACCGCCTGTAAACAGTTTTATAATTCCAGTGCTCGACAAATGAACACTGCACCAAAGAAACAGAAAATACACACAGCAACAATAAACAGGCATGACTGCTGCACATCATACACAAGCACACTTAATGATATAAACCAAAGAACAAACAGAAAAGGCATGATTGTGTTTTATACACTTGAGAAGTTATGATGCACAACTCCAAGTCTATGAACAGACCCAGACAATCGCCACAGACATGTAACGCAAAGAAACAACTAGAACACAAGTAACAAACTGCCACATATGATACAAACTTCTAAAAGAGCTAGTGGCAGTTGACATTAACAACAGTACATCCTAATCATGGGATCATGTAGCAACTGTCTAACATTCATAAAGTTGCAGGACACAATTCATACTCAATCAACCAAGCAATTTTACGTAACAGTTACAAACCAGGTTTGGAGGTAAAGTTTATAGTACTCACGATTAATGGAATAGAGAGAATGAGTAAGGTATATAGTACTCATGATTAATGGAATAGAGAGAATGAGTAAGGTATATATTGAACTCGTAAAATGGTGGTCCATGGTCAGATTGCAAGCTCACAGCCTTCATCAATCTTCATTGATCCCTTTGTCATCCTTGTCATCTTGTGATGGATTCCAGCGGTCAGGTCCTTGGTCTTCATAGAATTTCCGACTGTTTCTGAAGTTTAAATTGACCCTGCATTCGTAGAGAAAGTCGTAGAGATCGCCAAAAATGTGTGGAAAGACATTGAAGACCACCTCTCCAACTTGCTTGCTGTCCAAGGTGCCTTGAAAAGTAGGGTGAACCTTCCTGTAGATCTGATGAAAGTGAGTGATGAAGTTACGCACCAAATCAGCTTCTGAGGTCAGATCATCTTGGTAAACCTTTCTTTGGACATTGGCTCGGTATTCATAGGCCTCTTTTGCATATGGATTCTGTAGGCAAGTGCTTTCCAAATCAATAATTCGCTGCCTGTTATACCTTTTTGTGACCCAATCTTGGTAAGCCCATTCCCAACCACACGGTGTACCTTCGTATTCAACTTTCTTCATGTTCCGAAGTTGTGAAACTGCATCTGCTGGTAAGGCAGTGATGTTTTCATGACTTTGGACTAGCCTGTGGTAGTATAGATTTTGAAAATCCAATCTGTGTTCAAACAAAACAGAAATAGATTGAATAGCATCAAGAACAAACGAATACCATAACATAATAATCTTTTGGAACCTAAGAACCAAAGTTTCAATTTGAGAAATTCGGATGCTTACAGATTCAAATCAGGGTCGGAGAGCTTCTTAATAAAATCTTGTAAGACTGCATTCTCCTCATTCTCTGCTTCCGAACCGAACAAAAGAAGGATGAAGTCAAGAAACTTTAGTGCGTAATTGATGCAAGGACCAGAGTAGTGGATTGGTTTTGGGAGGATTGGCTTGTTATCACGAAGCTTGACTGTGTTGAAGTCGAGGGTGGGAAGATGTCTCCAATGCGCCCATCTGCAGGCCACCTCGTCAATCAGTTCCCTGCAAGCAAAAAGAATCCTAGAACAATGAAACCAAAAGCATCCCCATAACTTACACAAAACTAAGGCCCAGAACAATCAAAGCCATAACTTGTACAGAAAAAACGTAAGGAAAGCCCGTAACAATCAAAACAAAAGCATTGCCATAAACTTACACAAAACAAAAAGAATGCAATTTCATATACCTCAATAACTCCTGCAGTTCAGAATGGGCTTGAAGCCAAAGAGTCTCGCCTGAGTCGTTGGTGATGGGAGTGAACTTCTGGTCAAGGGTTTCAAGAATCTCTTCTATACGTTGATCGCTCAGACGCCCCTTCTTCTTCTTCTCAACCCTCAGCCGTTCTTGCACCAAAGACTTCATCTTTCGCTCCAGTCTCTTTAAGTCTTTCTTCACCTTCTCGTATTTTCTCTTCAGCGCCATCATCTTTGAACCACGCCTAGAAGACTCGGATGTGGAAGAATCTGAATTCGCAGATGAAGATCGTGGAGATCGGTGACGTTTCGCCATGCTGACTTGCTGGAAACAACAGGGATGCGATTGGGCAACGAATTGGTTTCTGGAAACAACTAGGATGCGATTTCTCAGAGATTGAAATTTAGGGTTTATGATTTGGGGTTTTTTTAGCAAAGATGATTTGGGGGTTTTTGGCACCTGTCCTTATAAACGCTCCTTCCTCCTCCAACGGTCCGATTTGGCCTCTCCGCAAATTTTCAAAATTTATTTAATATTTTTTTAACATCAATAAGGCTTAAGCTTTTCGCCACCGACGTTCGGTCTTCGGTTTGTTTAGATTCTTTATTATATGATATCACATTATCTTCTTTAAAAGTTTTTAAAACATAAATAAATCCACTCGTGTTATTGTTAAACAAATAAGAACAATTTTTAACAAATAAGGATATTTTTTCTTTATCTTTCATGTATCATGAGTTAATTTCAGTAGAAGTAGTAGCAGAGGTTAACATCTCAATAGAAGTAGTATAGATGTTAGCATCCCAATTATAGTGTAAGTTTGGGATATGAGATATGTTGGATACCACTTTTTTCCTTCAAATTTGAAGCTCTTTTAGATTATAGTGCAAATTTGCCTTTGAAGGAGGAGAAAACGCATACAAGAGAAGCAATATGCTTTATCAGCATGTAGATGCACGAGTATGAGGCTAGTTAATAATAAAAGCAAGACAAAAAAGATAGCTTAAGTGCGAGATGAAGCTCTTGATATAATTGGATTGAACCATTTAGTTTTTGGAAAATATCCATTATAGCCTATTCTAATAAAAATACAAATATATCATTGGTTATCAATTGCCATCTCTCTAGCTCATCCCTTCTAGTTTTGAACCACTTGCCATCTCTCTAATTTCTAGATCCATCTTCACAATTGAACACTAAATCTAATTCCCTTCCACCTCTTCACAATCGATTTGATTATGGAGGACGACGCAATCGATATCTTCAGATCTAATCTATGCAGATAACAGAGGCGCTGGTGGAGGCGTCATTGTCAAATGTATGGAGTCGTCGTCATAGATCAACTATGTTGTCAGGCGGAGACTTCGTGTGTTGAGTGATAGTCGCATATTTATGCGTATTTATCGTGTTTAATTGAACTATTACACTTGGATTATTGCTATTAATTGAGTGATTTAATTAATGTTTATTGTTTTATTAGGTTTTGTGGAGAAATAAAGAAAAGAAGAAATAAAAAGGATTCCTAGTGCCATAAGGAAGGGGAGACCAAGAGGAGTATAAAAGGACTCTAGGGTTTTCTAATAAGGGAGAGTTCGACAAAAAAATATAGAGGAGGCAGAAGAGTTGGCGAGAAAAAGAGAAGGAAAAGAAAAGGGCAGCAGCTGTGCACCCAGCGAGCACCAGCGTGCGCCCAGCGAGCACCAGCGTGCGCCCAGACGTGCACCTCACGCGCACCAGCGTGCACCAGCGCGCACCCAGCTGTGCACCCAGACGTGCACCAGCGGCAGCAGGGCTGTGCACCGGTTCTTCTTCTCCTTTAATTTCATCTTCCATGTATTCTCTGATGTTCTTATTCAAGATTATGTGTAGCTAAACTCCTTAATAGTTAGGGGCTGATCAAAGCCCTAGATATGTCTTTGATTTCAAACCCCAATTGATTCATATAATTTTTAGATGAGAATTTCTTCACTGATTGCTCATTGATAATTCTGTTGCATGTTTCATTGGGTCGACACTTTGATGCATGTTTTAGGGTTTATTATTTTGAATGTGTTTATGACCGACATATCGTTGCACATTCTATGAGAAATAACATGTTCCTTGCAGGTACTTGTGTGAAGTGATTCCTTGGTAATCTAAGGCTACCGACATTGACCTTAGATTCCTTGTTGTTACTCAAACGTTCTTAGAACTTCATGATTTCAGTTATTTTGGTCTAGATACCGACATTTCATAGATCAATTAATTGAGAATATAGTTAAGTCGATAACGACATTTCACTTAACATGGCAAGTAAGAGAATGTAATACGGTTAATGACCTAACGACATTGGCTTGACTGTGAGTGCATTCATTTATAATCTTTGACATTGTTTTGGGGTGATTGAAGCATATCTAGTGGTGGAGAGAAGTTTCTAGCTATTGTTCCTCTCATATTTGCATCCATATTTATCTTCTTTCATATTCTGTTTTCAGCAGTACTTATGTTTTGTTTATTTTTGTTCACTGATCAAACCAACTCCGATTACCCTAAAAATTTGTGTGGTAGTCCGCCACTGTGTCTAGTTAGTGTGTATTTAATTTCGTAATTTTTGGTTGAGTCTAGATTAGCTAATTAATTAGGTTTCTGCTCGTTGGTCGAGCCTGCCAGATTTATAGTTTCTGCATTTGTTTGTGTTTCTTGTGTCTTTAAGTCTTAGTTTCACCAATCCTCTGCGGGTAATGACCCCTATTTGCCATTTACTACATTGACATAATTGATTTGATAATAGGGTATCTTTGTTAGGTGCGTTTGACACCTATCAAATTTTGGCGCCGTGTCGCCGGGGATTGTTTAATTCTAAGTCTTAATATTGTCTTCTGTTTTTAGTTTAAATTTCTTTTTATTTTTCTTTCTGAGTCTTACATTCTTTACTGTGTGCAGAAGCTTCTTGTATACATTTTTGAGGCAATGAAACATACAGGTAATGTTTGTGATTATTCTTGTTATTCTGTTGATGCATTTGATGGTTTCATGCAGGAATACATCCAATACTCCCTTGAGAATGATGCTTTGAAAATGGCTATATATGTTGGCGGTGAAGATGTTCCAGCAACTCCAGTTCGACAAATCAAGAGAACCTCTCAACAGGTTGAAATTGACAGGATAAGAGAGGAGCTGGACGAGCTTGAGGAACTACTCGAGTACAAACCTTCAAGTGTGGGGTTTGAGGATGATGATTGTCTCAGGATTGATTCCTTTCAGGATCTGGCCATGGAAGATGCATTTTATGAAATGATTGCTGAACTAGAATCCCGACCATTTGTACCAACGGGTAAGGGTACTAAACCAATTCTTTTACCAGTTTCTGATGATGTTCTTTGCCCTTCCATTGAGGTAGCCCCTGAACTTGAACTTAAACCATTGCCTGAGCATTTGAAGTATACATTCTTGGAAGCTGGTGACACTTTGCCAGTTATTATTTCCTCAAAGCTAACCAAATTGCAGGAAGAGAAATTGTTAACTGTTCTCAGGGAACACAAAGCAGCAATTGGATGGACCATAGCAGATATTAAGGGCATCTGCCCTACACTTTGCACTCATAGGATACATCTTGAAGAGGGAGCTAAGCCCACAAGGCAAGCTCAACGCCGCCTTAACCCTCCGATGATGGATGTTGTGAAGAAGGAGGTCATCAAGCTTCGGGACGCAGGTATCATATATGCTATCTCTGACAGTAAATGGGTGAGTCCTGTGCAGGTTGTTCCAAAGCGTTCTGGCATCACAGTTGTGAAGATTGATGAGAATGTGATGGTGCCGCAAAGGACCCAAACCGGATGGAGAGTTTGCATTGATTATCATAAACTAAATACAACCACACGTAAGGATCATTTTCCTTTACCTTTTATTGATCAAATGCTGGAGCGTCTTGCAGGTCATGCTTTCTATTGCTTTTTGGATGGTTATTCGGGTTATAACCAAATTGCCATCCATCGAGATGATCAAGAGAAGACTACCTTCACTTGTCCTTTTGGCACTTTTGCCTATAGACGGATGCCCTTTGGGCTATGCAATGCCCCAGCGACATTTCAGAGATGTATGATGAGCATATTTTCAGACATGGTTGAGAAGATCATTGAGGTATTTATGGATGATTTTTCTGTTTTTGGTGATTCTTTTGACATGTGTCTTCATCATTTATCTATGGTTTTGAAACGTTGTGTTGAGACTAACCTTGTTTTGAATTGGGAAAAATGTCATTTTATGGTAGAACAAGGTATAGTTTTGGGACATGTGATATCTGACAGGGGGATTGAGGTTGATAAAGCTAAGGTTGATATTGTGCGTACTTTACCTCCTCCTTCCACTGTGAAGGAGGTGAGATCTTTTCTTGGACATGCAGGATTTTATCGCAGGTTTATCAAGGACTTTTCTAAGATAGCCCGACCATTATGTGCACTGCTCCAGAAAGATGTAGCTTTCAACTTCACAGATGAGTGCTTGAAGGCATTCAACAAGCTCAAGAACCTTCTCACAACTGCACCCATCATACAGGCACCTGATTGGAACTTACCTTTTGAATTAATGTGTGATGCTTCTGATTATGCGGTTGGTGCTGTTTTAGGTCAACGTCCAGCTAAGTTGCCGCATGTCATCTATTATGCTTCCAGGACTTTAAATGATGCACAGTTAAATTACTCAACTACAGAAAAGGAACTCTTAGCTGTGGTCTTTGCTTTAGAAAAGTTTAGGTCTTACTTGTTAGGGACTAAAGTTATTGTTTACTCTGACCATGCTGCTTTGAGATACTTGATGACTAAACAGGATGCAAAACCCAGGTTGATTAGATGGATGTTGCTACTTCAGGAATTTGATATTGAGATCAAAGACAAGAAAGGCACTGAGAATGTGGTGGCAGATCACCTGAGCAGGATCACGCATGGTTCTAACACAGAGGATGACTTCTTGCCTCTACGTGATAGCTTCCCGGATGAGCAACTTTTTGCTCTCAACATTTCTGAGCCTTGGTATGCAGATATAGTTAACTACCTTGTGTTAGGAAGAGTACCAAATGACTACAGTAGAGCTCAGAAGGACAAGTTGGTGAAGTCATCTAAGTATTATGTGTGGGATGAGCCTTATCTATGGAAACATTGTCCAGATTTGTTGATAAGAAGGTGCGTTCCCGAAACTGAATTTCAATCTATACTCACTTTTTGTCACTCATATGTAGAGGGAGGTCACTTTGCTGGAAAGAAGACTGCAATGAAGGTTCTTGAAAGTGGCTTCTTCTGGCCAACTTTGTTCAAAGATGCGCATGAGTTCCATAAATCATGTGTCAGATGTCAGCTCACAGGTAACTTAGGTCCTAGAGATCAGATGCCCCAGCACCCAATATTTGTTGTTGAGATTTTTGATGTGTGGGGTATTGACTTTATGGGTCCTTTTCCTAGCTCTCAGCAAAATATTTATATTCTACTTGCAGTTGATTATGTTTCAAAGTGGGTGGAGGCAGTGGCCACTCGTACTAACGATGCTGCTGTTGTTCTGAAATTTTTGAAATCACTGTTTGTTAGATTTGGCACTCCCAGGTACATCATCAGTGATGGAGGTTCTCACTTTTGTAACAAGTCTTTTGCAGCTTTGCTCAGGAAATTTAATGTTCATCATAAGGTGACAACACCTTATCATCCTCAGACGAGCGGGCAGGTAGAAGTATCCAACAGGGAGATAAAACAAATTTTGGAGAAGACTGTTGGACCAACCCGGAAAGATTGGAGTCAACGCTTAGACGAGGCGTTGTGGGCATACAGGACAGCATACAAGACACCGATTGGGATGTCTCCTTATCGAATGGTCTATGGAAAAGGCTGTCATCTTCCGGTGGAGCTTGAACACAAAGCATATTGGGCTATTAAGCGGTTTAACTTTGATATTGATGATGCAGGTGTTCATAGGAAGTTACAACTGAATGAACTAGATGAGATTCGAAACAATGCCTATGAGTCCAGTCGAATCTACAAGGAGAAAACCAAGATGTTTCATGATAAGATGATTAAGAGCAAATCTTTTGTTGTTGGACAAAAAGTCTTGCTTTTCAATTCGCGTTTACGATTATTCCCAGGTAAACTTCGTTCTAGGTGGAGTGGGCCTTTTGTTATACTTAATGTGTTTGCTCATGGTGCAGTAGAGGTGAAAAATCCGAAGAATGGGAACACGTTCAAAGTGAACGGACATAGGCTCAAACCGTTTTATGAGCCTGCAGAGGTGCGAGATGTGGAAGAAGTACATTTCCGCGATCCAGTGCCGCTGGAGCAATGATGATGAATACCGTCTGGCTGACGACGTTAAACTTAGCGCTACTTGGGAGGCAACCCATGTTGATGGAGAAGCTTGGATTCCAGATTTGCATTCTTAATTTTTTTTCTCCTTTGTTAATTTTCTCCATGTTTTGTGTGTTTTGCGATGTCATATGTATTCTGCTTCATACTTGTTTGATGTATTGCATGCTTTACTTTTGTTTTACATTGAGGACAATGCAAATTTCAAGTGTGGGGTGGGTTTATATGATATCTTTAGCGTCTATGTTTAGATTTGTGATTTTTGAGTTTTAAAAAAAAAACAAAACAAAACAAAAAACTGTTTTTAGTCTTGTTTGAGTCTTAGAGCCCTTAACTAGTCTATGATGTGCTTATATCTTCTGAAATTGTGACTAAGAGATGATTATGTGACTTGAGTTTCTTTGGTTAATTTTGATATATGATGCATATGCGAATGTGTAGTGGATATAGAAATAAGTTAACATGGTACAAATTATGAGCATGCTTGGACATTGTTGAGATTCATTTAACCTGTGAGATTTTGAGCCTTTATGTGAAATACATGCTTTCATTGTTGAGTGTCAATTGCTTGCCGCAGATTAAGTTAATGGACTCTAGATATAACTAGAACTTGCTCTTGTACTTTTCAAAGCTTTTAGTCAATACATGTTCTGATTGAGGAAGGGATAAAGGCATTTAGGATTTATCATCATTGCCATATATAACCGGTGTCCTATATTTTTGCACACAAGTTGTGCACCCATTAGTTAACCACTTTGAGCTTACATTATAGCCTTTTTGTCATCACCCGCATAACCTTAACCTTGAACCTTAGAATAGTTATATCTCTACCTTTGTTCTTGAACTTAGTAGAGCTATACATGAGACATATATACATGAAGACCAAGGTGAAAGTGTGTGAAGGTGATACCAAGAAATAAGTGTGGGGTATCAAGCTAATGTGTTGTGATAAAAAAATAAAAATGAAACGAAAGAAAAGAAAAAAAATCAGTTCTTTGTGATGTCTAGCTTGATACCCATGATTGACTGTTGACAAAAAGAATGACGTGAAGACCCAACAAGATGAAATCTGGTCACAATGGTGACACATTTGAATTCAACGATTAGAAAGCTCCATGGTTGTAAACCTGAGAAAGTCTCTTATTTGGTGCTCTACTAGGTTCTAGAATTTGTGTTTGAATTCCATATCCTTTTTATTCTCTAAACCTATGAGCCTAGCCCCACTACAACCTATGAAGACCTTTTTGATCCTCAAGATGGCAGTCTTTGATCTGTGGAGATAAGTCACAAGAGTTGAGCATATGGTTCGGTCTATTTGGCAAGTAATTGAATTGAGTGATACCTTAAACACATTTTGAGTGAAACACTTCTGAGAGTATATCTATGTGAGGTTGAATCTTGACTTGTTCATTGCATGCTAAACTCTTTATTCACCGCGATTATGTCTGTGTCCTACATGTTACATGTGTGTCATGCATTGGAATTAACTTCCGAAACTTTGTGGAAACATATTAATCTTGGTGTTACAACTGTAGGGAGATTGCTGAGACAAAGTGTTGAGGGCATTAGAGTCTTGTTGTTGGTGTTTTGTTGAGTCTTAGTTTAGTGTTTTGCTCGAGGACTAGCAAAAGCTAAGTGTGGGGTATTTTGATAGTCGCATATTTATGCGTATTTATCGTGTTTAATTGAACTATTACACTTGGATTATTGCTATTAATTGAGTGATTTAATTAATGTTTATTGTTTTATTAGGTTTTGTGGAGAAATAAAGAAAAGAAGAAATAAAAAGGATTCCTAGTGCCATAAGGAAGGGGAGACCAAGAGGAGTATAAAAGGACTCTAGGGTTTTCTAATAAGGGAGAGTTCGACAAAAAAATATAGAGGAGGCAGAAGAGTTGGCGAGAAAAAGAGAAGGAAAAGAAAAGGGCAGCAGCTGTGCACCCAGCGAGCACCAGCGTGCGCCCAGCGAGCACCAGCGTGCGCCCAGACGTGCACCTCACGCGCACCAGCGTGCACCAGCGCGCACCCAGCTGTGCACCCAGACGTGCACCAGCGGCAGCAGGGCTGTGCACCGGTTCTTCTTCTCCTTTAATTTCATCTTCCATGTATTCTCTGATGTTCTTATTCAAGATTATGTGTAGCTAAACTCCTTAATAGTTAGGGGCTGATCAAAGCCCTAGATATGTCTTTGATTTCAAACCCCAATTGATTCATATAATTTTTAGATGAGAATTTCTTCACTGATTGCTCATTGATAATTCTGTTGCATGTTTCATTGGGTCGACACTTTGATGCATGTTTTAGGGTTTATTATTTTGAATGTGTTTATGACCGACATATCGTTGCACATTCTATGAGAAATAACATGTTCCTTGCAGGTACTTGTGTGAAGTGATTCCTTGGTAATCTAAGGCTACCGACATTGACCTTAGATTCCTTGTTGTTACTCAAACGTTCTTAGAACTTCATGATTTCAGTTATTTTGGTCTAGATACCGACATTTCATAGATCAATTAATTGAGAATATAGTTAAGTCGATAACGACATTTCACTTAACATGGCAAGTAAGAGAATGTAATACGGTTAATGACCTAACGACATTGGCTTGACTGTGAGTGCATTCATTTATAATCTTTGACATTGTTTTGGGGTGATTGAAGCATATCTAGTGGTGGAGAGAAGTTTCTAGCTATTGTTCCTCTCATATTTGCATCCATATTTATCTTCTTTCATATTCTGTTTTCAGCAGTACTTATGTTTTGTTTATTTTTGTTCACTGATCAAACCAACTCCGATTACCCTAAAAATTTGTGTGGTAGTCCGCCACTGTGTCTAGTTAGTGTGTATTTAATTTCGTAATTTTTGGTTGAGTCTAGATTAGCTAATTAATTAGGTTTCTGCTCGTTGGTCGAGTCTGCCAGATTTATAGTTTCTGCATTTGTTTGTGTTTCTTGTGTCTTTAAGTCTTAGTTTCACCAATCCTCTGCGGGTAATGACCCCTATTTGCCATTTACTACATTGACATAATTGATTTGATAATAGGGTATCTTTGTTAGGTGCGTTTGACACCTATCATTGAGCATCGATTGTCTTTGAACGTCGCATTGCAGAGAGATAGAGAATCTGATCTGGGCAGATCAGAGAGAGGTAGAACGAGATATGAGAGCGTGTAAACTTCGTAATTTAATTGAAACATGGGGCATTCTTGTCATTTTGAAAGGAAAATTCGTAGGCATGCCTCATAGTGCTAGTTTTGGGTCTAGGTTCATGTTGTTTTTGTGTATATCGTTTGCAAGATATGTTATTTGTGTTTTGTTAATGTTTTAGGTAGAGTATGTCATTCTCTTCTAATTGGATTGAGTGGGAGATGAAGCTCTTGATATAATTGGATTGAACCATTTAGTTTTTGGAAAATATCCATTATAGCCTATTCTAATAAAAAGAAAGATATATCCTTGGTTATCAATTGCCATCTCTCTCGCTCATCCCTTCTAGTTTTGAACCACTTACCACAAATGGATGTGTATTTATCTACGTTACACAGAAGTGTGGGATTGTCGACGATTCCGGCTTCTGAAGCAGAAGCGAAGCGGAATCGTGATGGAAGCGGACGAAATCTCGCTTTCGAAAAAAGTAGAACTAAGAGCGTGGCGGAAGCATGAGGTTCCGTTTCGGAAACGCGAGCTTCCAATCTGTAGGTTGGCATTTTGGCAACCTCCTCTGAATCTTACGCAAATCTCATGCATATATCACACAAACCTCGAAAGACCAAGATAGCAAAAGCTTCAACATATGGCTATCAAGGCTGTGTTCATCATCGACATTGCTTAGGCTATCGAAGCTCCAGCCCATCCATGTCTCTCCTGCCGCCTCCATCTCGCTGTCGTCATCTCTGGTCTTGCTTTTGCAGTCGCTCTTGTCTTCATCTCATGGAGTTGCAGGGTTCTATACATCGGTAAACGATGGTCGAATTTGAGAAAGTTCTCTTCTTCCTCCTAGTCATCTTCTTAGCGGCGGTAGCAAGTAGTGTAAAGAGCGAAGAAGATGAGAGGAAGGAGGAAGTGGGTTTTGGAAAAGAGAGTACATGGAGTATCTGGATCTGGTGATTGAAAATCTACTGCATAGATTTCTAGGTTCGAAATCTGGTGATTGAACAATCTACTACTTGCTCAAGCGGTGCCAGGTTCAACATGTTGACCATTATGTAAATATAGTTCAACTAGGAGTTGGAACATAAATCTTGATATTTTCCTCAAAAAGGATTATCTACTACTTGCTCAAGCGGTGCCAGGTTCAACATGTTGACCATTATGTAAATATAGTTCAACTAGGAGTTGGAACATAAATCTTGATATTTTCCTCAAAAAGGATTTGGAACATAAAACAACGAGGGAGAATGTACATAATCAAAATGAGTTGGGCCGGTTCATTATGGGATCATCCTATTCCGAACCAGGGAAGGAGTAGTCCAATACCCTGCGAGAGACGGAGAAGGCTTCCTTCCCTTATAAATACACGAGAACAACACCAAAACGAAGCCCATGTCTCCCAAAAACAACACCAAAACGAAGCCCATGTCTCCCAAAAACAATCTTGTTAACCTGGCGAGGGAAGGCCTTCGACGCTGCCGTCAACCACCGCCGCTTAAGAAATCTGACAAGAAGAAGAAGAAGAAGAAGAAGAAGAAGAAGTTGAAGCTGAATGAATCGGAGGCGAATAAGACACTGTACATATGTTACCACGAAGAGTACCACCCTGTAGACCAAAACCGGATCTCTTATGTTGTCCGTTCCATCAAAGTCTCCGATCTCTTGTCCTCCTCATCAGATTCTGTTTTGCCATTAACGCAGGTCGCTTCTATGACCGGGGATGACCTCCCCGGCTATATGGGTTGCGGTGTGTTGGGCTCCCAAATTTTATTCGCCGGCGGCAAGACACCCGCTCTCTGTTTCGGTCCACCTCCTACTTGGCAAAAAGATGTTTACGTCTTCGAAACCAAGCAGCCTGCTGGTGACATCCGGAAGATGGATGCTAAATTGCTTCAAGCCAAGCATTTTCCTGCTTTGTTTGAGGTGGGAGGCAAGCTTCATGCTCTCTCGTATAAGCTTGTCTCGGATCCTCCCTCATTTGAGGTATTCGATCCCGAAATGGGGACTTGGTCTGCTCTGCCAGAGCCTCCATTCTTCCGACGAGGTGGTGGCCTCTTGTCTTATGCAATCACTGGCACCAAGATGTTTGTGTCTCAGGATAAATATCCTGTCTTCTGCTTCGATTTAGCTCACCCAGACAGAAAATGGAGGTTAGTCCCTTCCATGTGCCAGCGCGGCCCTTTTCCTTTTGTTAACAGAGCTCTGGTCCTGGACCTCCCTGGTGACCATAACAAGAAGTTAATGTTTGCCTACGCGTATCAACGTCCTTGGTGTCTAGGAGTTTATATTATGTTCTTAGATGAAAACCAAGAATCTATCACAAAAATTGCTGATTTAGAGCTGCCAGTGTTGCCTGAGGAATTTGTATCCCCACAAGGATGTTACATCCTCCATATAGGAGGCCATAAAGCCTGCCTTGCAGCTCCTGGAATGAATCTCCGAAAGGGACATGATTATCAAGTAGCGGGTGGGAGTCATAAGACTCGGGGGGTTGTCATTCCATTTCAGTTTCAAGTTGATGTCACCAAGATTGACAAGGACGCCAAGAATTGTTTTACTCTCCAGTTCATGCCTACTCGTATCATCGAATTCTATACCACCCCATCCACTTATACTGGTCCTGGAGTTGATGGTTGCTTTGTGCTGTAATTGCATTTCCATGCATCCTCGATATGTCTCTCTGTCTTTTCTGTATTTGTATTGTTTGTGACCCCCGTCTGATTGTTCTGTATTATTTTTCAAGTATCTTATGCGCTGCGAGTATGTAATTCGCTGAGACAATTTTCAAGGGCAAAGTTGGAATTTCCAAGTTGACAGCAAAACCAGGAAGAAAATCATTGAAATCATGAGTTGGTGAAGTCGATGACAAATTCATATTTTGTTCGATGTGTCCTCTCCGATGAATTGCCGGACAACTACTAGTGGTCTAATGGTGCTTTCATAGACCTCTTATCCAGGATGGTTGTGAAAGTTAGGTTTAGGCTTATGGCCTGAGATGCTAGTTTTTGTATCACGTAAGGTGGAGATCCTTCATCAAAATTTGGTTCTCTGTCTACACTGCAACATCAACATGAAAGTAGTTCTATACGTCAAAAAATATGCACACTCAATCCATCCTTTATTGCAGACATAAATTGTAGTCTACAATAAAACTAATGAACAAACTAATTTAAAAATTAATAAGGATTCCTTTTTTATCAAAATGAGAAACAAAATTGAAAAAGAAAATATATATCAATTTCTAAAATTGGGGCAGTTCTCAAACCATTGCATACTCCATATGGTATTCATGAATGAATAACGCATCATGATCATTGCATTTCCATAGTGCGAATGAATCCGAGTCATTATTCATGATGTAAAGACAAATGCATAAATTGTAGGTAATGCGACCAGCATTCAGTAATAAAATCAAACCCAACAGAACAACGACGATGGAGAAAACAGAAATAATTACTTACAATGCAGTATCAAATTGTTCGCAAGGCACCGCTTCACAATTTCGGTATGCCTTCTGAGCAGCTGACTCACTGTAATGATTCCAATGTTCAACCATCTATAACAACAACAAAAAATCTACTATAAAAATGGTTGAAACAATGTCTCTATCCCAATCTGCCGCTTACTACATATACATTTACACATAATCATGAATGCCTTGCATTACTGTGGACCAAAACCAACTGCAAACATTAACATATATACAAAAAAGAGTAAAATTCAGTTCTGGTACCTAAACTATTATGTCACGGTCAATATAGTATCTGAACTTTAAAAAGTATCAGTGTGATACCCAAGTATTAATTTTGACATTAATGAGATACCTCTGTCAGATTTTCGTAAGAGAGCCGTTTGTTTGCTGACGTGGCAAACACATGGTTCTTTAAAATAGTTTCATATGAACAATTTACCCTCTCTGTATTTTCATTTTCTGCTTCTTTCCGTTCTTTTTCTAAAATATAATCTTGATTGAAATTTTCAAAATCCTTCATGCGCCACCTCCAAGACCACTCGAATATTCTCAAACCCAGAAGGTGATGGCGATGAAATCGAAGATCCATATCGACATGGAGATTGTCAGCTATGGTGAGCTCTTCCCCAAAGTCTCTTGTCACGACAAGTTATCGGTGTCTTTGGCTCACCGCTACTTCCAACATCGTGATGTGATCGAAGCCGCAGAATTTCCTCCTCGATGACAATGACGACCTCAAAGTCTCTAATTTTAGACTCTTCGCCTTACCGAAGCAGCTCAAAACAGCCTCCTCCACATGACTTGTGAGGCGGCGGAGTACACGGCGCTGGAAGTTCTTTACCGGGTCAAGTACGATGGGTCCAAGGCGAACGCGTGCTCCTACGACGTCAGCCTCTTCGTCATCCTCTGTGGACACTTGTCGTTCGATGACAACAATCTCATAGCGATGCACAAGAAGATCCAGTGCCAGGATGACGTGATGATTTCAAAGTCGGCGCGGCGGATCGAATATCAGTTGCTCAAATCGAACCTGAACATGCGAACCAAATGTGATTTCTTCGAACTGGAGAAGCAGCCAGCCAAATGCAACGTGGTTGAGTTGGGGAGAGGATTGGTACAAAACAGAGAGAGCTAAAGGAGGGACGTGGTGTAAAGGAGAGAGAGAGAGAGAGAGAGAGAGAGAGGTATAGAGAGAGGATGGGGTATAAAGCATTGGGAGGTAAGGATGGAAGGACGAGCACTCGGTTAGGGAAAGGAGGAAAAATACAATGTGTCATTTTGATGGTAGAGATGATGGAGGTGGCCTCGTGTTTGGTTTTGGTGGATATAAATTGCAGTCTTTATCTCTCTCTCTTTTTTCATGAAGTCACTCCAATTTGTTCGATTGAATTTGGGTTCGGGTAAAAAAAGGTTTTTGGGCCACGTACGTAAATAGACGGTTCCGTTACAAAAATTAGACGGAGGTATTTTATTGATGTCAAAATAAATGTTTGGATATCATACTGATATTTTTTAAAGTTTAGGTACCATATTGACCGTGACACAATAGTTTGGGTACCGGAACTGAATTTTACTCTACAAAAAATTGATCACAAGGGAGATGTCTTTTGGCTTTTTCTCTGAGAGTCTAAAAGTTAGGTGTCTGCGTAACTACACATCCAAAAGTACAAAACAAGAAACGTATCTCAAAGCTTCAATCTAACACTATAACCATACTAACCCCGATATTATTTATATTAATGTATCCCATTAACCAAACTAAGAAAACGAAATAACCCCATTTGTAGAGCAAGAATCTAAACAAACCCCAACATAGAGTGAGACATAAGGATACAAGGATAAAAAAACCACTACCTTTGAGAGATCTGACATGAAAATTGAAGCAAAGTTGCAAAAAAAATCTGACGTCGGAGCCAACAATCAATTGGGTATGAGACCGAGCTTGGATCGGAGACTCGGAGAAGATGAGTTTGGAACTAGAGTAATATTTTTGGAGAGAATGGAGAACGCGTGTGAGAACTGAGAAGATGTGTTTTTTGGGTGTGGGCATTATTCGGGTACCCACAGATATTACCCGTAAACAGTTCTTTAAACGAGAAAATGTTCATTCATTACAAAATTTGACATCCTACTTCTCATTTTAACTTTTTTTTAAAAACATTAATAATTAAACTTTTAAAAGAGAATTTGTGCTTATTAGGTCTAAACTCTTAAGACACTCTTAAAAATCTATATTATTTTAGTACCATTATACCTCTCACCTCTTAAATATGCTTAGAGAGAGAAAATGTAAGAGAGAGAAGGGTTGATAGGAACCTCATCGACTCTGATCATCACCTGCCATCGAAATCTGGTCACCGGTCGCCGGAATCCGATCGTTCGGCTGCCGAACTCCGGTGACCGGAATCTTGTGGCCGGAATTACTGACCATAGTAAACATTCAATTCCAAGTTTACTAGAGGTAGCAAACTTACTTATGTTCCCAAAAATCAGACTCAAAAAACCCAAAACCAAGTTTACTACTTCTAGTAAGCTTACTTTTGTTCCCAAAAACCAGACTTAAAACACCAAAACCAAGTTTACTAGAAGTAGTAAACTTACTTCTAGGGTTAGTAAACATCAATACACATCATAAACAATAACATTCATATCCAGTAATTCAGTGTATCAATATATATTTTTTCTTTACAATATGAAGATTATATATTTATAAATAATATAAAATTTGTTTTTTAGTGTGTACAATAACTTATAAGTACTAATAATTATTTATTTTGATTCTCTTAGACCTATAAGAAGTTTTGCTAAAACATTACCAAGTATAAATAATAATCATATGATTCATATATCATATATTTCTTTAGTTTGTAGGCAAAGAAAACAAATGATTGATAGAAAATGTGAATTATTTTTCATTTGTTTTTGTTTTGGTATACTATGATATCAATTTTCGACTAATTTCTATTTTTAATCAGAAACAGACCCATTAATAGGCCTGACTCGGCCCGAGCATGACCTAATATGTTATGAACTTAGACAGTGGACAGAGTTGGGCCTTAGATTTAAGTAAATAGATAGATCCAAGCCCGTAACCGTTAAAACGTGAGTCGGCTCAAACATGACCCGAAACCCAATTAAACGGGTCATGCCAGGATGGACCGGCCCGTTTGCCACCTCTACGGCTCAAAGGAACCTGTGTTTTGTAATGCTGTTCATAACTTCATATACATTTGTCATTGCTCTTGCACAAAGTTCCCTGTGCAAGGTGGTCTTCAATGTCTTTCCACACATTTTTGGCGATCTCTATGACTACAAATGCAGGGTCAATTTAAACTTCAGAAATTCTGTGAAGACCAAGGACCTGACCGTTGGAATCCATCACAAGATGACAAGGATGACTAAGGGATCAATGAAGATTGATGAAGGCTGTGAGCTTGCAATCTGACCATGGACCACAATTTTACGAGTTCAATATATACCTTACTGATTCTCTCTATTCCATTAATCGTGAGTACTATAAACTTTACCTCCAAACCTGGTTTGTAACTGTTACGTAAAATTGCTTGGTTGATTGAGTTGTTGGGGGTAGATAATGATGTTGTGTTTGTCACTTGCGTTACTTTTCTTTCCTTGCGATCAGTTGGTGACATAGACCCTCCATTTAAGATGGTTTAGCTACTCTTACATAGACCCTTTACAAGAACAGATGATCTAGCCACATATGGCTATCCAGATGACCCATCAGATACTGTATATGGGTACATCTTTTAGATACTCTTACATAGACCCTTCTTGTTTGTGTCTGATGGTGTCTATGTGCATCTTTTCATCTCCATCTTTGAGATTACTGTTGACATGTTGCTGCATTATGTCTGATCTACTAATGCTGCTCTCCCTGATAAACAAATTTAGTTAAAATCTTTCTTTTTTCAAGTCGTTGGTTTAAATCTTTGGTAGGCAATTCGAGCCACCTTAAAGGCCATTCTAACTTATGAGAGTTAATTAAAGGAGACGCTATTAGTTCATTGTTCACTGATGAATCCTGATTGGATTTTATCATCTCATTAAACACTGGAAGTTTTATACTTCAGGTTTCACTCATCTATGAAATATAAGGTTTTCGTTTCTCTTGTTAGAAACAATTGAATGGACTTAATTTGTACAAGTGCAGATGGTTCTTTCTTGTAAGCCGTATGCGGCTGGGATGTTGCTCATAAACTAGTTGTCTTTTCCTTGGAAAGGCTGGATGATGATCAGTAGCTGCCTTAGAGATTAAAGCTCTGTCTCATTTGTAAGGAATCAATCCATATCCTCATGACTCTATCTTTGGGAGTACAATACACTCCATCAATCGTGATTAATCTAAACTATCTATTAGCAACTCGATCATTAGCTACCTGTATATATAGCTAGTGAAGACCTTAACCATTCTCTCTATTCCATCTCTTTGAAGACTTCCCTTGGAGTTGATGAAGAAATAGTAATAGTTATATATATATATATATATATATATATATATATATATATATATGGTTACAAAAGGTGCCTAAAAGGCAAAAACAGTTTCGCAAATTTCCAAATTTTGTAAATCTGTTCATTTCATTGAATAAAATCTAGATTTCTCGTTAAAAAGGTTAAAAATTTATAGAGATTCGCTTTTGAGGTAGTGCCCCTTTGTTAGTGATATTTATAATTTGTTAGAATACAAAAACATTGTAGAGATTCTTTAATATTATTCGACCTAGTTACATCAATCAAGGTTGAAGAGCATCCGCACCTCGGTCTTTTATTAAAACAAAAAATTATTTTCGTTTCTTGTCGGCTTATTTAAATAGCAAACTACAGTTTAATTATTAACCAAATTATAGTGCATAAATACATCATTTAGACAATATTTTACACTTTTAATGACACAAATTAACTAATTAGGACAAACTAATCTCCACGTATCAAGTATCACTATTTATTTTACTAAACTACACTCATTCCCCCATCCACCCGAATTAAAATTCTCAAATCAGAGCTTTAATCAAAGGCCTGCAGCATACCAGTAGTCATTTCTTCTCTCTTCTTCATCTTGATTGTTGTTACTGTCATGTAGAGCGATGCTACTACCAAGTAGGGTGCTACTGCCTGTGATACTCTCGAGTAACAAAAAGTTGCTACTGCCGAGTGGAGAAATGTGCTATTGTCGAACAAAA
Source organism: Comarum palustre (assembly GCA_951800085.1). Lineage (NCBI taxonomy): Eukaryota > Viridiplantae > Streptophyta > Magnoliopsida > Rosales > Rosaceae > Comarum > Comarum palustre. The sequence continues at coordinate 24,854,519 of OX637579.1, forward strand.
AAGATGTTACTGCTGGTGATAACTATTGAAGAGTGCTACTACGTCTGCCAATGCTATTAAAGGGTGCTACTATGTCTGTTATTGAATGGTGCTACTATCTGTATTACTGCCATTGTGCTACTGAACTGCTTGTATCAGTGATACTGAGCAAAAAAAATGAATCTAACAAAATTGTTTGGTCTAAGCCAAAACCAAACGGATAAGACATGACATGATCCATCTTCTCTTAGAGATCATTGACTTTCTGAAGCCGGCAATGAGGGAGAACTTCACCGTTGTCGGCGCTACTCCGATTTGGCGCCTCTGTTACTGTTGGACCCTAAGTTGGCCGGAGTCCATAACGGCGGAGATCGACCTGACTTGAACTCGCCGCCTCTATTCTGGATGCTCAACTCCACAATGGTCATGTCCTCCTCTTCGACATTCTAGAACTTCGTCGTCGCAATCACAATCAGAGAGAGAAAGCAGATCTGCAAAAATGGAAAAAAAAAAAAGATCAGGTCGTGGTGGAAGAAAAAAAAGATACAAAATAGCAGTTTGGTCATTTACTATTCAGATTGGGATCATGTTTTTGTTATTTGATTTTGGGTCCCTGTGTCCTAATTTGTTTAAATAATTTAACAAGTGGATTTTTTGTGTTTTTAAATTTCCTTAGTTACTTATGTAATTTATTTTTATTTAAAAAGATATTAAAAGTTTAAATAAAAAAAATATGACAAACCAGTGTACTACACGTGTCTCAACACCTGGAAGGAAACTACGTGTCCTTTATATAGCGTATTCCACGCCTGGTCAAGTCGCCAGTTTGGTGCTGGAGCAAAGAGAGAGCACCCCCAAATCAAAATCATCGAGAAAAATGGCGAACAAATTAGGGAAAGTTTCTTCGCTTTGCGACGAAGAACTTGGCCTAATCCTCACCAAGCTTCTCGACCCATCTGATCGAAAATCCTTCTCCCAAGTCTGCAAGCAATGGCTTCGCGTCGAGGGTCTCAACCGCTCATCAATCCGTTTTCTCCGACCAGATTTTCTCCGTCAGGCACTCCCTAGGTTCCCAAACATCGTCAACTTCGAAACACCCAACTCAATCTCCGACACCGATCTCGAGTTCATCTCCCAGACATGTCCCAAGATCGAAGTCCTCAACCTTAATTTGGTGACGACATCGTTGGATCTCGGTGTCAAATGTTTAGGTCTCCCCGCTTTGGCTAATGGGTGTCCGAAATTGTCAAAGGTTATACTTACTGGTAGATGCTCTGTTACTGATCAGATATCTGTTTCGCTTATAAACTTGGCCAAGAATTTAACTTATTTGGACTTAGGGGGTTGCTTAGAAGTGTCTGACAAGTCACTCGAAGCAATTGGGTTTTGTAGTTCGATTAGTTATTTGAGTTTGGAGTGGTGTAGTCATATTACGAGTGAAGGATTAGGGTTTCTTGCAAATGGGTCATGTTCGAAAACCCTCAAGACATTGATACTTGCTAGGTGTCGTAGGATTACAGATGTTGGGGTATCGCATTTGAAGAGAATGCATTGCTTGGAACACTTGAGTTTGGCCAATTGCGGACGAAAGATCACTGACACTGGAGGTGTGGCAATCTCGGCCATTTCAACACTCAGGAAATTGAGCTTGGTTGGGCTGGTGAAAGTGACGGAACGCACCGTTGATGCTATTGCTGAGAATTGCATCAACTTGGAGGTTATTGATTTAAGTGATTGCAGGTTGCCTGGTGCTAGTATTCGTGCATTTGGGAGGCACAAGTTGTTGCAATCTATTGTGTTGCGGTTTTGTAATGTTAGTGAGAATGATTTGGATCACTTGGTGAGTGAATGCCGATCATTGCAATCTATTGTGCTTGATTCTGAGACGTTAAACCAGATGACTCCTCGGCTGCAAGAAACAACTAGAAAAGTTGTGACGAAGTTTTAGTTGTGATGGCTTGAACTTGTGCAAGGCTGGTTAGTGTTTGGATGTGCTCTGCTGCTAATTCCTTTTTAACAACTTTTAATTTGATATTTTTCCTTATCAATGTTAAATCTTGAAAAAGCTTTAAGTGGTACTGCTATTATAGCCTGGTAATTTCAGCTCAAGTATCATGTTCACAGGTTTTTCTATGTATATAGTATATACTCCCTATTAGTTGGTTTCAGCAAGTTCCATATTGGAACTGTAGTTACAAATTGTAGCTCTTAGTAAAGAACAATATTTTGGCTGCCTTGGATAAAACTGAATGAAGCCACAACAATCAAGAAGATTACAAGTTTGATTGCCTATTACATATGGGTGAAGAGGTTTAGTATTATTTTAAGCTATTACCCGACTTAGGCAGACCGCCCTTGGTTTCAAAGGGAATCTGCAATCATCATTCTGGAAAACAGAAGTCCATCCACAGAGCTTGTTTCATCACTTGATCACACTCGGTCACTCGCCTTATTTCCCTCTATCGTTACTTTTCCTCTGAAAGAATCAAATTACTTTCACAAGAAACTTGGTCAAATGTACTAACCTTTAAGGTTAAAATAATTTTGTGAATATCATAAGTTTACTTGAACTGAAACAAGCGTGACCCGTAGATAACTGTACGGATACTGTCTTAACTTAATTACCTTTAAGATGTTGGATTTTAATCACAAAATGACTCGGTACAATTAGATATGATTCACCCACATATATGTTGTATTTTATTAATCTCTTTTCTGATATGAGGTATTTCCTCTTCAACAAGTTTAACTAAGAAAAAACTTACAATTCTAGAAATTTAACATCAATGATTGAATGTAACTTCTCAAATATCTAATGAAGTTACATTCAATAACTTTATCTTCATTTATAACTTGGTCCTTAAACAATTTCAACAAAAGTCATCTTAATTATTCATTTTGAGACCGACCCACTTAAGAATTTATGTGTAAATTTTGTGTAAAATGCACGGCCAGTATATTAAAAACCGTCCTAGAAAGTAAATGTACGATTAAACCCAACAATACACTATCGTTTCTCACCTCTTTTTAGAGTCTCCATTCTTTCTAGAAATTCCCATAGCAAGTCCGCGTCCCTCATTCCTTATTCTTGGCTGGATTTAGATCTATCCGATCTAGATCCTTGGCTTAAGAATCAGGAGAGATTCTCAATTTCCTGCTTTTATGTTATTTCCTGTTTCTAGAAGTTTATATTCTCTTTCGGTTTCCTCATTTTTAGGATTTATCCTCCGCCATCTTGGCCTGTTTTTACCAGAGTTCTATTCTGATCTGAGGTGATGTGCCTCTCCTTTCGGCTTCAAGACTACTTTGTTTGGTTTACTGTTTTTTTGTCCTCTTAACCTCAGTATGTTCCTCTTGTCCCATGCCCTCTCCTATCTAGAGCTAACTTTCTTCTCCATAAACTTGGTGTTCTCATGGCGGGTCGTCAATGGTGACGGCTCATCTCTTTCAATCTGTCAATCCCTGTAAATATAAATATGCACCCAGGAGCCTAAATCGTAGGGTATATCCTGATTGAGCACCGGAGGATGCTACAAGAGACTGTTTTTACTTGTGTCTATCTCTTTGATCCATATACAGATCTAACCTCCCTCTCTCTTCATCTACCTTGTCTAGTTGATATCTTGACAGAACAAGTTTTTTCTCACGAAGATTGTTTGAGGTCCGGATCTCATGTTCTCTTATCTGGATTGCAGCTAGGTTGGTGCTTGTTTGGAACTCCGATACATGCAGGCGTAGAAAGTTTCTCTTACCTCTTTCACCAATCTCGACAAGATATTGTGGTCAGCAGTGCTATTGTAGAAGGAGGTTTAGGCTGTTATGTTTACTGTTATGTAATTGTATCTTTAAGAGAAGAGTATTTCATGCACCGTTAAAAGACAAAAAAACAGAAAAAACAAAAATAAAAGTGAATAGTGCACATATCTGACGGTGAAGAAATAATCTGACGGTGCAAATTAAGCGGGTCACGAACGGTGACGGTGAGCCGAATAATTTCTGATCTTTAAGCTTGTCTGGTTTTAGTCCATTTGTTTCTGTCTTATTTTGGTTCTGGCCCACTATGTTGGATTTGTTGGCTATTGTATCGTTGTTGTATTTGTCTTTGTTGGTTTTAATGAATCTATCCTTTGGCCAAAAAAGAAGTAAATGTACGATTCAAGTAGTCTCATTCCAAGTATTCGCCTTCCAGTTGGGAATTTGACAGCTTGTTGTCACGTCTCGTTTTCGGGAGTGTCTACTGTGGGCGATGCTGGTGGGATTGCGCTCCCAGATCACGGAGTGTAGGAGCATATGTGCTGTCCCTTCAGAGTTCAGGCAGGCCGACCTGGTTGAGTTTGGAGAGCTTGTCGCTAGTCGAGGACTTGACGCTGAAGAGGGGACTAGACCATCCTTACACATACTGGTCGGGGTCTGAAGCCGATCCCCTGATGAGCCCAAGGCAGGGCGAAACCAGTATGTTGCCCCGATGGATAAGGCTGGCTCCTAGGTGGGGGAGCGCCACATGGACCAAATGTGGTGGCCGAATGGCTAGGTCCGTAACAAGTGGTATCAGAGCCGCCCCGACATCAATGTCCGTTGTCGTCGAGCGCTCACACGTGCCGTCGTGTCCCCGAGTAGATGGGGGATCCCGAAGGAGGGGTCGAGTAGGCAGGGTTCCTCGAAGGGTGAGGACCAGATGGATGTTCGTTGCTGCCGAGCGCTCACACGTGCCGTCGTGTCCCCGAGTGGATGAGGATCCCGTGGAAGAGGGGTCGAGTGGGCAGGATGCCTCGAAGGAGAGGATTGGACGAAGTCTGGCACGGGAGCTATGTTGGGCGATCTTTGGGAAACTCCTTTCGTCGTTTGAGCATCGTGGTGCGAGTAGAAGTGGGTGCCGTGTACGAGGATGTACACCATGTTGGGTGGGGGAGGATGTCACGTCCCATTTTCGGGAGTGTCTACTGTGGGCGATGCTGGTGGGATTGCGCTCCCAGATCACGGAGTGTAGGAGCATATGTGTTGTCCCTTCGAAGTTCAGGCCGGCCGACCCGGTTGAGTTTGGGGAGCTTGTCGCTAGTCGAGGACTTGCCGCTGAAGAGGGGACTATGCCATCCCTACACAAACTGGTCGGGGTCTGGAGCCGATCCCTTGATGAGCCCAAGGCAGGACGAAACCAGTATGTTATTCCAATGGATAAGGCTGACTCCTAGGTGAGGGAGCGCCACATGGACCAAATATGGTGGCCGAATGGCTAGGCCCGTGTCATTGTGCTGGGTTGATTTGGAGCCTTTAAGATCTGGGCAGATAATGCCTAGCACAACCCATTTAACAGACCTCATAAAGCAGCGAAGCTTGCAGTGGGGCAAGAGAGTACCAAACCGAAAACAGAGAGACAATGGCCAAAAGAAGATTTGGGGCAATATATGTGCTAGGTGAGGATGAGGTAGGCCTAATCGTGAACAAGGTTAGCGACCCAGCTGATCGGAAATCGTTCTCGGAGGTCTGCAAGCTATGGTATCACTTCGTCTTCTCTGTCCCGATTGTCCCCGTCAGGTATTGTCTAGATTCCCGAATCTAGTCAAATTCGAAACATCCCACTCTATCTCAGACTGTGATCTCGCATTTTTGGGTGAAACATGTTCCAAACTTGAGGTTGTCAACCTCAATGCTTCTAGATGGAATTATCCACCTTTCGTTTTCTCAGGCGTAGGTCTACTCAGTTTAGCAAAACACTGTCCAAAGTCGTCATAGGTTATGCTTAATAATGGGAGACTGCGTATCATTGATTCCGTACATGTTTCGCGTATAAGTTTAGCACCCAATTTGACGCATTTGGATTTGGGACGTTGTCGTCTTATCTCGGATGAAGTCCTGGATACAATTGGGTCTTCCAGTTCGATTAGCTATTTGAATGTGGGAAGGTGTATGGAGATAACTCATCGCGGGTTGGGTTTTCTAGGAAATGGGTCTGTCTCAAAATGCCTCAAGATATTGATCCTTGATGCGATCAAGGCCTCATTGATGTTGGGGTCTTGCATTTGCTGAAAATGCATTGCTTGGAGCACCTAAGTTTGGCTAACTGTTTCGCACAAATTACCGATATTGGAGTTGCGGCAATCTCGTCCATTGCTACCCTCAAAAGATTGAGCTTGCGGTATCTGTAAAGAATATCAGACCGCAACATTGTTGCTCTTGCTCGGAACTGCGGCAACTGCCCCGACTTGGAGATCCTTGATTTTAGTAAATGTGGAATAACGGGAGCTGGTGTACGTGCATTTTTGGGTCACCCTAGCTTACAGACTATTGTTCTGCACTTCTGTGATGAAGTCAACGTATCTGATTTAGAACACTTGGTGCTTAGGTGCCCATCATTGAAGTCTATTCTGCTGGACAAGGCTAGAGGAGATGTTGCCTCTAGTGGGGCAGCAGACTAGAAGTTTTGTGAAAGGAAATGATGTTTCCGTTGTTATTTGAAGTTTTGTGAAAGCAGGCTAGATGATGTATGGTTCCAGATTGAGATTGGGTTGATCTATGTGGCTTGAATTTCCACATCTAGTAATTTTATCTTTTGAAACCGCAGTGCACATTGGGGTGCAAAAGGGCGCAGTGCACGTTGGGGTGCCAAAGGGCGCATTGGGGTGCACTCTGGGGTAACAAATGGCGCACTGGGGTGCACGTTGGGGTGCCAAAGGGCGCACTGAGGTGCACACTGGGGTGCAAAGGGCGCAGTGCAAACTGGGTGCCAAAGGGCGCACTTGGGTGCACTCTGGAGGTGCCAAAGGACGCAGTGAATGCTGGGGTGCCAAAGGGCACAATGCACGTTGGGATGCCAAAGGTTGCAGTGCACGCTGGGGTTCGGTGGCTGGACGCCAAAGGGCGTTGTAGTCCCGAGGCACTTCACTTTCTTTTTTTGTAATCGCCACAAGATGTCGCCGTTTAGGAATTTGGAGCATAAAAACGTTACTAAACTTAGCTTTTGGTAATGACGAAACCTTTTGTATCAGGTTCTCACAGACAGCGTCAATGTTATAACTGGTTTGTTATAGCGATGTGTATAGGTGTGTGATGGCGAAATGGAGACAATAGAACACAAGGTTTATAGTGGTTCACTTTATCTTCAGTGGATAAGGCTACGTCTACTTAACATGTACTAGTCTTTGATGTTTTAATAGCAAATTAAAAGAGTAGCAGTCAATATAATATCGATACTAAAAGAGGGGAGTCTTCTTTATATAGAAGAAAGAGACTCCACTATTTTATACATTTCCGACGTGGGACATGAGGTCTAAAATGTGTTCTGTGAGGGCATGTTGAGGAGGCTGACAATGTAACTTTCCGATGTCGGATCGGCAACTTTCGAGTGTCGTTGTGTAGCTTGTATGACAGATTTCGTGATATATGTCGTGGTTCAATCCCATTATGGCTTACGGGCCTATATTAAAGGTGTTACTTATGTTTGGCTGTGTAGGCACATTAGTGGCTACTTCAACATGATGCGCTAATGAAAAAGCAGACTAGAAGTTTCGTGAAAAGTGGGTTACTGAAGGATTTGGGGTGGTTTTATATTGATCTTGGTGTGGTCTATGCAGCTTGTTCTTCCAAATTGAATCCTCAGCTGGATAAGTTTGTCCATGTTGAATCTTGAAAGATAATAGCATTTAACTGCAATTTCTTTTCTGTATCTAGTTTTATCTGCATCTTCATTATCTGTATTTTCAAGTTGTCCATGTGGGGTAGGAATGTATGTTCTTATTTGCTTTAGCTTCATCCAGTTCCATTTGATTGATATAAACTGCACATAACTGTTGAAAACTTCCAGAAAATTGCATCGTCTTTTTGGTACGTGAAATTTTGATGAACTTATGTATCAGATTGATGTCTTACGGTCTTGCCTTAAGTCCTAAGGTAACAAAAAGTCATTGTCAGAACTGAATTTGATACTTAACGAAATCTATTTTATAATAAATACCTGAACTTGAATAATCTGTGTTAACAGAATAGTCACATATGAATTATCCTTACAATAATCTGAAATTGAATGAAAACTTCCATGTATAACCTGAGTGATCCGTTTTTTTTGAAAAGAACCTGTGTGATCCGTTGTGATCTACAATTGCCTTGCAACGTATGTTCTTCTGTAGGCGCACTTGACCTGTTATCCTTTAAGTATTTTTTTTAGGGAAATGGACTAAATCCAACAGGCTTCTAGCCTTTGACGACCAAAACGGTGAAAGCATGAGTAATGTGAGAACTACTCAAACATAATATACAACTTGCTTCAAGCTTCAACTGTGATATAAAAAACAACCTGAAGCTGTGTCCAATAACTTGGACAATTCAATACTACGACTGAAAAAAAACAGAAAGATCTCGACTTATATATAGTTGTAGGTCAAAATATTCATCTTGAAGAATTTAACTTTTAAGACTCATTGGTGTATGTTTTCACTCATGAACGGTTTTAAACTAGCATCTATATAGGTTGGAGATGTCACTACAACAAAAGCTAAATCTCGAGCTAAACCCACATAGGGAAGAGGAGAAGGATAATTAAGTCAAACCCCATCATATCAGCTAACAAAATGTGGCCCAACAAGACAAGGCCCAAGGCCCAACCCGTCTCTCCTCTAGCCCAGTCAACCTGACCTTGAGACGGCTGTCGTCGGAGCCTAAGGTCGTTGGATCAGATTAGTGTTTGTTCGGATCCTAGGATCATGATGTAGCCGTCGCGAAGGACCCTTGGGCAGCCATAAAGAACTGTCAATCCAATCCTTTGCCTTCTATCACCAACCGAAAATCAGAGACATTTGTCTCGAAGCAGCCTACTCTCCTTCATAATCTTAGACACAATAATAGACCAGATTTAGACACAAAATAATAAAAGTAAGGACTCGGTAAATAATCAAAAAGAATGATTTAAAGATCGGTAATTCTCGTGTCATGAGGATGCTAGCTGCTAGGATATTTAAGAAGATGTTGTTTTGGACTTTCAGGATTTGTCGTGCATGATGTGTTAAATCTGAATTGAAGTATCTTTTGGTCAGATTATCCGTTTGGGACGCATGATACCTTTCCGAAAAGGGAATTGTGAGATTTACAAGACTTACTGAAGTGAGCCCCGTCAGATTTAAGCCAAAAGATGGCATCTTAACTGTCTGATTCGGCATTTAGTATTTGTTTTGGTTTTCTAATTTATTTTAGATTTTGTTTTCTTTGTTATTTCATGGGTTTTAGGTTTGCTTGTTAGTTGCCATATGATTTTATTTTCTCCTATATAAGGAGACTATATCAGTTGTATTTAAAATCTTATCTTTTATAAAACACAAACCTTTGAGCTTTCTCAAAACCTCGTGGATTCGAGATTGACTTGTGAATTCAGGTCAAAATGGATTGGTGGATTCTAATCAATCTATCATTTACTTATAGCTCTGTTGCATCAGATCTATATAGAGCCAATGTCGTCTCCCACTTCCTTTGTTCCGAATCCAAAGAACCAATAAAATTTCACCACAGTCTTCGCTCACCTGTCCTAGCGGCGTAGACGCAATGTTGCAAACAATTAACCAGTCAGGTTGCCGTCGTGCTTCGCAAAACCTAGGTTTCGGAATGCTCGAGGAAAAGTGGAGCGATAGCTTCATAGTAAACCCTCCAATATTTCACAGTTTTGGACCTGTTATCCTCCAAGTTAATGAGACTTTTCATGAGAAAACTCATTGTGTATCCGCAGAGACCAAATCTAACTAGACAATTATACAATGGTCTTCTAACTGCTCTTTAATTCAAAACTCAAATCAGATTTTCTCAAATTAGATATCCTTATTTAATGAGTTTCACATTCAAACATATCAGTGAGTTTGACCAAAAATGATTTTGCTCGGTCTTTAAACTCTTTAATGCTGGACTTCAAATACAAGTCATAACATTCTTCTTGATACAATGTCCGGTTCTTGAAGATAAATAACAGCCATACCATGGGCAAAGTGACAAGCAGGTCCACAATTGTCTGCCCATACTGGGTCGTTATTGAACTCATCCACTGGTTCGATTTACCAAGGACAACCATGGGGAGCTGAAATGGGCTTCAGAATTGCAGAAACCTATTTAAGCCTACAAAGAATGGCTCTTATTCAACTGAAGTATTGCAGCTAGCTTAGTTTTGTCTGAGGCAAAAATATACAGACAAAATTGCATTTAAAAAAACACATGGTCAAAGAAAGCAGTCTATCATCAAAACCTGTGGCGCAACATGACCTTTAAATAGATTGCAAGCAAATCCTCATTGGATGGAATTGAGGAGGTTGGTAAAACGACTATATCCAGATCTTCTTCGGTCTATTTTATTTCAAGTCCAACTGTCAATAGCTAGCAAATTGCAACAGTTTTTGTGTACATTTTTATATGTTCAGCAATTTGTAGTATTATAGATTACTAACTATATAGAAGGTTTAAATAGAAGTGGTTAAGCATAAAATGTTGATAGCATTAGAATCATATAGCTAGAAAGGAGAATAGAAAAGCAGGCACCAACTTGAATCGTTGCAGTATTCAATATGAAACCATTTTTTTTATATATAGCTTAAATAGGATTTAGAGTTTTAGACAACAGCAATAGTACAATACTTTGACAAACTATAATTTGCTATGGCATACATAGTACTCTTCGATATAATTTGTTTGTGTAGGATAGTGATTTAGTGGTCGTATGATTGAGATGATATTGAAACCAGACACCAGCTTACAATCATATATAAAACCACGGCCAAATTATAACATTTTAGAGGTTATTTGAGGCGAACAACTGTGATCATCGATCGTGATATTCGTCACATTACTCGTTTGTTTATTCATAATGTGAAACATCAAAGTACTTAACAGTTTGAAGTTCATTGGCAAACAAAATGAGCAATCACACAAGACCCGAATCTGCAAATCATATATACAAGGAGGAGAAAGAAAACAACAAGGAGAGTATGAACAAGCTAGAGCACCAACCAGTAGATAACCAAAAAATGGTTGACCACAAGAGAGGAAAGGTCTTACTTGACAACAGTTCATAACGCGTTATTGGGCTCTGTCTTATCTCATTCTCTACAGTAGTATATTACTTACTGTCGTAGTAAATAGTAAAGGCACAAGGGGGAGACCAAAACCAAAACCAAAAACGGCAACGGGTTGGAAGGGAACACCGTCCCACTGATTGCAACGAAGCACCCCAGACCTTTCCCAAAAATCGTTTTTCTGACTCAGAAGCAGAAATATCTTTCCAAAACCATAAACAGTACACGGCTCCGGGCCCACATGCGGAAAGTTTTGAGGTTCGGGGTAAAACTTTAGTGAGTGAATCTGTGTGGTTCGCGGTAAATGGAAATCGGTGAGTCATCGATTTGGTGCCAGCTGTAGAATCAACTACATAACTGCTTCTTTGCTAAATGTTACGCCACAGGTGGCACCAAAAGTTGATGACTGACGCCAAGTAGGGTTCTTGTTCAGATTGTTTGAGGCTTTGAGTAGCTTCTAAGCGCGTGCCTTCGTTTATATTCATTGTCCCCCTTTGCTCTACACTACCAGCAACTCTAATAAACATTTCATGCACGCAAACAATTCAAAGATATATTTGTCTTTTAACAGTTTCATACTTTCAATAATTCAAATTTAAGACTTGAGAACAATCGTAAAGTCTTTATTTTTTTTTAAATAACATAAAATATTCCAACATATACTTCTCATGAGAACTCTTTCTTAGTAATCCAAAAAATATATGATCTACATATTGGTCATCTCTATCGCCACACTAAAACTCAAAGAAGGTAAGCATATATTACCGCTCATGATCACACCATGTCTAGAGACCTCGCACATTATTCCCAGTCGACTCTCGTGTAAATGATTATTTTTTTTGTTGGTTTAACTAAAATACTAATAATAAAAAAATTAAAAGTGAGGGTGAGCGAGTGACGCTCTACGACTGGGGGGAGGGTTGAAAGAGAGAGGCCGAAAAGTCAAAGGATTCAACTGGAATCACGTGAGATTCTTACAGGCTGGGAGTGGGGCCTTCCTACGTGGAACACTGCTTTATATATTTGTCCTTTTTTCACCAGGCTCTCCTTTATTTTCTGATTGATCTCATCACATCATCAGAGCCGTTAGATCTCACAGCTGTAACAGAGAGAGAGAGTGGGTAAAAGTTAGTCAAGAAATTGAGACGTATGGACGCCCCACTTTCCGTTTTTAAAAACGTTTGTTGTCCTGTCATTTGTTAAACGCACGCTCTCTCTTTGACTTACAATGCAACTGGGAGCACCGTAGTACTGCTGCCCTCTCACTCTCGTCCCCTCTTGTACGAGAATGATTTTATTACTTTTTTCTACGTCCTTGGGATTTCCTGCTTCCCATCTTTCTGCTTTCTCGTTTTTACCCCTATCCCATCCCTTTTCAATTTCTCGTTTCAATGGCGTGCCGAACCATGTACAACATATGTGCGCATGTGCCTTATTTACTATTTAATAAAAATAAATTTGTAAATATATCATATCTTAATAATTAGTGTCTCACTTAGTATTTATTTATTTTATAATATATCTATTATTTAAGATTAAAAAAAAGAAATCAGAATATATATTATTCATGTGGTCATGGCTCATCCTTTTTTTTAAAACTATTCTTGTGGTTCTGGTCGATTTTATTTTTTATTTTTTTTCGACAACAATCTTTTTTCCTTTGATACTTATTTATTGTCGTATTTTTTTTGTTTTATTAATATTAAATTAAATTTTCTATTTCTTTTTAGTAATATATTTATATATTTAATACAATTTCTTGTTACAAAAGAAATCCATAACAAATATAATACATCTATATATAGTCAAGTACGATAGATTACTGCAACTTATATTAAAGAGAGTTCCAAATCTTCATCTCATCGCATTTAAAATGTTGCAATACTTATAGAAAATAGACAAACCTATTGAAGAAAGATCGACATTTTCAGACCTTGGAGAAATCACCACATCCACTAAGAAAAAGAAGAATGATAGTAATTCAAATACCTTCGAAGAGTCACCTTCTGAAATTAATTTTAAATATAATTATTTTTATTAATGTGTCACACTCGTTTGTAATTCTTAGCTGGCTCGTTTAATTTGTTCTTCTCATATTATCGTTCTAGTTAGGAATGGGCAAATAAAAAGTGGGTTGTGATCAGGAATCAATGCATCTGTGTTTACATTCAATTATAATTGTATTTCCAAATTTGTGTTGTATAATGAATTGGTTGGGTTTGGAGTTATTAGCTATCCACATCCAATGGTATTTAATTTTGGGTACAACTAAATACATATATCTTTATAAGATAGACAACGACCTCAGGACTCTTTTTATGGAAGTAATGTACAAATATGATTAATGTGACTTAATTCATATAATGAAGTTACTAATAATAGTAATTTTACAAAAAAAATCTGTTTATCTCCTAAATAATGCCACTGTTGTATATCCACAAATCTTCCTAAAAAAGGTATATCCACAAATAAGAATAATTTTTTCTTTTAACAATTGCGTATATTTTTCAGATACCACTATCCTACCTTATAGCTACATGGTAGTAATTGTGAATATTACTATAAAAACGGTAGCAATTGTACACATGTTATAATCTGCCATATCAGTTGTTGATGTTTTACCTAGCATTACAAGAGAAACAAAAAAACTGTTGGTTGAAAAGGTGACGAGTTTGATCATGAGTTTTTCAAGAAGAAGCTAATGATTTGGACGATATATTGGACCAACGGATAAGGGATTCAATATATTGTGCAAGGAGATAGACTAGTAAAATTGCGAAACCAACAACTGGAGACAAAGCACAATCAGCCTGAGACAAATCTGCTCGCTGGAAAATGAAAGAAAATGAGTAACGGGGTGCGCGTCTACGCACTCGGTTCCAGTTAGTACCCTACCCATTTCACAAAAGCCAGTTTCCTGGAAGCACCTACCTCCACCCTTCTCCTCCCAATCCCTCTCCCTCTCCCCGATATAACCCTCCAACCCATTAATTAATTGGACACCCAACCACACAACTCCTTCCTCTCCTCCAAGCTGCACCTCTCTCCATATATAACTCTCATTAAACCCTTCCTTCTTACTCATGTTCTCTCCTACTCAAAAGCCTCTTCCTTTTCCTCGACCCTTAACAATGGATGCAAATATTGCTATGAATATGTGTTCATCTTCCACTTCTACCTCCGACTCTTCTTCCTCCGAGTCCTCTCAGCCCAGAAATCCGAATAAGGCTGAGAGGATCAAGGGCCCGTGGAGCGCCGAGGAGGACCGGGTTCTCACCCGTCTCGTCGAGCGTTACGGCCCTAGAAACTGGTCTTTGATTAGCCGTTACATTAAGGGCCGGTCGGGCAAATCCTGCAGGCTCAGGTGGTGCAACCAGCTCAGCCCCACCGTCCAGCACCGTCCCTTTTCCCAAGCCGAAGATGAAACCATCCTCGCCGCACATGCCCGCTACGGCAACCGGTGGGCCACCATTGCACGGCTGCTCCCTGGCCGGACTGACAATGCTGTCAAGAATCACTGGAACTCGACCCTAAAGAGAAGGGTGAGAGAACCACAAGAACACCAAGAAATGGATCATCACGGTGAGGGTAATATTGGCAATGTGATAATGTTGGGCAATCGTAACAATACTGCTACTACCAGTAGTGCTTCTGCCGCCTCGGGTCGTAATGGGTCCATGGATCTGGATGACCCGTTGACTGAGTTGACTCTGGCGACTCCGGGGATAGGTGGCTCTGTGGTGTCGTCGACGGAACAACACCGTCATCGGAGCAGCAGCGAGAGCTTTCCTCCGGCGGGGTTTTGGGATGTGATGAGGGGTGTGATCGCAAGGGAAGTCAGGGATTACGTGAGCTCGTCATGTTCAGAAACTTCTGGGCTTCATTGATCATCTTGTTCTTTATATATTGCTCATTGTCTTTCTTCCTGGGTTGAATTTTTCTTGGTTTGTTAATATTTGCTGGGTTTAAATTAAAAGGGTTCTCCAGTAGCTAGCTAGATTCTTCAATTATATATCAAACTTGGTATGTATTTACTGGCTGTAAACTAGCAACGGACGAATATAATGGAATTCGATGAGAGATTCGTAAAGACAAAAAGGGAAGGATATCAAGTGTTTAAGTAATCACTTAAAGAACATGCTTTTCCAAAGCAAAATATATAAAAGAGGTTTCACAATTCTGTGGTCTGGTTCTGCAAATTGCAATGCATGGTTTTGCCTTTTCCTTCGTTTCTCGTAAGCGTGACGGGATGAAAACAAGTGACTAACCAATTGGTTTGGATGGTATGAACAACTACACGTCGCATTTGCTTATATAATTCCCTTAACATTTCTGTTGGTAGTTTCTGAAACTTTGGACTATGGGGCTCATCACGCCTCTGACCCAGATGGGAATATTAGTATATATGCATAGCCACAAAATCAAAGTACTATGGTTTGGATCGATAAGAATGGATATTGTTGCCTTGAATCTAATAATAAATCCGAGTTTAGGGTAAGGTATGAGATTTTTGTGATGAGTTAGCTTTGTAATGTGTAGAATGACTAAACGATCATTTCAAAGATATTACCTGATTAGTGATAAAATTTCTAATAAAAAGTCATTAGATCAATTATTATTTACAATAGATGCACTGTTTACATAACTAATGAGCTAAATATAACAGTTTATCATCTGAATAGTCTAGTATCATGATGGCTTTATGTCAAAATTTCTTAAACTTTATACCTCCGGATGCACATTCACATCAAAAAATGCTGGATTACAGTTTTGGATGCGATGTTATTATATAGCAAATGCAATGAAATTCTAAAACCTAAAAGACGTAAACTTGCTTATAGGCACATGATGTTTTGACAGATACGTCACATTTGATTTTAAATTTCTCATATATCTTAAGTTGAGGTAGTTTGAAATCCATCACCGGCCTCTCATGTCGAGAACGGGACGTTGCTTTCTCAGTTTCTGAAAGTGGGAGAAAACCCAATTAAACATGGTGTAAACGAACAAGGTAAGAATAGCGGCATGCTTGTTTCGGAGCGGTTGGAAGCAAGCAAGTATGCACCGGCACTCAAACTTGTGTCCAACTTTAAACAAACAAGCACACACATCTGCCTTTTGGATTTGCCCAATTGATGTGATTTGATTCACGCATTTGCTATTCTATAATGCATGCATGTTTAAAATGTGCCCACCCTTTATCGGAAGCAGCCATGAACGTGAGTTACGTGCATTACAACCAAGAACTGTAGCTTTGCTCATCTTGTCTGGGCTTTCTTACCTTCAGAAGGACAATATGACTGTGAACCCAAAACCATGAACCAAGACGTGAGGAGGGCCCAAGTTTATTGATTTATTCGGGCTTGATAGCCTATTTGTTACCCCGGATTCACGGTGTATCGTGAATCTACACGTTATGTACAAAACGCTCTTCATCATGTTAATACAAACAAATTTCTCTTTAATTATGCAAATGTAAACGAAGAAACAAGCTTCCAACTAATTTATTCCCTTATAACTCGTATACAATGTATAGAGAAAGAAGAAGATCGATCACCGTCTTAATTATTCTCACACTCAGATCCTTCCAGAATTATTGAATACATAATACTAATCAATCAGGGTTGTGTGTGTATGTGTAGGCGTCATTCTATCTCAAGGCAAAAAAGGCTCTTGTGAAGTGTGAATATGCATGGAGGATCAGTAGTTCCAGTGCGGAAGCGGCACAGCGAAGAACTTCATGAGCCCGTCCTTGCAATTGTAACCATTCTTGTCACCGCTGGCAAAGTAGTAAGGCCTCCACTGGTTAAGCTCAACTTTGAAGCCCTCGCTCGCACCCTGGTTTGGACCGGCCAATATCTTGGCCTTGCTGAAGTCGCAGCTTATGTAGCTCCACAGGTTGGGAAGCAGGTACACGCTGTAGCCGCTGCTTTTCTCGCTTGGAGGATCATACTTGAACACTGCAGCATTTTTAACAAACACAGGGAAGTGAGCGCTACTAAATGACATATGCTGACATGCGTAATGCATGTAATGTGTGCATTCGAATGGGACTTACCGAGTTTGTCATTTATGTAGAATGGGCTGTTTTGGAGGGACCATTCTGTGTGGTTGTAACCGAAACGCCAGCCTTCGCTCCCTCCGACGATGATGGTTTTCGCCTCGCTGACTGCCAATAGAGAAACAGCAGCTAGGAGCAGGACGAAGCCTTGTGTGGTGTAACTGATGGAAGCCATACTCGTATCTTGAACTAGATGGTAGTACTTGTCGTGCGACTTCAACAATGTGCTTAGTAAAATGTATAAACTGGAAGATGAGAAGGTGATGAGAAAACATAAGCGCTTATTGGGTTTATATAGGAAAATGGATTTGACTATGGCCTCTGTCAATTGAATTTGGTTGGTGATGAATTGCGACGCTTTTGAATCAAGTAAATCAACATGTTCTTATTTCCAGATTCCAGAAGGTGATTTTTTCTCATTTGGTAATTACTGAACTGCCAAAGATCAGATTAGTGAGATTACGTAGCTTCGATCAGAAAAAATGGAGGGCACAGAAGTAAAATGCATGGTTGACGAATGGTTTTGGTCATGGCAATTTAGGTGATCATCCACTAAGAGTAAGAACTTGTGCAGTGGCTATAATTACAGGCGCATTAAGGGTCCAAAAGGTCAGAGTAAGGCAACGGGGGTATTGTTAGTTAGGGTGAATTGGGTGAATTCGTTATCACAAGGATTCAACGGTCAATCTACGCCATTTTCGTTTCTAAGTTTTTGCAGTCTAGCTCGTAGTGCGCTTCAGAGAATTTGGACAAGGAAGATCACCATTTGCTCTATCGATCGCTTTGATTTTCATCACAAAGCTTGATAAAAGACCATTTTAAATTAATTTTCATATTCTGAAACACCTCATGTTTCTAAAAGGCTCACTGCCTCAATCCAACTAGATCTAAACGTCATGCATATTCTTTAAGAGCATATGCAGCGGCAGCAGGTGCAGCCCAGTTTCGAATCGAGCAACCCAAAAAATTGGTGCAGCGGGCAGTGGCGTAGCTATATGAGCATTAGAGGGGTCAATTGACCCTCCTCGTCATGATCATCCAACATACTATTTCTTATATTTTCACTTTCAAATAAGAAAGCATAAGTTATTTACCTTATTTTGCCCCTTTAAATAGAACATGTAGTTTCTTTTAGCTTGTTTATGTACTTTCAAATAAGCAAAAGTATCATGATTTTTGTATCTATTTTCTTTATTTTTGCACTTATAGTTGCTTGTTACATTTTAATTATAATGTTTATATTTTCTGATTATTCATTATACGTATATATTTTAAAGAGAACAATTTTTTCTATAGGCCCTCTTAACAAAGTTTCTAGCTACACCACTGACAGTGGGGGAGGAAAGCATGGTGACCGGAGTTTGACCTGCTCGGCGAGCAGTTCAAACTTGAGCAACGTCTGCTCGATCTCCCGCACTAGCTGCTTGGTGGAGCCCATGCACGTGGGTGACGCCAGGCAACCAGTTCTTTTTTTTTTCAGAGTGTGTAATACTCGCACCCGTAAAAAGAAAAACGATCGAATCGGCTTGCGCCACGTGGAATAACCATGGTAGATCTGAAAGGCCAACGGGAAAATAAATTTGGACCGCTAGATTTGATTCGAAAATTCGATCCAATGACCCAGATTTAAAGACAACGGCTACTGATGAATTAAAACAGGCAGATTCCAATTTTTGGGGAAATTAAACCCAAAAAATTACAAAAATATCGTAAAAAATGCAAATAACACCCTACAATATTTCTATAACTACTACATCAAATTCATTCACCTTTCACACCAATTTGTGCACAACAAATTTATTATCTCCTTCCATCTCCTCTCTCTTTCCTTTGTATTTTTTGCTAGAAAATGTCTAATTGGCTTGCTTCTGAAGATTTACAATTGTGCATTTCTTATTGTCGTATTCAATTGTGCATTTCTTATTGTCGTATTAGCGTTTGTCCTATCACCGACAACATGCAAAAGTCTAATAAATTGTGGAAAAAATTATATGCCGATTTTTGCGAAAATTGGGAGATGGCGTCTAATGAATCAAGACCGGAGCATAGGAGCCAAACCGCGGTTTCTTCTCGTTTTACTAAGTTGAAGCCGACTTTGAAAGCTTGCGGTGCCACTCTTGCTTATGCATGAAAGAGTTCACAATCCCGCTCAAATTTACAAGATGAGGTAAGTGTTTATAATTTTGTCATCTCCTTTTTATTTGATTTATTTAAATAAATGTTGTCATCTCTATTTCTTAGATATTATTATGACATATAAATTCGTTATTTTATTAAGTACTTTATATTTTTAAGTAATAAAAACGCATCTTCTTTATTCTGTCAAAGCTCATGCACATTACAAAAAACCCTAGTTAATTAAAATCAAACAACACGTGTCGTCTAAATATTGGTTAAAAATCAATAAAAGAAATAATTATAAAAAAAATAATAATTAATAAACAGTAATATTGGGTGCTATTTTTTATACCGCTGCACAAAAAACATGAACTACATCTTCTATTTCTCAAATAGTGTCTGCGCCTCCTCAAATAGAGGCTTGCTCCTCCTATGCCGCTGCTGCGCGTTTGAGGAGGCTTGCTCCTCCTATGCCGCTGCTGCGCTGCATATGCTGTAAACACCTCAACCTGTAAATGCACTCGACAGCTAGCTAAAAAGTTCTAGACGTTTCGTTTCATTTCGTCAATTTATTTTTCTGAGCTAATATTGTTTAATCCCTTATTGATTTATAAAAAAAGTACGAGTAATACGAGCCCTTAATTTTTCATATATCCTATGTGGTTTTCGTGTGAGGCCCCCTTTTGGTCGAGCATATCATGAGCACGGCAATCCAACCAGCGATCCAGACGAAATCAGGTAGGCTGGTATCAAAAAAAATTCTACCCTAACATGTTTTTAAACCGGGGCTATCCAAAATGTCATGTTTTTCTGGGTGATTTCGAGCAATCTTGTGGTCGGACCGCCAAACTCAAGATCTGGTATTTTCATCTTGGCCAACTACAAGTCTTATGCATTACACTACATTATTGCCATAACCTGATCCCAATGTACGTGACAATTTTTGATTCCATCAGCCTTTGGACAATGTCGCAATTGGAATCTAACATTATTGACCAAGTTCTACAAATTTGCATAGTAATATGCTTCCTTGCGTCAGTAGCTATGTATATGGAAGCAGGGTCATGCAAGGTAAGGCCAGCTAGCTGGCAGCTGGTAATTATCAGTAGCTGCCACAGTGATTACTGTAAATGACAGAATATCTTGCGTTTGAATTGGTGGGAAAAGGACTAGAAATTCAAAAAAAATTACCAAACCCCACTTGCCATTATAAACTTAACCAAGGTCTAGTACCTATCATTACCAGCTCAAGATGGGAATATATGATTTGATTTTGTTGCTGGTGCTGCTTCTGCAGAAGAATACACTGATGTAGTACTACTCATCACATGGTCCATAAACACGTTGCTTTAATGTCACAGCTACTCACAAGTCTAAGAATTGAATTGCAGAAGAACACTCAAACCAGCCCAAGAACTACCTGTGATATCCACCTGTTCTTTCACTTAATCTAAGAGCTATTGCCCTTTCCTTTTCAGCGGCTTAAATTTGATGGAACATTGCACCTGACTTGGTCAATGATCAAGCAAAAGTAGTAACTTCCATTAACTGAAGTGCATAATACAGCTGAAGACATAATGAGCTTGCTATGCAGTACAAAATTTCAAAGACCGAGTCTTGCAAATGCATCTAGGCACCAAAACATCATGAAAAACTAATAAAAAGAAGAGCCGTCATCATAGCGTACCATAAAGAATCGAAAACCCAGAAGAATGCCAGCTAGAACTAGAAGTTATGCACTCGCAGAAGTTACTGATGTTTGAGCGTCAGATTGCTCAGATTGTTGGGTTGTTGGTGTTGCTGGTGACACGTTGGGCCTGGGAAGTGCGACAGTACTGATCCTTCCATCAATGCAAGATGAGCATTTGGTCTCGGCCCAGCTCTCCATATCAAAATGGCCGTAGCCCATGATAGTCTTGCCGGAGCAGAGCCGTCCGATTACAACAGCAACCGCGGCGAGGATCACGATCATTACTAGCACACCAACTACTGCACCAATCGAGCCGTGGGGGGAGTAAGTGCTGCTGTCGCTGCCCTGTATTACAAACGCTAGTGGTGGTTGTGGTGGAGGTTGCTCACCATATGGCCTGGACATTTTGGCGAACACCCAAGAGACTAAAACTGTGTCTACCTTTCAGAGCAAAACTGGCCTTGAAATACAAAACGAGCAAAGCTTTGGGTCACCCAGAATGTGATTCCAGCCAATGCATGGCGTGGCTTTGGTCACTTCATGACTTGTGAGAGAGAGAGTACCCAGAGCTAGTTCTTATTCTCTCTCTTACTGTAGAGAGAGAGTGTGTGAAGATTGGTTGATTTGAAAATGTGAGAGAGAATCAGCAAGAGGCAAAAGGAGAGGGGTGAAGGGGGGTTGTTTTGAGTATTTGTCGTTGGTTTTAAAGCGAGGGGGGAACCCCGGAGGCAGTAAAAAGACAAGAGGAAGAGTAAAAGTGACCGGAAAAGTTGGAATCTCAAGTCATTGGAAGTGTTGAACACTTTCCAAGAGAAGCAGCATTTCTCGAAAAAAACGTCCTCGAGCCTTTTCAGTGTTTCCTTTTCTTTTCTGTCACTGTAGACACGAATCCGGCAAACAGTGATCTCAATAGTGCTGTACCAGCCTTGACAATCCCCAATTTCTAACCAGACCCTCTTCCATACCTTGGCTATTTTAGCAAGTCATAATGAATCGAAAATCCTGAAATGCGGTTCGCGAAACATTTTTATGGTAAACAAATGTTTATGGTAGAAAAAGAAAGAAAAAAGACATCAAAATTCAGATGAATTGAGCAGGTGAGCCAAATGCTCAACTTGGTACCTTGGAAATTCCAAAGACAAGTATCTTCTAATTAATCAGCCGGTGAGACAGTAGCCGGTCATCGGTGATGAAGCTAATCAAGCTATATGAGGAATAGGGCACAGCTATTATGGGATAGATGAGTGCCCTGACAATACCATAACCCAATTCATAATCCCCAAATCTTTCAAGCCATCTAAATCTACGGACCCCTCCCTCCTTGCTATGTAATATATAGGTTATTTTTGGTGTGGATATCCGTGTTTATTAAAAAATATTGATTTTTACATTTTGATTCATTTTTCGATCATGATTTCTTATTTTAACCGTTCATAATGTAGATATATGTGACTAGATCATCTTTAAGCTATTCAAATATGTGATTTAGAACGAAAAAATAAACGGTTTCAATTGAACACTTTTATTACGTTCATTGTTTTGATTCATTTTGAATGTATTAATGATCTTCAAATTTGCGGAACTTTTATAGAGATGATCTGCTCATATATATCTACATTGTGAACGGTTAAGATGAAAAATTATATATATCTTGGTTGCGTTCATGAGCATATGAAATTAAGAGGCCAGTGAATAGAGAAAAAATAATATGTTTAGATATGAAAAAGAGGAAACTAGCCTCTGCTTGACAGATTTTTTAATGAAGTAACGGCTCTAGATACTAATTTTTAATTAGATGAAGAACGTAAAATACCGTTTTAAATTTTTTAACGATGAAATACCAAAAGTTAACTTCTTAAAAATGTCATATATTGTTTAGACTATTTTTCCTTTTTTCTTTTCACTCGCCCCTCAATTTCGTATGCTCATGAACCCAACCCAGATTGTCGTCATAAAAAAATTACCCAGATCCACAAACTTTGATTTTGTGGTCGTGTAGTTGGCTTCTATTCATAAAAATCAACTCTTCACCTCTCATTTATTCATTCCTTCTTTCGTCTGGCTCTCGCTCTTCATGAAACCAATTTCAATGCTATTTTATGCAATCAATATATGGAAAGAAAATCGATCAATGAAGAGGGTATTTTTGGAGTGTGATTCGAATGAGCAAAGCTTCAAGCTCTTGAAGGGTTTGATCCAACTGGGTATCTTTGATTTCGAGTCCTTGTTCTTCTTGGTGGAGTCGAGAAGAGGGGTACCGGTGGACGGTGGTGGTGTTGCGTTGGAGTGGTGGGATCAAGGTCCTCTGTTTTATTTTGAGGGTCAGCCATGAATGGTATTTTTAAATCACAAACATTGGATCTTGATGAAATTTATATATCTAACGAGTCATGACTTCTTCTGGAAAATTAGCTACCTCAAATCAAATTTGAATAGTGATGCAAGCTCGAGAATTAGTGCAGGTCTCAGAGAAACTTAGGAGGACGTAAGATAAAGGTGAGGAACAATTATCTGGGTTTAGATTTACAGACACGGATGTAAGTTGAAAGTGAGGAACACTTAATCCGGGTTTAGATTTAACATTTAAGATTGACAGTTTTTTTTCTTCTAATATATATAACAATAACGAAAACAAAAAATAAATGTTAAATTGGTCATTTTATAGTAAAATTATGACTAATGTCAGTTGTTTTACCGGACCAGATACCAATATTTGATCGGGTTAAAAATGTGAGACACTGTTATGAATTTTTCTAAAAGTGAGATACCAATAGTTAGTTTATGTAAAAGATCAGACACTGTTTAAACTATTTTTCCTATCTTTTTTATATATGTAGCAATTGGTATATTTTGGACGAAATAACAAATTGCAATCACTCATGTATCTTTTTTCAAAAACACTTAAGGGCATTTAAGGAAGTTAGCAGATATTTTGGACGAAATGGATCAATTGGTTGAAATTTAAAAAATATTAAGAGTGATCAGTTACAATTGAAAATATGAGAACTAAATTGTCGAAACACTAAGTATGAGGAGTGACAAGTATTTTATCCTTATTTCTATTATTAAACACATGCACATAAGGCGTCGGCCATGCAATCTTTAAAACGGAAGCATGATTTATCTAAGGCAACATATACACATGATAAATAAGAATTCTAAGCCGCTAAACATGGAAGGGTTAGCTATATTTGGAACCACCAACTTCAAACGTATGCTCCAAGCTGCGGTCGTCCGAGCGTCTAAGTTCTTGAGCCAAACCAAGGCTAGGCATTGAGAAAGATGATTAAGATACGATTGTTAAGTGACCAGAGAGTAAGGAGACCTAGCTATCTAGTCACCTTATGGTGTCGAGAGCCATGAACCTCTGGAAAGGCATTGCGCCTATGAGTTATGAATACCTTATGGAGTCGTGAGTTGTGAGTGCCTTACAATGTGACTTATAACCTAGCATGGTAGGGCTAGCCCCTATTGGGAGAAGCTAGAACGAAAGCTCACCCCTACATTTAGAGGTGGGCACGAGCCGGGTCGGTCTCAATTTTTTCAAGGACTGAGCCCGAACAAAACGGGCCGGGCTCGGGCTTTTCGGGCCCAAATATCAAGTGTCACATATTTAAGCTATTCTCCTAAATTTTATCATATTCAACATGCACAAGTTCTAAAATAATTAAATAAATATTAGAACTCCACAAGTTTGATACAAACCAAGCCCGAACACGAATCCTAATCGTTTTTTAGAGAACAGTAATTAAAATTATAACGGGCCGGGCTTTCGGTCCCTTTAAATTTCAAGCCCGAACCCTAACCGAATTTTTAGAAAATGGGCTGGGTTTGGACCGAACCGGTTTAGAGCTTCAGATTTTGGCCTGAATCGGGTTTTTTGGGCCGGGTTTTCGAGTTTTTGGGTTCCGACGCCCACCCCTACCTACATTAGGTTGAATGCAGATACTGTGTACTGGACGGGATAGCAATGGAGAGAGTCGGGTGTGCAAGAGGTCGTCTGTTGATATTGTAAAGTCCTATATGTTGATCTCTCATTTTAATTCGAGTCTGATTGTTGTGGTTGAGGTTGTTACCTAGTTTCATCCCTTTAATTGTGTTGAGTTTTAAAATGTTGTCGCTAAGAATAAAATTTGGCCTTTATACTTTCGAGTTTTAAGTTTTAAAGTCTAGTAGACGAGAAAACACACTTATTGAATGAGGGCAAAATTGGTAAACTTGCTCATCCTGGTAAAATAATTTTTTACCCCTTGAGTGGAACTTGTTATTTACTATAGTAAGTATTTCATTTGTTCTACGGTAAATATAACTATCCATATACTTTGTTTTTCCTGATATTATCGCGTGGCTAATCACAATGGTATTATGCGAGTAACTTCGTTGCTCACACGTGGAATTGAGAACGTAATTTGAAAAGCAGCTTTTATAAATGCAGTCTATTTGGCATACTGGTAAGTAAGCTTTTACATTACCAGTTATTTCAAAGATCAAAAATGACTCGGGGGGATAAAATCTCTTCCCCCTTCTTCTAACCCGTTCTGTGCTTGGATATGTGTTATTTATAGGTTAACTCAAATCCCCGAATCATATATTCGTAAAGTCCTAATGTAGCTCAGACCCCTTAATTTGGTCCTTAAAAAATAGAAAAATCATAGCATAAAGTGTCGTTAATACCTTCAAGGTGTCAATCTTTAACGTTTGGTGTATTATAGCTCGGATCCATAGATTTTGATCATTGAGAATAAATCCCCAAATCTCATATTCGCAGGGACCTTGATTGAGTAGCTCAGATCACTAATCCTCGAGCAAGACGTACCATAACATTGATTGTGACCTCTCTCGAGTCTTATTACATCTTGGTTTTTCTATGCAAAAATAATATATTCTGCTCATATGAGTTTTTGACATACTCAATACTCACAATCATATATATCAAGATAATCATTTCTCGCGCTCAAAAGAAAAAAACACTACATCGACATGTGAAAACAAAGTTACTAGTCACGTGGACTGATTAACACTTGTTGACTGCATATTGTTGATGATACTTTGTAACATCTTGATCTATAACCTTTAACGGATTTGATCCTCATTGGTTTTTCTAAGCCCTTCAAGTTGATTTATTACTAATAACGCTTGAGTTTGATTAAATTATTGCATACAAGAATTACACTTATGCTAATAAGATCAACGCATTAGCCTACGTCAGTCTGACTAACCCCTAATGTGAGAATGCAATGTGGGTTACGACAACAGCAAGAGAGACTGCGTCGAAGTCTAGAAAAGAGGAGGAGACATAGCCAGTCCATAGTGGCGACGCTCTCGGCATCAGTAAAGGACAATACAACGGTTGTAGATCTTCGATTCAAGAATTGTCAAGCTCATTTTTAAGTCGTGATGCAAATAACGAATGCACAAAGAGTATACGAAAAATCAAATTATTGTAAACTTTATAGTTTCACACCCAGCTCTATATGCCTCTGATTTTTACGTCAACGAGGTGAATTTGATTTTCTTTCCAAGTTATATCTACACAGATATCGTATTGATGCCCAAGTGTTTACAATTTGAAACTTAAATGAAACAATTGGCACAATGTTGAAGAATTTTTCGAGTATTGATTCTTCCATTGTTTGTTATGTTTCGATATGTGTATCACCCAAATATTCAATCATGTGTGTCTTGGCCTTATGCCGTTAGGATATGTAAATGAAATATGATTATGTATTCATTCCTATTACCATATTGGTATTCTGTAATACCTTATATAAAGGGTCTGCTATCAATGAATATGATGATGATTTTTCTTCCTATCTTCTCGTACATATTTTTCTTGATCAGTTTGGTATAATTTTTTTCATCACTAAGAAAATAAGTACAAATAATATATATTTTTCAAAATAATTTTAGATTTTTGAAAGGTACTCTTTTTCATAGAAATTTCAAGGAAAGGGAAATGATCTAATAACTTTAGAAATAAAATAAAAATGTTAAAAATGTTTTTTATGTGAGTAGACAAATATACACTTGATGTGAGTTAAGTGATATAATCAAAAGTGACCGAGTCAAGTGATTTTTTTTAAAATGTGAGTAAGTGATTAATGAGTCAAAATTCAGTCCTCATTTATCATTTTTTGCCTTAGATATAACCATAGAACGTACAAGCAGTGGATCAATGAAATGCCTTCAATTATGATTTAATGTATTTTTTTATGATCAAATAAACAACTCGAATACAATAATAAACCCATTGTCAACTGACCATCTCTTTTTTATAAAGCGGAAACTGATATCACTTGACCAAATAGCATTGAGGTCTGATTTACTGTTAATTAAGAGGAGGTTTCAATTCTTCTTTTTCGATTTTTTTTTTCTTTAATTCTTCCACTTGTAGTTTATTTTCTACAGTAGCAATGGCGTTGGGGGAAATCCTCATCCAAATCCACCCGAAAGGTGTAGATTCAACTTCGGCGCATCGTACTCACTTCTGTTTCAGGCCCAATCTAAGAACAAAAGTACATAAGAGGTTGGGCTATTTTAGGGTAGCCCACAATCCCTTTTCCGACATTTATACCAACTAACCAGCCAAACCAAAGTTGAAGGCATCGAACGTTCCGAACTAAATATCAAAACAAAATATGACTTGGATTAAATCCGCGCCGCCTGGTGTGTGTCTTGTTCCCAAATATATTTATTTGTAACGAAAAAATATATATTTATTTATATGTTCCCAACTGAAAATATATTTTTATTTATTTATATGTGGATAAGGGCTCGCCACACCTCAACTTTTTTTCACCCACAAAAGTGACAAAACCCGCATGCAGGAATTACTTGATGACCTAACTCAGCAAACACCTTAGACGTCATATCAACAA
Source organism: Comarum palustre (assembly GCA_951800085.1). NCBI lineage: Eukaryota > Viridiplantae > Streptophyta > Magnoliopsida > Rosales > Rosaceae > Comarum > Comarum palustre. The sequence continues at coordinate 24,882,281 of OX637579.1, forward strand.
GGATCAATGGTGCTGATGAAACCCAGAAGCATGGAGTTGAACGCAGGGGAACGCTTTGCTATTATAATATCCAATGTGGTTGCCCTTGCTAGCTGGTCCCTTGCCATGTGCGTTTTTGTCTCCAATGCTTGGCTTATCCGCTTCTATCCACTATATACACGAAGCAAACAAAGCTGGCAGCTTTGTTCAACTCGCCTGGGAGTAGCCTGAAGATGAGTGGAACTGACGGTAACGACGGCGCCAGAGGTGGCGGTGGCGGTGGCGGTGGCGGAGGCACACGTGGTCAGTCCCAAGGTCAAGGTGGAAGGGCACCTGTGCCGCCCAGAGGAGCTATTATCAAGCAGATACTTGGTGAGCTGCTTAATGGTTATTCTCATTGATTTTCATGCTGAAGCGATCGGGCTATCTTTAATCTCTGCAGATCTATATAAGCTGCTGCTGTTGTTGTAGTTTTGAATTGTGTGTAAATATGTATCTAATGATTGGCAGTCTTGTGTGTTGGTGGTAGTTAAATAAATCCACCCGGGCGCCATTGATTGTACAGCGAAGCTAGAAGGCATGGGGAAATTGCATGCCTAGCTAGCTAGGGATCAGATGAACTTGTATTGATTAACCTGGTGGGAAAATGATCAGTGAATTAAATCCGTGTAAATCTTCATGGCATGCTTCTTATTGTTTTGATTTTTGACTCTTAATTTCTAGCTCTTACATACCTCAAACCCGTATGAGTTTTAGATCGAAACTTGATTCAACCTCAAACCTTTGTTCTTAGCTTCTTACATTCCCTTGAGCTTGTGCTATGGAGATTTTGTGGTGCTTAGGGTAATTGAATGCATCATGTCACACAAATACAATGTCGGTGTTCTCATCTACTCAGAGAAGAGAATTAGGTAGCAGCGAATGCATAGTAAAATTTCGGTTTAACTTTTTGAGGCCTGGTTTATTAGGACTTAATCTCTCCGTTCTTTACGAATCTATGTTTTTGGATCAACTCGATTTATCTCATTTTCATTTTTTGTTTGCTGAGTTATTATCTGAAAGCGTAATCATCATAGACAGCAAGGTTTCGTCAAACGTCGAAACCTTAATGGAAGATATGGCTATAATCCATTAGTAAAATACATGCACAAGTCTAAACACAAGAGTTACTATAATTTTTGTGGGTTTTCTTATTGATAACTTCAATCTCTATAATACAATCTAGCAATAGCCTTATATAGGTATAGAAATAAACCTATTCATACTAGAACTAGGAACTTAAACCTAATACAATAAAAAAACATAATCTAGAATAGACTATAATTTAGGAAACCTAGTAAGATATGAAATACTAGATATTAAAGAATATTACTCCATATATGTATTCAGAATTTCAACCAAGATTTTGCTCGAGAATCCCGATATATCCAGAAGAGTAACTTATGATTAACACTGTCATTAAGAAGCCTATTTGAATACCAATTTTGAATATTCAAATCATTCTTCTTAATGTGTCGATACTTCTTCATGTTTGAAATTCTTTATTGAGATTCCTTAGATTCTCGTCCTGTATCAGTCTCTTTCACTTGGAAAGAACTCGACCTCGAGTTCATCTTGAATGCAGCTGGATCTTTAGTAGGACAGAAGCATGATAAACCATTATTTCAAATATCATCAAAGCTAGAAGGGATTACCATGAATCTGACGTCATAGACAAGTTTAGAATAAACTTCTTCAAACTTAAACTTCTCTTTGGATTGATTTTGAATAGAACTTGGCTTGCATGGCATGACATGGGTAACGATATGTGGTGAATGATCCGACTCTTTTGTCTTCAATGGGTGTGTCTTCCACCTTCAAAGTTACTTCTTTATGTTTCTCTTGACAAATTTCAAGATGATTACTCATGTTGTCTTCAACTTTCAAAGTGTCTTCTTCATGTTTCTTTTCACACACCTTGTGATGGTCACTATTGATGTTCTTTTTTGTAGGCTTGATTTCAGTTTGGCGCGACTTCCTCTCAAGCATGTATGTATCGACTTTGCGATAATCGTCATTGACATTAGCACGCCACGGTCTCCTACACACATAAACATCATCCATGTGAATCTCATGAAAAGAACCCTCTTCTTCCTAAAGATGTTCCAAAGAGATAGGCGCTTTAATCTTATAATCACCACATCCTTGAAGTATTTGGTAAGAAGCTTCCCTTTGATTGAAATTGAAAAATTTCATGAGCTCTCGTTGGACAGTTTCTTCAAAATTTTGGTTACATTCATAAGCAAATCTTCCGATATGACGACATTGTTGATGACCACGTCTACGGGCAAATCCCATAGCGCATTGATCATCAATCTCCATGTAGCATAGTTTTTGGTGATGTCCACGACCTTGGGCGAATCCTGCGGTGCGATGAGCATCTCCTCTTTGATTTACGTTCAATTGTATAATTAACCGTCGTAGCTCATCCGTTGCATCTTGCACAGTCTCTCTCACATAATCTTGTGTCTGTTGTCGGAAGGTTTCAAAGTGATCAATTACACTTTTTGAATAATGACGTGCCCGTTACCAGACACGTGAAAATTTAAAACCCCTTTTTGTCATATTGTAGCATTGGTAAATAGGGTTCGATCAATCCGAGGACTTTAGGGCGTTCCTGCGGTTAAAAATCAATTAAGTTAGCATCTAAAAAGTTAGAGAAATATTTCAAACAACAAAGACATTATTTACAGAATATTTACATCATTATTTACATAATTTACAGAATTCATGGGGGGGTTTCAGTTTGGTTTCTAATTCCTACAAAACAGAAAATAAACATGTTATTTACCAGTGATCAACTTTATTCCACTTCCAAATCAAAATATCAGAGTTATAAACACATAAATATCAAGTCTCAAATCCAACAATCTGAAATCATTGTAAATTCAAATTAAGAGAAATAATTTCGAAATACAAGCCTGAAGAGGTCATGCATCCCTTTAATTCTTCTTACTTTATCTCCTAAGCACAGAGAAGTCTAGAACCTAAGATGTTTCATGCAAAGGTTGCGATCGATACTCAGCGTCGACTCAAAGTACCTGTCCACAAAAAACATGAATCATTAAGATCTAAAGAATTCTGAGATTAAACACAACCATGTCCGAGAAGTCGTAACATGTAATTATGTAGTTTATGTTTTCAACCATTATCACATAGTTTCCACCACTTTCAATCTATACTTACTTGAAGAACCTTAGTATAAATTCTGGCAATAAGCTAGCATGCATACTAGCTTTAGTAATTAAACAAAAACATAATCTTTCAATTATTAAGAATCACAAGATCAGATTGTAAGAAAATCATAAACATACAAAGTCATGCACAAATAAATTTGAAAATTACTAACTCATCATGTTCTTCTACCAAGCAATACGAAATCCAATCCAGAAACAAACAACAAGTTTATGAGGCATAGTGTTACACTTTTTGTCAATCTTTGAAGATGGCAAATGTGCTGCTATACGTCAAAAACTCCAATGACAGCAACTTGAAGAAGCTCTAAGGGGTGTCGTCGGCTTGATTCTTCTTGAGGAATGTAGCACCACTATTAGAGACGCTAGGGAGAGAGAGAGAGCAATTTCTGATTTTTCTATGGAAGAAGTGATGTCGAATTTGGTTGCTCTTGTCCTCCTTTTATAGTGTTATGTCACCCCCTAGGAGTTCTCTCATCCCTTGATTTAATCTTGATCCAACGGTCAAGGAAAATTACCCAACAAATTAATAAAAACTTGTAAGGAAATTTCCAGAATTTCCTTATGCACAAAGGTGATGAATTCGGCTGCAGTTGTAGGCTAGGTTCATTGCTTGTTCTCCACACAAATCAGCCTCTTTAGTTCATTTCCTTGTTTTGCCAAAAATTAGCTTCATTCCTCCAATTTTGGTGCGCCAATTAATGTTTTGAAAATGAAAGAAATTTGTTAACATAAAATCAGAATAATTTGGCTTTTAGACAAAAGGAATTTAAGGAATTAATTTCATAAATTTCAGATTTGAATTGCAAATTATCTCCCTTAATTTAGACAATGAAAACTTGTCTTAAAAAGCCCTTTTAAATTCGGCAAGAAACCCTATCCTTCTTCTTGATTTGTGGCGACACAACTTAGTCCTAATCCATGTACGATTTGACTTCCTTGCTTCATGTGGAATCCCTGTCACAAAAGGAAAGAAAGTTTTCTAAATAAATTAGGAAAGTCAGAATAGAAAAGATTCAAAGATAGTAACTTTCCAAAATCAAATAAGGTAAGTTTCTCTAATCAAATTAGGAAAGCTTTTCAAAATGGAATAAGTAACTTTACCTTTTTCAAAATAGGAAAGTTTCCTAAATGACTTATCCTCGACTTTTACAACTCATTGAGTTTCCTAGTTGTACCAGGAATCCTTCTTTGATTAGGAATCCGCTCATTTCCCTCGTTTTAGCCTTATTTCATGTAAACCTACATTTCTTGACTCTAAAACACAAAACATATTAGAAATGAAGTTATTAAGGAACTAACGAAGCTAAATAGGGTAGAAAATACGTTAAGAATGTAGCATAAAATGCGTTTATCAAATAATCTCGTAAATCCTTCTTAACAGTTTTAATAGCCCGAGCAGCGTCAGCGAGGTTGGTGAATGTGATTTCGTTCCCTGAATCGTCTTCCATCAAGCGGGCAAATCCTCGCTCTGGTACCAAATGATACGGAACAAAAGCGTAATCACGATAGACAACAAGGTTTCTTCAAGCGTCGAAACCTTAATGAAAGATATGGCTAGAATCCACTAGCAAAATACATGCACAAGCCTAAACACAAGAGTTACTACTCTAATTTTTTTGGGTTTTCTTATTGATAACTTCAATCTCCATAATACAATCTAGCAATGACCTTATATAGGCATAGTGATAAACCTATTCATACTAGAACTAGGAACTTAAACCTAATACAATCAGAAAAATATAATCTAGAATAGACTATAATTTAGAAAAGCTAATGAGATATGAAATACTAGATACTAAAGAATATTATTCCATATATGTATTCAGAATTTCAACCAAGATTTGGCTCGAGAATCTCGATATATCCAAAAGAGTTACTTACAATTAACACTGTCATTAAGAAGCCTATTTGAATACCAATTTTGAATATTCAAATCATTCTTCTTAATGTGTCGATACTTCTTCATGTTTGGAATTCTTTGTTGAGATTTCCTAAATTCTCGTCCTGTATCATGATCCATATTACAAAAAATAGCAACCATGATTCACAAAGACCCACTTGTCCCGCAGAGTAGCAATTATGGGCAAAATAGCTGAGCAAGCTTTCCAAGAATGAATTCTAATTTTAACTGTCACATTAGAAAACCAAATCCTTTTTCAAAATGACAGAGTCGTTATACCTTGAAGCAGAAGGACTAACATGCAGGAGTTGTCTGGCAACTTGATATGCAGATTTAGTAGAAAAACGACCCCTAACATCATAGTGCCAAATCAACCTATCCTCCACTACACAATGACTAAGAGGGGTTTTCAGAATAAAATCAACATCGATGATCACTTAGTACTCAGAACACCAAAACCGTGTTATGACTCCAAAATCAAACGAAGGATACGAGGAAAGTGATGAAGTCGAGTCGTGTGTTTCACACACTTTCCTTGAGACAAATTATGCCTCCTCTACCGGTGCAAAAGGCTTGATGACACTTGTCTCCTAGGATACAATGCCTACTAGTGCTTTGGAGCTGCACTGCTGCCAAGAACACCCGACGAACTTGTAGTACCTTCAATCTATCACCGGTATGCTATAAACTAGAGAGAAAATAACTCTTTGAGAGGAAAAGATGATTATCGAAAAAATGTTTCGAATGATGATGTTTTCAATTATGTTTAGAACAAAAGAAGTGTCACATATTTATACATGAGAAACTATCCATTACTTGAATTGCCATGGATTCTGGTTTGTATGTTACAACACTATTAATTCCAACCTTTGACATTCTATAGCCACAACCTTTCACATAAATGTGTGGTTACAACATTTCTCATAAATGTGTGGTTACAACATTTCACATAAATTTGTGATTACAACCTTTCACATAAGTATGTGGTTACAACCTTTCACATAAGTATGTGGTTACAACCTTTCACATTAGTGAGATTACATCCTTACTCATTATGTGAAGTTATAGCTCATATAATTCAATTAGTTAATAGACTATATAAAGTCTATAACACATGGTTTCAAGTAATTATTCATCTTTGGGTGACTATTTCTTATTCATCCTATAACCTATTTAAATTCTCTCATTTAAATTGGTTAAATAAAATGGTTATTTTCACCATTTTTCCAACAAGATATAAATTCCACATCAAGAAAAATGAGACATTGCATGTGGTTTATAAGGGTTTGGGCTACTTTCTCCATTACCAATTGGTTTTAGAGTTGAACCCCATACTACTTCATCATGGTATCAGAGCGGGTAACCCACGTCTACTTGTGAAGCCCAAGGGCCACATGAACTCCACGTCAACCCAAAATGTTGTCCACGTGTTAGGCTTGAAAATTCGCCACACGTACGGGGGCGTGTTGAGATATAAATCTCACATCGGGAAAAAATTGACCATGCCTGTTGTTTATAAGGGTTTTAGCTACTCTCTCAATTGCCAATTGGTTTTGAAGTTGAACCCAAATCATGGTATCAGAGCGAGGTACTCATGTTTACGTGTGTTAACGTTACCGGCCACACGCACTCCAAGTCATTCCTAATGTTGTTCTTTTGTTAGGCTTGAGGGGTCGCCACACGTGCGAGGGCGTGTTGAGATATCTATCTCACATTGAAAAAATGGGGTCTTGTTTGTGAGTTTATAAATATTTGAACTACTCTCTTTATTAGGGCTGGGCATGGGACGGGACGGGACGATGTTTTTAGAAATCTGTCCCGCACGTCCCGATCCCGTTCGGGACCGGGCCGGTACCGGGACGGGATCCTGAAAAATTATCCTTAAAAAAAAATTATCCTTAAAACGAGAAGCATGGGATCGTTTCTGTCAAGCTTTCTTGGAGGAAGGTTGACAAGTACCACTCACTCTGAGTAAGCTAAGTTTTCGTTTCATTATTTTCAGTTTGTATTGTTACTCTGTTTGGTTTGAAGTATGTTTAGTTGTGGCATTACTATTTTTACACGATTCTATTTTTATCCAAACACTATGATCCCACTACAAAGTACAAACCGGAAGCTAAATTAATCGAATCTTAGACACTGTATGATTGCTGGATTGTGTCGATGTCCAGGCCCTTCAGCCTCACCACTGATTCGACATGCCCTTTCAGGGTGGCCAACTCCCTCAGCCTGCAAAAATGCCATGTTTTTGCCTCTTCATCACACTTAGTCACATTTTGAAGGCTTAAATGAATAGCAAATAGCAAATGTAGTACCTGGCAATTTCTGCGCGTCGTTTTGCCTCTTCAGCCATCTGATTAAGTTCTGTGTAAGAACTGCGTTCACCAAACTTTATGGTGTCTGGCGGTTGCAGACCATGGAGAGTCCTATGTGCATGTGCCCATCTGCGCTCCCTTTCTTCCTTTCCGAAATGCTACTTTCGTGTGAAGGCAGTCTGCCAAGAAAAGAATTGCAAATTAAAAATCCAAATACACATAGTAGTAAATTAGAGTGACAATGCAGAATGGACGGCTACGATCTTAGCAGAATGGACGGCTACGATCATTTCGGGTTCGTCTTGGTCCCGCGCGGGTTCGTCCCGATCCCGTCCCGTTTCTAAACTTTCGGGACGGGACGGGACGGGACGGACATTTTCAAACTCTATCTCGTCCCATCCCGTTAATTTTCGGTACGGGACAGGGACGGGATCGGGATTCCGGTACGAAGTGCCCACCCCTACTCTTTATCACCAATTGGTTTTGAAGCTGAACCCTATACTACTTTATCAGGAGTAGCCTGAAAATCTGAATGGGGATAATATCAAGTTTTATATAAACGACTGAGAATTGAGGAAGGATTTTTAACAATATTAGAGACTTTGTGTATCTCTTTACATGAGAGCGGCTAAGGTGCACCTGGTGCATATGCACCGGGTCATCCACTGTTTCTATAACAATGTTACACGTTTTGGAAAATGACGAGAATGAGAAGTCAAGTTCGGATCGACGGTAACGAAACCAAATTAAATTAAAATAAAAAATAAATATAAAAAATAGCCTGTGATGCATATGCACCAGGTGGATAGCAGAATTTTCTCTCTTTACATACGATTGCAGAAAATTTTATTTACATGCATCAAACTTTCTTTCCTTGTTAGAACTTTGAATCGGTAATTTGATCTTGTTGGGTGGTAGCCCTCATATATCGAGTCTAAGGATGTAGTTTTTTTTCTTCAATATTTCCATCTTTCAATTGCAAATGGGATCTCAAATGGAGAAGATCGATCTTGAATAAGAACCACCAACGAATGCATTGTTCCTACTATATATCCAATAGACAAATGAAATGTGAGGAAATATAAAGATATTTTGGATAGTACTGGACAAATGCAAGAGAATATTGGCCTAATTGGTGGATTCTTAATGGAATATACAAAGTTACAAACAGAATGTGACGTCAAAATATGTGACGTCCATTCTAGAAAGTTGAGACTGGAGACGCATTTGCATGTAGATGGAATCGTCAAAAGTAGCCTCCATGTTTTTCCTTGCCAACGGATTTCATACCCGGCAACCAAATTCAAATGTCTGAAAAGCAAAAGCAAAAGCAAAAGCAAAAGCAAAAGCAAAAGCCACACTCCCACTCACACTCAAATTCACATACCTTTCCCTCTTATTTTCACTTGAAAATAGTACTTGCACTATCAGCAGGTCACTCATATACCTTCCACTACATTAAATTTCCACAACACTACCCAAATCAAAAACCGGCAGAAATCATGAGTTCTTGCATTAGCAAATGCAGCCCCAAATCTCATTTCCAAGTCGAAGAAGACGATACATTCTGCAATCAAGTCCAAGACAAGCTGGTTATCTCAACACAACCTCCTAAACCTACCACTCCAACTCCCTCTCTTCATCATTCAAACAAAATCTCTCCCCTTCCTTCTTCCCCTTCACATTCCACTTCCTCAGCTTCTTCCTTCTCTTATTGCACTACTAGGCACTACTACCAACTCCAACTCCACCCTCAGCTCATCGAGCTTAGTTCAAAGATCGACAGATCCTTCTCCAACGAGTTCTTGTGGTCTTGCTACAAAGAAAACCCGCATATATCTCGCATTGCTTCAATCAAGGAAGCACAAAAACCAATTGCTGCAGTAAATTCGAAAAAAAACACCACCACCACTACCAGCCAAGCCCAATAAACAGAGGAAATGGGAATCCTAAAACAACGCCGCAGAAGAGAGTCCGGACTAGTATTTCACCAACTCTAAAGCGACAGAAGAGCTTCCGTAAAGAGCCCGAGAAGCCCGTGATCTCTAGAAGCTTGAGGTCGCCGTCTCCCAGTAGAAGGTTCAATGTGTCAAAGAATAACAGAGGAACAGTTATGGCAAACCCGCCAAAAACGGTTTCCAACACAGGGCCGGCTTTAATGTCTCAGCCTTGTTTGAAGAGTCCTGCGAGAGAGACGAAGACTAGGATTCACAGGATCAGTTCAAAAATCGATGAAGTTGCCGTTAGAGAAGCTCGGGCTCATGACCATTATATGGAGTCTGTTCCTGAGGACGTTATTGTTAACGTGAGTGAGAATAAGAATATAAATATATTATAGTTATGTCACATATTAATTTTCGTTATTCTATAGTTAATAGTTACATTTTGTATTCCTTATAAACTCCTATATAAACCTCCATAGTAAGATGAATAAGATGTCTGAAAGTTTATTCTCTCAATATCGTTATATTTGAGTTTGATAACCCTTTAATCTCTTTGGATTGTTTTATTTTCTGGTAGAAAATTAACGTCGAGTGTGCAAGTGCATATAGAAATGTTTTGATTTCTACATTCAATTGTGGGTTTGGTATGCTTTTAATTCCTTTTGTATATCTGTTTAGTTTGATTTCTTGAGTTGTACACTCAAATTATCGTATGATTCGCATCTTATACGATGTCGTCCATGAACAATGTTTGGGCTTGAGCCTTCATTGTTTCTTTTTGGGCTGAGCTGAGTGAAAGATCATGGCCCAAAAGACATTATTTGACAATTTTGGCCCAAACCCCACAACTTTTTTTTGTCCGATCAAACACACGATTGTGTTGTAATATTGTGAATCGAATTCCTGACATCTCATATACTAATAAGAGACTAATACCCAAACCCCACAACGTGTAGATCACCAATTTCATGATCTTGATGCCACATTTTAACCTGATTAAATTTGATAAGAATCCACATTATTCAACCAAAAATCGATAACAATTGGATGATTCATTTTTTTTGAAAAATATCAGAATTAATATATTACCTCAAGGCAGAAAATGACATTACATGCATTTCCTCTACTAGTTGATAAAGAGTTTGTGGTAGTACAGAGACACATAAACTAGATATAATCATTACAACTTTAAAGATTCGTAAAGATAGAGAAAATCTCATTTGGTACTACGCTAGAGACGCTACAAGTACATCGGGTGTGCACAAAAGACACTTAGGTTCCTAAAATCATGGAATTATTGTAATTTATATATTGTTATATATATTAAAGCTTGGTTAACTGTTCACAATCATGTGAACAATGGACAGACTCTTTTATCTAGTTAATTAGAAGTGTAATTCCGTATTTACCTTTCATTTTAACTCTAGGTTTTTTTATCACCGCTTCTCGCTCTATCTCGCCATCATTTATCCATCTCTCTCACACTTTCTAGACTCTTCTTGAAATAGCTCCAGCATTTCTCACAAAGTTGAAGAGCAGAGATATTAATATATTACCGAGATAATTTATTACTCTACTGTTTAACGAAAATATTTGTCATTTTCTCTTCTGCTTTGTGTACCTGTAAATCAAAACAAGTAGAGTATTTATATTTTGGGTGGAACACACGACTAAATGTTTGGTTGTATAATGTTGTTTTGTACAGTGGTGTTCACCTGGTCAGCTAGTGACCAAGAGATTCATGGTCAATTATCCTTAGATTTAGATCCAAATGTGGAGAATATTATTTAAAAGTTAAGTTGTTTTATTCTTCACCTTTAGGTCTAGATCTAAAGGTGATTGACCATAAATCTCTTGATCAGTAACTGATCAGATGAACACTACTGTATTTTTGTGATAGCGCTTATACATGCGTGAAATATGCATAATGTGGATACAACACCGCGGGTATCAACTAGTAAATATACTAAAACATAGATTTGAGCTGAGGCCAAACAACACAATCCATAAAAAATAGCCCAAGAGAGCAGGCGTAACACGGATCCAACCAAGAGGCGGGCTGATAACATGGCCGCCGCCGGACGAGGCTACTTTGTTGGTGGTGGCTGCCTCCTTAGGGTTTTCACAGAAGAGAGAGCCCTGAGTCAGATAAAGGAAGTTTCTGTCCTTGCAAAGAGGTGCATGAAAGTGAAAGGAGAAGATAGACCAACCATGGAAGTGGCAATGGAGCTTGAGGGACTAAGAAGAATGGTAATGCATCATCCATGGGTTAATAATTATGAAACCGATGCACAGGAGATTCAGCACTTGCTTGGTGAAATAACAATGGAAACTTTTAGTCATGGAGAAGGTGGCGTTATGAGTTCTGGATATGATACCATGAGGAATCAAATCATATTACCAGTTGATGATGATGATGGGAGATAAATTGTGCCATTGATGCTGATCAACTAGTCCATTTGGCAATATGCTGCTTCTCTGTACGCATGATGAGGTCTGCTCTACGGAAATGCGTAGAATTTGTAGTTTCTTTCTGTTAGTGGTTGTGGGAGTTGCACATAGTTGACTGCCATTTGTGTCTCGTAGAGACTGTGACAAATATCTTAGTCTATAACGACCTACTTATCATTAAGTTTTTCCCTTGGTTGTGTAGTATATATGTGCAGCACAGAGATTTGAGGAAGATTAGGATTGACAGTATCAGGTAGAAATTAGTGCTATCTGCATTACGAAAATATGTGCAGTAAAAATCCAATGCTTGTAATTTTATTGCCAACTCAAGTAAAATGGATTCATAGCTGATTTACGCGACAAATTCTTTGAGGTTGCAATCTAGCTAGACTAATCAAATTCTAAAGGGTTTTTAGCCAATTTGTTATCCTAGCTTTTATTATATTGTCAATTTGCTACCTTACATTTTTTCTGTCATTTTACTACGCTAACTTTCATAAATTTGTCAAATTACTACCCAACCGTCATATGCCTTTTCCTGTTAGGTGTTCCGTCAATTTTTTTCCTGTTAGGTGTAACTTTCACGTGAGAGAATTTTCATAATTTTGAATTCAAATTGTTTTTTTAACAATTGAATTTGTCCCTTTAAATTATGAACTTCATTCGGAAAAATAAAATAAAATAATACATGGTTTCCGATTAAAAAAAATACATCCATGAGACGAGAAAAAAAACAAAGAACTAGATATCAATTCAATCCCATGGATGTGTTTTTCTCGTCCCATGGATGTGTTTTCTTTTTTGATCGGAATCCATATATTATTTTATTTTTCCTGAATGAAGTTCAAAATTTAAAAAGAAAAATTTAATTGTTAAAAAAACTCAATTTGAATTTAAAATTATGAAAATTCTCTCACATGAAATGCACACCTAACAAAAAATGAATTCATGGATGCGTTTTTATGTTTTAATCACAATCTATGTATTATTTTATTTTTTCTGAATGAAGTTCTGAATTTAAAGAGACAAATTCAATTGTTAAAAAAACCCAATTTGAATTAAAAATTATGAAAATTCACTCACGTGAAAGACAAACCTAACAAGAAAAAAAATTAACAGAACACCTAACAGAAAAAGACATATATGACGGTTGGATAGCAATTTGGCAAATTTATGAAAGTTAGGGTAGCAAAATGATAGAAAAAATGTATGATAGCAAATTGACAATATAATAAAAGCTAGGATAGTAAATTGACCAAAAAGCCAATTTAAATGGAATATTATTGGTCCGTATGAAACTTTGAATAAGGTTAAGATGGATGACTTTTCAGCTGTGGTTTTTTGTGTTCATAACTGTTCTTGTTTGATAAACCAATTAATTACAGTGTAGTTGCGATCATTCGGATGTAATTCCATGTCAACGCGTGAATCAACATACAGCTCATGATAAATTAACGTTCCTTATATATAATTGGTTTTGAAAAGTCTGCATCACTATTTTTTGGTTGGCTTGAAATAGTCCAGCTTGAAATTAATGACCATCCCTTTGATATATATTTGATATAAGATATGAGAAATATCTTTAAATTTATAAAGGTTTCGGTCACATTTAATAAATTGTTAATTGGTTGTAAACGTCAACCTAGACTATTTATGTAGTTGTTTAAATGTCTTGTCTTGCATTATCAACACAAACTTAATTAGGAATCAGAAAAGTTGCTGTACTAGTTGCATACGAAAAATCAATATTGTGAATCTAACTGAGGTAAGGAAAGCAACAAGGCAAACAATCATACAAGTGTAATGAATATTTAAAGCAGAGAGGTTTTTAAACGAAGAAACTAAGCATTCAAGTTCACCTCTTGTGAGTTTATAATTGAGAGACTCAGGCAAGTCTTCTATCCCGAGATAGTGAAGTCTTTCTAGCAAAGCTCACAGCTGCCATTAAAAGGACCCTCTCACAAGTATTCCACTACCAAATTCATATTTCCAAATCCAACAACGAATATATCAGATTAGCTAGCCATGTCTATGAGAAGAGAGAGAGTAGTACTTGTGCTGCAATTAGTGCTGCTGGTTGCAATAGAGGTGCTACTAGTATCATCCCAAACAGTGGATGTTAGAGAGGGTTGCCAAGACCAATGTGGCAATGTTAGCATTCCCTATCCGTTCGGAACAAAAGTGGGTTGTTACTATGATGAGGATTTCCTCATTACTTGTAATGACACTCATTATGATCCTCCAAAGCCATTTCTTCGAGTGAGTAACATTGATATCACAAACATATCCATTGACGGGAAGCTCTACATTACTCAATACATAGCCATGGCTTGTTTTAGCAAATCCGGTCAGCCGTTGGAGGACAACTTCAGCCCTTATCTCTCTTTGAAAAAGTTCTACATCTCAGACACGGACCACATATTCATTGGCGTCGGCTGCGACACCTATGCCGAAATCCAGGGCTTCCAGGGCGATAGATATGGGTACACAGGTGGGTGCATTTCAAAATGTAAAAGCATGGAGTTCGTTTCCAATTACTCATGCTCCGGTGTAGGTTGTTGCCAAACAGCTATTGCTAAAGGAATGACTTACTTTGACATAACTGTAACTAGCTACAACAATCAAACAGAAGTGTGGGATTTTAATTCCTGTAGCTATGCTGTTCTTGTCCAAGAGGGTAAGTTCAACTTCACCTCCAACATGTTGAACGATTTAGCCTCTCAGTTTCCGCTGGTTCTCGATTGGTCGATTGGAAATGAGACATGCAGCAAGATCGAGAAAAATGCATGTAAAGTGAACAGCAAGTGTGTGGATGTCGAGAATGGGCTCGGGTATCGCTGCAAGTGCAACGAAGGTTACAAAGGGAATCCATACCTAAATGGCTGCACTGGTACGTATTTCATTTCTCAAAAACTTGAATTACCTACTTTTTGTTGGTTAGTTCATATCTGTAACGGCTTTATGTATTTGTTATGTTGTTTTGCAGACATTAATGAATGCGAGGATCCGCTGATTGCTAAGAAGTGCAAACAAAGATGCATAAATACTGAGGGGAACTATACTTGTGCTTGCCACAAAAGGTACCATAACAGAGGCACGGCCGACTCGGTAGATTGTATTGCTGATCAAACATTTCTAGTTCAAATTACAGTTGGTAAGTGCAATAGCAATAGTCTGCACATTTGGTTAAAAACTACCAGAACTAATCATGCATAGATTTGTCGGAAATGTAGGACTCGGTGTTGGCCTCATAACCTTGTTAATAGGCAGCTCCTGGTTGTACTTGGTTTACAAAAGATGGAAGCTCATGAAGCTGAAGGAAAAGTTCTTCATCCAAAATGGAGGATTGATGTTAAAGCAACAGCTTTCGGAACGACAAGGTTGTGCCACTAACCAAACGGCTAAAATCTTTAGTGCAGAAGAGCTTGATAAGGCCACCAACAATTACCATGACTCTAGAGTCGTTGGCAAAGGAGGCTATGGTACAGTGTACAAAGGAATTTTATCAGATGAAAGAGTAGTTGCAATCAAGAAATCCAAAGTAGTTGATCATAGCCAAATAGAGCAATTCATTAATGAAGTGCTGGTGCTTTCCCAAATCAATCACAGGAATGTGGTGAAGCTCTTGGGTTGTTGTTTTGAGACAGAAGTTCCACTATTAGTATATGAGTTTGTCACCAATGGTACGCTATTCGACTACATCCACAACAAAAGAAAGGCATGCATCTTTGCTTGGGAAACTCGTTTAAGAATAGCTGCAGAAGCTGCAGGAGTGCTATCATACTTGCACTCGGCAGCTTCTGTTCCTATCATCCATAGAGATGTCAAGTCCACAAACATACTTCTAGACGAAACTCTTACAGCTAAAGTGTCAGATTTTGGTGCCTCCAGATTGGTACCATTGGATCAAGCAGAGTTATCGACAATGGTACAAGGCACGCTCGGGTACTTAGACCCCGAGTACTTGCAAACAAGCCAGTTGACTGACAAGAGCGATGTCTATAGCTTCGGGGTTGTCCTTGTGGAGCTACTAACAGGAAAGAAGGCGCTTTCATTCGACAAGCCAGAGGAGGAGAGAAATCTAGCAATGTGTTTTCTCTCTGCACTGAAAGAAGATCGCTTGGAACAAGTAGTTGATGAGAGTGTTCTAAATGGGGCAAGTAATGAGCAGCTCAAGGAAGTTTCTAACCTTGCAAAGAGGTGTTTGAGAGTAAAAGGAGAAGAAAGACCAACCATGATGGAAGTAGCAAGCGAGCTTGAGGGACTGAGAAGGATGATAACGCACCATCCATGGGTAAATAATGATCAATTCAGTGCAGAGGAGAATGAAAACTTGCTTGGTGAAATTCCGCTAGTAACGTTTAACCATGGTGGTGGTGGCGATAGGAGTTCTGGGTATGATACCATGAGGAACCACATCATATTACCAGTAAATGATGGGAGGTAATTGTGTGATTGTTTTGCTAGGCATGCTGAGTCTGTTCACAATGAGAATCCTAGAAGCGTTTCAATCAAAGATAATTTACAGGTTAATATATTTTTATTTTGTGTGTATAATTCCTGACTAAATAAACTGACAATGTTGTCTCGAGTTTATAATCTATGCATGGACTGATGGACACCTCTTCTGCATGATTCTATTACAAACCATGTACATCCCTCTAAGCCTGGCTTAGTTTAGCATGTAAGACAACGTTTCTGTTATGTACACAAACACAGGTGATTTGGTGTGTGGCTATCTGTTAGCAACTATGATTCTACATCACCATGCAGCACGTCCACCACCACCCACCAATCCTTCCCACACTTCTCTCTGTATATATATATATATATATATACATACATACACACACAATCCTTCCCACACTTCTCTCTGTAGACATATATATAAAATTGGACCAAAAATAAAATTGTTGAATATTCAAATAACATGTGGGTTCGATAAATTATATATGTGACACGTGAGTCAGCAAAGTCAAAGAGACTCTGGAAGTACACGTTGTGACGTGTGAATGGTCGATCAACAACAAAATTCGTCAAATCCCGACCGAAAATAAATATTAAATGTCAATCGATAATCATACATCAATCAAGTTAAATTGATTATCGAAAAAGGAAGTCTGACATTTAATCAAGTTGACGTAATACCTTATCGCTCATAATCAAGTCAATCAATAAATATTGATTGATTTAATTAGGGGTGGGCATGGGTCGGGCCGGGTCGGGCCAGGTTTAGGTTGATCCCGAATCCGAACCTGAAATTTTGAAAAGGGACGAGACGATACAGGATTAGCGTTTTTTATATGTGATCCCGACAAGGCCCGGTCTAGAACGGGACCGGGACTAAAACGGGCCCAAAACAAATAATTATAATACAAAACCATAGCAATTTGACAAATCAAATGTTATCCAAATCCTATGAAATTTTGTATGCTTAAAGATGAATATATGAGCTTTCCAAAAATACTTTCGGATTTCAAAACAAAGGTCTGAGCAGAAAGATATGATGTCCCAAAGTTGGCAAGAAAAATCAGTTTTCTGCAATTTTTTCTGGAAATTTTCAGTAAGTTTGAAACTCGAAATTGAAAGCTTTAATTCGACTTTTTGGAGCAAGAATGGAGTTCTAAAGTTTTGAAACAGAAAAACAACAATCCTAGAGCACTAAAACATCTGAAAACACAAACAACCTTTGAATCAAAATGCCCAAGATTTGATTTGGACACCCAAAACTCAAGAACATAGTTTGCTCCTTGAGCAGCAACTAAAACGATTCAAACAACAGATTTCAAATTCGAAACAAGTCTTGTATCTAAACTAATCTGAAAATTCGAAATCACAAAACTGAAATCAATCAACACAATCCATCATATATCAAAATAACATAGCAATTGACAGAACTAGAAAAACGAATTGAAACAAAGAGATTGGTTCTACCTCTGATGAAAACAAAAATCGAAAGGGGTTCTACTCTCTACACAACTCTCCCAATTTCAGTTTGTCCCAAAACTCTGCTATGTTTCCTACTTCCGTCCCAAAGGAACTTTCTAGATCAGCTAGATCAATCCAACGGCCTATATTCTAGATCAATCCAACGGCCTATATTAATTCATATAATTATGATTTTTTTAATTCGGGACGGGCCGGGTCTTAACGGGCTCTATTCAACAAGTCCCGATCCCGTTTTTTTAAAACGGGACGGGCCGGGTCGGGCCTTTAATTTTTGAAATGAAGTCTCGTCTCGTCCCGTGAATTTTCGGGACGGAATCTGGTCTAGCCTTCGGGATCGGTTTCGGATGCCCACCCCTAGATTTAATTATGTAAATAATTGTAATTAGACCAATCAATCAAAATTGATTGATTTAATTACAACGTTAAGGAAATACGATTAAATGGTGTCTGCAAAATATTTATTACACGGAGAAGCATTCACACTATAAATACCTCCCTCTTATATCAAGAAGATGACTTCCGGCAAGTGAGAACAAATCACCCCTGATAGCTCAGAAGTCTCGAAAACACATGTGAAGAATTGTCAAGCTTCCGAATAGCCTCAAGCCTAGAAGTCATCAAATCTCGAAGAGTCATCAAGCTGATAAATAGTCGATCTCTTCACTAGCTTTCAAGCCTAGAAGTCGTCAAATCCCGAAGAGTCACCAAGTTGTCAAATAGCCGATCTCTTCACCAACTTTAAGACGAAAGACAAACCACCACGTGAAACCGCCGTGGATCAAACCCGATCAATATCAAGCCTCCACAGCCTTTGATCGACCTTCGTCTTCATGTCTTCAACAAATAAAAACTTCCACCAAGTTCTTCAACAAGCTCGTGGAGAATCAACACGCACTGAGCACACGTGCCGATTCATCCGTCATCAAGAACCAAAGAACGTTCACCACGTGACACTGCTTGTGACCTAAACCCGATAAAGAACAAGCCTCTACGGCCCTTGGTCAACATTTTCTCCAAATCGTCAACACGATAGGAAGATCAAATCAAATCCAATCGATTCAAGATTAAGTGCTTGTCATCCTTGGATCAAATCAACGTCGGAGATCGAATCAGTGGACATTCTTGTTAAAAGAATACCAACAGAGATTGTAACCCATAAATTTATCAATACAAATATTTTATTTCGTACACGTGTCTTTCTGTTATTCGTCACCAGAAATTTTTGTGTTTACACTCTCTACGGGAGCTAAAGGGAAGGAGCTACTAGAATGAGTTGGGTTCTTCAAGGACTTGGTCTATCCGTCTTTCCTTGCGGAAGTTGGAATAGCATTGGACTGCATGCTCTACCACACTGGATCATAGAAACGGTCCCTTACTGTAGTATCTTCATCCTGCAAAACATTGAAGGAAAAAAGTTATGTTACAGCTCGGGATATCCATTTCGATCAAGTTAGGTGTAGAAAAAGTGCTACATACCAAGAGGGAAACCCTAGAGCCGCCTCTGCAGCCAAGACAAAATTCCAAATCCCATCCGGTGGCATGTCTTCCCGGCGTCGGCGTCGGATTGGCAAGAGAGGACTTCGTGTCTAGCAGTATGCCCGGTCAAAGTGCATGCTTCATGCTCTACCAAATTTATCGTTCCAACAACCAATCTTTCATATTAGCTAGCCGTGTCTAAGAGCAGAGTCCTACTTCTGCTGCAATTGGTGCTGGTTGCAATAGAGGTGCTACTAGTATCATCCCAAAGAGTGGCTAGAGAAGGTTGCCAAGACCAATGTGGCAATGTGAGCATTTCCTATCCTTTCAGAACAAAGGGTTACTACGATGAGGATTTCCTCATTACTTGTAATAACACGCATTATGACCCTCCAAAGCCATTTCTTCGAGTGAGTGACATTGAGGTCTTAAACATATCCATTGATGGTAAGCTCTCCATTACTCAACCAATAGCCATGGCTTGTTTTTACGAATCCGGTAAGCCGTTGGAGGACAACTTCAGCCCTTATCTCTCTTTGAAAAAGTTCTACATCTACAAACACGGACAACAAATTCATAGGCGTCGGTTGCGACACCTATGCTGAAATTCGGGGCTTCCAGGGCGATAACTATGAGTACACACTAGTAGAGGGAAAACCTCATGCGACGAGACGAAATGATTTCGCCGCATAAGAGATAATTTTCGTCACATAAGATCTTAAGCGACGAAAAATTTGTTGCATAAGCTTTGCCGCATTAT
Source organism: Comarum palustre (assembly GCA_951800085.1). Lineage (NCBI taxonomy): Eukaryota > Viridiplantae > Streptophyta > Magnoliopsida > Rosales > Rosaceae > Comarum > Comarum palustre. The sequence goes on from OX637579.1 coordinate 24,902,290, forward strand.
TTTCGTTACATTAGATTTATACGACAAAACCGCAAATTTTCGTCACATCTGTTCCCCTTAAGAGAAGAAATTTTGTTTTCGTCGCATAAACTTAAGCGACGAAAATTTTTGTCGCTTCGACCTATGCGACGAAAATTTTCGTCGCTTCGACTTAAGTGACAAAAATATTTCGTCGCTTAAGAGTTTTCAGTAAATAAAAATGATATTTTTATTAATTTAATTATCAATTTAGTTGTAATTTAAATTAATAAAATTATGATTTTTTTTGTTTTGTCGGAGGTGGTTGTGATGGCAGATGAGGAATGGTGGTACGGTGGTTGTGGTGGCGGAGGAAGAAGAAGTGGATGTGGTGGTGGTGAATACGTAGAAGGAAGAAGAAGAAAAAGGGAGGAAGAAGAAGGGGGTGGGGAGAAATTTTGGCTGAAGGATTCAAAATTCAAAATTTTTTCAGAACTGATGTGACGAAATGAACAAATTTTGTCGTATGAGTGTGAACTAATACGACAAAATTTTTAATATTTCGTTGCATCAGTCAGCGGTGAGGGAAAAAATTTGGAGAAAAAATTCAAAACTGATGCGACGAAATATTCAAAATTTCGTCGCATGAGTGTAAAGTGATACGATGAAATTTTAAATATTTTTTCGCATGAGTCAAGGCTAGAGAGAAAAGTTTGGGGAAAAATCCAAAACTGATGCGACGAAATATTCAAAATTTCATAGCATGCTTATGAACTTATGCGACGAAATAAAAAATTTTGTCGCATGAGTCAGCACTAAGCGACAAAATGTGTTTCGTTGCATCAGTTCAGAATAATGCAACGAAATTTATTTTCATCACATCAGTGTAAACTCATGCGACGAAAAAATATATTTTCGTCACATGAGCCCTTTCATCTACTAGTGACACAGGTGGGTGCATTTTAAAATGTGAAAGCATGGACTTCGTTTCCAATTACTCATGCTCTGGTGTAGGTTGTTGCCAAACAGCTATTGCTAAGGGAATGACTTACTTTGAGATAAATGTAACTAGCTACAACAATCAAACATAAGTGTGGGGTTTTAATTCCTGTAGCTATGCTTTCTTGTCCAAGAGGGTAAGTTCAACTTCACCTCCGACATGTTGAGCGATTTATGGAATACCTCTTGGTTTCCGGTGGTTGTGGGGGCGGTCAATGAGTTTTAGGTCGAGTAAAGGGCCGCAATAAATCTTGTGATGAGTTAATAAGAGAATTGAAGGCGCAGTTAAAGCCGGTGGTTAAATAGCTACGCGAAACCGCCGCCATGAGTGAGAAAATGAATGAGATAGGTAACGGCGGCAGTTTAAGACGCCATAAGTAGGAAGTTAATTCTAGACATTTCTTCGACAATTATAGTCGGGCTGCTTGTTCTCCATGAATACTTGGTGCGCAAGTCATTCAACATGTATAAATAGGGGGTACATCTACATGGTAAGACATCTTCTCTCGTCTAAACTCACTAAACTACATTTAAGCAGAGGCGTAGCAAATAAATGGTGATTCAGCAGAGGCGTAGCAGTTTTTGTTTTCTTTAATTTTTTTTTCTTTTTGTTTAACTACATTTAAGCATCTTAAAAATCAAAGAAATTTAACCTAAGTTAACCATGATTTAGACCAAATTAAACCAAGAGTAACATGTGATGTTTAAAACCATTAGATTAAGTAAAGAGTCTAAATTTTATAAGCTTTATTAACTTTACCATTTACTACTTTTAGAAGAGCTGGATCCATGAAAAATAATAGAACTAATAATGCATAAATGTGTTGGAAATGTAGGACTTGGTGTTGGCCTCATATCCTTGTTAATAGGCAGCTCCTGGTTGTACTTGGTTTACAAAAGATGGAAGCTCATGAAGCTGAAAGAGAAATTCTTCATCCAAAATGGAGGATTGATGTTAAAGCAACAGCTTTCGGAACGACAAGGTGGTGACCGAAGGGCCAAAGTTTTCACCGAAGTCCAGCTTAAGAAGGCTACCAACAATTTCAGTGAAGCCAGAATCGTTGGCAAAGGAGATTTTGGTACAGTTTACAAAGGGATCATAGTAGATGACAAAGGAAACGAAACAGTGGTTGCAATCAAGAAGTCCAAACTTGTGGATCGAAGCCAAATACAGCAATTCATAAATGAAGTACTGGTGCTGTCCCAAATCAACCATAAAATGTGGTGTGGCTGTTAGGTTGTTGTTTCGAAACAGAAGTGCCACTACTAGTTTATGAGTTTGCACCAATGGTACATTATTCAACTACATCCAACTTTGCTTGGGAAGCTCGTTTAAGGATAGCTGCCGAAACTGCTGGAGTGCTATCATACTTGCACTCTGAAGCTTCTATTCCGATTATTCACTGAGATGTCAAGTCCACAAACATCCAATGCTTGTAAGTTTATTGCCAACTCAAGTAAAATATGTGCAGTAAAAATCCAATGCTTGTAAGTTTATTGCCAACTCAAGTAAAATGGATTCTCAGCTGATTTACGTGACGAATTCTAGAGGTCGCAATCTAGCTAGACTAATCAAATTCTAAATGGAATATTATTGGTCCGTATGAAACTTTGAATAAGGTTCAGATGGATGACTTTTCAGCCGTGGTTTTTTGTGTTCATAACTGTTCTTGTTTGATAAACCAATTAATTACAGTGCAGTTGCGATCATTCGGATGTAATTCCATGTCAACGCACATGATAAATTAACGTTCCTTATATATAATTGGTTTTGAGAAGTCTGCATCATTATTTTTTGGTTGGCTTGAAATAGTCCAGCTTGAAATTAATGACCATCCCTTTGATATATATTTGATATAAGATATGAGAAATATCTTTAAATTTATAAAGATTTCGGTCACACTACATAAATTGTTAATTGGTTGTGAACGTCAACCTAGACTATTTATGTAGTTGTTTAAATGTCTTGTCTTGCATTATCAACACAAACTTAATTAGGAATCAGAAAAGTTGCTGTACTGTTGCATACGAGAAATCAATATTGTGAATCTAACTGAGGTAAGGAAAGCAACAAGGCAAACAATCATACAAGTGTAATGAATATTTAAAGCAGAGAGGTTTTAAACGAAGAAACTAAGCATTCAAGTTCACCTCTTGTGAGTTTATAATTGAGAGACTCAAGCAAGTCTTCTATCCCGAGATAGTGAAGTCTTTCTAGCAAAGCTCACAGCTGCCATTAAAAGGACCCTCTCACAAGTATTCCACTACCAAATTCATATTTCCAAGTCTTTGATATAAGATATCTAGAGTCTGGGATTCTGCCTTCCTAATTAGCAACGAAGAAGAAATTAATCGTAGTCAAACAGAAACAATATGCTTCTCCAGCTTCTGCTAATAGGGTCAGTACTAGCAGCCATAGCAATAGAAGCACAAGTAGCTGATCAATATGTGAAGCCTGGTTGCCAAGCTACCTGTGGAAATGTTAGCATACCATACCCCTTCGGAACCACAGAGGCTTGTTGCCATGATCAAGAGTTCCTTGTAATTTGCAACACCACATATGATCCTCCGAAACTATATCTTACCGGAGGCACAGTTGAGATCACAAACATTTCTGTTGATGGCAAGATGGATATCATGCAATTCATAGCTCATGATTGCTATGAATCATCTGGTTCACCTATACAGAACAATTCTCCCAGCCTCAGCCTCTCCAAATTCATCATCTCCCACACGGATAACTTGTTCATTGCAGTTGGATGCGACACTTATGCTCGAATCCTGGTCTATCAGGACAACATCACGAAGTATGTAGGAGGCTGCATATCAGTATGTGACAGCATTAAAGATGTTACTAACGGTTCTTGTTCCGGTATAGGGTGTTGCCAGACATCAATTGCTAAAGGTGTGAGCTATTTTGATGTGGCTGTGGACAGTTATCAAAATCATACAGAAGTTTGGAATTTCAATCCATGCAGCTACGCCTTTGTTGTGAAAGAAAGCAAGTTCAACTTCTCCTCAAATATGCTTATGGATCTAAAGGATGTTACAGTACTTCCTGTTGTGCTTGATTGGTCGATTGGAAATGAGACTTGTGAACAAGTACTAGAAGTCAGCTCCTGTCAAGGCAACAGCAGATGTGAAAATGTCGAAAATGGATCTGGCTACCGATGCACATGCAAGGATGGTTATCAAGGGAATCCATACCTCTCTGATGGTTGTCAAGGTATCCATCAATCATCTTTATTTGGTTTGCTACAAAAACTTTGCAAGTTTGAACACTATGTTGAGAATACTAATTCTTTTTTCATGTATTGACATTCAATATATATGTACAGATATTGATGAATGTAAAGATCCAGAACTAAATAACTGTGTTCAAAGATGTGAAAACACTGAGGGAAGTTACAACTGTCGTTGCCGCAAAGGGTACCATGGCAATGGTATAGAGGGGGAAGAAGGTTGCATAGCTAACAGAACATTAGTTGTTCAAATCACTGTTGGTGAGTAAAGTAACTAATCACAACCTACTTTCGATGCTCCATTTGGTTAAATATGATGGTTCAAATATCATAGTTAATTAGTTGTACATTAAGGGGTGAAGCCAGAGATAGCGAGGTTAATGCTCAAAACTTTGGGAAATGCAGGACTTGCTGTCGGTCTCGTATCTTTGCTTATATGTAGCTCTTGGTTGTATCTGGGCTACAGAAGATGGAAGATGATGAAGCTCAAGGAGAGATTCTTTAAGCAAAATGGTGGATTAATGTTACAACAACAACTTTCGGTCCGACAAGGTGGTGCCACTGCCACTAACCAAACTGCGAAAATTTTCAGTGCAGAAGAACTTGAGAAGGCCACCAACAACTATCATGAGACTAGAATTGTTGGTAAAGGAGGCTACGGTACAGTGTACAAAGGAATCTTATCAGACGGAAGAGTGGTTGCAATCAAGAAATCCAAAGTAGTTGATCAAAGCCAAATAGAGCAATTCATCAATGAAGTACTGGTGCTTTCCCAAATCAATCATAGGAATGTTGTGAAGCTTTTGGGTTGTTGTTTTGAAACTGAAGTCCCACTACTAGTGTATGAGTTTGTCACCAATGGAACGCTGTTCGACTACATCCACAACAAAAGCAAGGCATGCATCTTTGCTTGGGAAACTCGTTTAAGAATAGCTGCAGAAGCTGCAGGAGTGCTATCATACTTGCACTCGGCAGCTTCTGTTCCTATCATCCATAGAGATGTCAAGTCCACAAACATACTTCTAGATGAAACACTTACAGCTAAAGTGTCTGATTTTGGTGCCTCCAGGTTGGTACCATTGGATCAAGCAGAGTTATCGACAATGGTACAAGGCACGCTCGGGTACTTAGACCCTGAGTACTTGCAAACAAGCCAGTTGACTGACAAGAGTGATGTCTATAGCTTTGGGGTTGTCCTTGTGGAGCTTCTAACAGGAAAGAAGCCGCTTTCGTTCGACAAGCGAGAGGAGGAGAGAAATCTAGCTATGTGTTTTCTCTCTGCGCTGAAAGAAGATCGCTTGGAACAAGTTGTTGATGAGAGTGTTCTAAATGGGGCAAGTGATGAGCATCTCAAGGAAGTTTCTAACCTTGCAAAGAGGTGTTTGAGAGTAAAAGGAGAAGAAAGACCAACCATGATGGAAGTAGCAAGCGAGCTTGAGGGATTGAGAAGGATGGTAATTCATCATCCATGGGTTGGTAATGATCAATTCAGTGCAGAGGAGAATGAAAACTTGCTTGGTGAAATTCCACTGGTAACGTTTAGCCATGGAGGAGGTGGCGATACGAGTTCTGGGTATGATACCATGAGGAACCACATCATATTACCAGTAAATGATGGGAGGTAATTGTGTGATTTTATTGCTATGCCTGCTGATTCTATTCAATCAGAACGCTAGAAGCGTTTCTATCAAAGATAATTTACACGTTAATGTATATTTTTCTGTATAATTCCTGACTAAATAAACTGACAATGGTCTGAGTTTATAATCTATGCATGGACGGCTCTTCTGCATGATTCTATTACAATCCATGTACATCCCTCTTAAGTCTTAGTTTAGCATGTAAGACACTTTTCTTTTATGTACACACACAAGTGATTTGGTGTGTCGCTATCTGTTAGCAACTGAGTCCACATCACCATGCACCATGCACCACGTCCACCACCACCACCGACCAACCCTTCCCACACTACTCCCTAAGAGGGCTAAAGGGAGGTTGCTACCAGTACCGCATAGAATGGGTTGGATTCTTGAAGGACTTGGTTTATCAGTCTTTGCTAGCGGAAGTTGGAATAGCATTGGACTGCATGCTCCAACACAATGGGTCATAGAAACGGTCACTTACTGTAGTATCTTCATCCTGCAAAACATTGAAGGAAAAAGTTATGTTACAGCTCAAGACGCTCAAAGCCTGTTTAATTCTTTCTCAAAGAAAAACTGGTCATACTTCTTTCAGAAAACCTCTTCTACTGTCTCTGTTTGATCCAACCAGCCAGGGTAACCCATCTTATGGTTTGAGCCTTCCCTACTAGATTCCGCAGGTTAGTTGTCTTCATCTATACCTCCATACAAGTGTTTCATTATGAAAAGGGCAGTATCATAATCCCTCCAATAGTTTCTGCACAAGAAGAGTTTGCCAATCAAATGACGGGCAGAAAAAAAATAGATGTGTTTTATAATGGACTGAAGGTACCACATCTATATAAATTCACATGCTTACAGAAACAAGGGAACAACAGGCACAACAGAGGATATAAGATCCCATAATTTTTTACAGTTACACTTGTAAAATTATTATCTCTTTTCTTATTTCAAATAAGGGATCATTTTATTCCTCTCTACCCTCATAACATTCATGAAACTAAAACAGAAATGATATGATTCTAAAAAGCGTAAGTTCAACCTCGTAAATAAAACTTAATTGGCAATGTACAAATATAAACAAAATGCCAATTTTCAATCGATGAATTCTGTACAAGTAACAGGTCCAATTGTACAAGAATACATTCAAAGCAGCTACTTACGTGTGTGCTCCAATTGCAGAGATGTATGGAAGTTCAAATGTCTTGTGCTGCATTATCAACACAAACTTAATTTACGAATCAGAAAAAGTAGATATACTAGTTACTTACGAGAAATAAATATTGTGGATCTAACTTGGGTAAGGAAAACAAGGCAAACAATCATACATGGGCATTGAATATGTAAAGCGGAAAAAGGGATTTTTACATCAGGACTGAGGATCATCCACATATTCAAATAACACATCACTTGCAGCTTTTGTATGTCAAGCCATCAAGGTGTGATTTAAATTCCTTAAGGATTCAAACAAAGCAACTAAAGCATTTAACTTTGCCACTTGTGAATTTATAACTGATGGTTCATGCAACATAAGCCATTCCAAATCTTTTGTCAATCTCTCTCTTCCCCATCCAATCTAAGGCCTATCCTAATTCCCAACCCTAGTGTGGTGAAAATATAAATATGGTGATTCAGAACTAAAACAAATTTGAAAATTGCATGTTCACACAAGAGACAAAAACATGAAATTTCAGCACTAGAGCAATTCCTTATTAGTGCCAATTGAGCACTTATTACTGCCAAGCCGGAGAAGAAGTTCCAGGGCATATTTCCAGAAAGATAATGATGAAAAATGAGAGGGTGGAGCGTATGCATGTATGTTTGTTGTGCCTAGTTTGCTGAATGCTTGCATGTATTTCTATAGAGTGAAAGGGTGCTTGGTTACACACTTGTAGCACATGATCGATTCGTCCTTCTTCACTTCCAGTTATCCTTTCCATCATAAGACTACCATATGATCTCTCCTTTTGTTCTTCGGCATTTTCTGCTGCTTCTGTGATTTATAAAAGAAACAATATGAATGCAGTAATCTTCTGGAAAAAAATGATGGGTTTGAATAGCTGTACTACAATTTATTATTACTATTTTAGGGTTTGAAGTACCCTCAAAATTCTTCGTTATTTTTTCATCTCCATATAATATGAAGAGATCTTTTATTCTATTTAGTATTTGCCACTATCACTGACAAGCAGAAAAATATATATTACCTTCTAGAAACAATATGAATGCAGTAATCTTCTGAAAAAAAATGATGGATTTGAATAGCACTACTACAATTTATTATTACTATTTTAGGGTTTGAAGTACCCTCAAAATTCTTCGTTATTTTTTCATCTCCATATAATATGAAGAGAGATCTTTTATTCTATTTAGTATTTGCCACTATCACTGACAAGCAGAAAAATATCTATTACCTTCTAGGATATCCATGTTTCTTGACTGACAAACTGTCAGAACTTTAACCTGCACAACCAGAGTAATTCCCTTAGAATTGCAATAACTCGACACATAATAAAAACCAAAGCACACATGTAATCGAATAACTCGATTTTGTGCAACATGAAGACTGATCTTTGGTTTATTTACAAAATCTGATGAAATTGCCAACATGGATAAGTATTTTACTATATCAAAACTGCTGTACATAATATCATTGTATTGAGAATATGACCAATTAACCATTAAGTAGGCAGTCGGCAATAAAAAGATGATATCAACTTTGAAAAGTAACGGAACCCACTTTTACGAAATTTAGACGATCCATTACTGCTTGAGAACGAGCAGCTAAATCTTCAGTAAATTCCTGCACTTCAGCGTATGAGAGAGATAAAGAGAGAAAAAAGTCTTCCATGATTCTGAATATGTTAAGTTGCTCTACCTGAAATCCAATATGCAACCTCTTTCCACCTTTGTGGTAGGGTATGATAACAGGTCGCCTGACAAGGTATTCTTTACACACAAGTGGCTCTATTCTGTGTTTAAATACCATAAAAGTTATCTCAACTGTTCTAGATCTGGCATAGATTGTATACGAGAAAACGGAAAATAACAATATTTATTAAGAAACACACTTGAAAAATTGAACTTATTTTAGACATTCAAGTGCAAATGTTCAAATAAAGCAAAAAGATAACAGGAAGTGATCTTTAGCTGTGTGATTACAGCCTTTGCAGTTACAAGTCTTATGTGTGACCTACATGTGATCTCCAATGCAGATGCTTCATTACAATAAATATAAATATACAAAGAGCAATTTCAACATGAATTTTGGTCTAAGGATTCTACAATAGATTGTCACATTATTTAAGCTTCCATTTGACTATATACGCCAAGTATTGGATGTATGAGCCATATCCCAAATGATATCCGATAATGTGTTGGTGCATATTAGATTTCATATTACATTTCAATTAAGAGAGCTGGAATTCAACAGACCTATATGCAACAGGATCAAAGGGATGAAATATGTTGAACATTTGCCGACAAGCTGGCATCTCCTCACTTATATTTTCCTCTTCCCAATAGTCTTTCCCCTTGCCTGAAATAAAGAGGAATTAGAGCAGATTAAATCTCTGACACAGGTCTCAGAAACAGGTACATCAAGGGCTATGAATAAAAAGAACCAGCAAGTAAAGCATATTAAGACATGTTTATGATCATTACCAATTCCAATACGAATATTACGAAGGGCCAGGAAGACCCCAAGGGGTGATCCAACTGCAAAAAAAGTATCAACCTGAAATATGAAGAGTTAAATGCAATGAGTGACAGATTCCATAAAAAATATATCTATTTCATCATTTGCATTCACAGTGCTATCCAAATTATTTCAACCTTCCAGATAAATGAACTCAAAACTTTATTTTTTTGCATATCCTACTCTGGGAGATACATGAACACTATACAGGAATAAATTTCTCCGTTTACTACACCTTGAATTCAAGTTTCGTATATTTGATACAAGGGGTATAACTCTGAGTTGAGCCATCTTGCCTGGGAAGCAATTTCTCTGAGATTGAACTCTGTGGTGTAGTTGCAAGAACCTCTTCATGTCCTATGAAAGTTATGCATATTAATGCACAAGCAAAAGCAAATGAAATAAATGATATGATACACATATCAGAGATCACCTTGATAAAATCCCGGATTATCATCTCTACCACCACATTTGGTTTCCAGTTCTGCTATTTTGGCTTTTAGAGAATCAATCTGGATCAGAAAAGAAAATATTATAAATATACAAAATCCACTCAATATATATTCAAACAAAATGTTCAAAGCTAGGCAGACTGTATCATCTCTTTCTATATCTCACCTCCTCCCTCAGTGATTTGACTACTTCGTCTTTATTGCCCATTTCTTCGCATACTTCTTCAACCACTTTCTCTGTGTGATCAACTGGGACCCCAGATTCCATGACAGTAGTTCCATCCAGGACATCCTGTTTAAATTCATCACTAGCTCTGAAAACTGATTTATGCACATAATCGTTACACTGTGCTTGTTTTGGATCCGTAAAACTTGCATTGAACTTATCCAAATCTGATGTCTCACAACTCACAGCATCAAACACATCTTCAGCATTTCCCTCCTCATGCATTAATGGTTGAGCATTCAAGTTTTCTTCAAGAATTGAACCGATGTCATCACTTGGATTATAAACAAAAGAGACTGCATCTCCCAAATCAGTAACAGAGTGATCAGTAGGTGATTGATTGATCATATCAGGAGAAACTTCCTTATCACAAGAAGATTCATTATTTCTAGCATGTTCTTTGTACATCCACTCCATTGGAAATGGAGAGGACAAATTCTCTTGATGACATAGGATATCATAAGAGAGGACACTTCCCAAAGAATGACCATATATGGAAACCTGCATGGACATAAGAACAATGTGAGATCACTAAACTTGATTTCCAACTAGTGGGGCCATTGCTTAACTAACTGTTTTTCAACCACATACCTTTCCATCATAACCTGGATTCCTCCTACGAAATTTTAAATACAACCGATTTAATTGGTTGGACACCTGGTGAGCAAAAGAACAAAGATACGAGTTCAATGAAAATGCCACCATTTATGTCAAAGAAGACATTCAGAAGAAACAAAACTCACTATAGCATCACTAGTATGTCAGGAAAATATACTGATAATCTAACAACCAAGTATGCCCTACCGAATTGATGATGTCCTGACAATATATGGGGCTCATGTAGTATAACACATCAAGAACAGTCGCACTCAGTATGACACGCAAACCCTTCACACCGTCTAAAGTACATTGGTCCACTGCAGTTCCACCACTAAGCTTCAAACCCTTTCTCCACTGAAATGCAAATAGCAGTAGATCAGAATATAATACATATTGTGTCCCGCAGAAATGCAAAATGAGTTTTGTTATCATACTTGAATTAAAATGGATCACAAAAAACTCTGTTTCATGCTTTATGAGTCATAAGTTTAGTTATAGAACAGTATAAAGTTGCCAGATATAGAATAGTTAGAAATAACTTGCCTGGCATGGTATGAAAAGAACCCTCTGAGTATCACGTTGGTGTGAAGTAAGGTGTGTTTCAGTAAGACTTTCTGTTATATGGTGAAAATTACCAACGTCATCCACCAAATTGGAATTTTCCAATCTTTGACCAATACCATGAACCATGAACACAAGATGTCGAACAGGAACCTAAACCAGAAATTCAACATTAAACAATATCACTTTTACAAACTGCAGCAGTAAACACTATCAACAACAAATAAAGAAATATATAGATACAAGAGTTCACAATTACAAGCAGCCGATTAGGAAAAAGATAAACAGCTCAAAAGACAGAAACAGACTCAAGCCAGGCCGTAAAATAGAGCAATCACCCTCAACTAGTAATATCCCATGTCTGTGACCTCGAAACTGAATATTCAATTATTCTTAAGAATAATAATAATAATAATAATAATAATGATCTGATACACAAAAGGCAGGATGGTTCTAGAATGATGGATCACATGAATTTCTACTTCAATGATCTCTTTAATTGTTTTGAGATTGGCATTATATGAATTATAAAACTAGTAAATCGCATTGGCAATAATTTAAAGCCTACACACTTTAATATGACAGGATTACCCGGGCCTTGTGGTAAATCACAAAATGACAACCCATTGACGTGCAGCTCAAGAGAGCCATTTATCCTGCTATGTGTTTTTAGTTCAGATCTAACTATCCATTCCCAGCTATTTCTTCATAACTGGATCACTAAGATCTGTACAATTTCTCCATTCAAAAAAAATCTGTACAACTTCATTTGTAGGGAAAAAATGCATGTATTATACAAAGGTTCTATGATGAAAAGAATACTTTAGTGGCAGAAAAATTCCAACAAGCAGAAATACATCTTTCTTTTAAAGTGAAACAATCATACCTGTGAACAATAATCATCCATTTTCTCCTCCTTCTGCTGACGTAATTCATTCTATTGGAAAAAAAAAGTAAGCAAGAGGATAAGTTGCTTTGTACAGGACTCTTAGTAAACTGATAATATTATTTCGGTGGAGATCAGGACAAACAAAGCAGAACTGGTATGTCAACAAACCATGACTAACATACACTATTATAAAAAGCAGGAGCTAATGACACATTCTGTCTTAACACTAATGACAATAGTGATGTGCCACACAAGATCTGAACATAGCTTCCTTGAGATCCCATTCATTATCAAGACCATATGCACGTAAACTTAAACAATCACGGTGTCAACAATAATGTTTCTATCATCTTTTTTCCCTTCTCTTATAGCAATAATGAATTTTACAATGTCTTGGACAGAATTCTGACTGCCACTAAACTCCATTTTTATCCATCTCGTATTCAAATGTTCAGTACAATCCAAATTATAGACACAAGAGATCGAGATGACATCAACATAACAGCTCACACAAAGGCAAGAGTAGATACGAGCATAAATAAAAGATGTGGTATCACAACATTTTCCCTGCAATCACTAACCTGAGTGGGTTTTGGAGAGTGAGATGCAGAATATCCACGCCGTAACTTGATTCCATTTCCGCTGAAAGAAATGACATTAGTAAAACCAGAAGCGTCTGCATTGAGCCAAGCCTCCCACGTATTATCTTCTCCAGTGAAAAGTGCATGCATTCCCTAGAAGTGCATTGCCAACGTAAGTTTACAAATACAATAATAACCCATAGAAAATTGTATGCAATACCAGATTTCTTACATAGATAGAGCCTTGCAAATCAACTCGAGCTGCAAAAAGTCCAGAGGGCTGAAAAGTTCTCCGATGCCAAACCTGCAATAGAAGATAAATTTCATCTCCTTTTGAGACTGCAGACTGCTCGTATGAACTCTAAAATTAAAATGAATCAATCCTTCATACATGGCTACAATATGCAGTCTCAAATTGTTCAGAAACATCTTCACGAAGTGGCAGCCAATCAACCCCTTTATAAGCAAACCAGTGGCCTCTTAAGACACGCCGGTTTTCTCCATCCCAATAAACAGGGAAACAATGCCGCTTCACTAAATCTACCTGCAGCAATCATTCAGCCAAATGATTATCCCAGACTACTTAGAGTTGTATTGATTCACTTTAGATAAACAGAGCATACTTCATAAAGTCCTCCCTTAACAGGGACACCAACTCTCTCTTCCTCCTCTTCACACAACTGAACCGAACCAGCCCTCTCTAGTGTCGATTTCGCCTTGGCATCCATTTTACAGGAGCTAGGCCGCTCTTTCGGACCTTCACTACATTCCGCATACTCTTTCCACCAACACGAAAGCAGCTCTTCCTCCCTCTACATTGTTTAAATCAAACCACAATCTAATCAAAACCAATTCCAACGTAATCAACACGAATTCAGCTTCCACATCATAACAAAACAAGCAAACCTGCAAAAACGAGGCCTCAATCGCAAGACAGTCCCTCATGCCGAACCGAAAGTACTCCCCCTTCCCAACTATCTCAGTCCTCGGAACTGAAGCGGCAGGCTCTGAAAAAAATAAGAGAAATCGTCAATAGAGAAAGTCAGTAAAACCAAACCAGAATGCTGACGTAGCCCTAACTTACCATCCTCTCCCAACGGGAGCTTGTTGAAGTACCACCGCACATCGCCGCCGTCGGAAGGGCTCGAAGTCTGAGCTAGATACTTCTGGTGGCCCTTACACTGCTCAATCTGATCCTCCAATCTCCGAATATTCGACGGCGTGTTCTTCAGCAAATCCGGGAACGACTCTTCCACCTGACGCCGAGCGGCTCCGGAATCCGCCGCCATGATCGAAGCTGAAAGGCGACGCTTCTCAGCGAGTTAACGGTTGCATTAGAAAACCCCTAGCTGGTTCAGAGGGGAATTGGGAATTGGAGAAATTGTGGGAGCCGAAACCGAAAGAGGCAACTGCAGAAGGTAGAATGCAAGACCGCTGTGCGGGATGAGAAGAAGAAGTGTGACATGACGGACGGGGAGAGATTTAAATGGTAGGTGGGTTACAACAGCTGCACCTCGATTTGGCGGTTGCGTGTTCCTTTTTCTTTTCTGCTCTCTCATCAGTCTTATATATATATATATATATATATTATTCAAATTTTTGTTACTATATGTTTCTTGGGACAAACATGTTTTTAAAAGTAATCAAGCAAACCGGAATGTACATCCACCGTTCATCTTAAGTTTTTACTTTTTAGTAACATGAGTTTTTTTTATTTCATAAAAATTAGCTAAATGACAAAAAAACATAAAAATTAGTTAAATGACAAAAAAACATAAAAATTAGTTAAATGTTGATTTCACTCCTCATAATTAGTGATTCTTAATACTCTTGACCATTACTTATGGCTCTGTGTCGTCGTTAGTTAACAATGAATTAGACAATAAATTTTAGTGGCACAACGATGACATATGCACAATGTCTTAAAAATAGGTTGTCCAACCTGCTTAAGTTATGGGCAGTATAGACCTTGAAGAGGAACGACAAATCAACCTCCTAGGCAGAAGAGACTTTAGCTGGTATATAGACGAATCTAGGCGGCCGGTAGGAGAGTCTAGACAACGACCTCTAAGCTGTTTTAGACAGGTCTAAGCTACTCTAGCGGGGTATAGACGGTCTCTAAACGGGTCTAGTTGGCCTATAACTGGGTCTAGCTGCCTTCAGACAAGTTTAGGCAGCCTTTAAGCGGTTTTAGGCTGCTCTTGGATAGTTTAGGTGGTTGTAGGCGACCTCTAAGCGTGTCTAAACGGGTATATGCGGACTCTTGGCGGCCTCTAAACGTGTTTATGCACTTCTAGGCAACCTATAGACGGGTTTAGATGGCCTCTAGGCAACCTATAGACGGGTTTAGATGGTCTCTAGGCAACTTCTATGCGGCATTTTGCTGGTGTATCAGACAAATTCAGTCTATGAGCTTTTGTGCTAAGGCGAAAACGAGTTTTGAGCTCGTTTGCCACGACAAACTGGGCTTTAAGTTTGGGTTTTGAGCTGAAGTGACGGGACAGACCCGTGCTTTATGTAAAATTTTTACTCGTGTATCAAGATAGATCGAGACTAAAATTTAAATCAGTTTTTAGCATGTGTTGGGACGGACCGGGCTTTAAATCTGTGCTTTGAGCTCGTGTGCCAGGAGGAACGGATTTGAGACCAAAAATTTGCTTCCGTTTTGAGACCCAAAAATGAAAGCTACATTCCAAGAGGTGGTTGTATGTTTTATGGGCCTTTAGGGAGTACAAGTGCAGGCCCATATATATGTTAGATTATTAGCCCAACAATCTACCGTGCCAATCCTACTGGAAGGGCGGGTCACATAAAAACCATCTAAAGGCCCCTAACCCCGACCCCTATCCAACTTGCCTTAAACCCTGGGATACTCACACGTAGAGAGCCACAGGCACAGTTCTGATACATCAACTCCCTCCTTCTCCTTCTCCCACCCACTCAAATACGACTCTCACATTTATTGCAAACCCTAGATTCCTACCCTAACTGATCTCATCCAAGATCTTCTGCAACTGATTTCGATCCTATGGCGGAGGAGGAGGTTCTAGTAGCCGCCGCGAGCCCTAAGCCGTCGGATCACAAACGCAAGCTCGACGAATTGGAGCCGGAAAAGGAATTAGTCCTCGAACAGCCGCCTAAAATCTCCGGCGAGCTTCAGGATTCGAATGCGGAGCCCGATGCTGCCAATGAAGCTGATGCGTCTCCGCCGTTGGTGGAATCTGACGCCAAACGGCCGCGTCTTGATGACAACTCCGATGATATAGGTAAACTTTCAGCTTTCGATTTCTAGGGTTTCTGGATCTTTCTGTAGGTATGCACATGGCGTTTCAGTAGTTTATTCGTTTATTCTGTGCAAGATAATTAGCTTTAGGTTGATAATATGCATAACAGCTTTCCTGATAGAGCTTATTTTGAATTATGAAGATAATCATGTAGCAACTAATATGTTCCCCGTTACCGGTTTATAAGAATTTTTGCTTTGAATTTGTTCATAACAGCGAGAGCGAATGGTCACCAGGAGAAGTTAGATGATGCTCCAAAGGAGAATGAGGATGAAAAGGTAGTGCCCGGTCCTGAATTTGTTGACCTTACAGAAACAGTCACTGCTTCTTCCCAGTCTGCATTTGTGGACCTCACGGGAACAGCAGTCGAGGAACAGCAAAATGGCACTAATGGTGAGGCAAGTAACGTCCAAAAGCCTTCTGTTGGGGATTCTGCAGTGGTCGGTGCTCGGGAACCCCCTCAAGAGGAGCCTCTGCCGAGTGTGACAGAGGAAGAGGATGCTCTCGCTGAGCAGCCAGAGCAAGGGGATGTTCTCCCTGTGCAACCAGAGGAGGGGGATGCTCTCCCGGTGAAACAAGAGCAAGAGGATGCACTCCTTGAGCAACAAGAGAAAACAGATACACTCCCGGAACACCAAGAGCAAGGTGATGCTTTCTCTGGTCAGCAAGAGCAAGGGGATGCTTTCTCTTCCCAGCAGGATGAACTTTCTGAAAGTGAGGCTGTCACGCACAGAATGGAGGTTCCTAATAATAAGGTCTGCTGAATATGCCTATATTCTATTGTGCTATTGATTTATGCAATGCAAATTTTTGGTACATCTTGTTGTACTGCAACCACATTACCTTCTTTGTCATAAAATTTGGGAACCAACTGTCAAACTTTAACATTGTTGTTGCATTCTCTGCATCCCTGCAACAGTCAAGATGTACCTTTACTTTCTGTGGAATTCTACAGTAAACGCAAGTTGTAAAGAGAAGATCCATATTTTGTGGACTTCTGACAAAAGCATTCAATTGCAGGTTGGGGTTCTGATAGGCAAGGCTGGGGATACTATTCGGTACTTGCAATACAATTCTAGAGCAAAAATTCAAATCACAAGGGATGCTGACGCAGATCCGTATTCTGCTACAAGGCCTGTGGAGATAACAGGAAGTTTAGAAAGTATCAGCAAAGCTGAAAAGCTTATAAGTGCTGTTATTGCAGAGGTTTTGTTGCTGTCGTTGACTCAGATTTGTTGTGCTTTTCTCTTACAAATATTCATGTTATTCATATTTGGATATCTATATCTTCATATTGTGCTGAATTCATTGTACTTTTTTGGTAGGCTGATGCAGGGGGTTCTCCTTCTCTGGTGGCTAGGGGAGTTGCTACCGCACAAGTAGTTGCAGCTGCAGAACAAATTGAGATACAAGTACCAAATGATAAGGTAAGTTCTATTAGTGCTCTTTTGGTGGATTTCCTTTTGATAATGCTGTCTGTAAGGCATTTCTTTTATTTGCCAGGTTGGTTTGATAATAGGCAGAATGGGGGACACAATTAAAAGTCTGCAGGCCAAAACAGGGGCACGTATCCAGGTAGTTTATACTGTATGTCTTTCTCTGGTTTGATGCATGTTATAACATTGTTGCTAGTTTTTGTTCGCATCTCGTCTTCCCTGACCTATCCTTTTATACTTGTTAATTTAGCTGATACCTCAACATCCTCCAAAGGGTGATGAATCCAAAGAAAGGACAGTGCGAGTAAGTGGCGATAAGAAGCAGATTGACATGGCCAAGGAATTGATAAATGAAGTTATGAATCAGGTTAGTTCTTGACCTGATGGTTTTCTCTTCTGATGGTTTTCTCTTTTAAATTGCAAAACTCTGATGGTGTTTAATTTGTGATTGTATTGCTGTGGTGGTTATTTTATATTTTATGGCAGTGATGTTGTTATTACAACTATTGTCAGTGTAGTGTTTTGAGTTCTCGTGCCTTGTTCCTCTTTATGATCTTGAATTACCTCATGGCATGTTCCTATACAACAAATGGCTGGTTTATTTGTAAACTCCAGATTTGTGTTTGGGTGTGTCACTAGGAGTCTTCCTGGAGTAAGATGGGCTGCTTATTTACCATATGATCATTTTATAGATGTTATTTAATCATGGACCATATAGTTGCTTGTGGATAAAATTAAATTTGATTGGAGCCATTTAAGCGGTGCCAGAAGCTCATGATTTACTGTCTTGACTCTTGAGTAGAAATGAATCTGAGGTGTTTGGATATCTTAGATGCTGTAAGTTATGGTCAGTAAATAGGTATAAGTTTGATCATCTAGTTCATTGTACACGCCCTATGCAATTTCTAAGTAACAATATCAGAAGATTGGTTAAGTTATAATTTGTTTGGCAACAATCGTTTATGGCTATGGAATGATTAGCTGTCGAATCAACTGTATTTGCATGCATGTGACACCGTTCGATCCATATGACGAAAACTGTTACATTATATTCCATGGGAATAGAGCCTGAACCTTTGATCCTAAGACTGCAATATTGATGAATGATCTATGCCAAGGTCACTTAAAATGCTGTTAGGAAGATCATGTATTGAATCAAAGATGCCGGTTGCCATGATTTTTTTTGTGTTGAAGGTGCCGATTTCGAGTTGGTTGGCTTTAAAAATGCAGATTGGCTATTGCCTTGTCCATGGGGTCAGCATGGCTTAGACAACTATTCATTCCCATCCACTGAAGAGAGGTATCAGGCTTATAATTCGCAATTGCAGGATGTTTATAGTTGGTAAGATTGCTTTGAGACCTGAAAGTTGAAAATCATAATTTGGTAAGACTATATTACATTAGCCTTAGTGCTCATAAGCACCTCCCCTGTACTATGCATTAGACGTCTATGGAAATTTCTTTTTATTACTGGTGACTTGTATAGATCTTTACTTCTGTATTCAAAGTATATGGGAACATTTGACATGGAATGCATGCTTTTAGGGTACAGTGTCATTCCAAAGTTAGGATAGATGCTATAGTGTAATTTACGTGATCCCAGTACATGTGTTAGCCATTTCAGTTGATATGTGCTGAGACATGTTGCATGTACACAACAATTAGAGTTGACAGTCGGAAATAGTAATCAGTTAACCATGTTCCTTTCCATCCTTCGCTAAATTGGGGGTGGGGGGCTTATTAGTCGTTCACTCTTCATCCTGACTCGTCAAATGCGATTAATAAATCTGTCGAATGCTTTGAGTTCCTTGTATTGTTGTCATCATAAATTGGAGTCATTAGTTATGGCCAATTTGGCTAGGAAGTACTAGGAAAACAAATCTGATTACTACTCTAGCATAATAGTGATAATACAGAAGGGTTATCTTGCTGCTAATTTGCTGCCCAGGGTTATGGAAGGATAATTGCAGAGTAAATCCAAGCATTACTAAAACTTGGCAATTGCATTGAAAATATTGTTCGAGTAGTAGTGGTTCATGATCTAAGACATGTAATAACATCACTGGAGGCTACCAAAGGGGTTGCTGATGGTTTAAACTTACAAAGACATTTCTCAAATCATCTTTATATCTCTCGATAAATATGTTTTAATTTTAACATGTTCCATTCTTTGTACTTGGCTGATAAGAGAGGACTGTGGTGCCTGATAAATTGTTTTAGGGCTTAAATATCATTTCCTTTGTTGAGTATATTTCAGTTGAATTCTTTGGTGCTTACAACTTGCCTTTTATATTTGTATCCCTTTTCTTCTGATGTTATCTCTATGTGGGGTGGCAGTTATATGCTGTTTGTTGCCCCAGACTTTTTCTTAGTTAATTCTATACCAGGGTTGTTAATGGCAATTTCCCAATTGTTCTTCCTATGGGCACTCGAATTTTAAGAAGAGGGGATATGGTTAAAGAAGCAACTTCTAAATTCAAATTTTTTATTTCTTTATTTGAAAGTTCATATATGAAATCATTTATTTCCCTGTATTGACGATTCTTTCTACGATTTCGTTGAATAGAATGTGAGGCCATCCAGTGGTTTTAACCATCAGGCTTATCAGTCCCATGGACCAGGTGGACAACAATGGGGCCCACGAGGTTCTCGTCCATCCCAGCACTCTTCATATGATTATCAGCAACAACGAGGGCCATATCAGTCCCGTAATACTCGGTACCCTCCTACATATGGGAGTTATCCTAAACATATGGGTCCTAGAGGTGGCTTTGGTCCTGGTTGGGAGCAAAGACCACCTCCAAACATGCAGGGGATGCCTTCACATGGTGGTGCTTATGATTACTATGGCGGACATGGAGGGGAAGCCCCAGCACAACATTCTGCTCGTGGCCCTCCTCCCAACCCTACAATGGGTGGACCTCCATCCCAAGCAAACTACAATTACGGACATCCACATGGTTCAGACTTTAGGCATCCGGCTCCTTATTCTCATTCAGCACCTCCTCAGCATGGCTATGGGCATGGTTATGAACCAAAATATGATAATCATGCTCCAACACAGCACCCCTATGGAGGACATGGAGCTTCTCAGCCATATCCACATACTGGAGCTCAGTCAGGTTATGGTTTGCAGCAGCATTTTGGTAAGCCACCAGCATACACCATGCCATCTCAGGGGCCACCTCCCCAGTCTTATGGTGCCCCCCCTATGGCTAGCCAACCAGGAGAAGTGGTTTATCAGACCACAGCTCAGTCATGTGGTCAGAATGTCCCAGCTCAACAGCTATATCCATATGCATCCACTGCACCTGCACAGCAGCCTTATGCTCCGTATGGTTCTGCCCCAGCCCCAGTTACTGATGGGTATAATCAGCCACCAACTGCTTCAACCGGTGTTTATCCACAGCAAGGAGGGCAGCCTGCTAGCTATGGTCAGCCTGCACCTGGCTATGCTCAAGCAGCTCCAGCAGGGTATGCACAATACCCAACGGCCCAACAAGGTTATCCCGAGCAACCTGCTTCATACACTGGGGGCTATGGGTACCAAGGGTCTCAAGATCCTGTCTATGGAGGTGTCTCTGCACCTGCCTATGGTGCAGCTCCAGTTGCGCAACAGGGCTATGCTCAACCAGCACCTGCAGCTGCTGGGGGGCAGCCAGGCTACACCCAGCCAGCACCTGCAGCTGCTGGGGGGCAGCCAGGCTACACCCAGCCAGCACCAGCACCAGCAACTCAACAAAGTTATGATCAGTCAATCCCGCAGTCGGGTGTTTATGGGAAAACAGTGTCACCTCAGCCTGGCTACGCTCAGTATGACTCGAGTCAAATTTATGCTGCACCTCGTTGAGTAATGTTAATGTAGTCAAGAGCTTCATGTTGTGGCTGATGTGCCATGTTCATCTTTTGGTTCTAGGTAGCAAGTAGTTAGGCTTTCTCACTGGATCCGTTCATGGGACCTTGCACTTGCTGCTTTTATTCATGTAATGCAGAGTTGATGCTTTCTCAATATTGTGAAATTGGACCATGAGTTACTGATAATGAGCCTTCTGAGGCAACTGTTAACATTTCAATTTTGCTCGTTTCATTTTTTTTCCAAAGAACCAGGTTTGTAGTGGCTATATTATGTGGATTCATAGCAAGTGAATCACCACCAAATGTGAAGTTACAATAAACTAGGGTCATACGAGAAAGTAAATTTAGGAGATCATATATGTTTATCAAATCGAGGCGTCCAACCATGGCAGAGGTTTCAGCGTTGTGTGGGGAGCAAAGTTGGTTCAGTATTGTGTAATAGATGTCTTGTGGGATACGCAACACAGTCAAGGGGTCCGATTCTGACATCTATTTTTGGGGCACCTCACCCTCCTCTCCTAACTCATTTATGATCTACTCCATGTCCTCATTCTCCCATCAACACTCACATTCCTCTACACATTTTTACACCAACACTACATAAAACTAGAAACATCCATACAATTTTGATGAGATTCTAACCTTCATATCCTCTTCTAATTTCATATTAGGCAAATTAAATTCTTTCAGAACCTCGTCTTTAACCTAGCTTTGGCGGAGAAAATCTGAAATGGTAGCTGTAAATGATGATAGAAGTTGCGTCAGAATTATACTTCACCACAAGATCTGTATAGCTGTCTAAAGAATACAAAGTACACGACGTTTTAAATGACATACGCCTATGTAGTAGTATCATGTTATTTATCACTCATGTTTTTCTTTTAATGTTAACCGTCATTTTAGGTTTTACATACATAATATCGGTGGTACTATAGACAATAACAATGTAGTTGTAAATGGTACAACCACATTCAAACACCAAAATCTGAAGCTGAGTGTACAAAAATATTTCCCTTGTGATTCATCAGTTATTTATAAACCAAATCAAAACAGTGTACTCAAACACTAAATCAGGGATCGAAGAACAAATCTCCACACTTGCATTTCCAGCTTATGGGTTTGTAATTCGACAACTCGTCACCTCCTCTAGAATAAGCAGTCCCCTCGGGGCGAGTTTTCCTAGTATTACTACTACGTTTTTCTCCATTGTCGTGTATTTGGGGTGCCACCGGGACCTGCACCGCCACACAATGCCCGCAACCACCGCACGCCCTACTGCATTGCGCGGCCTTTACCCAATTTGACGAGCATTAACCCTTTCCTCTCTTGCATTTTCATCCTCCAAAACATGCCCTCCCTAAGAAAATCGATTGTCAGAAATGAAAAGACTAATTGAAGAATATTGCTAGAATCGTAGAGAGGTGAACTCTTACCGTAGCAGCTTTAGGCGAAAAGCGCTAGAATACATGGGTGTATGGTACACATATGCGGGCCCTAGACACGTGTCCGTTTTTTATTGGCAAAGACAATAATAGAGGGATAGCATTGTAATTTTATGGATGACGGTCATTCCCTTAGATGTCGACGGTGTCTGATGAAAAGCTTGGGTCTTTTCTGTAACACCACGAAAATGGGGGGTTAATACGACACTGCATGCAGATCGGTCAAGCAAAGAGAAGCCACGTCTCCGCCATCACCAAAGAGGAGGCGGATCTGGTTACATGTTTGAAACCAATTAATTGTTGAACGTGTTGAAGCAAGAGCAGAGCGTTGTGCTCGATTTTAACATTGAAAAGACGTTAGTTTGAAATCGATGAAGATGGAAATCAGAGTGCATTCCGTTCAGAGGTAATAGTTTTAATCCATGAGTCGTAGCCTAGCTAGTTTCTGTTCATGGGGATAATGGATTTCTGGGTCAGATGATCAGGCAGAGTTTGGGTAACATAATTAGGGTACATCGAATTGAGAAGATAAGACCTGGTGTTGTTAGATAGTAACCATAATTTCGTGAGAGTTTTTTGTTTGATTCTTTTGTGACTTTGTTTTTCTCAACACAATCAATCTTGATCACTTGGGTTTGGATACGAGGCTTGAAGAATGTTGCTTGAGTTCTAGAGATTGTGTTTCTTTTGAGCTCTGATCCCTATTAGGTTGCTGTTATACAAATCCATCATTTTATTCTAACTGTGTCTACTGTTTTTGATTTGGATGAATATCTCTACCCAACCAGAGATCAATTGATTATGTTAATGAAGTGAATGTTAAAACAAAAATTTTGAGTCCCGTATAGGTCTCTGTGGTAAGTTGGTACAATTCAAGGTTCTTATATAGAGTGTAATTTTTCTAATTTTTTCTTTAGCTGCAAGTCTTATCTCCAAAGTTTTGGAATTTGTTGTTTGA
The DNA here is from genome assembly GCA_951800085.1 of Comarum palustre. NCBI lineage: Eukaryota > Viridiplantae > Streptophyta > Magnoliopsida > Rosales > Rosaceae > Comarum > Comarum palustre. Next base: position 24,926,110 of record OX637579.1, read on the forward strand.
GGCTTGAATTCTCTCCTCTCCCACATTTTCTCTGCTCCTCGCTCAGTCTGCTAAGGTTCCTTCCTTCTTACACCTCAATAACGAGCTGGTGCCTTCTATGGAGCTCACTTAAGGATGGTATCGTAGATTTGTAACTGGAATTTTGCAAGTTCGCTTACCAATCCAAAGCCAAAAATGTTGGTGCTAAATTTTTGCGAGAAAGGTTGTGTAACATGGTTCAATTTTTGCTCTATAATCTACAGTATTGTGCTATGCAATTTTGATGTTAGGTCATTTTAATATTTTTTTTCATCTTACCAGAAGAGCTACGACTCCTGCAGTAAGAATTGTTCTTGTAATGGGATTGTACTGTTTTCAGTTCTGTAAAATTATCCTAACTTGCAAAATGTTTGTGTTGATTACTAATTGTAGGTTCTAGTTGGTGGATGAGAACTTAGAGCGCAGTTTGCCCAAAGACCTTGTACCTGATGGCGATGAGAACTTAGATGATAGACCGATGTGAAAGCGGTTATAATGATTGATATACAAATTTCTCATATCATCTATTAAGAGTGGCTTAAACCAGTTCTATTGGATTTTGGCTTTTGAAAGATCAATGTTGCAGTCTGATCCTTTATGTTGAAACTAAAGGCCAAAAGAATGAGAAACACAAAGTGCTCATTTTTATTAAGCTAGAATCTGAATCCAGAACTTTGTATTCATTTAGACCAGTATTCTTAAAAATACATCATATACTGAGATTTTCCTTCCACCATTCCAACCCCCAATCCCCCATTCCATTCGTTATATGTTCACCCAATAGATCAACGTTACTGAATTCATCACCACATCCTTCAATTCCTACGACAAATAACCTTCTTACCTTTTCATTCCAAGATCACTCTAGCGCTAAGTTCTTGTCACAGACTCGCATCATAATTTTATTGATCTTCTTTTAAACTAACAAGTCAGTAGCTGTGAACATGTGAAATCAACAAAATAATAATAATAATAATAAATAAAATTGTGTTTTAGAACACCGGCCGATCTTTGTTAGGTTTTATAAGTTGATGTTATGATTGTGGAACAATCATAGGTTCCAAGTTCTGTGTCCGACTCCATGTGTTTGTGTCCATCGCTGTCGAGTCGCCGACGCCATTGCTTGCTTTCATAGGCTGCTCGGCAAGAGAGTCATTTTCATCACTGGGACTGACGAGCACGGTGAAAAGATTGCTACCACTGCCGCAGCTAATAACTCCTCCCCTGCCCAATACTGCGACCTCATCTCAGTCTTACTTAACTCCCTGGAAAAACGTATTTTTCTTTGGAAGAACTACAAAACACTTCCCATCAAATTTGAAAATACAAAAAAAACCATTTTGAATAATACAAAAAAAACCATTCTCAATAATTCTTATATTCTTGAACCATCTTCTTATAATTCTTATATCCGTATTCCAGCACCATCTTCTGCATATTCTTGAACAAACCATGACATGGTTTTGACACTGATATATGCTCGGTACTGTTAAATTGAAATAAATTTAATTTTTTGAAATAAAATTTATAAGACATACTAAATTATTGTATTAGGTGTAAATTTAAAAACAAAAAATGAATGGGTTTATCTTAAAATAAGGTGGATTTTTTAGGTTTTTCTCTAATTATCTCTCTATATATATTGCTTGTTAAACTTCTGTTTAAGTACAAATGCAATATTGCAAAGCTTAAAAATAAAGAAGACTAAAATTCTATTATGAAAAATAGACAAAAACTTCTCAAAGGACCTATAACTTGATGTTTGCCTGAGTCCAGATTGGTATTTGAGAACCCATCTTCATCATAGTTGTCGTGTGTCTCGGGATTGATAGAAAGTTTTTGTTCACATGTTTAGGCAAGTTTGCCCAATCTGAAAATCTCATAGTTTTACACTGAGAGGAAGATTGCTTAGCTTTTCCTTCTTAGGCTTTTGGAGTTTTGGTGGTTTGATATCAAAAGCATCCTGCACTTCTCTATTTATAGAAGAGATGAAGCTATAACTCCTAAAACGATTAGAAAAATTGTCTCCTATCATAATTAGGATATTGATCCCGAGTCTGTTTATGAATCGGGAAACCTATTTCTAATAGGACTTTACTATCGGTTTTCTTTTCTTCTTTTTTATTTCCAATTTTTTAAATTATACGACACGTAGCTTCTCCGATCTAATACCAAATCAAACAAACCCGCCCCCACCTTCTTCTTCTTCCTCGCTCTCATCACTCCCCAAAACCCCCGAGACTCACCTCTGAAAATGAGAAAGCAAAAACAGCAACTTGTTCGCCCCCAAACCCCGAAACCCCCTTCTTCTTCTTCTTCTTCTTCACCACCCTTAAATCCTAACCCACCAATGCCGCCGCCTAAAATGACCGCCACCGTCGCCACAGATGGAGCCCTTAGGAGGAGGTGTTATTTGGTGAATGATTATCGCAATGCACAACGATGGGCAAATCAAGATGGGGCAATTCGGTAGGAAAGGCAGGTACATTCTTCCTCTCGAGAAATTGATAGAGTTGGTAATGATAGGGGAGTTTGTCTCATTGTCTGTACAAGAGTTTGAGCATGAACATCCATTGGATTTGAATCAATTTCTGATGACGAGTTATTTGAGCCTCAAGGCAGGTTGATTTGCCTGAATCTAAGCATGGCAATGATTCTTTTGTTGCATCTGGGCTTTGAGGATTCTGATAGTAGCCTGGCTGCCCTGTTAGCGTCGAACCAAACAAGTTTTTGATGGGCAGGCATCAGCTCAAAGTTTTGACTTTTTGATCAAGTTTTTATTAGAAAACATATTAATTCTTGTTTCTGTTGAGCAATTTGACGAGGGCTCCTGAAAGGTGATTCAATAATTTCCTTCCAAATTCAGTTGCTGTCATTAACTGCACTCTGCCATCATTTATATCTTTCAGTTCATTCTTCTTTATGGCAACATTCTACACTGATCTTGCTTACCATCTATCCTGGCATTTCCCGGTAGCTAGATAATGTCCAGATTCCTGTTTCATTGGATGTACTTCTTTACATGTGAAGATTTGCAGTATTGAAATGTTTAGGCTTACAGTTGAGGATATACTTCTTTACATGCATCAATGATTTGTTTTTTATTGGGGAGTTGAGGACACTTCACTGGTTGCGATTATCTATTTACCGTATTTTTTTTGTTGAATTTACTGCAGCCCTCTATCACGTCAAGATCTTGTAAGCTGGAAGATGACCCTAGATAAAAGACACCTCCCAGAGGAAGGTTGCTGATTGAGAACTCAGGTGCTTGTAGTTTGTGTTTTTTGAACTATCTACTTACTATTGTGCATTTTGACAGGCCATCCTATTGAAAGACTAGGAGCTCCAGCAATATAACTATTTAGGTTTTGGTGATACAAGGGGGTTGGTTAAGGCTATTACATCACTAATATGCTATTAGAATATATTTGTCTGTTACTAATTGATATGTTAGAAGGCATTTACAGCTGAATAGAAACATAATAACCGAACTAGCTGGTCCTCTTCTATTTGCATAACGCTGTCCAAGAGATACACCAGTATTGAAATTAAGAAGACATATCGATCAAGTATTTCTCGTAATACAATGAATCTTGTGCGCAATAAATCAGGGTTAGAACATAAAGTTCATGGTATGATTGATAAGTACGCAGAGCGAGGATTAAGGTCGCTTGCAGTAGCCTACCAGGTAATTTTAGTTATCTTGTCATGTCTACTATATATTGTATGTATTGTTCTTTATGGCTATTTATTTGCCTCGTTTTATAATTATGAACAGGAAGTTCCAGATGGAAGGAAGGAGAGCCAGGGAGGGTCTTGGCAACTCATTGCGCTGATGCCTCTGTTTGATCCTCCTAGACATGACAGTGCAGAGACCATTCAGAGGGCACTGAATCTTGGGGTCAGCTTGCTATAGCAACGGAGACAGGACGCCATCTGGGTACGGGAACAAACATGTACCCTTCGTCAGCTCTTTTGGGGATAGGAAGGCATGGCTAACATAATTTGGCCTGATTATTGGCTCCAATCTGGTAAGTGGCAGCACATATCTTTGTACAGTACATTTTTAAAATAACTGTTATTCCCCTCTTTTCTTGGTTTCTTGCACTAGGCTTTATATGGAATTTGTCATTACATCGCACACTTGTGCTTGGGTAGTTTAATTGAGTACAACATCAGCAATCATCTTTTTTTTTCTTTGTTCGGCGGTTTTCTATCTCCATGTCTGGCAAAGTTCAATCTATTCTCCTTTCAAAAAAGTTTATTATATTCTATTATTGTATAAAAGAACTCCGAGAACTTATCTAGTTTCTGAGTAATATTATATCTCCATGTTTTCACTTGTGTGTTCTTCATAGTTACGAGGTAGGAATGATCAAGAAATTGTTCTTATTGGTGTATATGGTTGATACTTGAGAGTTCATCCTTTGATGCATGCATATTACAAAAAGGTGTGAACTATTTGTGGGTAGCTAGCTGAGCTTATTCTCTCGGGTGACTTTCTGAGCTGTGCTATTCACTGTAATTGAGTTTCATAAACGCATATTTACTTACAATTATCAGGAAGAAATCGACCCTTTATCTGTATATGCATGTTTACAACTCCATCATCAGCATTGTGAAACTTTGTTGCGGGCGTACTTATTAGCTTATATTCAAATGAAAATGATTTGCAGGATAATTAATGTATATATAGTCCCTCAAATCTGCCACCGAAAAGAAAACAGATCGATGTTTTCTGGTGCTATTTTAGGGAACTAATCATCAAACCGAAAAAGGAAAAAAAAATTAGGGAAATTTTAGTAGCAGTTTTGTTTGTTTCATCATCAGTTTGTTTTATAGATGTTTTCAGACATGCTAATGATGCTATGGAAGAGCATAGGCTGTGGATTTGTTTGTTATCATGTATGATTGTTGCTATGGAAGAGCATAGGCCGTGGATTTGTTTGTTATCAGACATTCCAACCCCCAATCCCCCATTCCGTTCGTTATATGTTCACCCAATAAATCAACGTTACTGAATTCATCACCACATCCTTCAATTCCTACGACAAATAACCATCTTACCTTTTCATTCCAATATCACTCTAGCGCTAAGTTCTTGTCACAGATTCGCATCATAATTTTATTGATCTTTTAAACTAACAAGTCAGTAACTGTGAACATGTGAAATCAACAAAATAATAATAATAATAATAATAATAAATAAATAAATTTGTGTTTTAGAACACCGGCCAATCTTTGTTAGGTTTTATAAGTTGATGTTAGGATTGTGGAACAATCATAGGTTCCAAGTTTTGTGTCCGACTCCATGTGTTTGTGTCCATCGCTGCCGAGTCGCCGACGCCATTGCTTGCTTTCATAGGCTGCTCGGCAAGAGAGTCATTTTCATCACTGGGACTGACGAGCACGGTGAAAAGATTGCTACCACCTCGCTTACAGATTCGCCGGCCCCTCGCGTCCCTTTACCGGCAGTAAGATCCACAACATCATGAAGTGGATATCTCTCGTCACCGCCTGTTATGTTTCTTTTTCTGATAGTCCTCGGTAGCTGATGACGTAGATGAAGGCGAAATTTTTGAAGATGCGAGTGGCAAGGGTGGTCTCGACGACGACGTGATGAATTTGTTATTGGCAGTAGCACCTTATGAATTTTTCGTTAACAGTAGCACAACAGTCGATGATGCCTCTACCTTTGAGTAAGATTTCTGCTACTGTACATTTTAGTCCTGCCACTATGCATTTGGTAGTAGCAGTAAAATTTCTGCTATTGTACATTTTAGTCTTGTTACTGTACATTTAGTAGCAGCAGTAACATTTCTACTATTGTACATTTTAGTCATGCTACTGTGCATTTGGTAGTAGTAGTAGTAGTAGTAGTAGTAGTAGTAGTAGTAGTAAGTATTAATCAGTGATAGCAGTAACAGATCTCTACTCAATGACAATAGTTAAGGTCGGGCCGGCCCAATCCTAACCCGGCTCATGATGAGACCTACTTGAATTTAATCTCTTTTAACAGAAAATCGGCACTCTGATTTGAGCCAGAGTAATCGGTAGTGTGATAATTGGTTGCATTAGATTTTGCATTACATCATGAGTCAGTGATCGAAGCAATAATGGGATTAGTTATTCATCAGTTTGCATTCGGGCGAGCAAACATTCTTTTTTACATTGATTTTTTGTATAGATGATCTTCATTGGTTAATTCAACTATTGAACGGTTACGATTACGATTGATGTTGTTAAAAGTACATTTTGATGAGATCGAACGAACTATTTGGTCCAATCTAGATCGGACCCAAGTATTTTTCAAGCTATAATGGTCATCTACGTACTGTACTCAATAACAAAACGTAGAATACAAAATTATGATATTGTATTTAGACCCAATATAAAATAGTAATATTGGGTACAATAGTAAGAACGTGTAAAATAGTAAAAATACTAATAAGTATGTATACAAAATTATATATTCTAACAAATATCATTTAGTTAATAATTATTTCATTTGTTTTACAATATTAAAAAATTTCATAAAAATCTTATTTTAAATATTTTATTCCTCACAAGTTCGTCCCATATTTTTTACCCGGTTCACTTTATTTGCTTTAATTATTTGTTCCTGACCATTTTACCCTTATACTTAAAGATATGAGATTTGTGGGTTCAAAACGTCTACTCTCATCCAAAACCTCTCTCTCCTCCGATGACGACACCAGCTCGATCTTGATTATGCTCACCTCCTACAACGACATCAACTCAACTGCGCCTCCAATTCCATCGACGACGACCATGCTAGATCTCTGATTCGTGAACAACAACCTTGATTGGATCTCTGATTCCATAGACGACGACCTCGACTAAATTTTCCAATTCAATCAAGACCGACCTCAACCAAATCTCTTATTCTGTCGACGACTTCGACTAGATCTTGCTTGACCCTTGGCTGAATCTATGATAGCTGTAAGTTTCTAATCCCGTCCAGCTTTTATTGTCGGTGACAGTAGCTTTTGTTATGTTTCATAATAGCTTTTATTGTTTCATGCTAGGTTTTATTGTTGGTTTATAATAGTTTTTGTTGTATGCGGAAGTAGCTTTTGTTAACAGTAATAATAGTTTTTATTATGCTTCATAGTAGTTTTTGTTGTCGACGGTAATAGCTTTTGTTGATGAAAGTAGTATTTTTTTGTTGATGACGGTAGTAGTTTATGTTGTTGGAGAAAGTATCTTTTATAACATTGCCGGAGGTCATCGAAAATCTCACTGTAGTAGTTTTATAGCTGGTGGTAGTAGTTTTTCTTGTTAGTGACGGTAGTTTTTGTCATTGCCGGAATCTTAGTCGGAGTTTGACCACAACATTGCTGGAGGTAAGTCGGAGACATCACCGAAATTTGGTCAGAGGTTTCGCCGGAGGTCGGCCGGTAACCTGCCAGAGTTAGCTGGAGACCGCGCTAGAGGAATTAATAGTTGTTGACCTTGTACTTATTGACAGTTTTAGTAAATACAAAAGAGAAAATCTAATTTTTAAGTTGGATGACAGTTTGTAATTTTGTTAAATTTTAATACCTAATATAAAAGTCTATTTAAGCTTGAATGAACCTATGTAGGTAAAAATGTTTGAGTGGACCTCTATAAGAGAAAATGTCATAAATGAGACTTATATGTAATTGACACTTACAATTTTAATGATATATCGAAAAGATAATACTACACTATTTATACCTCTTGGATTCTGTTACAGCTTTCGACAATCCCCGTCCGACGCTAACTACCATTGCAGTCAAAATAAGGAGATGTTTTAGTAAGGCCCAATTTTCCGCAAATAAAGGCCATTAAGCCCAACCCAAAGCCGAAACAAACATTTACAGCGCTTTTGGCTAGGCAACTGATGGGAGTCGTGAAAAGGTGTGCGGAAGAGATGAAGAACTGGTGGAGAGGAGAGCAAAAGTTTACAACAACTCTATAGTTGTCAAAACTCCATTGAGATTTTTTGGGTGACCTATGAGGATTTAATGGACTCTACTGCTCCTCCTCTTTGGTGCCAAGGGAAGCAATGGGTTTGGGTTTTAGGCTGACCTCAAGTCTGGTTTTCATATTCATAATTCTCACTGGCAAGCCAATTCTCCTTCCAAGCTTTCATCCTCTTCTGGTGAGTGATCACACTTTTTATTTGATACTTTATTGAATCCTGCAAGCACATAGTTTTGTTTGAACTAAACCTTATTCTGTGTTAGTTTCTTGTGTAAGATGATCATATAGTTCATATTGAAAAGGCATGCTCAAACTGAATGTTATGATTGTTGTATTTGAGAAACAAGGAGAAATCCCAAATGTACTTCTAATTGGTCTTGTTCTGTAAAATTGCTACAATTAGAGGCAGGGAAGGCTCTCATTTCTGTAAGTGTACACGTGTCCATCTGCATCCCCACAACTATTGGATGATGGTTTATCAGAAATGGAAGAGAGGTTTTCCCTTGAACTGATTTGTCTAGAAAGTTGAATTCTTTTCGTGGTTTTTACTTGAAGAAAATCTTATGTTCGGTTTTACTTTTCAGATGAACTCTGGGAGGATGTCAAAGAGTGGCTCAGCTAACATGATTGATTATAAAGAGTATGGCTTGATGTCCAGTGCAGGGTTAAGAACATCTCATTATACCTTGTTTCTGCAAAATCTTAATGTTTTGGAGGAGACTTTTGCGGATTCAAGTGTGTCAAAGTTGGAAAAGGAGATCCTTTTGCAATTAGGAAGGCTTGGAGCTCTGAAGTTATTTGAGAATTGTCTATCAAGAACGCTTAAAACCTCGAGCTTTTGGATTTATCTGACGTACCTACTGAACCGATTGTATTACATAAGATGGAAAGGAAGAATATTGTTCGTTCCGGCAAAAAGGAAGAAGGAAAAGAACATCGGATGATTCCAAAAAGTTTTCTGGTTCCTTACCTGTGAAACAATGGAGGGAAAGTTTTAAAAAGCCTATTCCTTCATCAGTAAGAAGAGCATCAAATTCTAGAAGCTGAAGGCTTATGATAGATAAGAATAAGGCAGAGATGTCAGTTGGAGTTAAGGTAGTACTGATATTCAAGGATGTGGATTTTGAATAAATTTACAAGCTTCAAAGATGTTTTCACCAGCTGTAGTTTTGTATCATTACAGGTGATCGCTGACTTGGAGAGGCTTAAAGTAACATTAGAGAAAGAAACTGGTAAAGTACCGACCTTAAGATGCTGGGCAGAAGCAGCTGGAGTTGATGAAAAAGTGCTGCAACAACAATTGCAGTTCGGTTGGTATTACCAAGATGAGCTTGTAAAGAACACATGGTCCTTAGTTTTATACCTTGCTCGAAACTATAGAGGACTTGGAGTAGCCTTGGACGATTTGCTACAGGTTTGCTACATTCTTGTAGTGGTTCACTGTTCTTGTTTTGATACAGTACTAGTTGTTTTTTTCTTATTTATTAGAATATTTCTATGTCAACCTTGCCCTGATTATTTTACAAGAGATTATGTTTGCATTCGACATAACTATATTAGTATTTTTAGGTTTTTGAAAGAGTCATTATTAACTTATTATAGAATGAATTATTTGTAAGGTTGAACTCCTACTTGCCTTATGGATGGAATGAAAAGTATTTGTCAAACATTTAAAAAGATGATATACAACAATATGTTTCAGATGTCAAAACATAATGCAGAACTGCAGTTATAGAAAACTCTGTGTTACATGTAGGTACTGCATGTATGTGTGTGAAATTTATGTATTTTTACTCATGTTTTGTTAGTTTGTCACTTATTGTTCCGTTTTACTCAGGCTGGAAACCTGGCTCTCCTACAAGGTGCTGAAAGTTTGATCCCTCGCGGGGTTACAGATTCTCAACCTATGTCCAATACTGGATAAGGAAATCAATGTCAAGATTGGTGGCACAACATGCCAGAGGTTTGATCCCTCGCGGGGTTACAGATTCTCAACCTATGTCCAATACTGGATAAGGAAATCAATGTCAAGATTGGTGGCACAACATGCCAGAGGGATCAAAATTCCTGTATGTTTCTCTCTTCTTTGAAAGACCTTCAACAAACAATATGCATGTCAGTGAATGCTGTGGTTGATTGTTGACTTGCTTTCATTTTAGAACACACTCAGTAAGTCAATCAATCGGATACAGAAGGCTCGAAAAGGCAATTACAATAGCCACATGAAATACCAAGATGATGAAGAAATAGCAAAGATTACAGGTCTTTCTTTGGCGAAAATCAGATCGGCTAGCAGATGTGAGTTGTGGGTTCGGTAGATCATAAGATATGGGAATGCTCAGCTGTGACATATATGGTATATCAATCCAGCCAACTCTTTCTGTCTCTTGCATATGTATTTATAATTCTACATACATAAATTTCTTCACTAGGATTTAATGGCCTAATGCCCTAATGGGAATAACACTGAAAAAGCAAAATGGAGATCAGTACATAGCTTACTATATAATTTTGTACGCTCAAGTCATCTTACATGTTCAGCTATAAAACTTCCTAGTCGGCTGCATCCGACAATTTGGAAGTCAAAACATTGGTGTTCCCTAATGATATTTTCGGTGCTGGATATTAAACTAGAAATCCAGTTTGTGTTTGGTCCAGGAATTTACTCCGGATGTAGCAGTAGTGAGCCCTGAAGAATCTGTCATGCGGCAGCACATGAACAATGATATTCATGATCTGCTGGAAGGCTTGAATTCAAGACAGAAGAAAGCTTTGGCACTACGATATGGTCTGAACTACTGCAACCCCAAGTCACTTGAGGAGATCGGAAGGCTTTTCTATGTGAGCAAGGAGTGGATACGAAATATGGAAAAGAATGCTTTGACCGAGCTGAGAAATGAATAAAGCAACAAAATCTTGAGCCATTATTTGAAGCAGCGGTAAGTCTCAGAATGATGACAGCAGAAACTCAGAAAGTTTAAGGTTCCATATCTGAGCCGGTAGCTAGGGCTGCACGAATAGTCATCGGAGGATATGGAGATTGTCACTACTTTCTGGGAAACAAAATAGAATACACACTCACCATCACTGTTGCAGCTGACAACCTCTACCATTGGAATTTTTGTTTTTCCCATTGGAGAATTTTAATGCCATATATGCTAGCATTCTTTCAGTTTCCTGGGTTGGTTGGGAAGTTCATGTACTGGTTGTTCTTGTAGATCTTTCTCAGTTGACTGTATAATGTATTTGTCACTGGTACTGGTACTGGTACTGGTACATATGATGATATAAATGATAAATTGATTGCTTACCTTTTTTGATAGAGACATCACATAAGTTCAGGATTTTGTTTTTTTGGTTGTTTGTGATCCATTAAATTTGCTTAATTATGTAACTAAAAATGGAAATTTACTGCCACTTCACTTAAAATATTAGTTTCTTAATTTTGTATCTCATTTTCTTTCCTCATTTAAGGGAGTGTAATTCTCCTTTTACTTTGCAGAAAAATCTAAATCCATATTTCAAGTGGTCACTTTCCATTATTCTCCAAAAAACAAAAAAGGTAGTTTTCTATTTTTGTACCGACAGTGTTGATACGTTAATTACGGTTTCTATTAAAGCAAGATTATCAGTTCTATTTACGGGAAACTCCCTCCCACGTAAGCTTCCATTGAGCTGTTCTCACCAAATTCATCCACGTGCTCCTACCTAAACCTTTTCACTTACCTATCAAACCCGTTACAATTCCAACAACCGGCTCTCTCCGCAGATCTGTCACAGACCAATAATCTTCCGCCCTTCCGTTGACAAATAGAGTCAAACTTCAGATAAGAAGCCCACGTCGGTGCACGCTGTCACCAAACAACCTCCCCCGCGGGTGACGTGACAGTTAAACTTCCACTCAGCTATAGTGCCCGGACACGCGCCGCGCGCTCATGCAAGTCCCTACTTTCCTCATACGGCGTCGTTTCTACGTTTCGTTCATTTTCCGTTCTCCGTTACTGAAGTAAACGTTCCATACGATCTAAAACATACGATCGAGCACGCTCAACCCTACGATACACCAAACCACCTCACCAATACTACTCCACCACTCACCTGAGCAACCAATGAGACACCTCCACATGTACAAGCTCACATGAACCCGACTGCAGGCGATCCATACTCATCATCACCTTTCCCCCAAAATTCAATGGAACCCCCTCTTCCTTTCTCTCTCCTCTTTCTCTCGGCAGAGCGATTTCTAGGGTTTCCTCAATCGAACTTCACTTCAGTTCTTCGAGGAATTCGAAATCCAATTGAGCTTAAGAATCCAATTCCAGGCTTCAATCTAATGAGTAATGACTCTCGCCAGTAGTGAATGGCTCGCTTTCTTCACTTCGCATTCTGCTTCATCCTCATAGCTCTAACCACAAACCCTAGTCTCCTCCGAGCATCGTCCGAAGATGACGACGATTTTCCGTTAACCGATTCCGATTTCAATCTCTTCCACCAGGACTACTCGCCGCCGGCTCCGCCTCCGCCCCCGCCGCGACCGCCGTCGGTGTCCTGCACCGACGACCTCGGCGGTGTCGGCTCATTGGACACCACGTGTCAGATAGTCTCTGATGCGAACCTCACCGGAGACGTGTATATACAAGGGAGAGGAAACTTTTATATCCTGCCCGAGGTGAGATTCCATTGCGCGGCTCCTGGTTGCTCCATAATCGTTAACATTACTGGTAATTTTAGCTTAGGTAACTCGTCGTCGATTTTCGCCGGAGGTTTTGAGCTCGTGGCGTTCAATGCCAGCTTCCACAACGGCTCGGTGGTGAACACAACTGCTTTGGCGGGGAAGCCGCCGCCGCAGACGAGCGGGACTCCTCAGGGGATAGATGGCGCCGGCGGGGGACATGGTGGCCGCGGCGCGTGTTGTTTGGTGGACAAGACGAAGCTTCCAGAAGACGTGTGGGGCGGCGACGCCTACTCGTGGTCGTCGCTGCAGAAGCCGTGTAGTTTTGGGAGCAGAGGCGGTTCGACGAGCAGGGAAGTGGATTATGGAGGCTTAGGGGGAGGGATAGTGAAGCTGGAGATTAGGAATTATCTGGAGGTGAATGGGAGTGCTTTGGCTGATGGAGGTGATGGAGGTTCGAAAGGCGGAGGCGGTTCTGGTGGCAGCATCTACATTAAGGCTCAGAGAATGTGAGTTTCCTGATCAATCCTGCTGCTATGTTTTTCTGTTTACTTTTCGGCACTAAAAACTAAAGTACTAATACAAAAGAGGTGAATGTTGCCGCGTTATCAAATATCAAGACTTAGTTGTACATTTCCTACCCTTTTTTTTCATTGTTTTGATGCCCCATGTTATTGGGAGTGTTGTCTGGTTATGATTTCAATTGAAGTTGGATCACTGCAAAAATTGTCATATGTGAATGCCTTTTAACAGATGTACGCTACTATGAAGTGCAGGACTGGTAGTGTCAGGATAAGTGCTTGTGGAGGTAATGGTTATGCTGGTGGCGGTGGTGGAAGAGTGTCGATTGATGTTTTTAGCAGGCATGATGACCCTGCAGTGTTTGTGCATGGTGAGATATCTTTTGTTTGCCTGATGCTTTGCTTCCATTCATCATAATCACATTCTTCAGAACGTCTTTTTCAACATTCTATGTAATTGTATGAAGCAGTAGGAGTTCATAGTTGAAAATCTTGGTGTAGTCTGTCCAGTAGGTCCATTTAGTTAGATGTCCGGGCCTACAATAATTGCTTTGATTTTATAGATTGTTGAGATAATGAGATCTGTTTTATCCGTGTTAAAGACTTGGATATTTGGTGGTTGAAGCTGTTCTATGAACTCATTGATTAATTATTGTTGAGAAATGATGGATTATCATTTTCTTAACATGCCACTTGTTTGACCTTTATCTCATTTGCAGGAGGAAGTAGCAATGCTTGTCCAGAAAATGCAGGTGGTGCTGGTACTTTATATGATGCAGTTCCTCGAAGCCTTATTATTAGCAATCATAACAAGTCAACAGATACAGAAACACTTCTTTTAGAGTTTCCTTACCAGCCTCTTTGGACAAATATATATGTTCGAAACAAAGCTAGGGCTACTGTCCCTCTGCTTTGGAGTCGAGTCCAGGTTCGTAAAGCTCCAAATTTACACTTTGGTTGGTGTTTCTTCCCTTTACTTTCTCATATTCTTGACTGGCTTAATTGTACATTTTCTTGTTCATTTTCTAACTTTCTTCTAGATGATCTTGTTTCAAAATTTAGTAGTGTTAAACTTAAAAAATTATTCACCCAAAATTTGAAATACACACTGATGAATATAAATTCAGTTCCCCGTTATTGTGTCTATAGACATGGCCCAAAAGATGTCGTAACTGACCACTGATATGCGATTAATATAATTTCTTATTTCATTTAGGAGATTCACTATGATATGAGGTATTTGGTTCAGTCATCCATTCTTAATGCAATGTACAGGTGCAAGGACAGATAAGTCTTCTATGTGACGGTGTGCTAAGCTTTGGACTTCAACATTATGCTTCATCAGAGTTTGAGTTATTGGCTGAAGAATTGCTAATGAGCGATTCTGTAATAAAGGTGGGTGGTAACTGCGTAGATTTTCTTGTTTGCTGTTCCTTTCTTCTTTTATACACACATTGAATATATATATTTTCCGTATGCTTCACCTATTTAATTGTCTACTTCCTTGTCATGGGATTACCTCTGTAATGTGGTAATTCATCAGACTGATTGCACCTCTGAGAGAGGATCATTTTTGCAAATATTTTGTCTCATGGACTTATATTTGTAAGTTGATGATTAACTGGCATGTTGTTCACTACATCTTCAGGTGTATGGGGCCTTGCGCATGTCTGTAAAAATGTTCTTGATGTGGAATTCCAAGATGCTCATAGATGGTGGTGGAGAAGAAGCTGTTGAAACATCCTTACTGGAGGCTAGTAACTTGATTGTTCTCAGGGTAAATTGCTTACTATCTATGTGCATTTTATAGAGTTTGTTGCTCATGTTACATTTATGTTTAACAAGTAATCCTTACTATAGGAGTCATCTGTGATACACTCTAATGCCAATTTGGGAGTTCATGGACAAGGGTTACTGAACCTATCAGGAGCAGGAGATTGGATTCAAGCGCAACGTCTGGTTTTATCACTATTCTATAGTATTCATGTAAGTGTTTGTTTAGTTGAATTTCCTTTTTACCACTATACATATTTTTAATAATTACTTTTCCTTTATGTGAAGGTTGGGCCTGGATCTGTTTTGCGTGGCCCCTTGGAGAACGCAACATCTGATTATGTGTAAGTTTTACCAGGGTTGAATTGTTTTCTAGTCTGGTTGAATCCTCTGGCTGAAATACTAATTCTGCTTATGTCATGTTCGTTTCATAGAACACCAAAGCTCTACTGTGAAAATGAAGATTGCCCTGTTGAGCTACTTCATCCACCTGAAGATTGCAATGTGAACTCATCACTGTCCTTTACACTTCAGGTCTGAATAAGTTGAGAACCAAAATTATTATGCTTTAAAAAACTGGTTCAGACAAGTTTACAGTGTGACTTTGCTATTTCAGATATGCCGGGTTGAGGATATCAACATTTTAGGCCACATAAAAGGATCCGTTGTTCATTTTCACAGGGCAAGGACCATTGCTGTCCACTCTACTGGAATGATAAGTGCATCAGGAATGGGTAAGCATTTAGGAATCCATACCTTCCCTAAAACACTCGTAGCTGAGTATATTTTTCAGTTGGATTACATACTTGTCTTTAAGCAGGCTGCACTGGTGGTGTTGGGAGTGGCAATGTTCTAAGCAATGGAATTGGCAGTGGTGGTGGGCATGGCGGTAAAGGTGGGGCTGCATGTAATAATAGTAGTTGTGTTGAGGGTGGAATTTCTTATGGGAATGCAAAGTTGCCTTGTGAACTTGGTAGTGGAAGTGGATATGACATTACGGCTGGTTCAACTGCTGGTGGTGGTATTATCGGTAAGCTTATGCGTTTTGAGTTGACAGGCTGGGTAGTTTACATGATACAAGAATTTTGAATCTAGGTATATCTTAGTGTTATTGGTAGATATCATTTTCAGCATATGTCCAGGGTAATAAAACTAATATCTGCCACTTTCTCGAAGCTATTGTTTGATTATAGCTTTAGCTGGTAGCTTATGTTTTGACTTGTTCGTACTAATTATTGTTCACATGTATCATTTTCCAGATTTTTTTCCCTTAGTAAGAATCTATTTTCTCTTTCAGTAATGGGTTCTGTAGAACATCCATTGTCAAGTTTGACTGTTGAAGGCTTGGTGACATCTGATGGTGAAAGTTTTGAAAGAAACACAGTAATTGGAAAGCTTCCTGTGGCTGATAGTTTAAGTGGACATCCTGGAGGTGGATCTGGTGGAACAATACTTCTCTTCTTGCGAACATTAACTCTTGGTGAATCTGCCAATCTTTCAACTGTTGGTGGATATGGAAGTTCCAATGGGGCAGGTGCTGGTGGTGGTGGAAGAATTCATTTTCATTGGTCAGACATTCCCACTGGAGATGTGTATCAGCCCATTGCGAGTGTGGAAGGAAACATCCATGCAAGGTTTGTGCTATAATCACATTTTGTTACATACCAGGGATACTACCACTATCAGAAAACTTCTAAACTCCAATCCACCTTTTTGCTGTCACACTATTGCAGGGGAGGGAGAGGCAGAGACCAGGGTGGTGCTGGAGAGGATGGGACAGTGACGGGAAAAGCATGCCCAAAAGGGCTGTATGGGACCTTTTGTGAGGTAACTTGCATTGTTTTCACTTTTCAACACTTGAAATTTCTAAATTGTGCTTCTTCATTTGTCAAACCTTTAGCATGTCCAATTGCTGTGACGCTTCTATTGATATATCTAAACCACGTGGGGATAGTGTTATATTTTTCCTTTTCTTCTTTCTCTTCCCCACCTGCTAAAAATAATTAGATCAGTCGACAATTCAAACATTCATATTGCTAAGGTTCTTATTTTTGTTGTTTAGGAATGTCCAGCTGGCACTTATAAGAATGTCATTGGGTCTGATGGGGCACTCTGTCAAAATTGTCCTGCTGACCAGCTTCCTCAACGTGCAATTTTTATTTCTGTCCGAGGTACTTCCATGTAAAAAGTGGCACGAGGGCTACTGCTTTTAAGTTCCAATGGAACTGCTTTCTTCTACATCTTGTCCAGCTCCATATTGTGTTTCATTTTGAAATTAATGTAGCAAAACTCATTCTCATATCAGGTGGAGTTGCTGAGACACCGTGTCCTTACAAATGCATTTCAGATAGATATCACATGCCAAACTGTTATACGGCTCTTGAAGAGTTGATCTACACATTTGGTGGGCCTTGGCTATTTGGTCTTCTTCTGATTGGTCTCCTCATACTATTAGCTTTGGTGCTAAGTGTTGCACGTATGAAATTTGTTGGGGTTGATGAATCACCAGGCCCAGCTCCCACTCAGCATGGCTCACAAATAGACCATTCTTTTCCATTCCTTGAATCTTTGAACGAGGTTTAATTCTTGCATTATCTGTCCTAAATTTGCATGAAAAGAAGGCTTTGGCACTTGATTTACCCCCCACTTTAGGGATTGCTGAACTGGTGTTTGTAATATAGGTTTTGGAAACAAATAGAGCTGAGGAGTCCCATAGCCATGCACACAGAATGTATTTTATGGGTCCGAATACATTCGGTGAACCTTGGCATCTGCCTCACACTCCTCCAGAACAAATAAAGGAAATTGTGTGAGTTGCTTATATTTACTTATTTCTGTATATTTAGTAACCTGTAATTTAAGCAACTTGGAAGTTATGGTTATTCTCTGTGTATTTATGATCAATCTTAGGTTCCAAAATAGTATTCCCTCCTAATTTATCTGATCTGGCAGATATGAAGGTCCATTCAATACATTTGTTGCTGAGATCAATGCCATAGCCACTTACCAGTGGTGGGAGGGAGCAATGTACATCATTCTTGCTATTCTTGCATACCCCCTTGCCATCTCGTGGCAACAGTGGCGCCGAAGGTTGAAATTGCAACGCCTGCGTGAATTTGTTCGATCAGAATATGATCATGCCTGTTTACGGTCTTGTCGTTCACGTGCTCTATATGAAGGAATTAAGGTTAGAATGTCAAATCTCTAGTATCAAATTTTCCTGGTTCACATCAGGGTGTTGATTACAATGAATAAGATGACGTTAAAATTCCACATATATACATATCAGGATGCTTGAAACTTGATGTGATGAATTCAACTAGAATGTCTAGGGGAAATTGTTCTTTACGCTCAGTAAGATTAGCTATCGTTCCTTCCTTGATAAGCTGTTATATCGTTGATATCCGTACTTTCCCCTTTGGAACTTTTCTTTTCCTTCATATGTTCTGGAACTCTTTCATGGATTGTTTATATGTGTTGCATTGTTGATATTTTATATGATCAATATAAGCCTTGTAATGTTTTAGTTGTATTACTGTTAGGTAAATGCAACCTCTGATTTAATGCTAGCTTATGTGGACTTCTTCCTTGGTGGGGATGAAAAGAGAACTGATCTTCCTCCTCGTTTACATCAAAGATTTCCTATATCATTACCTTTTGGAGGTGATGGAAGTTACATGGCTCCTTTCTGTCTTCACAGTGATAATATTGTCACAAGTCTCATGAGTCAGGTTTGTTGAATGATGATGACAAAATCAAAAGGCCAGTTGGCCTAACATTTTCTGTTTTTCCCAAGCCATAACTTCTGCACAGTTTATTTAACTGTAAAGCTTTGTTTTGCAGTCGATCCCACCTACTGCATGGTACCGAATGGTGGCTGGTTTGAATGCGCAATTACGCTTAGTTTGCCGTGGAAGGCTAAGAATTACACTCCTACCTGTCCTTAGGTGGCTTGAAAGCCATGCTAATCCGGCTCTGAGGAATTATGGTGTGCGTGTTGATCTTGCGTGGTTTCAGGCTACTGCTTGTGGTTATCGCCATTATGGACTTGTGGTGTATGCTCGTGAAGAAGACAACGTTCCTGTTTCTGTTGGGAGCATTGATGGAGCAGTTGGAAATGAAGAGTCACGGTAATGGCTTGTAATGCTAGTTGTTAGAAATAATTGTGTTATCTTTTCTATGTTTGGCCTCGTAACCTGTCCTCATGATATAATAGAGTCAGAACTGGTTCTGCGGAATGAAAATCTGTTCATGTGTTTATACCTAGAATCACACACCCGCATATACTTCTTTTTACTGCTAAATTTGTGTTTTATGGCTGATACCTTTTCCTTGCAAATTGGCATGCTTTGACTAATGTGAGGAGAACCTTAACATATACTGCAAATACATGAAAATGGAATACTGAGATTAGTGGTTAGACAATACAAGAAACATTGGCATTAGATAAAGAAGTCTGTACACCTGTGACAAAATACTAAAATTGCACAGATATATAAATAAGTTGTATATAGCATGTGTAGTGATACACTTGGATGATAACCCAGACTGACTTCTGCTCTTTGATTTTCAGTGCAAGTAGCATTTACAAGGAAGAATCCTCTGTTCATTTGATAGAACCACTCGTAAGCCATTCCCACAGAAGCAATCGTGTGAGGCGAAGGAGAGCATGTGGAGGGATTGTGGATGCTGACAATATACAAATGCTCGAGGACAAGAGAGACATTTTTTATCCTCTCTCTTTTATGCTTCATAATACGAAACCTGTTGGACACCAGGTAATTCTCATTCCTAGACTAATGAAATATATATTGTATGTAGTAATGCCTTCACGTCTCTAATTCTCAAACATGTTTCTTTTGTGAACTGCAGGATCTTGTTGGTTTAGTCATTTCAATGCTTCTTTTAGGAGATTTTAGTTTAGTTTTGCTCACACTACTCCAGCTGTATTCGTTTTCACTAGTGGATGTCTTTCTGGTTCTGTTTATTTTACCGCTCGGCTTTCTTCTCCCATTTCCTGCTGGTATTAATGCTCTATTCAGTCATGGACCCAGACGTTCTGCCGGCCTCGCACGTATACACGCTCTGTGGAATCTTACATCCTTAATTAATGTTGTAAGTTGCTGCTTTCTAACTTGTATTTTGTGAATCTGTCTTCTGAGTTGAATAACAAATAATTAGGGAACTACTAGCTCTATATTTATTGGATGGCTTATAAAAGGAACAATAGTTTCTTTTCAAGTTCAATAGTTTTGTTTGGGGCCTTGGCAAATATTTCTTATTTTCTCAACAAAGCTTTGATAGTTGCTGACTAGAAAATGGCAAATTATTACTTATTCGGAACGATTTGATACGGTATACTGAACTTGCGTCGTCTGTCCTCAGGTGGTTGCTTTCATTTGTGGATATGTTCACTTTAACAGTCAAGCTTCGAGTAAAAAATATCCATTACAACCCTGGAATATAAGCATGTAAGGGGATTCTGTTACTGAAAGCTTATATGTAGTTCAAATATATGTTATATCATAAACCTGTATTCAGCTTATACGTTGTGGTTTTGGTGCAGGGATGACAGTGAATGGTGGATTTTTCCTGCTGGTCTGGTTTTGTGTAAAATTTTTCAATCACAGCTAATCAATTGGCATGTCGCCAACCTGGAGATTCAAGACCGTTCCTTGTACAGCAATGATTTTGAGCTGTTCTGGCAATCCTGATAATTTTTAACAGGAGAATGCATGCTCTGCCACATTAACACGGTTTTTGGCCCTTTTGTAATACAAAATTCCTCTGTATGCTATTTTGACAGTAGGATCGAGTGACATAGGCAGGTAGCAAAGGAAAAGTGTTGAATATGAACTGACAGTGAAAAGAAATAGAAGAGAAAGATAGGCACTGATATTAATGTAACCACTTTTGAACAATGTGATGCTGTGTTCTGTATAGTAATTGGGGCAAAATATACCCGCTCTTAGGTGGATTCAAGTCACCCCATTGCCCATTTTCTTGCATTACTTGCCCCTCTTCGAACTGTCAGAGTTCAGACTTCCTCGGCCTGGGTTATTTTAGACTTTTTGCTATTATGAGAGCCTTTGTAGGGTTCTGCTGACATATTCCATGCTTGCGAATACAATTCAAGTAGAGTTCGGAGTTCTTTGATTTTCCGATTCAAAGATGGTATGCTTGCACAAGAACAAAAAAGAGAATAGGAATGCAAATGTCCAACTCCAAATGATCATGTTTGCCTCTGAGAGACTTGCTGTTCGCTCTGGCTGTGTGGCACTTGTTATGTTTTTCTTTTTTCTTTTTTCTTTTTTATAGAATGGTGGCACTTGTTATGCTGATCCGAGTATCTTGAGAGGGAAACAAAACGTCTCGGATAATTTCATCGTCTTTGTTACTAGAACAAAGAAATCATATCATTGGAATAACAACTGGCTCTCAGGCTGTAAACAATTTTTCAGTTTAGATGTTGCTGTAGTTGTTCAGAAAAAAAAAAGATGTTGCTGTAGTTATCGTCTGTTCATCAGCAGACGATGAGCTTGGTGAAAATTAAACGCAGAAAAGACTTGATTTTATCTCCTCCATCTCGGTCATCAGTCTGAAGCACTTAGTTTGCAGCTTCACTTCCAACCACTTGGACAATCTCGGGTACATTTCTAAGCACATACTTCGTCTTTTAAGAAGGGACGTTCATCATTTTAATTTTCAGTCATGAGGTTCTGGAGTTTGTCCTTTCAGACATCACTATTTTCTCTTTATTTAATACACAGGTCTTTGACGTTTTGTTTACCTCTCAAGCCTTTCATGGGGAACGATTCAATACACAGGTCTTTGATGTAGCTGCTGTGCTGACTCATACACAGATGTCTAAGTTTAAGATGCCGTTATGGCTGATTGAGAGGAGCTGGAGAACTAATCCTAGAAGCTTAAAGGATTGGAGGTGTTGCCCTGGCTCAAGAATTTGGGAATCATCAAATACAGATCACAAATACTTTGATGAGAAAATGTTGTTGCTGGTGCGCTTGTGCTTTGGCGGATCCAGAAACAACAGATGGATATTCATTAACATGAAGAACGACTTGTCATCTGATGTGCCCCTAAGCACAGATCAGCTTAATTTCCACTAAATAACCAACTGTAACTGTAAAAATAAAGAGTCTGAGAGAGTAGAAAATTCCAACTACACCGATCAAAATGAAAGGCTTGTTCTGGGGAACACAAATTGAGCTTGTTCATATCAGCACTGATTCTGCTGTGATACCACTACTCCTTGTTCAAGACCTTGGGAACTATGATGTATGGCTCCTCATATTTTGGAATAGCATCAATTATGGCCTTCCTGTTGCACAACAAAATTTCATATCAGCATGCCTCAAATACAAGGAGATATTGTTTTGTGCCTATTTTGAAGAACTGAGCAACGACCATCTACCTGTTCTCAAATGTTTCAGGGACATCAACGCGGAAATTATCACCTTCAGTATCTGTAAAAGACACAAACATGAAATAGTTACGATACGCACGATAATGAATTC
The DNA here is from genome assembly GCA_951800085.1 of Comarum palustre. Classification (NCBI taxonomy): domain Eukaryota; kingdom Viridiplantae; phylum Streptophyta; class Magnoliopsida; order Rosales; family Rosaceae; genus Comarum; species Comarum palustre. Next base: position 24,948,600 of record OX637579.1, read on the forward strand.
GCAAGTCCTGCTTCAACACAAGGAAGCATTAACTGGAGAAACAATGTAGCTGCTAACAATGTGATTGGATTCTCAATCACATGAAAAATTTCTTTTCATAAAACAAACCCCAATCAACAATATGAAGTGCAAACTCAAACTGCTGAGTAGTTAAGACAGCGTTTCAAAGCAGCTACCTGCTCTTATAGACGGCTCCACACTTTCAAGATCAACATCTTGAAGCTGTCCAAACCTGCAGAAAAAAAAACCCACCAATCATTACAACCAAGAAGACATTCAGCATGACGTAATCGAAAGAGAAGACTTGAGGCTTTACCATTCCATGACCTGCCCAATTTTGGGAGCAAATTCTTCAACCTGCGAAAACTCGAAAGATTTATAATGAATCGAAATTTAACGAAAGCAAGAGACGAGGGTTACATACCTCTTGAGGGGTCAGAGAGATTCGAGCAGTCTCAGCCAGACGTGCCACATCCAGAGAAGAAGAAGACCCAGAAGTTATGGCAGTTGAGAAACTCCGCCGCCGGTGAAACACTCGTGGCAATTTTTGGTGGCAGTTGGATAGAAGCTGGTTCTTGGGTAACAGACAACAAGACACCTCCCTCACCACAAGCAAAGCTCTACTTCCCATTTTGTTCTCAAAAGCTGTCTCTCACTTCTGAGCTTCCTATCTACACATGGGTCACCAACAAATCGGTTTGTCTCTTGACCCGATCCAGTAACGCCGGTGAGTGTGTTTGACGTGTCGCCGCTTTATTGGGTTTAGTTTTCATGTGTCAAAACGCTGCGTTTAGTGGTCCGGTTAGATCAATCTCATTGTTGCTCAGTGATCAGTTTTTTCCCAGAATTACAAAAATTTACAAAATCATCTTGACTACAACCTGGTTTCTTGAGGTTGTTATATCCCATCAAACGTGACATTACGATATGATACTGAAACAGAAGATATTTACAACTGTCAAAACAATCAGTTAACTGTGGTTCTCAGGTTACAAGTCAACTTTGTCCGAAGCTCCTTCATCTGCTGTTGTTGTATTGATCCTCTCTGTAACGGTGTTGTTGCAATGGTGTAGTGGAGGAGCAGAAAATGAACTTGTCTGGTACATGTCAGAAGGTGGTTGATTTGTAGATTGCATTGTGCTGTCAGGCAATGAGATAGATGCTACTGTGTTTGCTGGATCTGTGTCGCTGATCCCACTATACCCGACTCCATCTCTGCCACAAGCAGCTACCATTGTGGTAGCTACAACCATCAGAGTGTGAGTGAATATAAACATACATATGAATACTCTACGGAGCAGCAGTGAGGAACCCCTGGCGCCTCATGCTTTACTTGAAAAAAAACACACACATGAAACTAATCGCGAAAAAGCCCTTCCCCAAAGAAAAGATGCCAATTGTTTTAGCTCCCTTCAACGATACAACAACGAAAGACGATGGAAGAAGTCAAATAACCTGTCTGAGCGGTGTTCGTGTTTGCTATGCTTGTGGTTGAGAGCACAGATGAGGTTCCTGATCCTTTTTTCAATTTAGACTGCAAAAGTCGACCACAAATAGGAAATATATTAGTCAACTTCTTATACATAAAAGTGATAAAACCATTACCACAACGGAATAAGTTAGAACATAATATCTCTGAACGCACTCTTTATCCATGTTTGTTAACATAACAGAATAAAGAGATGCATGCCCTGGTGAAATGCGAAATGCCTGCCTGCCCCAAGTTCCAAAAGGAGAAGATATGCTCTACCCAAGAATTTACATTTTTTTTTCAAAAAAAAAAACACCCTTCAAATCATGTTATAGATTTCATACCCTTGCATTTTCTTCACAATGCTTCACAACAAAAGAGATGTTTGTATAACGGCCATGCATAAGTGTATAAGCCCACAAGAGAAGTTTCCTTGGGATGCTCAGGTCAAGGATTTCAGCCCCATCCGTGCTTGGTCTGAACTGTGTATCCCTAGGTAACCATGACGGAACTAAATACAGATTGACACCGGATGAAGGCATTACACTGGAGCTCTCACGATAGAAGTTGTATGAAGATCGAAGCAAACCACTGGCAATCTCTAAATTTTCATCTGAAGCTTTCCTAACAACCAAGTTCTTTATTTTAGAGAAAATAGGATTTCGTTTTGCTTCAAGCTTTTTAAAATGGGTGGGATCCTCAAAAGCTGAACTCCACAATTCATCTGTTTGCAAATCAACACAGAGCAGCTGGCTATTTTCCAACCCACCATCTGAAGGATTAAGAACCTGAATCTCACTTGCGATTGCAGACTGTGATGGAGTGATCTGTGCCAACCATAATATAAGAGATCTACACCAAGCAATGGATGCGTGTCTGCAAACTTTTGCACAGTTACTGTTTGACAATTTTGGATTCTTGAAACGCTTCCGTATCTTCTCATTTATGGCTTCAAGGGTGTCCAATTTACCATTTTCCTCTAATGATATGATATATTCATGAAGATAACTGCAGAAAAGCAAAAATTCCATTATTCTTGTTGACATGACCACTAACAAATTGAATCTCACACTTAATTCCAAGATTTATAAATGAAGATGGACCAGGATACAGATGAGAAAAGCGCAAATAAATAAAAATTAAGACCTTCGTCAAGGTTCCATCAACATGGAAATAATTGCTAGCTACTCTATAAAGCATAGGACTTTTTGGAAATAAAATCAGCGAAATCAGTATGTAAATTACCCATATAAACTGCTTTCTGATGTTTCTGTGACCTTAATCTCAGGTAAACCACATATCTCAGGCCATACGTTCCCCTGTTCCATGAATAAAGAAAACACTTTCTCCAATACATGCTCGGAATTATCTACAGCATCAGAGCCAACAGTTTCAGCTTGCCGGATGGATGAAACAAGGGCTTTTATATACCTCCCAAGGGCAACTGGAACAAGATCTTCAATGCATAGAGAAAACTGCAGTTTTTAATCAAGTTTGATCAGCTTAAACTGGTAGGGAAAAGCAGATGACATGTAGAATAAGATAAGCTCCTTAAAGGTAATAATGGTACATCCATTATTACTACTTAAAACTGTATGGAGAAGTAACAAGTACTGGTGAAAATTGAGGAAAGATACAATTGAGAGAGATACAAAAGCTCAGCTAGCTAATCTGTATTCAGTCATGCACAAAGCTGCAAAATTTGCACTCCGGAATGCAAAAATCATCTATATAAAGATCTGTAAATCTGCAGACTTATAAGCTGCAAAGTTATAATTCATGCACAATCATATAAGAGATTTTCATGGCTGAGGTGGTTGCTATTTTCTTCCACAAATTTTGAAAATCATGCGAGAGATTAAATCAATACCCTCTTATCAGAGCGAAGAGAGATATAAGCACGGTCAAGCGTACATATATCTCCAGTCTCCTCCAACAGTTTCAAATAGAACAGAAGATATTTCCGTATGCAAGTAATGAATTTTCTGGAACTCTCAGGTAAGTTAACCTCAAGGGGCTTTTTGCTCCCACAAAGTCCAGGAGTTTTCCTCCTGGCAAATGGAGAAGACAAAACTGATTAGTTTCAAACTGAATTACAGTTTCAGGCTACAGAATGCCAACTTAAAAACATAGAGGTTACATAGATTTAAAGTTGTACCTTCCTTTTTTGGCTGTACTATCAATTTCCCACATATTTATTGTAAATGATGATCGAGAAGACTTGAAGCAAAAAGAGAGTTCATCTTTTGCCTTCTCAGACGCACCACTTTCCCCTCTTTTATACAGACCTTGTGCAAGCATATATCTGGCTTTATGAAAATGTTTAAGCTCCCCTTCAATACAAGTTTCAAGGGCACAAAGACAGTCGCTGTAAAGCATGTTCCACGCCTCTGATTTAACTGAATCTTCATGCTTCACCTTCTCAGAGTTTGTTTCTGTGCTTCTATTTTTTGGTGAGTTTGACATTTCCACATCTATGTCACCTAACATTGTCACGACAGCATCCCTTGTTGACTGATTAAAGGCATATGCTGAAAGAACCTGAAATGGCCAAAGATTAATTGGGATATACATATACAACTATAACTCTATAAGACAAATTGTCTCTAACTCCACAAATCATTTTAATGAAGGCAGGCCGCAAAACATATCCATCATAAAGACTTGGTCAGTTGTTCATCAAATCGTAAAAATAAGGTGGACCAATACGAGAAGATGTCATTTGGATCTACTAAAAGTCTTAAGGATTGAGACAGAAGGTTGATGATCTGGGAGAGAAGCCAGACAAAGATAAACAAAATATAAAGGCAGAAAGAAAAACCTTTAAAGCGTCTAGATTTTGTTTTCCACATGTAAAAAGTAACTTCAGTCGAGAAGCATGCATCCTGTAAACTGGATCTACAGCTGTTGGATTCAGAGCAATCGCTTTATCATAATATGATAACGATGTCTCATAGGAGTACCCAAGCTTTTCGCAGAGCTTCCCAATATAGTAAGCATGGGACCAGTCTTGCCTGATACAGAAGAAAGCACAAAAAATCCATAAATTTGGCACATGAGGTTTGTACAGGTAATGCCGTAAAAAGGAACAGCAGAAGAACATACTTGTGAGCAAAAGCCTTTTTAAAGTGTCTCATTGAGTTCTCGCAAAACACCACCCATGATGCATCCTTCAAGGGGACGACAGTTCGTTGATCATAAAATGGTACCACGCTCTGAAGGCTATCATAGTATACCAATGCCAATAACTCGTGTATCTCACTCTGAGTCACATATTGAAAACAATAATCATTACCTTATCCTTGACAATTAAGAAATATTCCAACTCATTGAGAAAAGAGCTTTTACAACTTAATTGGCACGTATATCATAGCATGTTAAGAATTTATTTGGGATCCAATACATGAGCGGCCCTTTTTTCCCTTTTCTTTTTTTGGGTCATCAAATTGGGCATGAACCTCAACCTTAAAATTCAGTAAATTCAAAAAAGATTGACAACAATCTCCAAGAATCTCCAAAGTCTCTATATTCTGGTAAACCTACCAGAATATGGCTGAAGCCCCCCATTGCTAATCAACTAAGAGAAAAGGACAGATTCTTGAACCAATGCAGTAATATATCTACCAGTAATACACACACACATTTAAAGAGAAGAGGGTGAAACCTGCTGAGCTGACGTCTTTGCTAAAGCCAAACTCATTAACAGACACCGCCTACTCCTCCTTCGACTTGTCTCAACTCTCTGAGGTAATGTGACATTCTTCCTCCATCCTGCCACATTGATGTGTTTACTGCCATCATTTAGCAACAAGTCCACTTCCTGTAGAGAAGGATCCCCAAAACATGACAATTAAAGCATTATTTTTTGTACAATACAACATTCACAAATTAGAATGACATACAACAGTAGGTATTACCTCGTCATAGATTTGTCCTAGTCTTTGCCAACTTTCAAATCGCAGAGCGTTATACAGTAAATCATATTTGAAGAGATTTGCATTTTGCTGTACAAATTCTTCCCCTTCCTTTGTAAGCACAAAGCCAGGCCACTTGTCTGTAGCACTGCTTTCCTCAGACAGGGCAAGGATATAATACAAATTGCAATAGACATCCAGATACGGTTCAGAGCTGCAGGTAGTCAGTTACAGATAGTTCATGATCTCTGAGTTTAACCATCAAGTGAGATAATAAGGATTAACATTCTGAAGAAAACAAAAGGGAAGTTATATACCTCCCAACAGATGATGACTTTTGTTGTTTAAGCCTTCTCTCATCAGGATGTATCACCTTTGTTATGGTCTCAAGAAAGCCATCAGACCCAGCCTCATCTGAGAGCTTATCTTCACACAGATTGAGATCATCTAAGAACTTATCTATTGCATTTCCGGCCAAAACATCTTCTGGTGGTTGAGGAAAGTGTTTGCGTATAGCTCTGAGTACTCTTCGAACTTTGACTAGTCCTGTCCTCTGCAACAAACATGAGCAATGATAGCGCATAGAGGTTAGAAAACTACGCATTGAACTGATTGAAGTAAAAAGCAAAATTATATAAGTGGGAAACCATACAACATGCACAAGCACTTGGAAAGGGATAGCGAGAGAAAACTCACAGAAGAAGCCTTTGCATAAGGGAGTATGTACTGAAAAACATCAGCACATTGTTCCTTTGTCTGATAATCACCAGGGCTAGTATTTTTGTGCACAGCTAAATCATCTTCATAGGATGAATCAGATCTAATATTTAGACCATATAAGCAGAAGAAGCACTGATCCAAGGCAGAATCAATTTTTAACTCAAGTTCATCCCTTTCATCTTCAATGAGTTCATCTTCGTCTTCATTCAATTGATCGATTACTTTTTCACCTCTGTTGAGCTTACCACCAGAACCATCTTCATCTTGCTTTCTACCTTCTGATTCCAAATTAAGATCGTCATCTAGGGCTTTATCAGATGAATTGTTTTTTGATGATATTGCTTCTGGACCATCCTTCCCTAGAGCACTGGTTTCATCTCTTCCTGTGAGAACCATTTCCACATCTAGTGATTCTGATTTTGATTCATTTAGAGTCAGTTTGGCAGGACTATTTAGGTCAAGCAGCTCATTGTCTACGGTGGTTTCTTTATTTGATGAGTTTAAGTTAGATTTAAACTTCATATCCAAGGCCAATAGATGCTTAATTGCAAATTTAAGAAACATTCCTTCCTCCTTTTCACTACCTTGACCCACACAGCAGAGTCCATATTCCGCAAGTAGATCATGCATTGTGACAATTAAGTCAACCTAAAATGCAAAGTCAGAAGGTGAAATGAAAAAGGAAAGGGAAAGAACAACAAATGAACAAATAAACAGGAAAAAACTCAAAAATATAACCAACTTGAGAATATCTTACTCACTTGAGTTTTAACAGGTATCATATAGTTGAGGTGTTGAAGTTTGCAGAACGCAATGGAAGCTTCAATAAAGCAACTTTGTTCAATTTCATCAGCAATCACTACCTCAGGAGATTTCTTACTGAGGAATATGCTTGCAACATTACACATGATTGACAAGAGCAAGCATTGGAGATCACCTATGCTGCTCAACGGAACAGAACTGCTGTCCTGCAAGCATGAGATATAAATCATATAATCAGATACTGTACAACATATGAAACTATATTCATCTCAGATTGATCCATAGTTATTAGCATTGAAATAAGTTTTCCAACATCATTACCCTCCTGATTCTCTGAATCTGTAACCAAAAAGGAAATATGAGAGCTATATATTCATAAAAATAGACTTACAGAAGCTCCAGGTTGATCAATAAAGTTCTTCACTTGGGACACGCATTGAGAAATGGCCTTTACTTCCTCTGCAACCAAGAAATTCCAGCACTGCTTGCTCGAACTTTCGTTTGAATCTATGACAGAATGGAAGCGAGCTTTTGACTCTGATTTAGAAAGGAAGGATTTACAGGAAGCCAGGCACTCATCAATCCCTGCTGCTGCCATAAGAATTTGCAGTTTCCGACGATGACAATTCAAATAAATGTCAATATCCACAGGTTTGATTTTTTCACAAGCTTTGATCAAAATGGCTAATGCTGACAGTTCAACTGAAGTAATTCCTTCGCCTCCTTTATTAGCCAAGCGTAGAGGTAATGCATCTGGTGGCACACTTCTAGTGGCAAATAAAAGCGGAACAAGCAAGCTCATGCATTCCATATACATTTCTTTCTCAATCATCTCACCTAAAGTTTTCTGCATCAAGAAATCAACCTTTAAGATGTTAATTTCATGGAGAATCCTATCAACAGTTAACTCTTTAACAACCCTGCAATATGGGAGGCGGATTACACGCTGAGAATCACTGATATTTTCCCCTTTTGCCAAAAGTGACAAGGAAATACAGAACTCTTGGTGGGCTTTTTCCTTGTTGCCGTCTAAAATAGATAATCGTCCACTTAACCAAAAAAACCGGACCCAGAAGGAGCTACTTGTTAACGACTTATCACCTAATGATGCATCCTGGCAAACAGAATTGTCCGCTGATTTTCCGTTATTACCAAAGAATCTCTTAAGCCCTGAGATACTTTCATCTTCCAAAGCTACAGATTCGAGAATCTTACAAAGATGATAAGATGCCTCGGACATAAATTCGGACAGCTTTGAAGCATCAGACAATGAACCATGGTCATAATAAAGTTCAGCCAAGAACAGGCAGCATTCTGGGGTCCTAGCCTTCCCCCAATTCCTTGTCACCTTTTCCAAGCCCAGAAACTTAGCAAGTGTATCCTGATACAGAAGAGCTCTACTTGCAACCTCTTCTAGAAGCAAATGAGCCAAATGGAAAGCACCATAGTTCTTTGAAGCTTTTTCAACAAATCTGCAAACATCACCATATTCAGTATCCCAAGGATTAGCTTGATCTGGACATGAAACAGAATGATTACTAAAATGATTGGAATCTTTGATTCCTGATCCACCAGCAATAAAAGGTTCCAGACACTGAATAACAACCTTGGCCTGACCTTTACCATTAGCAAAGTCAAGATCTTCTTTCCCTGGTTTACGACTTCTAAGCCTTTCAAGGCGAGTACTCCGTCTCTCCTGTTTTTGGAATTCTAGAAGACTTGTGTGTTTTTCTTTAGCACCTGTTCTTCCAGAGTTGCAATCACCAGAAGAGGTACTTTCACCAGTTGGGGTCAAGTTATGTCCTTTCCTTTCCTCAGACCCTCTGTGACCTTCTGAACCAGAAGGTACGTGTATAATTAATCTCATATCTCCAGATCTGTATTCTTTGGCATCTCCCATCTCAGATCTAGAGCCATTCAACAGAAGTAAGATATCCAAGAGCGCATCAGCAAGAGCAGCCCAAGTAGCGTCTGGAACATTCAAATCCATGTTTTGGTTCAGCTTCTTGGATGCAACGCCCTCCGCTAGAAGTGCTTGAGTTGCTTTTCTCTTGTCAACAAATTTGAGACGGACATGTTTAGGTTCAAGCTTATCTATACCTCGAGGAGCAAATGGAACTGGCTCTGACTCTTCAATTGTTTTCTTGACATGCAAAGCACGAGAATGAGATGGCCAATGCCTCAGAATTAACTCTGCCACAGAAAGGCATGCAACCTCATCACCAATAGCAATAAGAACTTCCAACAATTTCTCCATGCAGTTCCCTGCATAGACAATTTCAAAGAAAATTAACTAATTTGTACAAAAAAAGTAATCACGCAGCAAGCGTAGTATATACTTGAAATATTAGACTTAAAACACTCACAATTATTAGGGCTGCATAAAAGTCCTTGCTCAAATGCCCAACGTGATATACTCAGAGACCCCATCGAGCATGATAATGTTCCAAGCTGGTTCCAGACAACAGAATCTTTGGTATCGATCTCTACAGCTTGAAGATAACATCGTAGAGCACTCTCATAATGTGCTGAACCTTGTTGAAGAAAAACATTTGCAAGGTTCTTCAGTGCCAAAAATCTGCAGCCAGCAAGAAACATGTATGATCATGAGAAGTAACATCTCAAAAACAAGAGCTACCAAAACAAGCACATCTCCAAATCGATAATCTTATACGATCTGTAATTCTCATTGCGAAATTGTAAATCCCCTACAGATTCTGGGATAATGCACAAATCCAAACCTGAGTTGCAACAGATGACAATCGCTGACGTTTCCATCCACCTGCACCCCAATACAAAATCAAACGAACAATCCACCAACATATAGAACCAACACACGACTATCTCAAACATTATTCCTTGGAAAATCTAACCTGCGCGTTTTCTATTAGAGGGTCTTTTAGGACAGACTCTAACAACTCACTAGCCCTCTTGTACTCTTTAGTCTGTAACTTGTGAAGTCCTTCATGATAAGTTTGTGAAAGATGAAACTCCTGATACAAACACCAAAATCCAAACAATTTATCAGCTCTAAAAAAATTTCAATACTTCTAAATTGGACTTGCTACACAGAAACTAATTCTCCTAACTTCATAACATTAAAATTACACTCTTTAGTGAATAAAACTCAGAAGTTCCAAAATTCATGAAGCAATTCAAGAAAAGATTGTTAATTTTACACAGAAAATCTGAGCGAGAGAGAGATGGAGAGGCATGCCTGAGCTTCTTTGGTGGGAGCTAAAGGCTCCCATGTGCCTTTGGAGTCAGTATCGTTGATAGCTGCAATCGAGAACTGAAAAAGCACACGAATTCAGAATCGCATTACCAAATTCAACGACAAAATTTCAATTGAAAAAAAACCAAACTTGCGCTCAACGTACCATCGCCGTTGGAATTTGGTAGCATAAGGTTTGGTCCGAAGAGAATTTAGGGCTTACTGTAGTACACAGAGGAATTAGGGTTTTAAAAAGGGAGGGAGATTTCGTAAACCAGAGTGTTTTCACGGCAAATTTCACTGCGCATTGTTTTCAACGATTTAGAGAAACGCCGGTGAGCTGTGTTTAACGTGTCACCGTCTTATTGGTTTAATTATGTGTCAAAACGCTGCGTTTAATGGTCTGCGTTTAAGTACTTGAACACATGATCGTTTTTGGAGTCGGGGACTGCGAGGTTTTAATCGTCTTTTGGCTCCGATTGGTTGCCCAGAACCCAGACAAAGCGAGGTAAGAAATACTTACCCACCTTCAAAACGATACGTTTCGTTCTTGTTTCGCGACCATAGAAGGTTGAAGGAGTTGTATGGGTATTTCTGTATTGCCCACCAAGTGTTTGATAAAATGCGCAAGTGAAAAACTGATATGAGTAATTGTGTTTGGTTCAGGTTCAAGAATTTTGAAGAGATCAGGGTCACATTGCTGCACAATGTGTCAGATAAGTGTTGGGAATGTTTTGATCACCACTCTCTACATTGTGTGCATTGTTATCACCGGTTCGAGTTTGAGCTATGGAGATTTGTAAGTGTGTTGAAACAACCCAATGCATATGGTTTTGCTTTGTTTTTATTTGTGTTGAGCCATATTTGGTGTGTTAATTACAGGGTAGACAAGAAGGTTCTGAAAGTTGGGGAAGAGCTCTGGAGGGAGACGCTACCGCTACGAATGGGTTCGCGGCTTTACAGACTTGAAGGGATCAAGCCGAGTACTTGGTATGAAGTGAAGATATCGTATCCGGCTTCTGTATGTGTTTCCCAACTTTTCATGGAGTCAGTTAGTTTGTGTCTTTCGCCAGTCCCATAATGTAGTAGTTTAACTTTTTAACTGAATAGATTCCGGCTAGATTTTCCATACAACTCAAGAGAGGGGGCTTGGAGTTACCACTGAATGGGAACAGAAGATTACTGAACACAGAGAAGCTGATTTTCAAGAGTGAAAATGATGATCAGAACGACAAGGTTCGATTTCACCTCTGTACCTTTTTGATCAATTGTTGCATTATGAGAGATCCTCAGTAAGGTATGATCCTTCTGTAACTATACTTACTGCTCAGGGTGGCATGTATGTGTTTGTAACTGTGGAGCCTGAGGGGGTTGTTGCCATACCAAATGTGCAGGAGAGGGAGCAGATCATTTTCAACATAGGTAATGTGCATAAATTGAGTTGTAGTTTTTACTATGTTCTGTTTCCCTAGTGTTTAAGAAGAGTGAACTGTTTCCTTTTATAATATTCTTGCATAACTAAGTTTCGTATCTTATTGGAAGCAGTTTGTGATGAACTATTGCTGGGAATTCCTCACCAAGCTTGGTGGGTTGTAAGCTTTGTGGTGGTGTGTTTGGTTTTGGCCTTCATCATACCCTCATTTCTTCCGCCTTTTTTGTTCAGAGCAGTTGATCAGAATGCTTCAAAAGTTTCTTGAATGCGACTCTGACTCGTCATAGGTGGTTTTGAAGGTCATTTCGTTTTGAGTCACTTCTGCGCAGTGATGGGGCTTCTCGCATTTCTTCTTTATCTCTATTTAAAATGATTTAGGTGCATCAGTGTTAGCATCAAAATATCTTCATTTCTCTTTTTATAGGTAGATTGGAACATTATGTTAAGTTTGCCATGCGTTCTGCTGTTGAAAACATGAAATCAATAGAATACCACTTAGATTTTCTTTAGATTGGTCGTGCCAGTAACACTTGATTAAGCTAGCTTCACAAATGCGCACAGGCTAGCTATGAAAGCAGAAAGAGTTTATCATAAACAAGTACTTGCACACAAACTACATTCAATTACAGAAGAACAGAATGAACGTAAACAGAAACACAGAAGAAACACCAACACTTAACAACAACAGTCATATATGAGATCATAAACCGATTTGCGCAGAAGAGCCTCCATATGCGTGAGCCCTTCTTTTGGCAGCGAAGTGATCAGAGGCGTATCTAAACAAGGACGACAGGGCCATCATCGCCGCCACGGCACACCCACCAGAGAAAACGAAACCACATGCTGCAAGGAAGAGGACTATTCCTACTGGAACTAGTATTGGACTAAACAGCACCGCGACTGGGGAGGCGAAGATCAGGACCATCACTGTCCCGGTTAAAGTCAACCCGGACAAGACCAAGAACGTTGCACCGACTGCTCCAGTGGTCAAGACTTTGGCTGTGCTGGTCTGGTCACGAGAGGCCAATGGCTCGTTGCGCTTATGCGACGAGTCTAATGGCACGGTGTTGATCATGGCTGCTGCGACTGGAAAGTACGAAGGAGCCGTGGAATCTGAACAAGTCGTTTTAACTATTTATAGGAGGAGAAGGCTGGGCGGTGGTCGATGCTTTGTGGCTTGAGCGGTGGTGGTGGGGTTGCATGAGTTTGCGTTCATCTGGAGTGTAAACACGTCACCATGCAGTGAAATGGGTGCAAGTACAGGTGGCTCCTGTCTTCTACGTCCTGCAAGTCTTATTACCAAGACGATCCTCAGTTTTTCCATTTCTGTATGCTTGCAATTACCTTAGACCACGTTAAATTACATAGAATAGATCCCTGCTCAAACTCAACACCTTCACTGATCACTGTTCCAAGTTCATGGCCGTATGTGTTGGAACCAGTTTTGTACTACTCGGTGATACGTGTGTGCAAAATGTATGTTATGGAGATATATGATGAGATGTATAGTAGTTTGTTTTACCTTCAGTGGGTAAAGCTACATTCACTTAACTTATATTAGAGTTTGGACAGTGAATCGTTTTCTTCAAGTATTACAAATTAAACGTTATCTAGTGTGTAGTTTATCTGTGCAATCTCAACATCCCATATAAGGAGGAGGGAGTCTCCTATTTATAGGGAGATGAGACTCCTTCCTTTTACACATTTCCGATGTGGGACAACATATCCAAAACGTGTCTCGTGAGGGCATGTTAGTGAGACCGTCAATATGACTTCTCGATGTCGGATTGGCGACTTTCAGGTGTCGTTGCGTAGTTTGTATAACAGGCTTCATGATTTACGTCATAGTCGAGTCTTGTTATGACTTGTGGACACACATAAATGATGTTACTTATGCTTGGTGATGGAGGCACTTAGTGGCTGCTCCAACCGTATCAAACCTTGCTCCTCATGTTCTTAACAGGTTAATCCTTCTTTTTTTGTTGGTCCTATATTATGGCCTCCATTTAACATTTTGATCAATTATTCTATACATATATATATATATATATATATAGTTTTTGTTAGATAAGGATGTCTTTAACTTAAGTTTGGTACGGATTTCTTGAATTGACCAACTTTTAGATCAAATTTTCTCATCTTAATCGTTCATAATCTAGATATATATGTATAGATCATTTCTGCAAAAATTCAGCTCATTTGGTAATCGTTAGGGCATTTAAAACTGTGATTTACAGAGAAGAACACGAACTGTTTCGGTTGAACATATACAGTTCGTTCATTGTATTTATACATTTTCAAGTCCTTAACGATTACCAAATGAGCTGAAATTTTGCATATATGATCTATACATATATATATATATATATATATACATATATATATATATCTAGATTATGAATGGTTAAGATAAAAAAAAATTGATCTAAAAGTTGGTCAAATAAAATAAATCCGCACCAAATTTATGGTAAGGATGTCCTTAGCGTAGAAGGGCTATATATATAATTATTTTAGAATGAACTTTGTTTATGTTTCTTCTTGTAAATAAATTGCGTAGCATCTTATGTCAAGTTTCACTGCATTGATCGAGACCTAAATGATGTTGGTTTAAAGTGAATTTTCTATCGTAATCGTATTTTACTATAGCGATCACATCCTATTTCAAAATATTTTTTCCTTTGTATAGTTAGTTCACAAAGTTATACAATTGCATATAATCTACTCAACAAGTTATATCGCATAAGTAGGCACGTTGTGATTCTAATGATTAAAATTCATAAAATAAAAATTTGACCATCTGATATGATCATTATAGTTAAATATGAGTATGGAAGAAAATTTAACTCAATTCAGTAACGTTCATGGCTTGATCGATGCAGTCAACCATATTTTCACGTCACTTATCACACTAAAACGTTATTACCTATCCTTATATGACCTAGTTTGGTCGACTCTTTCACACATTACACTTTCACATATATTAGATATAACCATCTATATAAAAATTTAGAAACGTTTACCTCCCGAACATAGGGCTCCCTAAAGAAACATAAGCGTAAATAGGGTTGACCATTTTGATCGGGGACCAAACATTGCAGAATAAAAGTGATTTTTCTACCTGTCGCTTCTCGGGGACTATTCCTGGCCCCGGAACACGACGGTAACCGCCGTAATCCTGATCTAGCGAGTAATCAATACGTCATTTGACGTATTAATACCCCTCTGGACCGAAACCATAAGGCTATGAATAAAATAATCAACACACAAATGATATGAATGTCAAATACGAAATGACAAATGTGCAGAGTAGCATACAAATGTTTTACAAGTGGAAGATAACAATGGAAAACACCCGAGACGAATATAATACAAGGAAAAGTCTCGGGACAATGAGCCCGAATAATGTCTCAAAGTATTCAACAGATTATCAAATCATCAAATACGGAAATCACATGATATGGAGTCCACACCAGAATGGGTGTCCTCGAAAACGGAAGTGCACGATGACCGACGTCGCTCCTAGTCCAGCTCCTCTAGAGATGGGTGCTGAAGACCTGAAAAGATGTAGAGGTGAGCAACTCGTCCTCGCTAACCCAAATGGGGCCAAAGCCAACCAAGTCAGGGTTTAAAACCCATGAGAAAACATATAACTTATATATGTAGGTATTCGTAAGTATACGTAAAGAGCATGTGAAAATATAAATGCAATAGCCACGCACACAAGGCTCGGTAAAACATGTAAACCACACATGAAAGAACTTTCTGGATCCAAACGGCCGAAATCCCGGGTTTGTCTTCACAGCAAACAGGGGACAACTACCTATGCGCCCGAGTGAGCGTAGTAGCGAGAGCGTCCATTTACAGCTAACGCCCAACTGACATCACACCGCACTTACGTCACGCTTAACTCTGTACGAGACGAGCGTAAGCGGGATAATTAAAATAAACAGGGCATTGCCCCTCCGGAGGTTCACGGTCATCGACACCGCGGGAGTGCTATATACTAGGTTCTGTCACTCTCAGGCCAAGCACCGGAAATCAGGACCACGGTACTACTTTTTGATTCAAACTCACACACGCACACCAATTGCTATAAGAAGCGTGTGATCAAACTTAAAATAATGCAACTGTACTTTTATATATATAAGTAAAGAGAAAGAGCCACCGACCCAAGAGGGTTTCGGCTCACCCATTGGGCGTGCCCCCTACTACCTGGTATGATAATACAGCTGGCTGCGCTCCAACTCCTGGTCCTCCTGAAGCCAACGTCGATGTGCTCCTGAGTCTGTGGGTGAGATTACAAGACAGTCAGGTATATTTAATTCGAGGATTTACTATCTACGATTATGACTTGATAAACATTTTCTGTTTATCTTTCCGACATTAGAGTCTAATTTATTTGACACTCCGATCCTCGAACCGGCGAGAATTCGGGATTATTTCTTATTCAGTACTTACGTCGTTTTGTCACGTTTGTAAACCAAAAGTCTATAAAACATTTAATTAACCGTAGTGATCTAAAACGTAAAAGCAGATGTTCTACGGTAAAAGTCAAAAGTCAACTTTGAAATAGTAAAAGTCAATATGTGAATAGTAAAAGTCAACGGTCAAAGTCAACATGTGAATAGTATAAGTCAATGGTCAAAGTCAACCGATGAATAGTAAGTCAATAGTAAAAAGAAAAGGTAAACAGGGTAAACAGTAAAACAGTAACTGTAATTAGTAAATCTGTCAGGGGTAATTTGGTAACTTTACCCCTCGGTAAAACGGTAAAAACTCTGGTTTTTACCGTGCCGGTTTCCGATCGACTGTGTCGCCGGAATAGGTCGGTTTTCCGGCCAAATCGAGCCATTTGGCTCCTCTTTCCTCCTTCTACACAACCTAGGCTATCCAACAACATCTCAAACAGAAGAAAAGATCGAGATTTCACCTTGAAGCTTTCTCCCTGGTTTTTCCGGCGGAGCTCCGCTGGCCTTCTCCTCCTTCCTCCTTGCTCCTGGGCAGCTCCTGGTGGCGCCTGAGAGCTTCCTTGCTCTTCAAACGCTCTGGATTAGTTCGATCTCCTCTGCACAGTGTTCTCGAGTTTTTGTCCTCGGCTGGGCGGCGCTGGCGTCGCTGGTGGCCTGGGCAAGGTCGTCGGGGCGAGGCGAATGGAGGCGGCGGTGAGTGTCGACGCGCGCCGGGGCGGTGTGCCTGGGTAGCTCTGTCGAGCTGGTCGAAGAAGAAGGAGAGAGTCTCGGTGAGGGAGAGACAGAAAAGGAAAGTGAGGGAGAAAAGAAAGGGGAAAGAATAAAAGGAGAAAGGAGTGGATAAGAGATAAGGAGATGGGATAAGGTGATAGGGTTTTTAAAAAGAAACCAGCGGCCACGATTCGACGATCGAATCAACGGCCACGATTCAATCCCACTTTCAAAATAATTTTAAAACCAAATTCATTTAAAACAACCGAACGTCAAATTAAATCGTAAAAGTTGTACGAAAAATACGTGAAGTGACGGAAAATATTCCGTAAATACTTTCACGCATGTGGCGACGTGTGTCCTAACGTAAAAACGTTAGACAAAATTTACGACGTACTGAAAAGTAATCAGAATTAAACCCTAAATGTGTCGGAAAATTAAATAAAATTATCGGGGTCTCACACTACCCTAGCCATATTTTCTTATACCGATCACATTCTATTTCACAAGATTTTTGAAAATTGCGCTTGCTCTGCATAGTTGGTTTACAAAAACATACACTTTGTATATAACCTAGCTACAAACAAATCACTTCTTGAAATGTAACTAAACATGTGATTATTTAATCTTATAATTCTTACTGCTCATTATATTTTTTGAATATATATTTTTTTTAAAAATGGTAATACCAAAAATAGAAATATCGAACTTAGTAAGATTGATCACATACCGAAAGTTTTTAATTGGTAGTCACATTTCATTACTGAAAGCTTTGATTTTGAAGTTGGTAACATCCATTACCGATTTGAACCGACCGAATAGCGAGCCTAACCATAAACAGCCAATCCACCCGAATCTCATCTTCAAGTACTTAGTCACCAGACTACGCCCTAGATCAAATAAAAACTTCGTCCAGTTCTTCTTCTTGGACGCGTACTTAAACAATAACGCCCATATCGCATCCACCACTAACATCACAAAACTAGCATCGACTAGGAATACAAATGTTCCATCTGAAACTAGAATCAGACTGAACAACACAACAACTGGGGTAACCACGATCAGCGCCATCAACGTCGTCGTTAAAGTTAACCAGCACATAAAATACAGTGTGACACCACACTACTAGAATTTTGTTCTAAGGTGACGAAATAATATAAATTCGTCATATAAGGTGACGAAGAATTTTGTGTAACTTCAGCCTTCAACCACCGTGATCGAGTGAGAGCTAAGGGGACAACGTACGGTGAGCTCGAGTTTTCTTGACCTTAATCAACACCGCTATAACTAAATGCATGGCAGCCTACATGGCAAGTTTATGACATCTCCACGTGGCGTGTAATGGGGGACTGTCATGTTTTAACTCTGACAGGTTGGTACCACTAGCCTGGCTCCACATACGCTCCTCGACAATAAGTCATGTTGGAGAGTTTTAGACCGTCAGATAGCTCGGGAACCTGTGCACTAGAGTACACGATTGGGGCTTAAATTTTGAAAATCTTAGAGAGGTGACAGGCCACGAGGCGAGATTCGACCGTTGCGAAGTGCTGCCTTATTCAATCCCCTTCTTTAGAAAACCCATCTCTCTCTAAAATTTCAATATCCCCCTTCTCTTTCTCTCTCTACATCTCTCTTTCTCTCTCCTCAATCTCTCTCTCTAATGGCGATTGCTACGGAGACCCAAACCCCGCAGAAGGTAAGAATCGGATTAACCTGTCCATATTTCAATTTTTGTAGCCGTTGGTGGGTCTCGAAGAAAACCCCCAATTCTAATTCCTAGGGTTTTATGTTCTTTCTGGTCTTTTGGTTTTGAATTTATGCTTAGATCATGGTTTTATGGATTCTTGTCTGTTTACTTGGACTCGGAGGAAGAGAACCCATTTGGAATTAGGGTTTTGGAACCCCGATTCAAGGAATTTGGGATTGATTGGGTTTAGATTTTTTAGGGCTTTAAGCTGATTGATGATTCTTAGGGTTTTGATTGTGGTTTTGGGGCTCACAGGGTTCATTGGAGGCTTCGGTGACGGAGACTAAGAGATGGACGCTCAATGACTTCGATATTGGGAAGCCTCTGGGACGTGGGAAGTTTGGTCATGTCTATTTGGCAAGAGAGAAGAGGGTATGGTTCTTCTTCTTTTCTTTGACAATGTATATGTTCAAGTTGTTGTTTTATTAACTTTTTTCGATCACGATCTTGGTATGTGTCTGAACTGTTGTTGACTATGGTGTTAATTGATTAGTATACATAAGTGATCTGATGTTGATGGTCTAATGATTTTCGTACACTTTTAGCAAGAAATGAAGAGTGGGGATGAGATTTGTGTACAATGTGCTTTGTTATTAAATGATGTGGAATTTGCTTTTGCAATATTAAGATGGAAATGAATGTCTGCTATGCATCATCTTAGTGTGGTATCTTTTTGTTTGCCTGCTTTTAGTGGTGTATGGACATAGTTTTTGATCTGTATCTATGCCTGAAACAGAGCAATCATGTAGTGGCACTCAAAGTCCTCTTCAAGAGCCAGCTGCAACAATCTCAGGTTGAGCATCAGCTTCGCCGGGAAGTTGAAATACAAAGTCATCTTCGCCATCCCAATATTCTACGACTGTATGGCTACTTTTATGATCAGGTATAGTGCTCATAGGTGGTTTATGTTTGTACCCAATTGAATGTCTGCTATTTAATGGAACCACATTGGTACAGAGTTGCTCACCCTTGTAGTGGAATAATGTAATTACTGCAGAAACGAGTTTATTTGATATTGGAATATGCCACCAAAGGTGAACTATACAAGGAACTCCAGAAGTGTAAATACTTTAGTGAAAGACGTGCAGCCACCGTAAGTTTTTTTTGTGGTGTCGAATTCATTCTCTTTTATTTGGTTATAAAATAGAAATTCTGATTTTGTTTTGTATGTGGTATTTTCAGTATGTTGCGTCATTGGCCCGAGCCCTTATATACTGTCATGGAAAGCACGTAATTCATCGAGATATCAAACCAGAAAACCTTCTCATTGGTCAACAGGTGCTGAATGCCTTACTATGCTGTTATATGTTTCCTTTTTATGACTTAGTGATGCAAACTTGTTGATTATCATGTCAACGTGGATTTCTAATGTCAGGGTGAGCTCAAGATAGCAGATTTTGGGTGGTCAGTGCATACGTTCAATCGCAGGCGGACCATGTGTGGCACTCTTGATTACCTCCCTCCTGAGATGGGTATGTTATAAGACAAGAGAAAGTGTTTTGAAAATGCTTGATGCATTTGCTAAAAGAATTTTTCTTTATGGTCTTTACTTGCTATGTTACAACTACTCTAGCTAACTAACATATGCGCATTTGTGATACAGTGGAGAGTGTAGAGCATGATGCTAGTGTAGACATCTGGAGCCTTGGTGTCCTGTGCTATGAGTTTCTTTATGGAGTCCCTCCATTTGAGGCAAAGGAGCATTCAGATACATATAGAAGGTAAGTGTGCACTGCAAAATGATTGAAGAACTTATATAATCTATACATGGCTAAAATGGCTCTGCTATTTTCTCTTTGCAGGATTGTTCAAGTGGATCTTAAGTTCCCTCCTAGACCAATTGTCTCATCTGCTGCAAAGGACCTGATAAGTCAGGTGATTTTGGCTACTATGATCTACAGTTTGCAAATAATCAGTTCAAGTATTTGGGAGTTTTTTTTTTCAAAATGGAAGGGTTATTAGTAGTAATGCCAGATTATAATTGTCTTCCTATAACTGCAGATGCTTGTCAAGGATTCTTCTAACCGCCTGCCATTACACAAGCTTCTAGAACATCCATGGATTGTTCAGAATGCGGAGCCGTCAGGCGTCTATAAGATCTAAGGGGAGAATAGCTGTGGTCCTTTTTCATTTTATGTATCAATCCCAAACATCCGTGGATTGTTCAAGGTGCAGTGCCGTCTGGAGTCTACCGCGTCTATAAGATCTAAGGGGAGAATAGCAGCGTTCCTTTTCATTTTATGTAACAATCCAATATTATGAGCATCTAAGGGGAGAATAGCAGCGTTCCCTTTCATTTTATGTAACAATCCAATATGAGCATCTAAACCATATCCTGTATTGAAAACAAATTGTTTGTTAATAAAAGTTCTTTGTTCTTAATCACTGTGGACCAAGTTCTTCAGTTACATGGTTTAATATGAGCTTTGTGCCAATTAGCACCCTCTTCTCATTGGACTCTTTGCAGTGTTTCTTACTGTATTGAGGTTTATCTAACCTTGCCACTAGGTTCAGGACTAGTTGAGGACTTCTTCGATTCATCCTTCGATCATATATTCACATCTCAACTATCTAGTTTGTAGATATATATATATATATATATATGAGCATCATCTCTATATATTTTCATCCAAATGTGATTTATCGATTATAAACTTAAACAGTTCATGTTTGACAGATTTAGATCATATACTCACATCTCGACTGTCTAGTTCGTAGATATATATGAGCATATCATCTCTACATATTTTCACCCAAATTGAAAATTGTTAAAGCATTCATAAATGTGATTTACCGATTATAAACTTGAACGGTTCATGTTTGACAAATTTAGATTGTCCATTGATTTAATTTAGTTCGATTTCTTAACGATCACCAATTTGACTAAAAATTTATAAAAATAATATTCTTATATAAATCTAAAAAAGTTGAAATGAAAAAAATATAATTAAAATTAGGTATAGGAGTTCAAATTTGACATCGGTAGCTGTGTCATTTTTGACTGAGTCGCTCCAATGGACATGTTTAATTTGAATAATAATTTATCATTTTTAGTTCTTTATATATATATATATATTAAAAGTCTTCTACCTCTCCTCTTATCTTCTTCCCGTCTCTCTCACATTCACAAAACCCAGCCTCTGCTTGTGCTTCTGGTAAAAACTCCATCTCTTCTCTCTGGTCCCTTCTCAATTCTCTTCTCACTTCCCTCTATCTCTATCTTGTCATTTTCTTTAAAGACCCAGCCTTTCTCTGGGCTAACAGAGAGTAAGAGGAAGAAGAAGAAGATTTCAGACAAATAGATGATCTGGGTTTCTGAAAATTCAAACTTTGTTGCTGAAAATTCATTTTTTGATTTGGGTCTTCGGCTGCTAATATTAAATCAGGAGGAGAGAAAATGTTTGGTTCTGTTTTGGCTTCTTTTAGTAAAGCTCTGAGCTTTGAAGGTGGGTTTGGTTTAGTCTCCAATTCGAAGAACGTATCATTCTTCTTCTTCCTCATCTTCATTCATTGTTTAGACAAAGGACTGGGTATTCACAATGGTGCATAATGGAATAGCTTTCCAGAATTTGAGAAAGGTCCATGTAGGCCTCATGGGCCGGACTAGGTCCGTTCTAATCTTAATTTTTAGGGTTTAAGATAGGGTTAGTACATGACTCGATCAAAATCAACAAAATTTAGGATTGAATAAGATAAAGCTGAGGCTTGAATATGTAAGCCCTAACCCATCCTAACGGCTTATTTTGTTAGGGTTAATAGGGTCGACCCTTTAAATAGGACTAAACAGGACTGAGATAAGCTTGTTATTTTTTTCTCACAATTTAGCTTTACAATTATATGTAATGAACCCTATTTTTGAGGTTATATTTAACTTACATGCATACACATTATACTTAATTTAAGACATCTATCTATAAATTAAATGGTTATACTCATATATCTCACGAACTATTACTCTAAATCATCAAAATACAATCGTTAATCAACAAAACAAAATGAAATCAAATGAACAAAGCTAGAAAATCAACTACAAAAAGAATATTAGTTGTATTATATCTAAAAAATAAGAAACATATTAAAACAATACAAAAATAAGAAATTATTAGGGCTTAAAGGACGGGTTTTTAGGGTCAATTCGGCCATAAATGACTAATTAGGGTAAGGTCGGGTTTCATTTGCTCAACTCTTATCATACCCTACTCGAGAAGAGCTAGGACTGGCCCACACTAATAAAGAGTCAGGTATGACTTCTACCCTAGAAGGTAAGACGGGTTTTAAAGCGAGCTAAGATCGAAAAGCCAAATGATGAGGTCTAGATCTATGATTGCAGAAGAAACAAAACTCAATGGTTACTGGAAAGATAAAAGAGAAGGGAGGAGAGAGAGAAACAAACAATAAAAAAAATAATGACATTTTGTCTTGACCCTGTAAAATTGAACCATATAGTCAATACTCAATTACATGTCAGCGAAGACATTTCCATTAGACTGGTTTGGCTGCTATCAAATTAGAGCCGTTACCCTCCACGTAGGAAATAACTAATCTATCGGAGCTTCTCTAATAACCATTAAAAGAAAAAGTCCATAACCAGTGCTCAACGAGTTGGTCCTCTCCTTAAAATGAGATAAGTTGCACAACCATTAGAGGAAATGTGTAAAAGATGAATATACTGAACTCAAGTAAGAGATGAAAGCATAATAATTAAACAAAACAGATGGCATAGCACATTAGCACCTGTTATGATGAACTTTTAAATAGGAGTGGACACATTAGCACCCGTTTTAATCGGTTCGGTTATCCGACCCAGTTTTTCGGATGATTTTTTCGGCTTTCGGTTGAAAACTGGATATTTGCCCACCCCTACTTTTAAACATACAAACTACTTTCAATTTGAAAACATCCAAAACTATCAAACAGAATAAATGCTCAGCAGCAGCACCGTCAAAAATATCCAATGACCCAAATAATTGCAAAATCGTACAAACTAATGCCACTCCAGATATGCTAGTTTTGCTTCTACCAAATGAACATCTTAAAATATAATCTCTTTGGTAGGACATGGTGAACTGAATCAAAAATGGGAATTCATCAGCATTCTGAAGAGCATCAAGGATCTGAACACTAATGACTCTAACAGAAGGTTTCAAATAATATGGTCCAGTGTTTTTATGTCGTGCTAGGAATGTCTTTAGTACTTGCTATCTTCACAATTGTCACCTTCTAGCAGTTGAGTTGGAGGCACTTCCCCTTTTTGGACTTCATCTACGTCTTT
This sequence comes from Comarum palustre, assembly GCA_951800085.1. NCBI lineage: Eukaryota > Viridiplantae > Streptophyta > Magnoliopsida > Rosales > Rosaceae > Comarum > Comarum palustre. The sequence goes on from OX637579.1 coordinate 24,972,312, forward strand.
GGGGTTCAAGAAGCTCGGCTGGTTGGTTGAAGAAAGGAGTCGTGCCCACATCCTATCGGTAATCACAACCTTATTTTGGGTCTCAGTGATATGCTGTATATCACAAGTTAAAGAAGGATCAATCTCTATGAGCAACAATTTGAACGAAATGCATATTAAGAAGATGCAGTCAAAGATAAAAGCTTTGGCCATTCAGTGTGACAATAATCAAACGTGCAAGAGAAAGGACAACTATGTGAGTGATAGAAAACCTACATTAAAAGGAATGTAAGAATGTCTTCCATTGACAGGCCCAACTACAAAGCCGGTGAACCCTGCCATTGCTCCATGAACGGCACTTTGAGCCAGCAGTGTGCAGTAGACATTGTCAGCTGCATTACTTGGAATAGCCCTGATCATGTATGTAGGATCTGGAAAACAATTTGACTCGTTAGACAGCATGTTAAACTTATTTAGTGATGTTGGATCGAGGGACGTAAACAATTACGGGAGGTAATCTGGGGACACTAACCTATATATTTCAGGTTTATAGACATCTTGTGTTCGTGTACAAAGTGATCCTGAAACAGAAGCAAAGAATTGAGATCAATAATTAATTTCTTAATTGATGTCATAGTTTCATGGAAATGGCAGAACAGAGATCAAACTCCTTTCATTTTATCTCATTCTTATTATAGCACCTAAGAGAATATTTATGTCAGTAGAATATTCATGAAAAGCATCAAATTTCTTTCATGCTATCATGTGATGCGAAGAAGAAAATAGAAAGAATTGCGAGCAATACCTTGATCCTCTGAGATATCCATAACCCAACATCTTTAAGTAGCTTGTTTCCTGAAGCATCTTGCTGGTTCATGGACAAGCTCTCTGAAAGAAGATCCTGCCCTGCTCCCTCAGCAATCACAATAACCATATGTCCATTTTCTTTGAGTCGCTTTTCAATGAACTCAAAAAGTCCACCTTGTCCTTCAAGAAAGAAGGGGGACTCTGGAATCAAACAACAGTCCACATCTCGACTGGCAAGTGTAGCATACATAGCTATGAAACCTGCAACAGGATTCCAGTTTAAGATGAAAACTGTATTAGGAATCAGAACATAACTATTACAAACATTAAGCATTATGATCAACATTTCCATGGGACTAAAGAAGAATACAACAATGTAGACATGAAATGAGAATAATTACCACTGTAGCGTCCCATTAGCTTCACAACACCAATACCATTCTCAATACTTTCAGCTTCCACATGTGCTGCATTAATGGCACGCTGGGCCTCCTCAACCGCAGTATCAAAGCCAAAGGATCTATCAATAACCTGAACCAAGCAGAATACAGCATGAAACAACAAAAACAGAAACTAGTATTAGATCATTTGTTCTGTGCTGTGTTTAAGAAGTACTGGTATGTCATTGTCTATTGTTTTGGGAACTCCTGCAACAGCAACTTTGAGGCCACGGCGTCTAACTTCCTGCACAATCAGAAGTAACTGCTTTAAGAAAGACGAGAAAACAAAAAAAATATTTACTAAATTGATGTAGAGCAATGAACTATATCGGAGGGATGGAGGAGTGTGGATATATACATATATGATAGTAGAGAGACTATATCAATACATGCACCGCCTGTGGAACCCAAAACTTATTAACACGAAATATCCATTAAATAGCCCATTATACCACCATGACTTTGTAAACAGTGACTATTTGTTTTCTTCAAACTAATTATTATGCAGGCTGAACTAGCAAGGTACCTGATATGGTAGTAAGGAGATTTTAACAGAAATGCGATTGTAACATATAATAAGTCAGATGCAGCTGAGCATGGAGGTTTTCTAGTGGGTCCAGGAAACAATAAAAAGTTGGAAACAATCTGTTAAGATTGACCCTAAAGTTTTAAAGGTGGCCTCGTTAGGAACTACAAAGGTTACATCTACCAAAATACCAATAGATATACATACTGTCCTAATAACAAGACACTAAAACTTAATCTTTTAGTGGAGAGTAGATTAACCTCAAATATGACAGATGCTCCTCTTTGAGTTCCATCACCTCCTATTATGTAAACCTGTATCACAAGTAGAGTGCCATGAGAGTCGGTCAGTGTACCTGAGCTATGAGCTATAATGTCTAAATTTACAGTGTACAGCATACATCAAGCAAAACAACAGTTACGCCTTACCTGGTTAATTCCACGATCATGAATGCTGTCAACTATTTTTGAGGTATCATGGCCTCCTCGAGATGTCCCAAGGATAGTACCACCACGTTTATGGATGTCATTCACAACCCTAGGTGTCAAATCAACAGTATTTCGCGAATAGAAACCACTATATCCTCCCTAATATGTCGGATAGAATTTATCAGTGCAAAGCAAAGAACCTCATTGAAATGCAAGTATACAGCAATTCTAGTAGAAAAGAAACATCAAACTATCCCTATACAAATTATGGAAATGAATCAAACATCAAAGTCATGAGCATATATGGTCACTCACATCTATTCCAAGAACCTTGTTGACACCATACATGTGATAAAGTCCACAGACAATTTCCCTGATAACCGTGTTGAGCCCAGGGCACAAACCACCACATGTCACAATACAGGCATGCACTTGATCTGCCTCAAAATACACCTGAACCAACACACAACCCATGAATGCATGCACAACAAACGCAAAGCTCATTTCTGTGTAGCAATTCTTCAACAGCATCCAGAAAACATAAAATATGATACCTTTTGACGTGGTCCAGCTCGCCGAAGGTGTGTCCCTCTTGGACTGTCCTTGTGGACAACAATCTATACAACAAGGGGAACCAACACAAATTAAGCTCATACATACAACAGAAAAAAATACAGATTAACTCAGTAAATGCTACATTGTCTTGATCCAAGATCAAATTTCCTGGACATGATCATCTTTCCATCACCGCGGTCCAGATTTTTGTGCAAACGTGATCATCTCATGATCTCAAAATTGAAGAGATCTCAAATGAAGACTATATATTCTACGAAGCTTAAAATCGAAAGTAAAAAAAAGAGTGTCACCTTCTGAGCAACAGTATCGTCTTCGTTAACAAAATACTGCCTGGAAAAGAAAAGAAAAAAGTTAAGTCACAAAAGAGTCATTTTGTACCGAACTGGAAACAAATCAAAAGGAAAAGCATAAATCATAGTTTCTGGAAAATTCATACGTACTTGACTACAGAGTAAGCAGGATTAGTTTGCAGTGGATTAGGATAAGTCTGTAACCAAAAAAGAGCCACGGAATCGAGTCAATCACAGTGTGAGAGCACATCAACTTGAATTTGAAGAGTATAAGAGTGACTGAGAAATTTACCGGAAGATCGGACAAGTAATCGGCGAGATGAGGCACGTCTTCGAGCACGTAACCGGCCTCGCCTTTCAGGATCTTCAACTTCGGATCACCGGAAACCGCCATTGTTGTTCTGGAAGAGAAAAAAACAGCGGCGAAGTAAAATTGATCTGGAGGAGAAGTGAGAGTCGAATCTAAGGCAGAGAGGAGTTAAAAGTAAATTTGCAACAAGAAGTGAGGGCGGTGATTGGGCCCGTGAGGTCTGGAAAGAAAGACGAACAAAGCGTGAGCCGTGCTGGTAAAGCGACGCGTCGTACGTCGTTCACACTTGAAAGCGACGAAGTCCGAGCGTCGTCGTACCAGGGCAGCGAGGAATAATCATGTGTTCTAGAATTAGAATCTAGATGCACAAGGGTTAGGAAAATTAGACGTCCGACTTGTAGAACCGACTACGAGCCTGATCTCTTGTATTCGGATTATGGTACGAATTGTGTGATGTCGAAATTTTGTTGTCTAACGTCCACGTCTCAACTATAAATGGTTTGTGGCCAATGATAAAACATAACTATTATTATAGTAAACTACACAGTAGTTACTTTAAGAATAAAACTTATATATATATATATAATATTTTACATAATAAATTATAAAATTAATAAATTAAGACAAATTAATATGTATTTGTCATATGTTACTATTTATTTTATCACAATATCTTTACTACATATTTTGTTGTGAAATGTGCTACACGCTCCAACTTATCTAAAAGTGCTACTGTCTTCCAACTCACTCACATGTGCTACTGCCCTACAACTCGCCTAAAGGTGCTACTGCCCTCCAACTGGCCCACATGTGCTACTACCCAATGGTGCTACTGTACTGAATGTCACCATGTTCTACTGTTGTTCGTCAAGTTTGATCTACTACTATACATTTCTAATTTTTGCTATTGTCGACGACTCGACCTGTTACTATCGAAGACTCAATTTGCTACTATCGACTTGACCAGAAATGAGCTATTGTCCATACAAAAAGTGCTACTGCCGAAGTTATTTTCCTGACAATTCTTATGCTAGTGCTGCTATTGTTCGCCTATGAGGAGCCGAGCGCATTGCTACTGGTGTCTCTGACCTAGCTCGCTGCTCTACTGTCTCTGAGCCCACGCGATGCTGTTGCCGGAGCTGCTGCTACTACAGTCTCTGAGTTCAGTGCGCTGCTATTATCAAAGTTGTAGATACTATCAAAAAAACCCAAAGACCTTCATTAATCCACATATCCTGATACTTCTGTTCCTTAGACGTTCCATGACAACCTCAAACTTCAGATCTCTCCAATCTTTCTCTTCAACTCCAATTGTACAATCGCTCTCGAAACCCTTCCTGATTGAAGACGATTTTTTTTTCAACAATCATAGATCACCAAATTGCATGACTCATTCAATCCTCATGGATCTACAAAACTTACCTGAGCATTTGTCAGGATGGATTAAAGCATTTCCAATGAGACGTAGCAGTCGTCGCCCTAAAAGCGATTCGACGTCCCACATCGTCAGCGATTAGTCGTCGTTGTCGGCGTCTTCTCAGGCCTTGATGATTAGATTTGTGTGTGTGTCTGAGAGAGAGAGAAAGAGAAAGAGAGAGAGAGATAAGGGTCAGATCTGGAGAAAAGAGACGAGCATATATGGAGAAAAAATACTAGCATGGGAGAGAGATGATATATAAGAATGAGAGGGTATTATAGTAATTTAGTAGTAAAATTTGGATAAGGCCTGATGTAATAAATTTTACGCTTGAACTCATGGAGTAATTTGTATAACAAATTATGAAAGTGAAATTTTTGTGTTTGTAAGTTTAGCGTTCATATATGTAATTCTTCTCCATTATTATCTGAATACAACATTACAAATTATTTATGCATATATCTAGTAAGTCATACAATATATAGACGATGATTCTTGATTATACTTTTCCATCAGAACAACCCTAAAGAGCCTTCAATTTCAACCATTGTGGGTAGAAAACAGTTTCTCATTCTCAAGTCTTTTGATTCTAAAATAAAAATATAAAGTAACATTGCACGGACTCTTTCTCGTGGGTTTATATCTAACCGAAACAGGCCGGATGGTCAGCTTCTCCTCCAAAAAGGCACAACTGAAATCGCGCCACGTAGCAAGGCCGTGACAGCAGAGCTGTCGTCTTAAACAAGCCCCATTAAATTTCTCAGAGATCTTCGCACCTTCCATTTCTCGGTGAGCCTCTCTCTCTATCTCTAGAACCGTCTCATCTCTCTCTCATTTCTCTCTCGGCTAAGAAGAAGACCCGAAACGATGTCGTGGCAGCAGTATGTGGACGAGCACTTGATGTGCGATATCGACGGCAACTCTCTCTCCGCCGCCGCCATCCTCGGCCAAGACGGCTCCGTCTGGTCCCAGAGCTCCAACTTTGCTCAGGTTCGTTTCTTTCGTCTTTCTATCTCTCTTCCAACTTTAAGCTTCAGATTTATTTCATATCTGGATCTGATTTTGCTAGCGCTAGCTATGATCTGATCGAGCCTCAGGAAAAATTACTGATGAAGTGAAATTTCAAGTGTTATTGATCTGAGTTGAAAAGTTTAGATATCAAATCAGATGGTTAATTCATGTTTAGTATCGGAATCAGATTATTTAGTATGTTTAGGACAAATTGTTTAGCTTGTTGTGTTATGCTGTTTTTGTGTGTGTTTTATACTTGGATTGTTGTTTTGTTTTAAAAAAAGTTTAGGTGAGAGCTTGGTTACGCTACACCACCATCGTCAGGCCATATCCTTGGATTATTGTTAATCGGCGTTATTGGTTGTCTGGTGGTTGTAGTTTAAGCCGGAAGAGATTGTGGCCATTATGAAAGATTTTGACACCCCTGGAACGCTTGCCCCCACTGGATTATTCCTTGGAGGGACTAAATATATGGTGATTCAAGGTGAACCAGGTGCCGTGATTCGTGGAAAGAAGGTAAGGTTTTTAGCATCCTGGTGTACCACATATGTTTATGTTTTGAATTCGGATGTAAAATGTGCTAGAATGCCTTGATTTGTCACTCGATTATGAAATGTTATATCACATAGGAGCGCTTCGTCTAGCATTTTACTCGGCATGCTATTGTGAGAGAATACAGTGAGAACTGAGAAGTGGAAACCATGTAATAGATGTGTTTCACGTTTGCATATTTAGTTTGACTTGATGATCTATGTGCTCTGTACCAGGGATCTGGTGGCGTTACTGTTAAGAAGACCAATCAGGCCTTGATCATTGGCATATACAATGAGCCCATGCCTCCTGGACAGTGCAACATGGTTGTTGAAAGGCTGGGTGACTATCTTATTGAACAGGGTCTGTAATTTGCTTCGGTAAGTTGATGATTTCCTCGTATATTCATGCTTTTCAGGTGGAAGGGTTTGTTCACCTAAATTAAACTGGTTTTTGTTTTCTGGGTACAGTTACCATTTCAAGGAAGTATGGTGAACTAGGTGTGAAAATAAAGTTGTTGCTGCTTGGAATGTGTGAGCCAGGATTGCCTTTGTGAATGATAGTGTCTTGATTTTACAATTAATATTTCTACACTGGTATGCTAGCGTATGTGATTGAATTTGTCTTCTTTGAGATACCATGAATGTTGACTTTGTAGTAATTTGTTCCATCAGAAATATGACTTGGGTGTGAAACTTGAATCATTCTGCTCACCCTTCCTTCTTACTGTCTGCTGAAGATGTTTACTATTTTTGAGAAATTGGATTACAACAATGGAAATTGGAGACCAAAAGTTAAGGTTGGCTAATTTGTGTATATGTTAGGCACAGTTTGGTTTCTATGGCTTGAAGGTTTTCCATTTTTGTAATGATGGATTCGATTCTATCTAACGCTCAATGATTCCGGAGTTCGAGGACCACACCTATGTTGGCCGCAAATTCCGAAAATCGTGAAAACGAAGTCCAATGTGGTACAGTGAACTACAACATGATCTACTGCTCTACGGCAGCACCCAGATAGGAGGCGCACCAGTCGCAACAAGCGATGACATTGCAATACCTTGACAATTTCCGCATAATTTGAGAGGCTCGAGTTTGAACTTTGAAGCCGTTTATGATCTGACACCTTCTCTGGAAAATAAAATGTGGGCATTGGTAAATGGAGTCTCCTTGGTAAGTACTAAATAGTCTAAATACCCTTGCATCCATCCCCACTCTTCCAGTCTTCAAGATATAAAAATATAATTCAAACTCCATAGAAAATCGATGACGGAACTCTTTTATCTGCTGTAAAAGAACTTGGCCGAGAGAGAGGAGCTGCATATCAAAAGCTCAGAAGTGTGACAACTTTTGAGTTTATTCAGTTTTTGATCATATATTTTCATCTTAATCGTTTATTTTATAAATATTTATGAGTAGATCATTTTTGTAAATTTTCAACTAAATTGAAAAACGTTAAGACGAAATAAGTGTGATTTATCAAACTAATCACTTGCATACATTACAATGTGTCCATATCAAATAGACTGACATAGTACATTTCAGTTTATTGAATGTTATTTCATATTTTCATTCAATTAAAGGGAGAAAACGCTTCTATATTTTCAGGTGTCCAAGTTGAACAGTTTCTTATTGATTGTGTTTATTTTGGTGGACCATAGATAAAATAGAACCAAATTCCAATTTCCAAAAATGAAATACTATCACTAAACAAAATATGTTCTTATACGACTAGCAGTGAAATAAATACTCAAGCAGTAAGTATTTACTATACTGCTCTATTGTTTGTGTTTGGTTTGGAGGACCACATATAATAGAAACTATTTCCAATTCCCAAAGAATATATACCACCACAAAACAAAATATGTCATATGTTGTAACTGTAAAATAATTACTCTGAGCAGTAGTATTTATTATACAACTCCATTTATAGTGTTTGTTTGGGTGGGAGTACATATAAAATAGAAACATTTCCCAATTTCTAAAGAAAAAATACCACCACAAAGTAAAAATAGGTTATAAACTGTAACTGTAAAATAATTACTTTAAGCAGTCTTAAATTTACTATATTGCCTCCTTAATAGAACCTTATTGGCTGCAATACTCATTTTTGTACATTTTGTTAAAACAACATTATTTTGCATGTTACATTTATACAAACTAGCTTTATATATATATATATATATATATATATGTCCAAATGAACCAAAGTCATCCGCTAAACTTTTATATGACAGATGATATCTAAATTTCATAGGAATTGTTGTTTGCCTCCATATTTTGTTCTGAAACAATGATGATTACCCATTTTTGTTGTAGAATATTGAAATATAGACTCTATCTAGAATATTGGATGTAACTAGGTGATACATTGTATTTGAATTCACATATCTTATTGTTTTTCACTTTTTTTTGCCTTCAGATTTTGTGCCGAAACACATGTAATTACAAGTTTATGTTTGCAAAATATCTGATAATTTGCCACTTTGATTAAATCTTTCACATCTTTACATCGTGTTCCCTCATTCATTAGATATTACGGATTGCGTTACACAACGTTTCTTTTAATTTCTAAATTCTATTGAATGATTGTCGATTAAAAGTTATTTTGAGAAGATCTAACAAGATACATTGTTTACATCATGTGTCTGCCATTATTAGATATTATTAAATGTGTTACATAGAGTGTGATTTAGACGTTTGTTGGATAATTACCCATTAGATTTTACTTTGAGAAAATCGAACAATTTACATTATCAATGTCATGTGATAGTTAGCAATAATTAGATATTATGAAATGTGTTTCATAAAGTGCGATTTAAACCATAAACGCTATTGGATGATTGTCTATTCAATGTAATTCTTACAATATCTAACACGTACGGCCATTGTTTACACTGTGTGTTAGCCAATCATAAGCTAGATACTATAAAATGTGTTACGTAGTGTGTGATTTAATCTACAAACGATGTTGGATGATTGAATATATATTCAATGTAACTCTGGAAAAATCTAAGACCGTATTTTGTTTACACTGTGTCAGCCAATCATTAGTTGTATTCTGCCAAATACGTTACAGGACTACTATAAATAAACCCCGGCATGCACACATTCTCACCACTGTCCAGAGCTTCTAGTCTTTCAGAGAAACAAGAGAGCACACTCGTTTCCTTGCCCCTCAGCTTCAGTTACCTACGTTTCCTTTTCGCTTCCGACATCATGCAAGGCCTCTGCTTCTCTCACCGCTTGGTTACCCCGGCCACTCACCGGTTCTCTCCTGTTCCGGTCGTTTCAACCAGAACCTCAAGCTCGACACTATCATGTGTCCCAAAGCTGAACTGCGTCCGGAGAATCAGATGCTGCTCCCAAACGGACCAGCTGTCGTTTGGTAAATCCAACGTCCCCTGCTGTTTTTCATTGTTTGGTTGTTCAGAAATTGAGGGTGACTAAAAAACTTAAAATTTGTTCTTGGTTCTTGTTTCTGTGTAAATGTATTAAGCAAAAAACCAGTTAAATTTACCTCATTCATTGTAAAAAGATTCAGTCTTGGATTCAAAATTCATGGCTTTATTTATTTTATCATAAAAGTTTGGTTGGCAGAAAATGTAAAAAAGATACCAACTTTAACGTTGGTTTTTTTCTTTCTTATATATGATGTTAATGGAAGAAAATTTGAGAAATTTGGTTGTATCAGTCTCATGATGTTGTGGAGTTTTTTTTAATTTTTTAATTTTAATTTTGGTATGTTTTTGGGAGGCCCCAAGTTTTTGACTATGATAGACATGTTTTGATATCTATGGTTTTTTAGAAGCAGGCTGTTTTGAGTGATCTTCATTATGACTTACTGTTGCTTTGATTATGCCAGGGGAGGTATAGCATTGTTGGTGCTCAGCCAGCGATGGAAATTGTTGCAAAGGAAAATAAGGTGACGGTTCTTGACCATGAAGCAGGCTGTTCTATTGAGCAGTTCGTCGAGGATCCCATGGCGGTTCCCAAACGAATCTCGGATAACTGAAGGCCTCAGCTTATCGATGAACTTCCAAACGCTTTTTGTGGTATGGATGGAACTGTTATATTGTCCCAATGACACAATTATATGCTGGACTGATACACTTGTACTGTTAATTGTTTCACATGATTAAATGGAATATATGACCAGGATTCATTTTCAGTTCATGTCTTAGTAAGTTAGTAATTCTTATGGACAGGTGGTTGGGTGGGATTCTTCTCCTACGACACACAGTCCAGTACGTGGAGAAGAAGAGACTGCCGTTCTCGAAGGCTCCGGAGGACGACAGAAATCCACCGGACATGCACTTAGGACTGTATGACGATGTAATAGTCTTTGATCATGTCGAGAAGGTACATATTCGAATTATCAGTCTTTCTTTGTGAACTTTGGTTCATCTTTATTGAACTAAATTGTCGCCTCCTTGGAAGCGTTTACACTCTTTTTGCTTATTTAGGATTCAGTACTAGTTATCGATTCATGAGGTACTTATGAGATTTTGTTGCTTCCTTCATTTCAGAAAGTGTATGTGATCCACTGGGTGAGGTTGGATCGCTACTCCTCAGTAGTGAAAGCTTACAAGGATGGAGCAAGACGGTTGGAGAGTTTAGTGGCTCGAGTCCATGACATAGACTCTTGAGTGACTATTGTACTTATAGTTACATTCATCAGTTGTACTTTGACTCAGAGCTAATTAATCTGGTTTGTTTAAGTCTCTTTTATCCGGTCTGTTGTATCAATTTATTAAAGATCGAACAGCTGTCGCCGTTTCGTCCTCCAACTGAGCAGTCCCTTCCTTTCTTATATTTCTGTTTGAACAGGCAAGAGGATGCATACTGGTAGCTTCAAGTCCAGAGATTTAATGAGTGCCAAAAAGGTAAATATGACAAATTATTCTTCTACATTACTTCTGATTTGTGCAGATGAGCACCCTTCTTTTTGGTGAAATCTGTACGTATATACTAATGAGAATGTTTCTTTGGTATGATGTTGTAAACAGAAGAAGATCGTCAACCGGCCATTAGCCGGAACTGCAAGACGAGGCAAGACATTGGAAGAAGACCAGCAGTTGGAGGCTAAGCTTCTGCAGGACGAGAAGCAGTGCGCTGAACACATAATGCTGGTGGACTTGGGACCCGACGATGTTGGGAAGGTTTGTCTTTGAATCATCACCTAATAGTGTGGATTTTTATTTTATTTTCACTGTTGGATACTATAACTGGAGTGATAATGTGAGTTGATAAATGGTTCTGGTGATGCGGTTTGATGCAGGTCTCAAAGTTTGGCTCTGTTAAGGTGGACAGGTTAATGGACATAGAACGCTACTCGCACGTCATGCATATCAGCTCTACGGTGAGCACCTATATAGTAACTACTTATTACGTGATAGTACATGACTTGCTGCTGTAAAAATTTTCTGTAGCTCCTCAGATTAGCTAAGTGAAACGTGGTCATCCACTTTCTATTTCAACGAGTTGATTGAGATTTAGGTTAATACTTTTTCTGTGATCACAATGTGTTTGTTAACATAAACCCCAGTTCAAATAGATGCTTAGGTAATGAGATATCAAGCAGGTCACCGGTGAGCTGCAAGACGGTCTCACTTGTTGGGACGCGCTGCGAGCCGCATTGCCTGTGGGTACTATCAGTGGTGCTCCAAAGGTAAATCACTAGACTTTAATGTTCTTTCCTTTATACAGCCTATCTGATTTTTTAGATATTTGGATTCTCATCGATCTATATCATCGGTTTCATGATGTAATGCAGGTGAAAGCCATGGAGCTTATAGATAAGTTGGAGGTGAACAGACGCGGCCCTTACAGTGGCGGATTTGGAACAGTTTCATTCTCCGTGGTAATCCTTGGTAATCCCAACAGCACCCCGGTTTGACACAATGTACTTCTACAACAATGGCAACACCCGCCGTAAGTGGGTTGCATATCTCCAAGCTGGTGCCGGAATAGTGGCTGACAGTGACCCTGCCGACGAGAATCAAGAGTGCCACAACAAAGCTGCCTGTCTTTCTCGAGCCATTGACTTGGCCGAGGCTGCCTTTGTGGATGTTGAACAGTGAATGTTGTAATGAATGTTGTGATCCCAACTTTAGATCAAGAACATTGGCTTCATGTTAAGTGCCATCTTTTTATCTAATATATTTTTTCCTTTTCAAAAAGTCACCTTCTGCAAAACTAAGGTTTCAATTTCTGGATTCCCCTGGAATTCAAAATGAACTCTAAGTACAACATTCTCATTCTGAACAATTACCAAAAAAGAATAACATCAAATTTTGACCACCAAATACCAGATTCATATCCAATTTTGATAACACAAAATTAATCACACCAGATTCAATTGAATCAAAGCAGTAATCTTTATCCTTAAAAATCCATACTTAAAATACTAATCAAATCAAAGAATCACAATTTGTCATTAAACCCTAAAAATCAAAAGCATTCAAATTCAACACACAAAGGCGTGGTCCAGATCTTATTCTCGCACGACATCTCAAGGCCGGTTCTCATGGAGAGCAGTATTTTTCTTGAAGCAGGATCCGAGCAGGTGCTGCAATTCTCCTATGATCATCTGAAAGGGAGATGCACTATCTGTGGGCTCATCACACATTCTGGAGTGAACTGTGAGGAACCTCCCTTGGATTAGACCAGGAACACGGTTTTGGGGTTTGGAGGGACAACGGTTTGAAACCCTAGCAACAGATTCTCTTTTGTTGCTAGGTCAGTTTATGCTGCAAAACCGGTTGATTCGACAACCTTTACAGCATCACGGAAGAAAGAAGCCGACCATTCTCAAGGATAGGGTTGTGACGTCTACATCTCTCGTTGCTCAGGTGGGTGATGATGCTCATGAGTCTTCATTGGACAGGGAGGAGATTGTCTCGGTAGCTCCTACCTCACTTGGAGTTGTGGTGTTAGCTCTCGGTTTGGAGGAACCAAGTGTGCAGGATGTGGTATCATTACCACAAGGAGATGATGCCTCTTCCACTCTGATCAGGAAGATAGGTAGGGAGGATGGTTCTACACCTTCAATTAAGAAGCTCAAGAATAGTCTGAGAGGAAAGATCCTCACTCTTCAGTCGGACTTTCTCGGTTTGGAGGTGGAGCATCCGGTTACCTACAAGAGGAAGACATGCCGTGTATTGGGGAGCAAGAACACGAACCCTAAGGCGGAAAAGAAGACGGTAGAGGCTCAAGTTCGTATCCCTCTGCCAGTTATTGGTGGTGTTTTGCATTGCCCTTCAAACAAGGGCAAGAGGAAGATGTAAGCTCCCTGCCTCCTTGCCATCGACATAAGTTGGGTTCTATGCTCTTAATGCTTTAGTAAATCTTGTTGTACACAAATTACAGTCTCTAGATGACTTGATTTTCTTTCAAAAAGTATTAGGGAGTTAGTTCTTAGCTTATGTTATTAGGCTTCTACGCGCTAAGTTACTAACAATGAGGGTAACCGTTAGTTATTTGATAGTTTTAAGTCTGTTTTGGGTCCAGTTTCTAACCGCTTTCTAATGTAAGTGTCTTCTGACTACGGATAAGTAATGAAATTATCTATCTCAAAACACACAAAACCAAATCAATAAAATCCAATATAGCCAGAAAAAAAAAAAGAACAATGAGAAATTTGATATAAACAAACAATGAAATTCATCACCAAATTTCATTTTGTTTATCGTGAAGATAAGAAGATCCGAAACATTTGATCAAAAATAATTTAACCGTCGCCCAAAAAATACAAATTTAGCTCAACCTGCATACGATTCCTCTAATGCATACTTAGCTATTTGTTTATTATCTTTTCTTTGAAGAATTGAAGGTAACACAGACCAAACAAAATTAGAATAATGTGACAAATTGAAAAAAAATTTAAAAGAAAGATCAACATATCTTTTTAAAAAAAAAACTCTAATCGAGCATTAGCAGAACGGACAAGAACACCAAAAGGTTTAATGTGTTAGAAAAACCAACGTGGTAGTAGTGGTGGGGGCGAGCGCTTTTGTCTCAGATTTGCTTGAAATCCTTAAGAATCATAAACAAGAACAAACACGCCTCTCTGAAAATCTTGAAAGAAAGAATGGGAATCCCGTCGGAGATGAGAGACATGTGGGTTAACAACCGCAAAAACGCTCTGCTGATTCAGTCTCCATTTGAAGACCAGCTTCAACAGAAGGCCTTGAGGGCTAAACTTTGCACCCAAGGTTTGATTTTTATTACTAATATCGGATTCGGGATTGATTTTGATCGAAATATGCCATTGATTTGTGTCTTTTATTTGATTAGTTGATGTTGGATCTAGAAAAGGATTGGACTTGTCTTTTAAAGTATGCAACTTTTTGATCATGATTAGCTAAAAAATTAAAAGATTATAAACATATTGGGGTTTATATGTTTGTTATAGTTTATCTGATGGATTCATGCTTAAGTGAGTAGAATGTGTATGTCATAAGAAATAACGTGACAGGGTCTAATTTTCCATGATTTGCAGAGGGCGCTCGTGAGGGATTAAAGGCAGCTTGCATTTGGGGTGCTGTCAGCGCTGTGCCTACAGTATGTGTTTCGTTGAACTCTTTAATCTGTTTTCGGTTGGAAATTGGTGGTTTGTGTAATGTGAATTACTGGAACTTGATTCGCTGAAAATGATCTTCTAAACTTGTTGGGATCGCTTTTGTGGTTTTCTGGAAGATGAATCAGTGACCATGCTTGAACTTTGATGTCCATATGATGGATGTCATGTGAGTAAATATGGAGTGGAAAGAAATTGCTCAGTTGTCTTTGAGAAAAGAAAAGTCTCATACTCTTTTCCCTTGGCACAGCCTAGCTCCAAAATTACTCGTCTCAGATTTCAGTTTCAAAACAACGCAATTAGAAATAGGGGTTGCATAATTCATGTTCTTTCCAGATTATGCAACGATAGTGTTATGCCGAGGCCAATTTTTTAGTCGATATGTTTTTTGTGGTGCAAGGCAGATTTTGTGACTTTTGTAGATTAAGCTTTTGGAACCATTTGATGCTTGCAATTGACATGATCTTCATATTTTCAGTTGACTGCCGTTCGTATGATTCCTTGGGCAAGGGCTAACCTCAATTATACTGCTCAAGCATTGATTATATCTGCGGGTATGTATTTGAATTTTATATTGCAGGCCTTGTGTAGCAATTCTAGTTATAGGGGAGTTACTTACTAGCATGTTCCTATGAATTATCAATGTCCCTAAGAAATTGAATAAATTTTGTGAAGTTCTAACATGTGCTTTTATTTGTTCAACAGCATCCATTGCTGCATACTTTATCACAGCTGATAGAACTATCTTGGAGTGTGCTAGAAAAAATGCACAGTTGCAACTAGCTTTGAGCCGTCAGCAGTGATATCATGCAGCTGTAACTCTGATATGAATACCATCCAGTGACTTATCATGGCACACACGATGGTGCGGTGCATACCAGAGGAGTCTGTTTTGTGTATTAAGTGCACCCCACCTTTTCCCGTGTCTTTTGTTTGACCAAGGAAGAATTGTTTGTTCCTTAATAAGGCTGGGGTTCAGTACTGTTATTAGGTTTTGAGTTAATGTGCATTGTGTTCATATCAGTGGCGAGTTAAGCAGTTATTTAACATCGATAACTTGCGGATCTTTTTGCTTTCTGGAATTAAAGATGAAGTAACATGGCCAATGAAAGAATCGATGCCATAAAAGCACTGCGATTTCACATTGTTTCTCAATGAAAAATGCAAAGAAATGAAGAACCAAATTACATTCCTTCATTTGTCCACCTTTAACTTGGTTTCTTTTCAGATTTCAAAGACATCAGACACAGGTATTACATGGCGACTCCATAAACAATTCCTGGCCGAATTTGTGTTCAGATAAATATATCTAGCACAGATCACTTTCGAAGCATAAAGAATGGAAGTGGTCATTTTTGAATTCTGATAGTAACAATCGAATCATCTCAAAGAAGTGGTCATTTTTGAATTTTGACAGTAACAATCGAATCATCTCAAAGAATCTTCCAGGCAGCATGCCTCATCCTAAATATTAAGCTATGTCCTAGTCTATTTTTTCTGTCTGAACCAAAGCTCAACGCATATTGGTAGATTGCCAAAGCTCAAAATGCATACCGGTAGATTGCATCAGCTGCACCATCTTCGTCATTACTGGCACCAATTAGATTAGCAACAGCTTTTGTTTTCTCTGAACCATTGCTCAGAGCAATACCCAAAGAAGCTAGCTCAAGCATCTCAATGTCATTTTCTCCATCACCAATAGCCATGATCTAGATAACAGGTAGAATCAATCAGGAATATAATCACTACTCTATTATCGTATAACAAGGGTCTGAGAAGGGAACATATAACATCCAATATACACTATTGGCTAGTTAACATACTACTTGATTGAATGCAACACTGAATATAGTAATATATCATAGTAACTGTATTTGTCCATCCGATGATCCAGTTATGTGAAAAACAAGGAAAACATGTACATTCTGGAACTCTGGATCTCATTACCATTCATAACTGCTCAGATATGCTTATATTACCAGGCCAAAATTGAACACCCTATCTGGTCCAGTGGAGATAACCAAATAACTCTATTAAAAATAGTATATAGCACACGCATAGAACATATTAACAAAATTTTGTTGGTCAGTCCTTACCTCCTTTGGGGTGATGCCCAAATGATCAAGCAACAACTTTACGCCACTCCCTTTTGAGGTCCCCGGGGGTACAATTTCAAGCATGTCTGGCTGAGCTTGAACAACTGCCGCACGATCTCTAATGGCTCTTGACCAGTATGGCCTCAAAGTAGTTGCGACTCCTTCGGCAGTGTCCATGAAGATCACTTTCTGTATAACCATAAGGGTGCTTCATCAGATAAAGCAAAAGCAGTATGTACAATATATATAGTTAAACATGTTACAACTAATACCAATTGTTGTGGATAAGAAACAATAGCATAAGCTCCCTTTGTGCACACTCATAGTTTCACAAGAAATAGCATAAGATAGTGTTATATAATTACACCCTTAGCCGTAGCTAAGCCTGCTAATAGGCAAAGCTGAACGCAAGTACCCTAAAATTTCATTAGACAAACTTGAAATGACTCTAAATACAAATCAAGATAGCTATACATTCAGAAAATAAAACCAAGAGAAGACACTGAGACAATAGCAGTAATGGAACACTATTTCATCCTGTTGGTGTTGTGGAATGCATTCAAGGGGACTAACAGGGAGTATTTATGTATCCTTCAGGACCATATACCTGTATGTCACCAGCAGCCACGAGATGCTCAACTGAAGGCATGATCTCTCCCTGTCAAAATGTCTCCATGTAAAACATGTATAGAAGGGAAGGGGAGGGAACTTTAATTAGGTAACAGAAGACTTTTGACGCAGACGGAACATTAATCTTTTGGTACCTTTGGCTCATGATATACAGTATGCAGAGAGTCAACTAGCGGGTGGTCAAATAAAGTGAAGCAACGATCCTCGCTGTAAGCAATAAGAGGTATTCTATTCTCGCAAGAGTAAAGGCATGCCTGCGCATAAGAGCATATTGTCATTGAGCTGAAATGCTTACATTATAGCATATCGCAGGGTCTAGCTGAATTGCTCAGCACTGTAACAATTCCAATGAAACAATGAACTTGCATGCCTCAACAAGGTATTACCTCTCTGCAGACATTTGAGTCTAAATTCCCTTTAAAGATTTCCCGTCCTTGCTTACCATAAACGAGCAATCCCTGGAATCAAGTAAAGGCAGACAATAAGGCCAAGATATAGTAATATTAACCCCAGATAAGGAAGAAGAAATATGTGCAACAATTAATAATGCTTTTGATTCTTCAGGATGGCACCAGACTACGTTGACAGACAAAGAACATGGAAATGTTGAAGCCTGAATATGAATGGGTACCAAACTTCTGTAACGTCTTAGTCAAGCAAAAATGATTTCATAATGATTTACAGTGACGGAACTCAATAGAAAAGTTAATTATGACATGGTATATAAACACTTGAAAATATTATTGATAAGAGCTCTCTGAACAGAAGAGTTCATATGTATCTGGCAAAAAAATTTAAACATACAATACAACTTTTATCACAGTCAACTTGGCAACACGTCAAAGCTAATAATTGCAAGGGAAAAAGATAAACCTGGCAGAAAACTCCAGGAGAAAATTCTGACACAATGCCATCTTTTCCTGCTAAGCCTACCATTTTAAAAATGTTGATCACAGCTGAGCGAGTCTGTTCCAAAGAATTAACAGCAATAAGAAGATTTATTTCAATCAGCACTATCCATCACTAAAGAAATAAAATAATAGGCAATTCTAGATCAACAATAACTTATATTTCTACATAGTTAATATGACAGACCAATCAACAGAGGTTAAAAGTTCTACTGACCAAGATATATAGAACGAGGTAATGAGCCTGATAGTTAATAATAAAAAAGAAAAGAAAATGGTTCTTACTTTTCCTGTTGCTATCACTATTTTCACACCCCTTGATGAGACCTCCTTAAGAGCCTTTGCAGTGGTTGAGCTGATTTGTGTTTTACTGTTGAGAAGGGTGCCTTGATTACCAAGAAAATAAACATAAGGCTACTGATAGAAATAATAAACAAAACCAAAGAATGCGCAAGACCACAGTAACTTACCATCCATATCGCAGAAAATATATTTGAACTTTGGTTTATAAAATCGAAGACTGCCTTCTTTCTTCCTGTCTTTTAACAAAAACTTGGAAGATTATCTCACTACAGACGTAAGACATAGTTACAGAATTGGTGATGTGTATGACTAAGAAACGAAGTAAGTTTCAAAGAACACTGATGCCAAATAACGATGGAAAAAGTAAAATTACCATCCTGTTTATCCTCATAGGAAACTGCATTCATTTCAGCATTGAATGCACTTTGAATCAATCCTTTTCCCGCCCACCCAAGGCTTTTCAAGAGAAGCTCCTCCTCCTTCTCCATTTCCACTTCAGCCTCTTCACTAATCTCATGATCAAATCCTAATAGATGCAACAATCCATGTATCTGCAAGAGTGTTCAGTGAACAATGTCATCAAATGACACTAAACATACTACGAATCCAAACATGAATATGCATAATTCCTGGTTGGTCACCACAACATAACAATTTAAAATATAAGACAACCATCAGAATGCGTATCTCGTCAAGAAGCGTATGTCCTCTTTCTTCTGCTTGTCTCGCTGCCGTCTCAACAGAAATCACAACATCGCCCAACATCAGCTGCAAACACGAAAAACATCAAGCACTCACCAAAAAGTACAACCTTTACTCGAATGCATCAAAATTAAAACAAAGCATAAAGCAAACGAGCTAGTACAATGGGAAGCCTGAGCTCAGGGACATGCTGCGACATCGAAAGAACATCAGTAGCATGGTCCTCATCTCTCCATTCTTTGTTAAGCTTTCGGATAAACTCATCATTACAAAGCATCACCGAAAGCTCCACGCTCTGAAAACCTCCAACGTTTCTTATGGCATTATCCCTGGTTTTATACACCGAATCTTTCAAACCATCAAATGCTAGCTTCAGCGCCATCGGCACATTAATCCTCAGCAATTCCGCTACTCCCTGCAAATTTTACAGTCTCAAATTTCTCATACATTTCAACAAACACTTGGTGTGCATTTCGAGCTTGATTATGGCTTACAAGGATTTCAGGATCGTCAGGCAACTCTTCCTCGATGCAAATGCTGACGTTGAGCTCGAGCTCCTTGTCCTTGCTCTTCGGAGCTCGCCGCCTCACTCTCCGGTAGTCTCTCTGCGCCGCGCAGATTCGTAACGACGGTCTCGGAGCAGCTCTCCACTCGCGGCAGCAGAGCGCGTGGAATCTCCGGCCGAAGAAAAGCGAGGCTTTGGAGGCGTCGAAACGGTGCGTTTGGAGAGGGGGGATTGAATTCGGTCTGGGAGTGTTTCCGATGGGAATGGGGGTGATGGATATGAAGGTGGCGCGTGGAATGTAACGCGCCATTGGGCAGGTAGAACCGGCCCGTGGGTGGACGGTGCGGAGGAGAGTAGAGAGATGGAGGAGCATATAGAGAAGAGCTTGAACGGAAAAAATGGTTGGTTGGATTCGCGCTTTGTTTGTGACAAACTGACAGCGACTTTCAAAACCAAAAAACTACCAGAAGTTTTTACTTGCAAATATTTACTTTTATCTTTTACCCCGTTCACTGACTTTTTTCACACATAAAATGCTTTTCCTTGGTGTGCTGCGTTGAAATACTAAAGATTAATTTCAGTTACGTGCATGAGATTTAAGACTAACATCATTTTATCTAGGGCTGCGGTTTTTAGACCAAAACCTGAAATTTTGAACCGATTCAAGCCGAACCCAGACCGATTTAGAGTAAAAAATTACCGGGTTGGGCAAAACCCGGATCGAAATAAATATATCTGGGTCGGGTTGGGTTTCATGGGTTAAAACCCGATTCGGACCGAAAACCCAGAATAAATAAAAATTGCCTACGTGTCTCGTTCCTATTAGCTCCTACCGGCAATATAAAGTCTAAAAACCCTAATCCTTCACACTCGCCTCTCTCATTCTTTCTGCTCTCGCTTCTCTCACTATCTCTGCCCTCTCTTTCATCTCAACTGAGTCGAGTGACTCAACTCTCTGGTCTCTCTCCACTCTCTCACCTCTCTCAATCTCTTAATTTCTCACTCTCTCAGTTTCTCGTTTATGGATTCGTCTCACTCATGCAAACACACCAAAGAGGCAGAGACAGAAAAACTGAAAAGAGCATTCTCATTCCTGTTTTTGACACGAACCAGGTCTGAAATTTTTGGGTTTCACTTGAAAAAATGCCTGACCCGGACTAGCCCGGAAAAATCGAAAACCTGTTGAATTTGCCATTTACCATAATAACCCTTTGTTCTTATTAGCTGGATTAGCTTAATAGGACAAATATGATTAGAACATAATTTGATGAATTTGTTAAATGTGCGCTCTATAATAGTAGAGATATAAAGAGGGTCTTGGTCTTTCTACTCACAATTTATCCTCAAGAACAATTTCAGCTAATTGAGATTAATTACGACAAGATTTTCAAGTAATGTCGCAAGAAGATCAAAGGAGTAGATAGAGGATGTGGTACTTCATAGGAAATAACAATTTGATTTCTTATGCTTTGATCTTTTGATCACTTTATGTTTACATGTTTATGTAGCTTCAAATTTTTATGTAATGACTGGTCTGTGATGGACAAATTATATTGATAGATATTCAATCTGTTCAATCGAATCCATGAGTCTATTCTAACAATGCTGGTTATTAGTTTTGAGGAACTTCTGTTTCAGTTTAGACTTATCAGTCACTAACAGAAGATATAATAATGGGATCACTAAACTGTAAAGAATCTTGTTGAGGTTGAAAGCCTCATCCTAACTGATAAGCTGTGTGGACTCCAGTTCTTCTTTGGCTGAATTGAAGCTCAGAAGGCATAGCGGTAGATTGCATCAGCTGCACCATCTTCGTCATTGCTGGCACCGATTACATTGGCCACAGCTTTTGTTTTCTCTGATCCATTACTAAGACAAACGCCCAAACCAGCTAATTCAAGCATCTCAACATCATTTTCACCATCACCAATAGCCATGATCTAGAGAATATAAGTTATAAGTAGTCATAATCCAAATGGCGATTAAGTGGAGTTGCACGATTCTGAGATGAATAACTTGGAAATAGAAAAAGGCCCCTACCTCCTTTGGAGTGATTCCCAAATGATCTAACAACATCTTTACTCCCCTACCTTTTGAGGTTTCTGGGGGAACAAGTTCAAGCATGTCCGGCACAGTTTGAACGACTGTGGCACGATCTCCAGTTGCTTCGGACCAATATGGCCTCAAAGCAGTAGATACTCCTTCAGCAGTGTCCATGAAGACCAGTTTCTGTGTATTGATAGTTTGTGCATATCAGTAGAACTGAATGCAGCAAGTTATTACTGATCAAATTCTATAGAGATCTAGTATCAATTGGAGAGGATAAAACAATGCCCTTGTGACAAAAATCAGAAAACCGATTTATTGCACAAGTGTTACTTGAAATGTTAACTTCAAAAAGAAGAGAAAATTGAGAGCACAGACGTGTGAAGTTACAACCTTAAGTAAAGCTGAAAGTGAACTAATATACATATGCAATAGATGCATAATTTGAAAAGCTGGTATGATTACACCCAATGTTTATAACCTAGAGATGGTTTTCGAACGCATTGAAAGCTAAATCATTTGAAAAAGGTCCAATGCAATGTACATAACTTTTCGACTCTCTTCTAAGAGCTTACCGCCACTTTTTTCAGGGGTTTGAAGGGAGATTAAGTTAATAATGCTTCCTTCTTGAGAACCATACCTGTATGTCAGCAGCTGCCAAGAGATGCTCAACTGAAGGCATGATATCCGCCTGTAGATACCATACATATAAATCATATATGAAAGGAGGACAAAAAGAAATAACAAAATGGTCATGAGGGTGAAGAAGCATAAATCTTTTGGCACCTTTGGCTCATGATAAACAGTATGCATGGAATCAACATGTGGGTGATCAAATAGACTCAAGCAACGATCCTTACTGAAAGCAATGAGAGGAACCTTATTCTCCAGTGAATAAACACATGCCTGCGGAAAAGAAGCATATGGCTTTTGCTTTATTCCAAACAAAAGAAACAATGAAATCAATGCACACCAAGCGGAGGTATACCTCTCTGCAGACATCTTGATCTAAATTCCTTCTACAAATTTCCCGACCTTGAAAACCATAAACAAGTAATCCCTGGTGTCAAGTAGGGGTGGACAGCAAGGACATTATGTATTAATGTTCTGAGACTGCCACAAATATAGCTTTAAGAAGGGCATAAATGCGAAACACGAATACATTTCGGCAGCATGCTTAAGATGAAAAGTTCAAAGGAGAAAGGATAGACCTGCAAGAAAACCCCAGGAGAGAATTCTGAAACAATGCCATCTTTTCCAGCTAAATCTACCATCTTAAAAACGCGCATCACAGCTGGACGAGCCTGTTCAAAAGCACTGTTATCACTATCAGTCAACAAAGATTAAAATAAGAAAGTGGAACAAAACAACCACAAAAATAATGTTGTTACTGAACAAATCAAGTTAAAAGAGTAAAATTTAAGTAGCATAGATTAATAGAACATCTTTCAAGTACTATGTCATGAAAATGATCAAAAGAAGATCTTACTTTTCCGGTGGCAATTATTATTTTCACACCCCTTGATGAGGCTTCTTTTAGAGCCCTTGCAGTGGTTGAACTCATTAGACTTTTTCTGTCAAGAAGTGTGCCTTGTATAGCAACAAAATATATTTCAAAACATAGAACACAACGAGCATATGAGAGCACAATAAGGCCAAACTTACCATCCATATCACAGAAAATATATCTGAACTTTGGTTTATAAAATTGCAGGCGATCTTCTCTCTTCCTGTCTTTTAACAATTGAGTTGTGAGATTGTCTCATTACAAACTTGACTAACCAAATCTTGGCTACAGAATGAATTGGAATATATATAATTTTATCTAGTTAACACGGAAAATTAAGGACCAAAGAAGAAGGATGTGAAACTGAAACTTATAACAAGATAGGATTACCATCTGGTTTCTCATTGGAACTCCCATGGGTTTCAGCATTAGATGCATTCAAAATTAAACCCCTTCCCTTCCACCCAAGATTGTCTAAAAGACGTTTCTCCTTCTCCATTTCCCCCTTACTAATCTCATGATCAAACTTCAATAAATGTAACAATCCCTGCACCTGCATGGTTCAAAGATCAAACTATGAATTAAATCACACTAAAATTACTACAAGTACAAAACAAACACCAAATAGTCCTACCATGAGAAGTCGTATCTCATCAAGAAGCGTGTGGCCTCCTTGCTCAGCTTGCCTTGCCGCCGTCTCAACAGAGATCACAATATCACCCAACACAACCTGCAATCAACACCAATAATCCAATAACAGTCGCAAACTTACTATCAAAATCGAAAATATAGGTTCTTACATTTGGAACCTTAAGATCAGGCACATGCCGGGACTTGGAAACCACACCAGCAGCCCGGTCCTGGTCTCTCCATTCCTTGTTACGCTTTCTGATAAACTCATCATTGCAGAGAAGCACCGAAACCTCCACGCTCTCAAAACCGCCACCGGAATCTTTCAATCCACCGAGCGCTAGATTCAATGCGCTCCCAACATCTAAACTAAGCAATTCCGCAACACTCTGCAGATTCCGTTATGCAATTTGCTTCAGCCATTAACTACCTTCTACATTCACACTAACATTATTGAACTTGCACACGTAAATTAAATTAAATTACCGATGTTTTGTGATCGTCAGGCAAACCTTCTTCAATGCTGACACTCACATTCAGCTTCACCTCTTTCTCCTTCAGCTCAGCAGAGACTCGTCCCCTCACCAATGCTCTAGCAGCGTCTCTCCGTCCGCGCAGCGAGTGAAACTTCCGGCCAAACAGCGCAGATTTCGAGGCCTCGAGGCGAGTCGTTCTGCGCGGGACGATCAGTTTCGGAACTGCCGCGGTGGATATCAAGGTGGCGCGTGGGACACAACGCGCCATTTGAGTGGCGGAGGAGACGAGAGAGAGCGGTGTAAAATCGGTTGGTTCGCGCTTCGGGAGTGACGAAGTGATAGTAATCGGCAAATTTTGCCCCCGCTTGCTTAAGTTTAAATAAACGGACTGAGGTAAGTTTAGGAGTTTGTCTGAGGATTTTTCTCTCATTTATGTATCTATAGATCAATAGGGTATTTTCATTCTTTGTCCGGTATTTTCGTACCACACAAATTTGGATTAGGAATAAAGAATCCAGATCAAAGAAAAGCTACAGGCTAGCTGTTGGAGTATCCATTCTTATTTGATGCGTTGTAGCCAGTAACATTGATAAATTAGGTGAAGAATACGGAAAGAGAGGGATTTGAACCCTCGATAAACATAAGTTTACGTAGCAGTTCCAATGCTACGCCTTTAACCACTCGGTCATCTATCATATATAATGATTATGGCTTAAAAACCGAGTGAATAGTGAGTCATTGATATTCATTTTGTATAGGTACGTACGTTCAATTTTCACTATAAAAATGTAACTCTAAAAGTATAAAACTTTTCATCAAAGATAAAACTCCCTCTGAGGCTAGGGATAAAGATAATTTTTTTATGAAAAAAAATTGTAAAATTAAAATAAATATATATATCTATTCATGTTTACGGTGTTTCTGCCCTTTTGAATATTTATACCAGATTAAAAATCACTCAATTGGAAAAAAATCCACCAATCCATCTATTTTTTTAGACTATGTTTAATAACTACCATTCTACCACGATTCTATTTAGTTTAAACTATTATTCAATTTTCATAAAAATTCTAAAATCCTTTTCTAGTTTTAGATTTTTCAACAAGAATTCCTTACTTCAACCTCTTATCTTAACCCATAGATTTATTCTAAATTTATGAACCACCCCCATATCTTTATATTTGATTGTATAGCTTAGCGTATACCTACTATCCACATAACACAAAGAAGACGTCATTTTCAGCATAGAATAGTTATTAATTCTTTTTACTCTTTTGAATAAAAACTTCTCGCATTATCCTAATCTCTAAGATAAATTCTTTGATTCTTCAACTTCAATGAAATCGTAGCAGTTCCCTTCATTTTTCTATTACTACATTTGTATGAAATCTAATCGGATTCATTTTTTTATTGATTCCTGTCAAAAATAAACAATTTGAGTAATTTGAGTAAAACCAAAAGGGTGTTTTTTTATAATGAATCTGTTTTTACGTTATTTCGTACTGTACAATTCCTCTGTTTGTGAGATCATTTTCTCACGAAGGGAAATTAAAAATTAAATTTATAGAACATAATGGATTAATATACCTATGTCTAGATCTGGGATAAATGGAAATTTTATTGATAAAACCTTTTCAATTGTAGCCAATATCTTATTACGAATAATTCCGACAACTTCAGGAGAAAAAGAGGCATTTACCTATTACAGAGATGGTGCAATTTGATTATTTTATTTTTATTTTTTTTACCGCTCGCAGTCTTAAGAAAAAATAGAAAGACAACAGAGGAAGAAAATTATTGAAAAAATCTACGCTTGTTAAAGGTGAAGTTTGTTAAAATAAATAAAGCAACCTCTTCGGTCGTGTATCCCCGATTAATGCAGCCTCACATGCTTCAATTGTTGATTCTAGAGCATTGAGCGAAAGGTTAAAACCTATACGTTAAGTTAACCCTACTTCACTAGTACCAATAGGAGGCATAGGGGAAGAAGCACTACTTCTAGGAATCAACGCACGAAAACTTTGTTAGAAATGATTCCCTTTACTTATCAGGATCAGGACTAACAAGAATGGTTGGGACAACAAACATCCATCTCGTTCGTATTTTGGATACCCGTATAACCATCGAAGACTGTTGAAGTGACTAATTTCTGCAAATTTTAGGGCGTTGAAGACAAAGAAATTGTTGGGGTCGCCTTTTTTTAATCTAATATAATGCCAACATGCGTGATGTTAAGGAAAGATCTTTTACAAGAAGGTTGGCTAGAGATTTATTGTAAAAACACCAGCCCCGCTCAGTTTATAATGAGAATCTTTCAATCTTTTTTAATTCCATGTCTTTTTTTCATTATGCACATAAAGGAGGAGCCGTATGAGGTGAAAATCTCATGTACGGTTCTGGAACGAAGATTCTTTGAATCGAATGATGACTGTAATGGATGTCGGCTCAATCCGAAGGAAATTATGCGGAAGCTTTATAGAATTATTATGAAGCTATGCGACTGGAAATTGATCCTTATGATCGAAGTTATACTCTATAACATAGGCCTTATCCATACAAGGAACAGAGAACATACAAAAGCTTTAGAATATTATTTTCAGGCACTAGAACGAAATCCGTTCTTACCACAAGCTTTTAATAATATGGTCGTTATCTGTCATTACGTGTGATTATCTCCACTATAGAAATAAAAAAAAGGTAAGAAAGAATAAATCTGTTAATAAATACTAAAAAATGGTAAGCTTTCTACATATGTATCGTTCAAAACAACAATTTTTATTAGCTATAGTAAAGAAATAAACTTCATAAAAGTCGAAATATTAATATGAAGAAATAAGTATGCCTAAATACTTTATTATTCTATGGATAAAGGATCTAATTGATAGAGGAAGCGCCGTAACGATCAATTCGCGAGGTTTTGGTCTGATACAATAAGAACTGCTTACTTATGTCATGATATGGGATAAAAGTTAGGAATCAACTTATGTAATAAAGTTGATCCTCCAAGGTATCGAGCAACGGTGTAGCATCAGATCCCAAAGATAGTAAGTTTTTTTCTTCTTATGAGGGAAGGTCTTTTTCAAAGATTCTATATGAATTTATATATGAAACCGAGATAGTTACCTTTTAGAAAAGTCTAATGATAGTTAAAATGCTTATGCTTTATTCTTCTAAAGGTGGGAAAAAAGATAAAACTGATTATTAACAAAAATTTTAGTTTGAAACTCATGTAATTAACCTCTTTTCTTTTGGTTAACTCGAGAAAAAAGGAATCGTGATATATCTATGAGAGATCTCATTTAATTATATACGATAGATTACATCAAAAGAATTTGACTGTTGAGCCGTATGAGATTGGAAACTCTCAAGTACGGTTCTAAGGGAAGGAATCCCCTTATTCCAACCGGGGAGAACATGCCGTTCAGCAAGGAGATTCGGAAATTGCGGAGGCTTGGTTCGATCAAGCTGCCGAGTATTGGAAACAAGCTATAGCGCTTACTCCTGGTAATTATATTGAAGCACGGAATTGGTTGAAGATTACAAGGCGTTTTGAATAAGAACACTATTATATTTATTTAGTTTACATTTCAATTTTTTTATATTTGTTAGAATTAATTATTTGTTGTCCCTATCGGTCAAATAACTAAAACGAATCGTTTTTCTATCAAGAACCAATCAAAGAATTTCATTATATCCCTTCTAAGATCGTTCTATTTCGTAGGAATAAGCGATATACAGATCAATATATAAAACTAGAGAATCTTTTTCGTTTTCTCTTTTAAAATTTTTAAACTAATAAAAAACCTTCATATAACTAAACTAAATATAATATAAATACGGAGATGTCTCTTAGTTTAGTAATCACTTCTCGCCAAATTTTTAATAAAGTGCGGAATAGAGTCATATTAATATGTTATATGTATGGAAGACATAACATAAAGTATAAAATAGTTCCGTTTAGTAGCGTATAATTGAGATATGAATACAATAGATTGCACAAAAAATTGTTTTTTAGTCTATTCAAAGCCAAGAAAAGGGGTTTATAAAATGAAAAAGGTTCGTTAAGCGCCTCGTGGCTATGTCATAATAGATCCGAACACTTGCCCCGGATCGACTTCCAGATCATAATTGCTCTAGTGAATAACTAAAGAATATAGATAGATGGGAGATGTGAAGAGAAAAAAACTAAGTCTAAACATCTCTCATAGGTTCACTAATTACTTAACTATTTATTACTATATTGTTGGCGGGTTTCTTTTTATGTGTTGTCCGGAAGGAGGAGGATTCAATGATTATTCGTTCGCCGGAACCAGAAGTTAAAATTTTGGTCGATAGGGATCTCATAAAAACTTCTTTCGAGGAATGGGCGAGACCCGGTCATTTCTCAAGAACAATAGCTAAGGGGCTTGATACTACCACTTGGATCTGGAACCTACACGCTGATGCTCACAATTTCGATAGCCATACTGGTGATTAGGAGGAGATCTCTCGAAAAGTATTTAGTGCCCATTTCGGTCAACTCTCCATCATCTTTCTTTGGCAGAGTGGGATGTATTTCCACGGTGCTCGTTTTTCCAATTATGAAGCATGGCTAAGTGATCCTACTCACATTGGACCTAGTGCCTAGGTGGTTTGGCTAATAATGGGTCAAGAAATATTGAATGGTGATGTAGGCGGGGGTTTCCGAAGAATACAAATAACCTCTGGATTTTTTTTCAGCTTTGGCGAGCAACTGGAATAACTAGTGAATTACAACTATATTGTACTGCAATTGGTGCATTGGTCTTTGCTGCCTTAATGCTTTTTGCGGGCTGGATCTATTATCACAAAGCTGCTCTGAAATTGGCTTGGTTCCAAGATGTAGAATCCATGTTGAATCACCATTTAGCAGGGCTATTAGGCCTTGGGTCTCTTTCTTGGGCGGGGCATCAAGTCCACGTATTGTTATCAATTAACCAATTTCTAAACGCTGGAGTAGATCCTAAAGAGATTCCACTTTCTCATGAATTTATCTTAAATCGGGATCTTTTGGCTCAACTTTATCCCAGTTTTGCTGAGGGAGTGACCCCATTTTTCACCTTGAATTGGTCAAAATATGCGGATTTTCTGACTTTTTGTGGAGGATTAGATCCAGTAACTGGAGGTCTATGGCTGACCGATATTGCACACCATCATTTAGCTATTGCAATTCTTTTTCCTGGTAGCGAGTCACATGTATAGGACCAATTGGGAGATTGGTCATGGTATAAAAGATATTTTAGAGGCTCATAAAGGCCCATTTACCAGCCAGGGCCATAAAGGCCTATATGAGATCTTAACAACGGCATGACATGCTTAATTATCTCTTAACCTAGCTATGTTAGGATCTTTAACCATTATTGTAACTCACCATATGTATGCGATGCCCCCTTATCCATATCCAGCTATTGACTATGGTACACAACTTTCATTGTTCACACATCATATGTGGATTGGTGGATTTCTCATAGTTGGTGCTGCTGCGCATGTAGCCATTTTTATGGTAAGAGACTATGATCCAACTACTCGATATAACGATCTATTAGATCGTGTCCTTAGGCATCGCGATGCAATCATATCACATCTCAACTGGGTATGTATATTTTTAGGCTTTCATGGTTTTGGTTTGTATATTCATAATGATACCATGAGCGCGTTAGGGCGTCCCCAAGATATGTTTTCAGATACCGCTATACAATTACAGCCCGTCTTTGCTTAATGGATACAAAACTCCCACGCTTTAGCGCCCGACGCAACGGCCCCTAGTGCAACAAGCACCAGTTTGACTTGGGGTGGTGGTGATTTAGTGGCAGTGGGCGGCAAAGTTGCTTTGTTACCTATTCCATTAGAAACCGCAAATTTTTTGGTACATCACATTCATGCATTTACAATTCATGTGACAATATTAATACTACTGAAAGGCGTTCTATTTGCTCGTAGTTCTCGTTTGATACTAGATAAAGCAAATCTTGGTTTTCGTTTTCCTTGTGATGGGCCGGGAAGCGGGACATGCCAAGTATCCGCTTGGGATCATGTCTTCTTAGGGCTATTCTGGATGTATAATGCAATTTCTGTAGTACTATTCCATTTCAGCTGGAAAATGCAATCAGATGTTTGGGGTAGTATAAGTGATCAAGGAGTGGTAACTCATATCACGGGCGAAAACTTTGCGTAGAGTAGAGTTCCATTACTATTAATGGGTGGCTCCGCGATTTCTTATGGGCACATGCATCCCAAGTAATTCAGTCATACGGTTCTTCATTATCTGCATATGGCCTTTTTTTCCTAGACACTCATTTTGTATAGGCTTTTAGTTTAATGTTTTTATTCAGATGTTATTGACAAGAACTTATTGAATCCATTGTTTGGGCTCGTAATAAATTAAAAGTTGCTACTCACGCTAGAGCCTTTGGTATTGTTTAAGGACGTTACCGTTAAATTCAAAGTCAAATTTAGTCCAAAACAGGGTGCGAGGGAGAATTTCGTAATTTTGAAAGAATATGGAAAGACAAGGGCTTTGCTGGAAGTAACGTGAAGAGCGCCTCTTTTTTTAATTAATCAAAGTCTGCATCTTGAATTCTTTATAATAAAAAAAATCAAATCTGTCTCAACTTGTCAAATCCTCATCTCATTTTCTCGATCTTGTCACCCACACTCCTTTAATTTCCCCCGGTTCCGTCAGAAACCCAATCCCCGATTTCCGATCTGGAATTCGTTAGGTCTCCGATCGTCAACCAATTAGGGTTTTCACTGCCCTAAAAACCCATTTATTCAATTTCGCAGAGGATATTTTTGATATTTTGTTTGCCCCAATTTCGGAAATTTTGGGAGGCTAGGAAAAAAGGTTAGGGTTTTCTGGTGCTGAGATGGCGGCCTCCGAGAGTCGAAAAAATGCTTCATCTTCTTCTGAGGCTTCACAGCCGCCGCCGAGGAATCACGGAATCACGAAACCGATTTTTCTCTCCGGGCCGTCCAAGTCTGATCTTCAACGAAATGTCGATCTCAAAAAGGTAATTCTACTGTGTTGGTTATGGTTTTGGTGACCTTGATTTGCTGTTGATGATTTTGTTTGTTTTTGATTTAGTTCTTGGTTGATTCGGGGCTTTATGAGAGCAAGGAGGAGACTGCGAGAAGAGAAGAGGTTCTAGGCCGCATTGGTCAGGTAATTGATCTCTCTATTCCCTGTTAAAATTGAGCCGAATGGCAGTGTTGTTGAATTATGGTTAGATTCATTCATTTTTGTTGCTTTCAATGCGGTTTTTCATGTGGTGGAAGTAGTGTTGATTGTTAGCTATATTCTGGTGTAGATTGTGAAAGACTGGGTGAAGCAATTGACACGCCAGAGAGGCTATACCGATCAGATGGTGGAGGAAGCAAATGCTGTCATTTTGACTTTTGGATCGTATCGACTTGGGGTAAGTTTAGGTTTTTGACTGTTTTTGGTTCTGTACATGTCGGCTTGGGAGAACACTTGTAGCCACATAATGAGAAACTATCAAAGCCTCTTGTGCTGCGTAACAGTGTTCTTTACGCTGCTTTATGTTTTTCCATGGACTGTGGCATGATAAGGCAAAATATTTTCATGACAGGTTCATGGGCCTGGAGCTGATATAGATACTCTGTGTGTTGGGCCGACATATGTGAATCGAGAGGTAATTTTATCTGCTCTGAGTATGTGAATGTTCTTTATTCGTCTTTGATGACTATGGCCAGATTTAGTCCAAGCGATTGTACCTCCTCACACTTGACTTTATCTCTGCAGGATGATTTTTTTATTATTTTGCATGACATCCTGTGTGAAATGGAAGAGGTAACTGAACTTCAACGAGTCCCTAATGCTCATGTTCCAGTCATGAAATTCAAGTTTCAGGGCATATCAATAGATCTTTTGTATGCAAGCATATCCCGTTTGGTTGTCCCAGAGGTGAGTTCAAAATATAGTTTCTTAATTTTTTTTTAAATTTTTCATTTACCAGTTGGTTGTGCTCGTAACCATATTTTACATATTTTCAGCCTACCTAAACATATTCTTAATGTTGTATTCAAAAACAAAAAAAATATTCTTAATGTATCATTGATTTTTTATCATCAGCTCTTTATGTTACTAACATCTGGAAGACCATAAAGCTGCTATATTGTTTCTGCTGTTATTTATAATATTGTTGTGGTGTTGGAACATGTTTGTTAACAGGATCTAGACATCTCAGATGAATCTGTGCTATATGATGTTGATGAGCAAACAGTTCGTAGTTTGAATGGTTGCAGGGTTGCAGATCAAATTCTTAAGCTTGTTCCAAATGTCGAGGTTAATTTTATCTTATCCATTACCCTGGTTTGCTTCTGTGTTCAAATGATTTGTCTTGACACTCTATTTGATTGTAGCACTTCCGCACGACACTCAGGTGTTTAAAATTTTGGGGCAAAAGGCGTGGTGTTTATTCTAATGTAAGTTTGGCAGAGGTATAAGGTTCTCAGTTTTATTAAGTAATTAGTCAAAGTTTTTGAATTGTCATGTATGTGGTGTAGGTGACTGGATTCCTTGGTGGTGTAAATTGGGCTATCTTAGTTGCTCGGATATGTCAGCTTTATCCCAATGCAAATCCTAGTATGTTGGTTTCTCGATTTTTCAGAGTGTATACTCAGTGGCGTTGGCCAAATCCTGTACTTCTTTGTTCAATAGAAGAGAATGAATTAGGGTTACCTATATGGGATCCTCGTAAAAAACCTCAGGACCGCTTTCATCATATGCCGATAATAACTCCTGCCTACCCTTGTATGAACTCTAGTTACAATGTCTCAGTAAGTACTCTACGTGTTATAACAGAGCAGTTCCACCATGGTAATAGGATATGTGAGGTAAGAACATAAACTGAATTTTAAAATGGCTTGGGTTTGAGCATTGATGTGAATTGGTTATTGGTTTTCTTACAGGAGATTGAGCTGAAGAAAAGCCAGTGGAGCGCTCTGTTTGAGCCTTATCTTTTCTTCGAGGCATACAAAAACTATCTACAGGTGGACATAGTAGCAGCCGATGATGATGATTTGTTAGCATGGAAGGGGTGGGTGGAATCTCGTCTTAGACAGCTCACCTTGAAGGTGATTTTTCTGGGGAAACAATTTATAGAGTAAAGGCTACTGAGTTTGGTTATTATAAGTTTCCACAAAGCAAGGTCAATTATGACAATCAGTTCATAGATGAATTTATTTATGTTCGTGCAGATTGAGCGAGACACAAATGGAATGCTTCAGTGCCATCCATATCCAAAAGAGTTTATAGACGCATCCAAGCCGTGTGCACATTGTGCTTTCTTCATGGGTTTGCAGAGGAAAGAAGGAGTAAGAGGTCTAGCAGGTCAGCAATTTGATATACGTGGAACAGTTGATGAGTTCAGAAATGATGTAAACATGTATGAATTTTGGAAACATGGGATGGATATGTATGTTTGTCATGTCCGCCGGAAGCAGCTTCCTTCCTTTGTCTTCCCCGGTGGTTATAAACGGCCTCGATTATCGAGACATGTTAGCCAGGAAGATGAAGGAACTTATGAAGAACGTTCTGGGTCGACTGAAAGACATATCAGGAAGAAAACTAATCCTAAAATAGAGGATATGAGGCCAACTGAACTAGGAAAGCAGACATCTATTAGCCCACTACAGGTGGAGTCTGTATCCCCAGAAAGTATTGCAGGTAGATCTGGTGGAACACCTGATACTAGCTTGAGTAATGGTAGCAGGTCAGAATTTCCACCAACTGGAGGTGGAGACTGCAATTCTGGTGGACAATTGGAGAGTGTAGAGGGTGCCATGCTACCTGTGGGGTCAGGTGAACTAGGAAAGCAGACCTCTATTAGCCCACTACGGGTGGAGTCTGTATCCCCAGAAAGTATTGCAGGTAGATCTGGTAGAACACCTAATACTAGCTTGACTAATGATAGTAGTTTAGAGTGTCCACTAACTGGAGGTGCAGACAGCAATTCTGGTGGACAATTGGAGAGTGTAAAGGGTACCATGCTACCTGTGGGGTCAGGTGAAAATGTTGTGCGGAAGTTCATTGCTGAAAATGAATCAACAGCTTTATGTGCTTCTGAATTCCCTAGTGTGTTGAATGGGGTAAAGCCTTCACAACAGGGTAAGGATTTGGTACACCCATCTGCAGTATCTTTCTCGGAATCCAAGGAAACATGCAAGATTGAAGTAAGTGGGGACAGAGTTGGAAATGTGGTTTTGGTGGACATGAAGAATATGGGGACCAACCCTGCTGTTAGTATGCTGAATTGGACCGAGGGTGCTATTGATGTTGGCCAAGAAATAGTTAAACCTTGCAGTCAGACTATGGGCGTGGACAATGCTGAAGGTGTATTAGGAACAACTTCCAGCAACCGGAACCTCAATTGCGAGGTGAGTTTCTCCATATGAGGATTGTGGATTAGGCATGTACTGGTGGAAGTGAGAAAACTAAGAGTTTGGAGATAGTGAGACATGGGGATCTTTGCAGGATGATGTTATTTCTTCAGGAGCGGAGTTCCTTCAGAAAAGTGGCACCTGAAATCTGCAATGCGTACTTTAAAATGCCTGATTAGAAGAGCTGGAGGTTTTAAACTCTCTTATGCTTTGTTCTTTCTTGTTTGGTTCTCTGCTTCTCTTTTAGACTCTTGTAGTCTCGTACATAATCGTTTTTTCCCTGTCCTTCACTCTTTTTGTGTTACCTGCTTGACCAAACTCTTTTTCTTCACTTGCCGATATTGATTTTTATTTTATTTTTATATTAGATTCAGATATTTGATAATGATATTTGTTTCTTTTTTCTTTTTTCTTCCCCCCACTGAACAGACAATGTGTTTACTGGTGCATATTGTGGTGGCAGGTCTTGCACCACTTTAAGCGCTTTGTTTCCAGTAACTATGCTTAGACCTTACTATCTCTCGTATCTCATTCCTTTTCCATCCTGTTTCCATCTCTTCTACCCTGAGTTATTCTAATCCTTGATTTTCTGTTTTATAGCCAACTGAAATTGCAAAGGCTGCCAAATTGGAAGCTGGTGCTAGGTCAGAATCTATGCAATAGCCTACAACATGGCCTTCTTTGAAAGTCATTGTTCTATTAAGCAAATCGTTATATCTTTATTCTGGTCTTTTTTGTTGTGTGGCCATTCTGTAACAGGTTAAATCTGTGAGATCAATGGAATGACATAGCCCGGGGCGAGTTGTTGAAGAGGGACTGCTATCAGAAAAAGAGCCAGCACAATGGTAAGTGCCGCATAACTGCTGGATTTCATTATGGCTTAGGTGGGCACATGTCAAATGTCAAGCCTAGTGCCTGGGAAGGTTCAGCAATGCAAATCACACATTGTGGTGATCTAGTGCCTTGGAATCTTGAAGCTGGTTGCTAGACATTGAGCACCATGAATTTCAGCGAGCATTTTGGTGCTATGGATACTTAAGGACCTTGGTATTTGATGCACAACTTGGTCAGTGTGGGAAGGTCTCTGCTCCGTCATTGTTAAAGCTCTTTATGGGAAATAGGTTCCCACAAGTAGGACCCTGTTACCTCGTAACTCGATTGTGTGGGAAGGTAGTTTGGGGTGTGAGCGGTTACTTCCTCATTTTCCCTATGTATAACATTCTCCTAACTTTTGTTTACTTTGTAGTTTGTACACCCAAACTTTTGTTATACAATACTTTTTACAAGTTATCTTTTGCCATCTCCATTACGATTTGGAAGGAAATATAACATTTCATTTACCCTTTTACAGGAAGGTAATCGTACATTTGTAATTTGAGGATTATAAGAAGGAAACCATCCGTCTATTACAGTGATTGAAATGCTACAGGGAGAGTAAAAACAAAAGCACACAGACTATTATCAATGATGGAGCTTAGCAGACTAATGAACTAGGTATCTGCTAGTTTGGGATTGACTTTAAATGTCAAGCCTGAACCACCGAGCTTTTCTGAGTTTGGACACTCTCCTCCATAGGGGTCAATTAGTTAACCCAATGTCCCACCTCAGCTTTTCTGAACAGATTCTTGTTCTCAATATTCATGACAAGCGTTCCGGTTTTGTTGACCGCCAACTTCTTCATGGTCTCAAAACAGCAAAGCTTTGATATGTCTTCAATCACACCGTTTCTCTCCTCGGAGAAAGGGTAATCTAAAAACTCGGCCAATGTTTTTAAGTGAGACATCTTTTTTCATGTCCTCGTACTTGAAGAATACCACATTGTTAGGTCT
This sequence comes from Comarum palustre, assembly GCA_951800085.1. Lineage (NCBI taxonomy): Eukaryota > Viridiplantae > Streptophyta > Magnoliopsida > Rosales > Rosaceae > Comarum > Comarum palustre. The sequence continues at coordinate 25,009,258 of OX637579.1, forward strand.
CCTCTAGCTCTCTTTCCAGTAACCCAACATGTGATCCCAAAATCGACCATACCCATGCATCCATGCAGACGAAAAAATTTCATCCACCCGAAATTATTTTTTCGGTCATCTTAGTTCTTAGCAGACGGATCTTGGTTGACGGATATTCCGTAACCTAAGATCTTAGTAGACGAAAAGTGACACTTAACCCTTTTGAAATGAATAGTTTATCGGTCTGGCGTGGATGTTCTTATTTGGACATTTAACAGACCAAATAATTTCAGTAGTGAAGAGCATATATCCATGAGCAGGCCATAGATAATAAGCACACCCAGTGCAAAGCTTTCCAAAATTATAGTGGTCCAGCATGTATTGGCTTAGGAAATATATTAGTGAAATAGAAACTAAAACGCAATATTGTAAAAATTAGAGATTCAACAGATAACGTAGTCTTAAAATCGCCAAGCTCAACTGAGCCGAATGCATGATAATTTTCTCTCTCAACAGCACTGTTATATAAGTCTTAAGCTTGGCTAACCTAGTCTTGCAATTTATTATCGGCAATGACAATGAGATTTACACATATTTTCTGTGAATGCAATCAGCCAACGGATAGATTAGCTAAGTTTGGAGTAGATCATGAGGGTTTCCATTCGTGGGACAGCTGCCCTCCTTTTGTGGTTGCTGTCTATAGTAAGAACCTTTCTGGTCTTCCAGAATTTAGGTTTACAGATTAGTTTTCTTGCAATTTAAGATAAACCCTCAAGAAAGTAATTTTAATTTGTTATCCTGTGTGTGAAAATCTACAATGGTTTTGACACAAGTTACAGACTTGAGCATGCCAACCTAGCATATACTAAAAACCAAAAGCAGAGGATCCTCTTTCTACTGCTTCATGAGATTTCTTCACAGCTATCCAGAGCACATTACGCACTGTAAACTATGCTATCGTCTTTCTTTTTACCGCGTTTGTAACTCGAAAGGTAAGTCGCCGTGTTAAGGAGAGGCGAAATGTCAAACTCACTCCCCACCTTTTTGATATCATAACCATCTGACGAGCCATAGCCGCGAAGAATGTGCAGAACCTCCTTCATGGAAGGCCGAGATGAAGGTAGAGTGCTAGTGCAGATGAGTCCCAGTTTAAACACAGTAGCCATCTCTTCAGAGTAACATGCTTTCTTTGTATCCTCATCCAGGGCCTCATCAATGTTCTTTCCTTCACCATATTGCTGCCATGCCCATTCTGCTAGGTTGGTGTATTCGCCTCCACTGTTAGGTTCCCTGCCTGTTGTGAGTTCTAGAAGTACTACTCCAAAGCTGTAAACATCTATCTTTTCGTTGATTTTCGTCGTATATGCATACTCTGCAATGTAAAAAATCACAATGTTAAGGTCATGTCATGATCAAAACTGAATGAAGCACCAAAATATTGTGTTCAAAATATGAAGCAGTTTAGGTTGATGCATCAAGAACACAGACTAAACAAAGAATTTACCTGGGGCAATATAACCAAAAGAGCCTGCAATAACAGACATAGTGTGGGGTTCTCCTTCACGCTTGGCCAAGATCTTGGCCAGCCCGAAATCTGCAATGCGAGCTTTGAAATTTGAGTCCAGCAAGATATTGCTGGACTTGACATCTCTATGAATTACTGGGGGAGAGCACTCATGGTGCATGTAGTACAAGCCTTGTGCAGCTCCTATTGCAATCTCCAATCTCTTTGGCCAGTCCAAAACAACATGATGAGCCAAAGTCATCCCTGCCATTTGTTTTGTCTTCTTTCCATGAAGCCACTTATCTAAGCTATGATTCTCCATGTATTCGTACACCAGAAGCTTAGAATTCTCGCTAGAAATGCAGCACAGCAACTTAACAATGTTCGAATGACGAATGCTGCCTAGTATCTCAACCTCAGCATCGAATTCTTTCTCGAGCCTCTGATCCAGTTGCCTGCTGGTCCAAATCCTTTTCACGGCCACAAATTCATGTGGACAGTTAGTACTTACTCGATAAACCTTCCCTGAGCCTCCACTCCCAATGAGATTAGCATCTGTCAAGTTTGTCAAGACATTGAACTCGGTAAAATCCAACCTCTGGAATGAGGTGAGCTTCCATGTTTCCAAGTCCTGGCCGCGCTTCTTCCTCCGGTAGTCTCTTACAACGAAAAATGTCAATAGTACAGTAACTATAAACACAACAATGGAAAGGACTAAGATCATGGCAAGGATTTTGGTGGATAACTTGTGGGAACTATGAAGTCTGGTGTAGCAATTGGGAAGGTTTAGAATAGGACTATTAGCACATAGATTTGAATTGTTCAAGAAACTCTTCTCATAAGCAAGGTTATCAAACACGTCTGGGATCTTCCCCGAAAGCTCATTCGATGACAAGTTGAGGGAGTTGAGCCTCAATTGGCCTAATTCCGATGGGATTTGACCTGAAAATTTGTTTGCTGATAAATCCAAGTAGAGAAGGTCAGGCAAAGAACCAATTGCTGTTGGAATAAAGCCTGTAAGCTCATTTCTTGAGAGATCCAGAGCAGTCAACGATCTCCACGCAATGATTTCTGATGGTAATTCACCCGAAAATCTATTCCCATCGAGTGACAGAGTGTTCAGCTGAGCAAGACTTGTCAGTTCTACTGGGATATTCCCTGTGAACAGATTCCCACTCGCCTTGAAAACAACCAAAGTCTGCCAAGACGAAACTTGAACCGGGATTTCACCAAAAAATCTATTGTTGCTGATTTCCAGCCTAGACAGATTCCAAGCTAGCCTTGTTCTTGGAAGCTCCCCCGAAAACGAATTGTTGCTCACCATCACCTTCGTAAGATTCAGCGAAGTCCAAAGCCCCACGGGTATCTCACCGGAAAAACTGTTGTTGTAGACTTGAACAGAAAGCAAAGAAGGACAATTCCCAAGCCCTTTAGGCAACTCTCCAGAAAGTTTGTTAGAAAATGCAATAGCTCCTTGCAACAAGCCGTTGCTGCACAGATGCTCCGGCAGTGCACCACTCAGCTGATTCTCCGAAACCTCAAACCACTCAAGCTTTGAGTAAAGGCCCATCTCCGGCGGCAGAGTCCCATTCAGCTGGTTCTTGAAAACCCGAAAGCCCTTCAGCGTCTTAATCAGACCCAAACTCGCCGGAATTCCACCAGTTAACTTATTCATATACAGATACAACACAGTCAGATTGCTCAGCTTGCCGAAATCCGGTGGGATTGAGCCGGTCAAGTTGTTCATAGCAAGATCAATTTGCTCCAGACTCATCGCTCCAACGGTGACCGGAATCTCTCCTATCAATCTATTGCTAAACAGAAACAAGTTTCTCAAATCCTTCAACATAAACAAGCCATCAGGAATCTTCCCTTCCAATTTGTTAGTCGCAAGATTAAGCTCCCGGAGGCTCACAAGGTTAGAAAAAGTCTCCGGGATTTGACCGATCAAATTCGAATACCTCATCCGAAACTCCTTCAGCTTCCCCAGCTTTCCTAACTCCTCCGGTATTTGTGCAGCGATCATCTCACTGTTAAAAGACATGTCTAAAACCTCGAGATTTGACAAGTTGCCGATCTCTCTCGGAAAAGTTCCGTTGAACAGATTTGAATAAAGATTCAAAACCTTCAGCTCCGTTAGGTTTCCGACCTCGGCCGGAATATCGCCGGAGAAGTTGTTCCCACCGACGTCCAAGTACTGCAGAGATGAAATCCGGTCAATATCGCCGGGAATTTCTCCGACGAGGTAGTTTTGAGACAGGTCGAGGATCTGGAGCTTGGAGCAGTTGTACAGAACCGCCGGAAACTCCCCGGGAATGTAATTCCAGGAGAGGTTGAGGAAGGTGAGGTTCGGAAGGTCGCAAATAGTCTCCGGAATTATCTCCGTGATGTCTTTTTCTTGAAGCAATAGTCCGGTGACGATTCCGGCTGTGCAGTTAATCTCCGTCCAATCGCACGGTGATGATGAAGAGTTCCAGGACTGGATGGACGGTGGATCGCCCCATTCCTGCTTCAGTTTCAGTAGGATCGACCGGTCGGAGTCCGTGGATTGTGAAATTACGTAACAGGGTAAGGAGATGAGGATGGAGAAGAGGAGTGGTAGGATTATTTTGGCCATTTCATGTGTCTGATCAGTTGGGGTGCTCCGGCTTCTGTGTTTTTTTGTTTTACCGGGAAATGTATGGGCCGCGTATTCAAAACATGGGCTGGTCAAGGATGTCCGCGCTATTATATGTGCTTGTGTTTACGAAAATGGCTCTAGACTAGCGAATAATTGCGTTATGCCACTGAAAGTGATTTTGGCCTGAAATGTATTTAGGCAACTCAGAGTTTAATCTCGACACGCATAAACTGGAGGTAATAATCAATACTCGAGGGAAACAAAATGAGAGGAGCTAGGTTTAGTCCAATATCATTTAGTTTACTAGCTATAGTGCTTATTTTGTAAACCTAATATTGAAAATTTAGTTTTACAGACTAACTCTTGTATACTGTCAGTTTTAACCTTAGTTTTTGATTATCATTGCAAACTATACACGCTGATTCATCGTTTACCAACTTGTTAGAAAATTAGACATTCTTAAATTGTAAGTTGTATTATATTTTTACTATAATTATAAACTTAGCTAAACAGATAGACTTAATTTGAAAAATCGTATCCAAGGATAACAACATACCAATCTATGGGATGATTGCTGGTATTTATCATCTAGCTAGAGAATCTAAGAACATAGATTAATACTGGGTAAAGCATAATATAATTAGAAGCCGTTGTAGGTATAGTTGGTGATTTATCAACAAGTTGTCCGTATCTGCTGGGTGGGACCCTTTTCTAGATGCCAGACACAAACAAAGCAATCAAAGGAGAGTGATTAATTTAAGAGTTTTTATGATAGCGTGTTAATGTGGTATCTAAACTTATAAAATTATCAATGTAGTATAAAAAATTTATTTTTACTAATAACGAAAGCTTGATGTCATTTTCTATCACGATGCCGTTTGTTTGATAACGTGTCTCATATGAGACCTATCAAATATATTTCATGTCAGTAGATAACTATATCAGTAATCCTTGAACTCTTGTGAAATGATCAATGTGATACCCAGAATGAAAACCCAAGTTTTCGATGTTCAAATTAGGATTGGAAAGAAATGAGATCTAGGATAGACAAAAAAATATTTTCATCAAGGATTTAGGTTTTAGATGACTTTCAGACTTTTACTAGATCTCATTTCCTTAAAGGTGTTAAGTTTAGAGATTTTTCGTTGAGGATTTAGGGTTTATATGACATTTAAACTTTTCATATATCTCATTCTCTTCCAAAATCTTCAAAATTATATCTTGTGGATCCTTTTTTTTCCTAGTTTGAACATGAAAAATATGAGTTTTCATTCTAGGTATCATATTGAATATTTCAGAAGAGTTCTGGAACTACTGATATTGTTATCTACTGACAAGAAATATTTTTGGTATGTCTCATATGAGACACGTCATCAAACAAACGGCACCTGATGAAAAATTGTCACATGTTTTTCGTTGGTACTGAAAATGAAGGTTAGGTACCACATTAGTAGTTTTATAAGTTTGAGTATCACTTTAACCGCAGCACAAGAGTTAAGGTACCAGAGTTGAAATTTACTCTTAATTTAATCACATGTTATAAGGAGGTGCTTAACACTGAGTGGCATATTTGCAATTAGAACAATGAGCATGGGCTATCTCTTGCCTTTTCTCCAGCCTATTATCCGTGGAGCCTTCGGTTAGCTTCAATCTAGGCTGCGTTTTGGAAGTCAAACAAGATGCCAGAATGATGACAAGGGCCGGTGCATGCGTTCGTGAGCGGAAGTTTCACAGTTGGGGATTTGTTTGTCTTGTCTTGCTATTCAATTTTATTGCCAATTGATTAACGATTTATATATCGCATACGGTATATCAAGTCGATTAAAAACAGGTTGCTCCCCAACCTTTTCTAACATGAGAGTCTGGAAAAACAGGGTCGACTAATCACTTCACAATTCAAAGATTTCGAAAAGAAAACATGCATACATCTTTCATACTGATTCCTCGTCCATTACTTCTAGAAATGATAATTTAACATTAACAAGGTGTAACAAGCATTTGCCATGGCAGAATTCATGTTCCTGCTCGCAAATGCATGGAGTTAACTACCTAAGTGAAACTAGATGTCTGTACGTGTTGTGTTCCTAGAGATTTTGTGAACTCAACTCATTGATCTCTTGAAAATCGCATATATGAATATCTATAATCACCGGGCTGAGTTGTCTGGGCTCATGTCTAGACCAAACCCTTGACACTAGTAGAAAGAAATGCTCAAGCGATGAAATCATTTCGTCGTATAAGAGGTAATTTTTGTCGCATGAGTCCTTAAACGACGAAAAATTCTTCGTATAAGCTTCGTCGCATTACATTTATGTGATGAACTCGCAAATTTTCGTCGCATCAGTTTCCCATTAAGGGACAGTTTTTTTCGTCGCATAAACTTATGCGACGAAAATTTTCGTCACTTTAACTCAAGCGATGAAACATTTTCGTCACTTCAATTCAAGCGACAAAAAATATTTCGTCGCTTAAGATTTTTCAGTAAATAAAAAAATATTTTTTTATTAAGTTAATTATCAATTTAGTTATAATTTAAATTAAAAAAATATGATTTTAAAAGTTTTTTTTGTTTTGCCAAAGGAGATGGTGTTGGTGACGGAGGAGGAGGTGGTGGTACGATGGTTGTGGTGGAAAAGGAAGAAGAATGTGGTGGTGACGGAGGAGGTTGTACGGTGGTGGTGGAGGAAGAAGAAGTGGAGCTGGTGGTGAAATGGAGGGGTGGTGGTGAATAAGAAGGAAGAAGAAAATTAGGAGGGGGAAAAAATTTGGCGGAATATTCAAAATTTAAATTTTTTTTGGTAGAAAGATTTATGCGATGAAATAAAAAATTTCATTACATGAGTTCAAAATTCAAATTTTTAGCAGAATAACCTTACGACGAAATCAAAGTTTCGTCGCATGAGTCAGTCCTTATGCGACAATTTTTTTTCGTCGCATGAGTTCAAACTTATGTGACGAAATCGATTTCGTCGCATAAGAGCTAACTTATGGTCGAAAATAAATAAATTCGTTACATAAATGTATAATTCTACTAGTAAACATCGGTTCAGTTGTCAATCTGGAATTCTAGATGACTCGCTCTCAGAAGCACTTTTGGTCTCATTTTCTATTTTTCCTTTTCTTCTTCCTTTATTCTACAGACCACAGACACTTTTTTACTAGTGATCCTTTTTTCCACTGCCTTGCATATTTTTTTCCACCCTTCTTATGTGGTTGAAAATATTGTCTCCTTTCATTGTCTATTAGCATTTTGTTGAAATATAAAAATTTCTTTCACATATAATTCTACCCTTATTTTCATTTTTCTTTTAAAGGGAAAATTCTTTTGAGTCTTGCATTGGATTCCAAGCCTAAAAAAAGTACCATAAATTCTAATTTTTGTATACCCTTGTAGTTTGCCTTGATATGTTTTGGATTCTGAATTCGTTACTGCTAATCACCTAAAAGAATAGTTGGAGGCCGAGCTTAGGGTTTTTTTGAGATCTTCATAAGAAAAATTTATGAATCTACCGCTATTTATGTTCGCATGTAATTCTAACTCTTTGTACAATTTCATCTTTCCTATCTATCGATCAAAGGAAAACGATCGTCGGATCCTGGCTCAATTTTCTTCATTTAGTCTAATACATGCATATATAGCCAACTGCCCAGCAATCACGCTTAATCACTACGAACAAAAAAATCCCCATAGACTCGTCTTTGAAAGAAACTTCAATGTGAGAATTTGACTACTAACAAGGCGGTCGAATTACCGGCGGCAAAATCCAAAGATGATATATGATGCATACATGTAGTGATGTAGGGGCGGTCATCATTGTCTAGAATGAATGCGACATGATGTATGATGAGATTTTAGTCGAAATCAATAAAGAATCTCGAAAAGAAAAAAACGACGTTACATTAAAAAAATGATTTGAATATCAGAAATTGTTATTCAAATATGCTTCTTAATGATGAAATTAATCATAAGTTATTATTTTGGATTTATCGGGATTGTCGAGCCAAACAACATATTCTTTAGTATTCTAGGATTTATAGTTCATATAGGTTTTATTATTTTAGTTCTATTCTAAATATGATTTAGTCATATGTTAGGACCTATATAAAGGCACCTCTATATTGGAATTCAATGAATGAATCATATTATTAACGATTAAGCTTAGAGTTTTCTCTTATTTTCTGGTAAATTCCAGACTTCTACCAATGAGTTTAACGCTGGTTAACTCTTCATATTATCTAGGGTTTAACGCTAGTTAGCCCTCTGTTTTTTCCGCTGCATTACGTCACCAGAAACCTGGTTGGTGAAATGAGACATACAATGAAGCATGCATCATCTTATACATGTCTTCTTCTATTTTAGCTTCAGTTTATTTATCCAACCAACAAAACTACTTGTTACAAATAACATCTTGTTGTTGCATCGAAACATACTCACATAATTTGAATGGTTAATTGCTCTATGTTCTAGCTACTTAGCTAACCAGGTTTTTGTCAAGTTTGAACTTGAGTCTAAGCTTGGACTTGAGGTATTAGTGGATTTTTAGTATTTTTGGGTAAGTGCAAGCCTAACAACTTCTCCATTTTATTGATATTTTCAATTTTGAGGAATTTTTGACTGTTTTTGGGTCTAGCAGCTTCCTCATCATATTCTCTAAAATGGAGATGAAGAAGATAGAGAAGCACTCTTTCTCTAAATTTGCAGCAAAGCTTTCATTTCCTAAAATTAAATATTTCACATGTTCCAATAAAAAGTTATCAAATATATATTATTTTATTGAGTTCGTTATTGTTAATATAAAAAATATATAATTTTTGATATAATTAATAATGATATAGCTTATTTTATTGTTGTAATAAATGTCAAAATCTCTAAAATAGGAAAGCTATTGGAGTTGAAGCAAAAAAAATTAGATATTTTGGCTTTTGCTTTCTCATTTTAAAGAAATTTTAAAGAAACTGTTAGACTCTAATGCTCCAATAGGCTTGATCACTATGCTAGTGAGGCCTCAGATAATATTGATAATATAGGCAAAGCCATCCATTTTGTGCTCCAAAAACAGTTTTAGATGGAAATTAAAGCAAAAATGGAGCATTTTTTAACATAAACTCATTCACATATTTCATTTTAATTTACACTCAATTCAAATCATTTAACATGTCTTATAGGTTTTATTTTTAAAACTACAATTTGTCACCATTTTTCTCTTGACGGTTTTACCCTTCTGATTTTAATTTTGTTTTTAGTAGATTTTTAATTCAACCATGCATTTTGTTTTCTACATTTTAATTTGTGATTATTATCTAGGTATCAATCATTCATTTTAAGTTAGGTTACAAATAGAGGAATTGAGTTTTGAGTTTTAGGTATAGGGTTTAGGGGTTTAGGGTTCATATATTCATGAGATACCATTGAATTAATAATTAGAGATAATGACAACTTCTGTAATTTTAGATTTTTTTTATTATTTATCCTAAATAATATATTTATTTTGTTTAAACAAACTTAATTAATAAGTTTAGGTGTATTTTAAAATAATTTTAAATATGGTTACAATTTAAAATGAGTCTACATGAAACATGAAATACCCTTTTAGATATTGTGAACCCACTTCACAATATATTAGTTCTTAAACCCAGAAGTGGTAAGGTAAAATTACATTGTGGTTTGTTAAATGTAATACGTATGAATTTCTAAATGCATGAGTCTGGTAGGTGATCTCTGTTCACCTATCATACTGAGAGATTCAACAGTGTCACAGAAGTATTCATCCAGAAATAGCCTGGAAATATCCCCAACTCCACCGAATACTTTGAACAAAGAATTCAAATGGAGACTAAAAGCAGAACCCCATTAGCACTTTAGCAGAAAGCTACGGCATATGTGACTAAATAATGTAAGGCTGCTGAGTTGAAAAGTCTGTTGGACCATCTGCATTCTGCAGTTTACTTCAATCATGTATATGTCAAGGAGGAAAAGTGCACTATAATCACTACAACATTATTAGGTTCTAAGATGATTAGTCTAAATTGAGAGTGGGAAAATGAAAGACGATTAGATCTTTTCTAGCAACACAATAGTTCTCTTCTAAAATAAGTCAAAAATTAAAACTTGACGATAATTGACACATCCGCTGCTAATATGTCATGAATCTGAACCAGAATCCAGCATGTATAAGCATCACTTGTTGTCAGATTATTTTGCAAGAGAACATATACTATTATCATCACTCTCTAGCTTGGAAAAGCTTATAGGCACCAAGACCCTTGTGCAGACCATAAATGGAACCAGATGCCGCAGCCAAGGAAAGAAGAAAGCACAAAAAGCTCAGAAGTTGGATCCCGAACCACCGAAGGGATTGTTTCTGAATCTTGTTTTGCACAATGTGCCTCTCTATTGGGATATAAACTATGAGTGGCCAGTATCCGATGGCTCCAAGGAGCGCAAGCATGTCTGTGAAGAATGGCATTGCCATGGCAATGACAGTCGCCAACTCCACAAAGGATGTTCTCCATGTTAGCCTAAACATGTTTACGCTAAACTTCATGTTCCCTAGTCTGACTAGGTTCTCTTTGGTAACGAAATCGGACTCTAGCCACCTCCTTCCAGCCAACACTTCAACAATGCGAAACACTGGTTGGCATAGTACCTGCTCAACGATAACAATGCACATCACAAAATGTCATATAAACTGGAGGATATTTTTTGTTTTCCTTCACATTGATCATAATTTTGGGAAAAGTAGTATATGCACGCACCTGAAATGCACCATGTTCACCACAATACAAAAATTAGCAATATCAAGGAGCCAGAATGCCCCGGGCATCTCATCTCCAAAACCAGCAAGCAAGTTTTCCGGTGCCTTGTTGCCGAACGCAGCATAACCCAAGCTACTACACATCATGAAGAATACTGTCATAGTCAAGCCCCCTATCACGACAACCTTCTTCATCACTTTGTTCTCTGCTGGTGATGACTTCAGTGTGTCCTTAATATCACAGGAAATGCAATGTCGCACAAAAAAAAGTTTTCCCAAGATAAAGAGGAAAAGGCAAAATCTAGCTTACTTGAATTTCAAACAGGACAAGCGCAGACGAGCAAGAAATGCAATATCTCCGGCTGCTATAAACATCATCCAAATTTTTTTCTGGTGACGACTGGTCCTCCCCTGGAAGAAAGGTTGTTCCTTCATCCCCTGTTTCATAAGAAACTTGCCATATTTAGATGGTTCTATTTCAGTTTGAGGAGTTTCGCGTTACATTTTTTGAGCTTATTCTTGTGGAGGGAATTTAAGCCGATCACTGTAGGCCCTCTTAAGAATATGGATGAGAAATTGCCTGATATAATTTTAGCAAGAGAGAGTCAAATTCCAATAGTTGCGTAGACAAAAGACAATGGCTGCAAGCTTAGAGAGCCAAGTCAATTTGTGAAAGTTTGGGAGTTGTGATAAGAGAATTTCGACAAGCCCAAATCCAACCATGTGTGGAATGTAGGAAAACATGCATAGAGAATCTTCACTATTTTTGCGATGGCAATTCGACTTCGAGAGAGTATTCGGTGCACCGAATAAAGACAAAAAAGAAGAAAAACAAATGTGAACAGTACATACATCTAACGATAAGAACGTAATCGGACGATATGAGATGGACAGCTCACGTGCACAACTAATGCGCCGAATAATTTTCGTTCGACTTCTGTATAGCCCTGAATTGATCAATAGCAATCAATTTCAAGTAGAAAGGATTATGATGGTTACTAGCTAGAGTTCATTAATTATCAGTAAACACTTACACCAAGCTCTTTGCGGTGGTTATAGTGAGGCCAACTCCAATGGTAGCAAGATCTAAATATAAAATCCATCCACCAATCTTGTACATTGTTCCACCTAGACATTAAGAAATCCGACCAATACGTGAACAACTTCAATACTCAATAGTAGGACGCAAGGACTATACAAGCAAATACGAGTACGTGATGGGATTACCTAAATAGACTGACAGCCTCCATATAAGAGTAATTTCTCTTGCCTAACCTGGATCCGGAAATCTGTAACAATATGCTGAGAGAGTGGCAGCATAGCCAGCAGTGAAGGTGCAGAACAAGAGAATGAAAATGCCGGCAAGCCATCAGAGTTGGGCCATTGCCCAGGCTAGAGATAGCACCCCAGCTCCTATTGATGTTGATACGGCGGAATCCTAAGGAATAGAAGATTGAAATCTACCCATTTGTTTTTGGTCTCGAATTCACCAGAAGTACTGGAATTCACTAGAAAAATTGAAATAAACTCAAATGATTTTTTTTTATAAAATCAAGGTTATCAAATACAACTGATAGAAGCTCATTATATAGAAGCAAAGAACCCTAGGGCTACTAACAACAAAACCTAAAAGCCCATGGATTAAAATAAAATAAAATCTAAAACAAACTAATTAAAATAAAACCAAACAAACTAATAAAAAATAAAACTCGAAAATAATTAAAAGAGTCTTCTGGCCCAACGAACTTGATGTTTGTAAATAATTTGTCACGTTCAAACGGTTCTCCAATCTTTATTTTTCGTCAGAAAGCAACCCTCATTCGTTCTACATCAGTTTCCTTCTTTCAAAAGAACTCGACCTCAAGTTCATCTTGGATAAAGAATAATAATTTGTAAAAATCACTCAATAATAAATCCAATAATTGAACTTGTGGTTTAGAAGTCTGAGTCTCTGCAAGCTCTGATACCAATTGATGCAGCGGAATATAAAGGGATAGGAGATTGAAATCCACCAATATGTTTTTGGTCTCGAATCTACGAGAAGAACTGGAATCCATCAGAAAAGTTGAGATAAACTCAAAGGGTTTTTTTTTATAAAATCAAGGTTATCAAATACAACTAATAGACTCCTTATATAGAAGTAAAGAACCTTAGGGCTACTAACAACAAAACCTAAAAGCTCATGGATTAAAATTAAATAAAGTCTAAAACAAACTAATTAAAATAAAACCAAACAAACCAATAAAAAATAAAACTCAAAAAAAAATAAAAGAGTCTTCTGGAAACCCAACGAACTTAGATGTCCGTAAATAATTTGCCACGATCAAACGGTTCTTCAATATTTATTTTCCATCGGAAAGCGACCCCCTTCGTTTCTACATCAGATGTTGTGATTTTTTTAAAAAGGGCCAATAAGGCCGCCCTTAAGCCTTGATTAATGAAACAGTAAAATACATGGGGGGACGTAGAACCTATACCCTGGAACACAAAGCACGTCTAAGCAGTCACCGAAAATAATAATCAAGAAGGCTAGAATAAACAAGTATCCTAACAAGCACTGTTTAACGGAGAGTGTAACATTGACAACTCACATCGTTTTATAAAGAATGTGACATACCATCAAAAAGATAACTCTATAACGAAGAAGCATCGGTACACAAAAAGAGTTGCTTCCCAAGTATGCTGCCACTTACAATAAGTGACACTTGGTTTCATCCTGCCACTAGGAGATTGCGACAATTTGACATTGCAAGGAACTCGTAACTTATATACCTATGCCACACAAGGCACTCAAGGTGACAACACCTCCATCTTCTTATTAAAGACACTAAATAAATAAACAGTAAATCCATCCCAATAGCTAGGACCAAGCCTAAGCAGATCCGGCCCATGAATCCAGCCCAATCAAACTGTCGCACACACACCCGGAACACAGCTACTGACGCCGTTGCCACCGGTTTTGATGCTCGACCACCGCCAAGGAGTCCTCGCCGATCGAGCTCCTTCGCGCCATATCGAAGTCTTCCAACATCCTCTATTGCAAAATCTGATTCAATACCACAACTATACCTCAATGAACAGACGACGAGATCTGGATGTATCCAACCACGAACCCACTGACCAGGATGGGTCTGAGAAACAGCGCCTGCAACGTGCTCCGATCGAAGCTTCTGTGAGACCTCTGCGTGTGCCACAGCCTTCTTCGACCGAATCTGATAGACCATGGATCCTCTCAACCCCGACCAACCACCAAAGCCTGTTTCTTTGCTATCCCCATGTCCGGCCGCACAAACCAAACTCCAGCACGGCCATAGGCCTGCGCCAAAGCCCCCGCTTAGCCGGACGAGAAAGGTTGAAGTGATCGAGATTAGGGTTTTGATGAGCGCGTGCACGGCGCGTTCTTGTTCTTGGTTTCAATTTTGAACAGACCCTCTTTTCAGATGTTGTGACTATATGGGCACAGCCGGTCCATACTGTTCCTGCATGATCACACAAAATCAATTGAATTGTTAGAAGAAGACCAAACAAACAAACCAGTAATGCACGGAATTCATATATGCATCAGAATGGTAAAAAGGTTCAGAAAATTTGCTTGTATGTACGAGAATACCTGTCCTTTTGTGTTTGCCATCATCATCCACCAGTAGTTCTTCTTCATCAGCCTCTGCGTTTTTCACAGGATTGTTCAAACCAGATTCAGATAAATCATATCGGAATCCCGCTTCAATCTCACTCAACGCCATTTCAACTAGCTTTGCATGTATTCAGAATCGCAGACATTACACAAGAAAATGATTGAGGACACGACAGATGTGTGTATATAAGAAGATTACTCCCTAGAGAATCGTTTCGAGGTGTGAAAATTTGAAATGAGTCAAATGCCATTAATTAATATCTGTCAGTAAATTACAAGCTAGCCCATAGCTCCCATAGATGCATAAAGATACCATGGGGCAACCGCAAACTCTATTATTGTATTATTGTACGAGTAAATCTATCGAGAGCCTTCTCGGTTTTTTTAATGGTTTATTACATACATTTTTTAATTATATTTTTTTATCTTAACCGTTCAGTTTATAGGTCTATATAAGTAGATCACTTATACAAATTTTCAGTCAAATTGACGATCGTTAAAGCATCGAAATAGATAAAATCAATGGATGATCCAAATATGTCAAATTAGAACCGTTCAAGTTTATAATCGGCGAATCACATTTATAAATGTCTTAACGATTTTCAAATTGTATGAAAATTTGTAGAGATAATCTACTCATATATATCTACAAACAAAAATGTCGAGATGTAAATTAATATGCGATTGAAAATAGGACAAAACGAAAAAGTCATCAACTAATCCTGAACAAAAATGTACTTAATAGAACCGCCCCCTTATTAATATAAGGACCGGTACGTATAGTAGGTAATCTCCTTAAATTAATTAACTTTTCATTAGCATAGTAATTGCTTATCGTATTGGAATTGGACATTTGTAAACATGCTAGGGCTGAGTTTGGTGCAGCTGGGCTTATAAGATATAAGCTGACTTTTACTTTTTTACAGCTTATAAGCAGAAGGTGAGTGTTCGCAGCTTCTCATTTTTCTCTCAAAACACTTTATACTTTTTTAAGAAGTAGCTTATTTTTGGACTTATCAAACACCAAAACCTTTGGTGCTTAAAAGCAAAGGAGCTTATAAGCTCTCCCAAACCATAGCATGCTTGGCTGCTAAATGGAGGCTGCTCAGTCCAGCACTCCAGCCACATTTCAAATGCTATCAATTTTATGAATTTACCCTATTATTATTATTAAATTTACCAAAATGTCACTGCCCACTCTCTCCTCCACGCCTCCGCCTCCGCTCGCTTTAGCCGCCGATGGGAACCGCCAAATTTGGAAACCCTAGATTGACTGCGAAGGAAGAAGACCAATCCATGACAGTGATGGTTTTTTTTTCGCATTTTTAAGTTCTTGTTTAGGCCCAAAATATCGCCCAAAACAAGTTGGGTCTGCAGCCCAACATTACTCTTTTCTTGACTGACTTTTGCAACTCTAGCTTGAATACATATCGAGGCAAAATGCACGTCTCTGAAAACATACTACCATCTACAAGCTCTAAAACGCTAGTCTAAAATGGTGATGGTGGGAAATTAAGACAATTAGTTCTTTTCTAATTACACTAAATACTCTATTATATTGCTACAAGATAATAGTTCGCTTGGTTATAACTTCAAATTTTAAACTTTGCGACAGTTAGACATTTCCTCTACAATAATTTATCATAAGTTAATGTTCTCATGTCATGAATTAAGGCTCATGATTGTCAGATGGCAGAGGGAATATTTTTGCATAAACATATATATAGTACAAATTTTCAATAGAAAAAAAAGAAAATAAAAAGAACAGAGTACTAATTTTTTCCGATCGATCACTCTTTAACTTGGAAGAGCTTGTTCGCACTGAGACCCTTATGCATACCGTAAATGGAACCAGATGCCGCAGCCAAGGAAATAAGCAAGCACAAAAAGCTCAGCAGTTGAAGCCCGAACCATCGGAGGGTTAGTTTCTGGATCTTGTTTTGCGCAATGTGCATCTCAATTGGGACATATACTATAAGAGGCCAGTACCCCATGGCTCCCAGAAGCGCAAGCATGTTTGTGAAGAATGGCATTGCCATGGCAATCACAGTCACCATCACCACATAGAGTGTTCTCCATGTCAGCCTAAACATGTTTAAATTGAACTTCATCTTCCCTAGTCTCACTGGGTTCTCTTTGGTAAAGAATTTGGACTTTGGCCACCTGATTCTAGCCAACAGTTCGACAATGCGAAACACTGGTTGGCACAGTACCTGCTCAGAAATAACAATCCACCAGACATAATGTACGACATATATTGTTCTTTTCCAAATTAATATACGTCTTATGTTGTATTGTCTGATTTGACACTCGCACATTAAAAGGGTACGTTAATATCCAAATAACGGTTACGTACTACGCACCTGAAATGCGCCAACTATGTGCACCACGATACAAAAGTTTGCCAAATCAAGGAGCCAGTATGCCCAGGGCATCTCATCTCCAAAACCAGCAAGCAGGTTTTCGGGTGTCTTGTTGCCGAACGCAGCATAACCAAAGCTACCACACATCGTGAACAATAATGCCATAGTCACACCCCCAATCACGACAGCCCTCTTCATCACTTTGTTCTCTGGTGGCGATGACTTCAGTGTGTCCTTAAAATCACAGGAAATGCAATGTCACTAAAAGAAGAAGTAGCACGTAGTACGTAGTTTTCCCAAGCTAAAGAGGAAAACAGTTAAAAATGGTTTAGTTGACATATGGCTTACTTGGATATCAAACAGGACAAGAGCATACGAGCAAGCAAATGCAATATCTCCGGCTGCTATAAATGTCATCCAAATTTTTTCCGATGAAGACAGCTCCACCCCTGCAAGTGAAGTTGTTCCTCCATGCCCTGTTTCAAAATAAAATTATCAATTTTAGATGCAACTTTTTATAATTTCATGAGTGCAATCTACCGACCGAATGCCTTAGAAATATGAATGAGAACTTGCTTACCTGATATGATCTTAGCAAGAGAAAGTCCGATTCCAATAGTTGCATAGACAAAAGACATAGTGGCTGCAAGCTTAGAGAGCCAAGTCAATTTGTGAAAGTTTTGGAGTTGTGATAAGAAAATTTCGATAATCCCAAATCCAACCATGTGTGGAATGTTGGAAAACATGCATGAAGAATCTTCACCATACTTGCGATGACAATTTAACTTCTGTATAGCCCTGAATTGAAGCCATCAATTTCAAATAGAATCAGAAATTAGAACAGTATGTTACCAGTGCTGATTATGATCAAGACACACACTTACAACAAGCTTTTTGCCGTGGTTATAGTGAAGCCAACTCCAATGGTAGCAAGGTTTATATATAACAACCATCCACAAAACTTGTGCATTGTTCCACCTACACATTAGGAAATTCGACCAAAATTTTAAACTTCAATTAATTGTAGTATAAAAAAGAAACACAAGACTAAGTTGACTTAATTTCAACCACAAATTAATATGTAGTAATAACAAGTTTTTCTTACACGATGGGTTTACCTAGATAGACCTTGACAGCCTCCATATAAGAGTAGTTTCTCTTGCCGGAAACCGGGTCAGGAAATCTGTAACAATCTGCTAAGAGAGTGGCAGCATAGCCAGCAGTAAAGGTGCAGAACAAGAGAATGAAAATGCCTGCAAGCCATCCTAGTTGGGCCATTGCCCAGGCTAGAGATAACACCCCAGCTCCTATTGATGCTGTGATTATATGAGCACAGGCAGTCCATACTGTTCCTGCATGATCACACAAAAGAAACTGATTGTTCTTTGATGTGCAACCATTTTACAATAAAAGATACAAGGTACATACATACAAAATTTAGAAAGATTGGCATTTCTTCATATTATTTGGTGAACAAATTTAGTCTAGGTAACTTCTATTTTTATTTTTTAGAAGTCTGGTAACTTGTATTAAGATTAGTTACATTTTTTAATTTCTTTTGTAAAATTAATTCGTGAGATATAGAGCCATATGTAATCTTCATCAACTTAATTGTTTTTGAATACTTTCTTAATTTTCACTTAAACTAGTACAGTACACTCTTATACTAGGTGAGCTGTAATGCATAGCGCTATCTATTGGCATTAATACCTGTATCTAAATGGATGATTTTTTTCCCCATAATTTCATTGATTTATTAATGATAATATTCCATGTAAAGAATGTTACCAAAAAAAATGCCGAAGAACAAGAACAAGGCGCATTGTGAATTCATATATGCACGCATCAGACTATAATAGGTTCGAAACTTTCTCCTCTTTTCTGATGGTGCTGAATTGCTGATGAAATTATTTAGTCTACATTGTTGAATCCTAGCTTATAGATCGATCTCGAGCTGAATTGTTGTTTGTAATTCAGACCCCAAAAATATAGGATTTGCTAGCTATATGTTAAATTTCCTGACCAAACGAAGGAAAAGTAGTGTCTCCCTTTCTGAAAACCGATACTCATCAGAATATATATAGCAGAAAAATTGCAGAAAGAAACGCAAAAGACGTAGGAGTGAAAGAAATACCGGTTCTTTTGGGTTTTCCATCATCATCCACCAGTGCCCCATCTCCAGATTCAGACAAGTGATGTCGAAATTCAGCTTCAACCTCACTCAACGCCATTACAACTAGCCTTGCATGTAACTCGGATCGAGTACTCAGAATCGTCACAGAGATTAACAACAGGAAAAACTGATGAAGAACAGAATATATATAAGAAGACGTACGCTAGTTCTCTAGTCTTTTTTGACTAATGTGATACGAAAACTAATGTGAAAGTTTGATACGAATCAAATGCCTATTAATTCAGCATGGCCTCTTTAATAAATTTCTGTCATATAATTACAACTTACTACTCTCATCCATAGATTTACAGAATTGACAGATAGATATGGTTTTACTCTACTGGTTATATATGGTATTGTTTCACGGAATACAGCAAATTAACTCCATTCATTTGAAACGACCAGTTGTATAGTAATAAATCTCCTTCTGTTGAAGGAATAATTCTTTATATGTGTCTTCATCAAACTAGCTGATAAATAGTTGATTATGTAATTACCAATTAATAAATGTAATAATTCAATCAGTTATCAATTAGTTATTATTGTCATTATGTTTATTGTAATTATCGTTGTAATCACAACTCTCTATATAAAATATATATATATATATATATATAATAAAATAAGTAAACCAATTACCTATTTTCATTTAGAGAAGTTGCATCACATATTCTGATATATATTCACATTATTGGAATTAGCCATTTGTAACTGACCACAAGCTAGCTAGGCCTAATATTTGCATGCATGACGTGATAGGGTGGCAAATGGAGAAGGTTAACAGTTGCGTCCAACCTTTGCAAATATACGTGTTTGTAAAGTGAGAAAAAAAGCTTCAATAAAAAAAAGTGAGAAAAAGCCACCCTCCCTCTCGCAATCTTGTCGTATATTTGATGTAGTTTTGAGGACCACGATAATGAATTTGTGTGAAAAAAGTTTATGAGTCAATCTAGTATTGATTTTCATGAGATAATGTTGTTTTCTTTGTGGTCACCTAACCAACAAGATCGAACTCTCAAGAGAGAGAGAGAGTTACAACACAAATATTCAGATTCTTTCCTACACGATGAATATATCGATGATAGTACGTATGTATGTAGGCATTCCTCAACACTACAAAAAAAGGCCATTAGGTGATAAAGAGAGTCGAAACAGGGTGACGAAAGCAAATTTTATCGTCTAAGAAGAACTTTAGGCGACAAAAATATGTGTTGTCGTCTCAGAGCCAAAAATCGTCGCCTAAGGTAAAATTTAAAGCGACGAAAACTGAAATCGTCGCCTAAGGCCATTCCTTCGTCGCATAAGGTCATTCATTCGTCGATGACATGAAGTTTCGTCGCCTAAAGCCTAATCATCTTCGCCTAAGAGGGTCATTCGTAGGTGACGACAAATATGTCGTCGCCTAAGATATGAAAACTTTGGGCAACGACGTCCTTTCGTCGCCTAAGAGTGACCCTCTTAGGTGACGATTTTTTTTTAAACTTTAGGTGACGAATTTTTCTTAATTAGTTAGATAAAAAAAGTAGATAAAAAATAAATTACTTAATTAGTTATCGAGGCCGTACTTAATTATTAAAAAATAATTACATATTAAATAAATATTTTACTAACGGTTAATTTTTTTCTTTCAAGGCCATCTCTCAGAAGAACGCTACAAACCGGCAACGCAACACGACCAACCATCATTCTGGTTCGAAACCGTTTGCTTGCATCATGAAGGAGGTGATGAGGGACAATTCGAAGGTTAACCCGTTCGTGAGAACGTTCCATAAGGCGTATCCTCAATCTGAGGAGGATCTTGTAAGTTATCTCACGCTTTTAATTTTACTTATATGTATTATTTAATGTTAATTAATAATTTGTTTCTAATATTTTCAATTAGGAGAGGATGAGGTCGGAGGAGTCCGATGTGATGCGTGATTACGTGTCGGAGACATAGCCGAAAACGCAGGAGGAGGATATGTCCGAAGCCATGTCCCGAATCGACCGATCAGATCCACTCATCGGGGCAAGGATCATGGACACGGTTTTCCCACACCGTACAAACAACTTCTACTGTCGGGGTATGGGCAGAGTTGAAAACCAAAAGCTGAAGGAAATCAAAGGAGGAAAGAAGGGAGCCTCAAGCAACAACGTGCAACTACAGTCAGAAATTGAGAGGCTGCAGGAGAGACTACAACGCCAGGAGTGTCAGGAGGCTGCCAGGAGAGCCTTCACAACAGCCCTAAATACCAATGAAGACGCCAAGAGTGTCTATGAAGATGCACGGGAGCAGTATAATGAAGTGCTTAATGCAGCCTAGAAAAACCATCAGATGCAGTTGGGGCAGTGGTTTCAAGACTGTCAATATGCTCAGTCAACAAGACAAATTCCTCCTCCCATGCCGATGCGTCCTATTCTGCCTCCACCGCCGGAACGTCCTCAGCTTCGGAAACCATAAGAATCAGATTTCATGATCGATTTAGATGATATCGAATTTACTTTTGACTAAATTTATATATTTGTACGTTTATGAACAATTTAGATAATTTGTAATGAAAAATTTGTTTTTTTTGTTCTTGAAATTTTTTGTGTTGTTATTTATATTTTATAAAAATTTAAAAAACTAAATAAAAAAATACAGAAAATACTTCAGGCGACGAAATAAGGTATTTTTCGTCGCCTAAGAGAGGTTTAGGCGACGACTTTTGCACCATTTCGTCGTCTTAAGATCACTTAGGCGACGAAATATACCACTTTCGTCGCCTAAGAGATTTTTTTTAAATATAAGGCGACGAATATACACGTATCGTCGCCCAAGGTATAACACTTAGGCGACGAAAAGTTGATCGTCGCTTAAGAGTCTAGATCTTAGGCGATGACGCTAGTTTCGTCTCCTAAGAGCGAGACTCTTAAGCGACGACGCCTGTGTCGTCGCCTAAGAGTGAGTCTTAGGCGACGACAGAGATTTCTTTCGTCGCCTTAGATTTTAGGCGACGGACTTGTTGCGCGACACCTTAGGCGACGACGCTTCGTCCCCTAAGATCTTGGGCGACGAAATTTTTTAATAGGGTGAATTCGTCGCCCAAACACTCTGTTCTGGTAGTGCAATAGTGTGTGTTGAGAAATCAATTGAAATGAACACAAATTACAGGTTTTCTTTAATTTATATCATTATAGATATCGTAGGTCACCAACTTCTATCAGAAACTTTCAACTCTCTTTCTTTTAAAAAATATAAAATTTAGTTTAATACTCTGAACTTTATGGTTAAAATTAGTTCAGTCTCTCTTTTGAAAATCCATCATTTTAGTACCTTTAACTTTTAAATGTCTACAACTTAGTCCAAATTTTCATGTTGGACTCCAAATATGATATTAGGTGTTGATGTAGAGCTGTCAAGGAGGCCGTACATACTAGCATTGGCTCTCAAAATGTATGAAACGATCAAAAATAACCCTTATGATTGTTTTCTCTTATGACCCATAAGAGTTATTTTGGTCATTTTATACATATTGAGAGCTAACACTAATACGTAGAGCCTAATTTCCGACTTCACATTAACATCTGACGTCATATTTGGAGCCAAATATGAAAATATGGAACAAGGTGTAGACAGTTAAAGGTTAAGGGTACTAAAAAGATGAATTTCAAAAAGATGACTGAACTGATTTTAACCCCAAAGTTCAAGGTAGTAAACTGAATTTTATCTTTAAAAATAAAAATCAATTTCCAGGTAAGAACCTTAGCCGCCTCTCTCTAAAAAAACAGTCATGTTCCCTGTCTGACGGCGAGCCCTAGCCTACCGCCGTCGTCTAACAGGTCTGTGTAGATCTGGTGTGGGTCTAAGGTGCTTGGATTCCTTGATAGATCTGGTTGAGGAGACCGTGGTGGTTTCAGGTGAGGTGAAGGAGAGGGAGATCACGGTGGATGGTTGGGTTTCTTTTGATGCTTGTAGTGTTGGCCGGCAGAGTGGGGTGTTATGTAAGAGGCGGAGGCAGCCTGCTTGGGAAAAGGACGGAGCAACAAGGTTGGGAGTAGACCAGATTGTTTCAATCTATGGGATTGTTTTCCTACGATCTGGGAACAAGTCTGGCTATTGTGATTGTTCCCTTCTTGAGACGTGATGTGGCTGGTAGACGATGGATGGTGGTGGGGCAACCAAAGTGGTATGGTGGTTTGTCAGGAGACTCGTCGGCGACATCTACAGTGTTGAACAGAATTTGGTTGACTGCATGTGATCTTCATGCTCCTAGGGTTTTGGTTTGGGCTTGGGCCCCCTTCCTAGGCCTATTTATATTTCTTTTTAAGGTATTTTACTTTTATAACAGTATTTTGTTTTCTGTTTTTAATAATATCCAACAATTTTTTAGTTCGAAAATGTGGGTTTTGTTTTGTCGTGCGTCTTTTGCGTACCATATTTGTTCTAGGAAAGCGGCGAGTTTCTTGCTTCGTCAAATGGTCGCAACCTTCTAGTGACAAGATGAAATTTACGGTCACTAGTACTATCTTTCAGTGGCAGCATAGTAGAAAAGCTGATAGACATAATAATTTATGGCTCTGCATGAGTATTGTCTTTCCGGTATGTCGTAGAAATTTACAGCAGATGGAGTAGCCAATGATGCTTATTAGAATCCATCAGATTGAGAACTTCTGGTATTATTTCAGAATGTTCAGGCAATATGGAGTTTAGGCTTTATGTCTTCCTCTTATATTATGCGGTTTCATTAATGGTTAAGGCATGAGGGTGGTCATTTTAGTCCCTATTCAAAAAAAGAAAGAAATCGTAGGTCATAGATACATATTCCAAAACTGGAGTCACTCCACAATTCTCGGAGCTGAGGATCCCAAAACCTAAAACTTAGGATTTCCGGGCTAGGCGGCGGAGCAATCCGGTTACAGGTTTCGTTGACGACATCTCATCTCGGTGAGGAGTTTCGGGGGAAACGAGTTCACGTGAAGGACGACTCAGATTGGGTTATGGGTGTTGTTGGGCGGCTTGGCGGGTGAGAAATTGGGGTGAGGCATGATTGAAATCAGACTCGGTCAAACTCCAGCGGGATCTGCAGGTTTACGTCAGAGACTTGAAGGCGATGGTGATCAAGCGGTCGACGGGTTGATAGAGCTTGACTGATAATCTAAGATTAGGTTGTGTGCGCAGGCTTTTGAGGAACGAGACGACACCGAGTAGGTGGTACATCAAATTTCGAGGGTGATGTCATTCAAGCGAGGAAGACCACCAGATTGATCGGTGGAGGCGGCGGCTCCGGCGACCTAGTATCTAGGTTTGGTACATGCTGACCGGCATGGATGAGACTTGGAGTTGGGTTGGGCCAATGGATTTAGCCCAACTATCATTATTTCGGCCAATGGATGAAATAATGAATATATTTTTCGGAAAATGACTTTTTTCGACCAGCTTAATTATTTCGATGACTACCGGTGACCTCCTTCTGTCGGAAATAACTTTTTTCTTACGGTAAATTGCTTTTTCCGACCAATGTTCACCCTTGAAAATGATTATGATTGGTGTAGCTAGTGATGGTGTTTTGTTTTTTCTTCTAAAAGATGACTTAAATAGATGATAATATGATTCATAATGGTGTTTCTTAAATCCGAGATTGAAAACCTAGGGAGTACAAAAAGGACACTAAGCATCATGCCATTACATGAACACACAAAACAAGCAAATCAAGATTATGTTTGATCATCTTCTACACGCTTACTTAATATACAATAGAAAGAAAAGAGAGAACTTCATGAGAATAAAGCCCTTAATTATACAGTGCAGCTAGCAGAGAGCTTGAGCTTGATGCAGACATATGGGATTTTCTCCACTAATGGATAAGCAGGTGCCTCCTCATCTTTCGATTTTCTCGACTCGAGTGATGTCGTTTCATCCCGACTGCTGCTAACTGAAAACAGGCAAACTTCCATTATTGTAAATATTCTGATGGAAAAGATAACAAGCTATAGCCATCAAATTTGACATCAGTAGCAGATTCTCTATTTATCACAAAAGGTAAAGTAGTTAATCTCACGTCGTAGAGTCGATAGTTCTGAGCTCTTCAGAACTCGCAGCCTCTTTGCCGTCGAAACAAACATGCTGCGATTTTAGAATGAGATGAAATAAAGAAGTAAACGTTACCACTGTATCATCAAGTGACCAACTAATGCATGTGTATGAGAAATTAAGGTGAAGGAGATCCATAAGACGTATGTCATGCATTAACACATTGTAGAATTTTCTACTCGAGTCTAGTCCGTGTTTTATAAATCTAAGAGCGTGTTAGCACACCGGTATTGGATTTATAACCCTTATTTCAGGGTGCAAAAATGCAGTAAAAATAAGTGCATCCAAGTTAATAGCTATAATGATGAAATGCTTACTTCCATGGGACATCACCAACAAGCATCCTGTCTCCTTCATTATCCTCATAGAGTAGAGTATATGAATCGCTAATTGCTTTGGTCTCCTCGTTCTCTTTTTCAACAGCAGAATAATCTCTTTGAGCTAGAAAAGACAAAGGACAAATTATAAAAGTAGCAAATATGCATATTATTCTATCTTAAATTCTTAATCACCGGTCTTTTAAATGGCAAACACTAGCAAAGAAGCAGTACTAAGGTTACATGTGAAACAACTAATTATCATATATCTGAATTTTAAGAAGGATTGACTAACCAGCAAGAAGACCTTGGAAGAGGTGATATATGGCAGAAGAGAGTTTCTCATAGCTATCATAGGCTTTGAGGTTTATTTTCCTTCCAATGGGAACTCCTTCCATGTTGATCTTCACAAACAGATGCTCTTTGGTATTACAATCTTCAGATTTTCCTTTACTCTCCTCCTGCAAAGTCTCAAGTGGTGACTGATCTGAAGCCGGCTTTGCGTGGCTTGACTTATTTGCAAGATTTTTTCTGAATGAACGGACCGGAGGCCACCCTACTACTGGTGCTTGTGCAATTCTGGTTCTACTGAAGTAGCAAGAGGAAGTAATTAATAAACACCAGTTATAAGAAGAAGAAGAAGAAGAAGAAGAAGAAGAAGAAGAAGAAGAACACAACATGGGAAAAGCAGGATACTTCCTACAAAATCACTTGGTTGAACTCAACAAGAAGACCTAACTTCATGACAACTTGACTGCTTTGTATTTTATGACTAACTGATGAAGAAAAACGAGTCAAGTTTTGAAACCCTTATAAAGTAATCAAAAAACTGAGCACCTTTTCTCATCAGAGACATTTGCTGCAGCTGATATGGGAAATTTTGAAGCAGTGGCAGGATCCGAACACGCTTTCTTATCTGGATGAGGAATCATTGGGCACTTGAAGTAGGAAGACTTTGGTTGATGCTGAGAAGTTGCCAGCCACTCTGTCTCTTCATTTTTGCCCTTAACTTGTAGTTCATGACAGACTCTTTTGGCTTCAGGATCAGAAGTAATGAAACCAAGTCTGGAGTGAACAGAATGGTTTTGATCACCTGGAGGACCCAACCTCAGCTCCAGCTTTTTGTCTTCAGATGCAACACGAGAGCTTCTCTTATTTGTTCTCACAGACATTTCTTCACTCACATGGAGTTCATCAAGATTATACAACTGACCCATTTCTCTCTATGGACGCTGACTCTTCACAGAACCTAATGCAAAAGAAGCTCAATAAACACTATTCTCAGCCTAAGACAAGTAGCTAGCAAGGACCTAAGTGGTTGTACTGGGAAAATATATAGCAAAGTGTGCCAACCATGACCTTTTTAGAGGCCAAGTATAGAGCAAGAATAGGAAAGTGCTTAGAAAGATTCCTAGGCTCAATGTTTGCACTCAAAATGGAAATGTACAGTCTGAAACGCAAGTATCAACCGCGTAGATTGGAAAATGGGGAAAGTCAAATATACATATGACACTAAATATGATAATATGACCAAGACAGCATTCTCAAAAATACACAATGTGCATTATGTGCTTGTATCAATTGTATGTGTGGTGTGTGTGTGATACAGATGAGTCTTGTAATTATGTTTTCATATGAAAAAGAATAGAAGCACATGCCCTTTTATTCCCTATCTTGGAGCCACCAAGTTCCTAATGTTCCTTTGTACCTGTTTCTTGCTCTTTTCTTCATAATGCTTGCCTTGCCACATAAACTAGGTTAAGTACAGCTGAGCTAGATTAACTCACAGATTAGTTTTCGGCTTTCAATGAACTTAGAACTTTAAGACTAATCTATTGAGCATGACTTCATGAGTAAAATTAACCCAATGAGTTTTCTGGAGTACTTGTGCTGATCTAGCAATTAGTTCTGTTATTACTTATTAGGGTACGTGTATTTATCGCACCAGAATGTCGAAGCTAGTTCATTTCTGAGTGAAATGTACTAATCTCTGACGATTGAACAGTTAACTTGTCAAATGAGCTTCAAACATGTATGCATGATAGGAGACCTGGATTGAATATACTCCATTGAATTTCCAAGTGCTACTACTGACTTGGATAGATTCTTAATAGTCAAATATGTGTAGCAGTAGCAGCAACAGGTAGAACTATCCGGTAATTCTCATGGGGAAGACTTCCTAGTCACTAAAAAGTACTAGTAGTCGTCCTCTACTCCACTAGCTTAGCTAATAATCTTGGTTATACTATCATATGCTTCTTAAAACCCTAGCCTTCTATTCCATTATAACTGAGATCAGATAAACTACCTGATTATTAAGCTTAAGCTGCTTTACAGACTCAAGATTTTGAAGGATCTAACATATTCCTTTCTGGCATGCTCTTGCAATTGATGGATTGGTGGGGAAAGATTACCAGATTATTAATTTCATAACCTTTTAAGGTTATTATCATTCTGCTAATTATTCTTGAAATAAGCTTCATTTTATTTTTTGATGATGATGAAAAGAAGCAACTGAGAAACTGATGATGATCAAGCGTTCAATGAATACTGAGCATATTTGCAGATGAAGCAAGTCATGATCATCATCATTAGCAAGGCCAACCCTTTTGCGATTACCATCCCTGTAGTGGGTGCTGGACCCCTACATCCCACTTATAAAGATATCATATCACTCACTCCCCTCAATCAGTCATCCTGATCAACCCAACTTTCACTTTAGGCCTTTTTTTGTGCTTTCTCATCTCTCCTCTGTAGTCCTCCCTTTAGTTTCTTCATTTCTTGATTGTTGTTATCATTGCTAGTTTTTCCTGCGCTCTAACTAACCGTCCAATATGTTCACAGTGAAAGCCATGTTTGGTTATTGATGATGGCTCTCTAAGTCTCTAACATACCTACCTATTCATGCATCTCTGATTCACCAATATGAATTCCAAAATAGCTAGCTATATATGGTGGTGTCTTTGTGATGATTATAACCGCTTGATTACTACTTTTATGACTATATAGGCTGATTCCTTGACCCTTCTAATCGATTAATACCCTACTAGAAGTTTAGTATGTACTAAGTTCTAGCTCTCACATCCTACTTCAGATGACCTCCCATGTTATCGTAAGATCAGGAAATTAAGAACTACATGCTGCACATAATGGCAATTAAATGACAACAACAAAGCTGGAAATTCATTTAGTAAAAGAAGAAAGGCCTTCATGTCATAACTTCATAATACATGCATACATATTGCAGGATAGCTCACAGAGTAAAATTTGCATTATTTTTACTTCATATATATGGCTTACCCAAACCTAGTATCTGCATATTGCAGCAGCTAGACTTGAATATGGTGCCCTCTATAGTAAAATATATTAGACTTAGCTATGAGTCCACAAAATTGACGAAGTACATAGTTCTCAACTAGTTTCTCCATATAATCAACTTGCACCTCAGGCAATGGCCAATCTGTGTGGCATTCAAGACCTTTGTGCCATTCC
The DNA here is from genome assembly GCA_951800085.1 of Comarum palustre. Lineage (NCBI taxonomy): Eukaryota > Viridiplantae > Streptophyta > Magnoliopsida > Rosales > Rosaceae > Comarum > Comarum palustre. Next base: position 25,038,138 of record OX637579.1, read on the forward strand.
AGCTTGTCTTCTCAACTAGAAATATGAGAAAAGAAATTAGTTCGTTCCAAGAGTTAATTAAGTAATCTGACACAGTAACACAGCGTACAGAAGCCCAGACAGAAATAACGAGTCTAGCCGTCTAGGTGCACCTGAAAATAAGTTTCTAGCTGCCTCTTCAATGCTTCATGCTCATGTTTCACTCTCTGGAAAGCCCTGAAGCATCTGCAAAGATCAATCATAATCATGAGGCCCCAACAGAAAGAGAATGAAGAAATAGTAGTAATAGTACTATACAAGTGTACATATATAAGAGACATGTTTGCATTACCCTTCAGCATTTCCAGCCAGACAAAATTCTTTGAATTGTGTGCATTCATTCTTCACCTTTACAGCTCCAATGCTGTTCGTAATCACAATTATTCATTAGTACATTGGAGTAACTATGTGTTTACTCAATTTTTCACAACTATATGGATCAACAAGACTTCTGAACAGCTAAAAATGTTATGATGATCGAAACAAAAAAAACAAGTAGCTAGTAAATCGGTTTCAGTAGAGTGATTGACCTTGAGCTGCTACCCTTGAACTGGTGCATGTAATCATCAAGCCTGGAGAAATCCATAGGTATACTATGCCTGCAAAATTCCATCTAAATCATCAATTTTCATCGTCGTCATGACTACTAGGATACTGTTGAGCTATTCCTATGCATTAAAGGAAAAGAAACGCATATATAGCTAATTAGCTGTTTTATGACTTACAGTGCTTGATCAATCTTTTGAAGGAGTCTAGATGAGTCTTTGTAGAACAACGTCACAATTTCCTCCACAAAGTTTGGGTTACTATCGTCTTCCAAATCCTCTAGCTGGAGAAACTGCTGCTGATCCAAGTAATGCTGCAAGGTTAATCAAGCAAAGCATCATTAAGTATTGGGCCTATATGTGGGCCGAAGAGCGTTGTAAGTGAAAGTCGGGCCGTGATGGAATCAGGAAATAGAGCCCTAGTTAAACCTAGGACATCAACTGCACTTCACCCATATAGCAGAACTGCTCGGTGCTTTAGGTTTTGAATCATCGGAAATGACATGAAGGATACTCATCAAAACAATAGCACACAGACGACAGTTCCCTTCGTTAATTGGTTGTTAAATGCTTATTCATTTTAGTGATTTTACGAAAGAGAAGATCAAGTCGTAGTGTTTCCTCGATCATTGGTTGATGAATTCTTACGATTAGTCAAGTGATGGCGGAGTGAATGAAGAGAATAATGAATAAGGATTATGATATATAGGTTAAGGGTTCATAAAAACATATAGATATGAAAGCAAGTCATTGTCGAACAAAAGGAAATACATAAACCCAACAAAACCCTCCCAAAAATGAAATAAATAAATAAATAAAAGAAAAATGAAAAAAAGAGTGAACCTGTTCAATGAGAGAACTTCTCAAGTGGGCAACCTGGCGTCGCAACTGGTTTCTGTCCATTGTTGGTTTAGAAGTATACTTAAAACGAGACTGAAATGAGGAACTACTGGGGATATGGAGCAGAGAGCTAAAATCTCGAAGGACTGGAAATTGTTATATTATGGAATCATGGGCAGCCAACCTTTTTATAGTAAGTTCTGCAGAGGGAGAGGGTATTGTCTGGAATAAAAGGCAGAGAACAATCAAGGGTGTACGTGTCAGCAAAATATCTTTGCTTGTTTATCCATTTGCAAATTATTGGTATTGCAAATTTGCTATGATGCACAATTGCATATGCATGAAGATACACAGCTACTGTTATCAAAAGAGAAAATTGCCCCATAATCTGGTGAAAGTTTCCTAAACAAAAAAGCTCCATAATCTAGCTATTTATGAAAGAGATATTGACACTTTGACAGACTAGAGAAAAAAATAGGATTTTCCGTTAAGTTTGTACTGGAGAACAGATTGCAAATCATGGTCTGGTGACCGAAACAGAATGGATCCGATCACAGATCTCATTAAAATTGAGAGTTGTGGGGTATTGTTAGTGGTAGAGTTTACCAGAGCAAGTAAGTTGTTCGAAAATTTACTCTTAAAAATTACTTTATTATTCCATAATATTACTGACATCTCCATGAACTTGCTGTAAATTTTACACCAGCTCTATTATTTTTGGTCCTTTAACGTCAATGTATCGTCACTAGTGTATTTGTGAGAGGCTGAGAGCGTCAATAAAATTTCATGTTTGTATTTTGATGAAGGAATTCTAAACCTCAGTTAACACTGCAAAAAAACTCAGTTAACATTTGATACTCTATAAACAAGTTACTGCCATAGAGAAAAATCCTGGCATGTATTTCCAAAAAAAATGTTATGTTGAGAAGGGCGTGTCACACAGACGATGCCTACTAGAAGGCACATAAATGACACACGGGGCCTTTCCCATCTCATGCAACTTTGGCACAAATCCTGGAATCTTTCCTCTAATGCTCCAAGGGATGTGGACTGTTGGCAAATGAACGCCTCACAATTCAGAAGTTATTTAAGAATAGCTTCCCAGCAGATATAACAGTATAGATACTACTTCCAAGTTCCCAGGTGCTTATTCTCCCTACCTTTCTAATAATCTCATATTTGATCGTAAATGTTTGGCAAAATATTTCCTGATTATATGTCCTGAAAATGATACTTAGGAAATGTGATCATAATGAGCACATACATCTTTGTTCCTCTGTAGACATCAGGGAACCCAGATCACCTGAAAACGACCCTAATGTATCAGCACCCTTCATAATACAGGTAAGTGATGGGAAATGAACGCCAGGGCACTAATCAGAGACTCGCAACATGAAAAACCAGAGGCAAGTTACTCATCATCGCTTGAAATGATTTCCAGGCGCTGTTGCATCTACGACTGGAAATCATACACACATGGGCATGAGCAACTCTCCTCACTTTCATCTTTACAATATATCGTTTAGGAGATTGTCACATATGTTCTGTCCTCAGCTTCGAAAGAAATCAACTCTAAGACATTTCAGTAAACAAAGCTTTGTATCAATAACACGGTTCGAGTAATCAACTTCTCTTATGTAAACACTAACTGGTGAATTCAAGGGCTGCAAAGAAAGAGGAAGAAATTAAAGAAAAAGTAATCTCAGTAATAACCCAAATGAGAATATAACCTTTTTGAATGGTTAGTTATCATTTTCATGCATTTCTCTTTCTCTGCGCTCCTCAGGAAATGGGGAGAAAGAAAGAGCAGAGAGGAGAAGCACCTACTCAATATGTGTCTGTTCAGTAGATTCCTCTTTTGTAAAGAAACAAGGCCATGGGTGGATTGATTGGGATGAGAATATGTGGTTTATGTTTTTTCTAATCATTTGAAGGATTAATATTCTCTCTTTCTATCATATCTCCAGTGTTGATAAGAATCCATCCCTCCACATATATGATAAACTCGTACCTGTCTTGTTGTTCTAGGCTTCTTTCAAGCAGATACGAGCTTCCGAAAAAAAGTCTCCAAAATAAAAAATTTCGAAAATTAAAAGTGAGGAAATACCTTAGGCACAAATGACTTGTATCATCAACGATAACCAGCGGACAACCTGTTAAACAATGCTGGTAGATCATTTTCATAACATAATTCTGGGCAACTAATAATTTCAGCTGCAACCACATTGTCGAGTTATGACCAACTAAACAATGATTCCACCTGATGTTCATATATGCCTTATCATAGTAGGACATTATAGACGATACTAAATTATACTCAGCTTTAGCAAATATCAGAGGAAGTTATTTATCCTACTGTAACAATGTTTATCCTACTGTTAGAGACCATAAATTTACCATTAGAGATTCAGTTATTTATCCTACTGTAACAATGTTTTTCAAGAAAAAAAACAGGCATGGCTATTAGCAGCAAAGGCAATTACCTGATTATAGGAACAGAAAATATTAATCATGAATAGTCACATTCTACTATATTTTAACAGAGAAACTATCAAGTTCCAAAATAATATTGAATTGAAAAGTAAACCTATATGGACACAGGCAACTCCATCAATTATTATTCGAGGCCTTTCCCTTACAAATCTTTCCACTCATCAAGAATATGCTTATAGCTGTTATACTCCCAAAAAATTTGTGGTGGGGTCATCCGTCATCCAAAGTAAACTTTAAGTTTCCATCGTACTGGTCATTTCACATCGATTCTCCCTGCAGCATCGGTTATGCTCATCTCCGCAAGAATCCCATAGCCTGGTATACATTATTGAGAGTAGTATCAGCTATATCTGAAGCTTTTGTGGCACCTTCTGCCAAAATTTCATCCAAGTAAGCTGAGTCAGAAATGATTTCCTCATAGCGAACCTACAAAAGTAGAGAATGATGATGATGACAGGGAACACCACAATCAATGATGGAATAATATGGTACACGTAATGACAAGTGAAAAAGATCGTGTCCAAAAATGAAAAGACCGGGCGAATCAACAAAATGATTGGACATAAGACATCAATATATCTTTCGCGGAATAATACAGAGGCATGCAGCCTGTAGCATAACAACAACCAGCAAGCAATGTAATACAATATTCCCCACCAATCTATTGTGTGCAGTTACATCCTAACAAAAAGGTAAATTGCCCAACAGATAAAAAAGGAATCATCTCAGAGGAACTGTTGCGGGATCGGGATCAAGGAAAATGATGCTGAAAAAGCATTAACATGCCTTTGGAGTTTGGATTTTTTTTCTTTTTGTTTTTTTTCCTGTGATAAAAATCATACATAACCACAGCACACAGTTGCTAACAAATCTAGAATTAAGACATAACCTATTATGACTGTTCCAACCCAAAATCTTAGGAATACCAGTGCTGGTTGCTAATCTAGAATTAACACCTTACTAAAGTGCCTCATATTTAGAAATTAAAACCTGGATAGGATACAGATGATCAATCAACGCGTCAGCTAGGAGTGACTTAAAGGTGCCCCAGTTCATATCTCGGCATTCGTCTGCAACTTCCTGCCATAAAAAAAGTTCACTGGTATATCATATCAGATCTAGTGCAAAGTTCATTATTAACAGACCATAAGCCATCTTCATTATTACCAAAAAAAATTGCACCACACAGATAAGACAACATGAATATTATCACCTCTTTTGACTTTCCCGATACGAGTTGATATATTGAGAGAAGATTATTGCATTCAGGCCTTTCTGGATTATCAAATTCCATGCTGTAAGAATTACCCATGAAGCAAACCAAAAACAGATTATTTGACCTCAGCAAACAAAGTCTGAAACAGAGCATCTTAAAAGAAAAATATCCATGAGGCAGAACATCAAAGTGAAAAGAATCAAGTGATTTGGAGTATAGATATTCACCCTGTAAATGAGTCGGTTTTGCACCTCTTTATTTTGTTTGATATTACCTATAGAACAATTAAGACACTTGGATCAACTTCCTGAGGGCAATAAAATGAAACCAAAGGAGAAAGAAATTGAAAACAAAAAAAACATGTAGGCCACAAGGATCACTAAAAGTACTTAACTAATGGATGCCAAGGATCACTAAAAAAATCTTGTCAACCATTTACAGCAACAAGAAGTGAAATGAGAATGATGGATAAATGGTCTGGCTGAAATTGCACACAACTCTTGACTACTTTAACTATTCTGAGAAGTTTCCACAACAAAAATAGGAAAAAGATAAACTATTACCTTTGTGCTTGCTCTATAATAAATACTCCTTACAGTAATATGACAAAATCTATAAGCATCATCAGATTAATGAGGGTGAGGCAATCTAGATTAAGGTGTGACAGTCAACTCAACCTCCATAATCTCAATATATGTATACAAGTAATACAATGATGCAAACATACACTGAACCTTGGTTATGTTAAAATTAATGACAATTGAAGAAAACAACACATCGTGAGCTCATGGTATAATGCTAAAAAAGAATCCAGAACAATCCAAAAACAAGGAGCAGGAAGATTTCTGTTTCTCACATCTTTTGGGTCAAGAAGATTTATCCGTGACTGATCAGAAGGCGCAGACTTGGACATCTGTAATGTGGTAACCAAATGGTAAGTAAGTAAAAATGTAGGATGTTTCATAGCTTTCATACCAACCAAAACCCCATCTCTTTCCTTCTTCCTTTGGTCATAATTTGAACCCCTATCATATACCTCAAGTGCTTCATAGTCTTAAATTATTTGTTAAAATTTCTAATTTGATTCTAGAATGATATTTTATCGTTAACAATAATATAAACATTCTATAAAAATAAAAAATACCACGACAGAAAAATCCGATGTGCATTTTTCTGCTGTACTTTGATATGAGGACTCAAACAGTCAAACAGGAACAACCTTGGAAAGACCATCAGTAAGAGACATCACTCGAGCTCCAACTGGTGGTATAAGAGGCTCAGGGACCTAAAGAAGAAAAGGTCATAGTTATTAATCTTATAATACTGAGGAGCTCAAGTTATCATTACCAATTAAAAGGGAAAATCACCTTGAAAAGTGCACCTCCTCTCCTGCAGCATCATATAAGTACGTATTGTTAAGTCATTGAGTAAAATGGAAAACTTTCAGGTTTAAGTCATGGATAATCTCATGTTTGTAAGTTGCAATTAATCCTCACCCTCCTAATTTTTTCCATTTCCGTCCTCCAAATAAATTATTAACACGATCAGCGAGCTCACGTGTCAGCTCCAAATGCTGTTTTTGATCTTCACCGACGGGGACAAAGTCAGACTACAAAAGCAGGCACGAAATCATAAGAATAATTAACCAAGAACACATATAATTGTTAACTATCATCAAACTTAAAATTAACCAAGAACACACAGAGGCATTGAAATTGCTAAAAGTACTGCATGATTATTACACCTTCAGTGGTTGTAAAAACTGCAGTGCTTCTATGCATAACCCAGCTGATGCATCAAACAGGAAAGGAACCCAAAACCTCAAACTGCACTCCGTACTTAGGAGAGAGATATTTATCTGATATAACATTTTACATTTTATCTGGAAGGTTTGAAGCTTACCTGATATAAAAGAATATCAGAAGCCATCAAAACAGGGTAAGTCAAGAGAGCAACACCAACATTTTCATCCCCCTACAAACAAAACCAATAGATAATTATATAATTTAACATGTGAAGACTGTAAAACACAAAAAAAAGGCAATATAAAGCTACTCTTATGAAGAACTACAATAACCAAATTGAGATACAAACAATTTCATCAATGACAAGAAGTTGTAAATATGCCAGTCAAGAGATACGTTGATCGATTATGTTTGTATGATACTGTCAATAACAACAGTGTGAGAGATAAAAATCCTAACACATTGACCATAATAATTTCCTATTTGTAAGATCTGTCATCAATAAACACTTCCAATAGATTAGACACAAAATCGATGATAGAGCTTTCATACAGCTATAAACGCACCGCCTTGCGTGATTTCTCTTTAAACTGAATCATTCTGTTAAGCCATCCAACAGGTGCTACAGAACTTAAAAGCCACATAAGTTCAACATGGGCACGGACATGAGACTGCACAAAGACAGACGCCTGCACATACAAATTCATACGAGAACATAAGCAAAAGTAAAAATCTTCTAACAACATCAGAAAGGACCAATATTCTGCCTTGGACCTTGGAGGTGTCGACTCCACATGCCAAATAAAGAGCTGCTGTATCCCTCGTTGCCTTCGATAGTTGTTGTGCATCATAAGGTAATGTGATCTGTGGGAAGGAAAATGAAAATTTTGAATAACTAATCAGATTCATTTTCCAAGCATTGCAAGACAAACCCAGAGCCTCTTTCCCCAAGTATTCATAAATTTACAGTTTACAGCTTAAATAAATAAATAACATGTTCTGGTGCTGTTAGCGTGAATATTACTTCCGCGAATACCATAGCACATGGTACAAACAACAAGTCAATGGATCTTATAAGCAAATGATTCTATTCTATTCTATATGTGGGTATTACATGCACAAGCAACAACGAAATGTGAAAAAGAAAGTATCATATAATAAATTGAATTATGAGTTCACGAACTGAAAAAACATACCGCGTGGAGGTCCACGATGAAAAAGAGAGTATCGTATGTATTCTGCAAGCAACAGATGCCACATTACATATTAGCTAACCGACTAAACACAACAGATTCCATTAACTATTTTCCAAACCACACAATGTGATGCTACCTGTAATGTAATCCAGTTTCGTATGGCACCGAGATAATTCCCGAGGTGGATAGAACCCGTAGGCTGGACTCCAGACACTATCCTCTTCCTACAAATAGACAATTCCAATTCAATAAAACCTAAATAGTAAATACAAATCTAATCAACAGCAAGCTGAAACAGTTCAATTTAACGAGCATCACATACAATGTAGCTAAATACAAGACGGAAAGTGTAAGAATTGGGCAGTAAATAGTAAAAAAATGAAAAGGATTACTTTACAGTGGTCGGAGAGCTCGCGGAAGCAGCGGCAGGTTGCGAGAGCGAAACGCTGCTGCAACAGCATCGGAATCCGGCGGAGCTACGTGGACGCTGAGGAATTGAAGCAGCTACTTTCGAGGGCCGGATTTGAACTCCACCAGCGGCGCACCTGCTTCAAAATCAGAGGCATACAGGAATGTGAGAACTTTGTGACGGCGGCCGGAGGAGAGAGAGAGAGAGAGAGTTACAGAGAGGAAGCGAGGCGAGGAGAAGAGGTGGAGATGGTGAGGAAGTGAGAGAGGACGAAGCGGCCCATAGCGTGGTTGGTTTCGCGGCCTTGGGGAATTTTATCCGACGCTCCTTTACATGTGCATCAACCACTGACGGAATGACTACTAGAGTGGGACTTCGTTTTCAACCCAAGGAAAATTACTATTTATCTTTTTTGTTCACGGAATTACAAGTGTGCCATTTGTGAAAGTAAGTTCGATCCTAAAGCCCAAGGAGGTCTAGATATATAAGCCCAACAACGGATATTAGGGCTTCTTTCCTAGGATTGATGAAGAACGCAGAAAGTGAAGCTATGGTCGAATCTGTATCCTAGAGAACTCACCAAAGCTCGAGAAGCTGGTGATTGATAAGCTTTTAAGATATTATTGGGGTGATGATGAAGAGTTCAACGACCAGTGGCGTGGAAATTATTAACTTCATCCACCTTTGTTTACACTTTCATTTTGAAAAGGTTGCCGGTGACCATTTGTAATTGTTCCACCAAGAGTGATTGTCAGTGACCATTTGTAATTCAGTCATGCTATGTCGTTACTCTTGCCAACAATTAAAAATACAGAGTTTTATTATGATGTTGAGCAATTCTGAAGTGTTTCTACTTTTTTTAGCTATTTTCAAATGCATGGATTAACTTTTTTCAATTTGACAAAACCTGAGAGCAGTGCTTCAAACAAGAATAATTGTCCACATGCAAATGCAAAAGCTAAAGGAAAGTTTGTTGCGGCTTTTTTGTGATTGATGTTTAGGGTTGAAATTATTTGTATTTTGAGCAATTAGGAGTAACTTATATTGGTGCTATGACTGCTATCAGTTTTTGGTTTTCTTTTTAAACTTAATGATGTGTGAACTTGTATTGATATGTTACTCTTGTGGATTATTGATATTGTTCTAGTTATGGATTATGAGTCATGTAATCTATTTGTTTCAGTGTTTCACACTCACTGTTAGGTAGTTAGGTTATGTAATTGACTTGCATTTGCTATATAGCTAGTCAGATTTATTTTCTTTCTAATTTGGGCTTTTGTCATTGGGCTGGATGGCAAATTTGGACCCGTCCTGATCTTGTCTGGGATGAGACTTGCATGGGATCAACTCTTGAAAACGCAAGGCCGTTTCGAGTATAATGTCCGAGACGGGACGTAAGATGACCATAATCTCGCCACATGCCCATCATTAATTAGTTTTTTTTTAATTTTCAGAAAAAAAAAATGAATAAACAAGAAAAATATAACGAACCTTATCGAAGAGTCCCACTCGCACCAGGTATCAGTGGAGGGTGGCAACAACTCATTAGAGCCGGAGAAACAACACACCCACCGCCAGAGAGTTTTCACCATTTCAACCCTCTCGTAACAAAAATCTCTCATTTCTCCCCAAACAAAACCACCGCAAAATTCACAGCTGGATAAAACATCACAACGATGCCCAACAACGAACGCCTGCTCGCGAGAGAGCGCCTCCAGATCGAGCAGATTCGAGCGCTCGATCTCGAGGAACTGGAGGTCGAGGAAGTCGATGACGACTACGACGACTCCTCCGCCGACGACGCCCCCGCCACGTAATCATCATCCTCCCTCCTTTTCTTTGTTTTAGCCTGTAACTCTTCACCGTGTGAATTCATTTTGTAGTTTGTGACCTAGGGTTTGTGAATCCAATTCGAATTGAGATTTACCGTGATTGTGATTTTTTACTGAGTTTGTTGTGGAATTTTGAACTTGAAGTGGCCGAGGCATGGCGGATGAGTACACCTTCAATACGTGTTTGGCTTCATTGCATACATACCTTGGCGGTATGCGTTTACTCTGGTTATTCAATTGTTTTTAATTGTGTATACTTTGGATGCGGAATTGCGTAGCTTATGTGTTATTTGTAACAGAGGTTGAAGATACTCATCATAGGAAGGCGTTTTTGGACGGTGGAGCTGTTTTGAGCCTCCCAATCTTCTATCTCGAAGGTAGTGTTCTATGCATTGTTACATTTCATTGTTGAGTCAGATCAGTAGTTCAGTTAGATCCCAGTGTATCACCTCGGTGGCAGCCGAAGGTGTTCAGCACTCTAGCAAGTGTGTGTGTGTGTGTGTGTGTGTTATTGTCATGTCTGAGTAATGTGAAGAAATAATTGGTCAACTAAAGAGTGTGAAAGTATTCAGGGAGTTACGGAAAGTTTAGCTGGTATTTATACAATTGAAAACTATACTAGTCTCTTTTAGATACTCTGTGTCAGTAAAATAGCTCCCTAGAGATGTTACACGAGTCTGCGAGTGGTGTCTTACTATTGCTATGTTTCTGAACATTGTTGTGTCTGATTTTTTAGCTGCTGCGATAGCATTAGCTAATTGTTAGGCCAAATCATTTTTCCAAATGACTGAGGATAGAGAAGAATGAAGTTAAGTAGGTGCTGATATTGTTGGTAAAGAAAACTTAGATTTTTACATGTGGTGTTTTGCAGGGGATGGGGAAGAATTAAGTTAAATAGGTGCTGATATTGTTGGTAAAGAAAACTTAGATTTTTACATGTGGTGTATTGCAGGGGTTGTTCTGTTCCCAGGCGCTACTCTTCCACTCAGAGTTATTCAACCCAATTTTATTGTTGCTATTGAGAGAGCACTGAATCAAGTTGATGCTCCTTATACCATTGGTGTGGTATGTGATCTGCTTGAAGCTGCCAACTCGTTCTTCCCAAAATGAATTTTCTTCTCTAGTGTTTCATCGTAATTTTTCTCTCCTGAACTTTTTTGCAGATTCGTGTTTACAGAGATCCTGACAATGGATGCATAAAATTTGCAAATATTGGGACAACTGCGGAGGTATGTGCTCATCTGTTTGAATCTATGCCATCTGATTTAATTGTGCTAGCTTTTACAACTCCTATTTTTTTTCTCTTTTACAGATTCGCCAATTTAGGCGATTAGAGGATGGCTCACTGAATGTGGTAACCCGTGGTCAACAGCGATTTCGTCTAAGGCGACGTTGGATTGATGTGGAAGGAGCGGTTAGAATAACTTTGTGTTTTAGAGACTTCCAGTTCAGGAATATATTGAGTTATGTGGTCATCTATATATTGACTTATTTGTTTTAAATTTCATATTTCAGCCATATGGGGAAATCCAAATTATACAAGAAGATGTACCATTGAGGGCTCCACGGGCTGCATTTGGAGATCCGGCACCATTTAGCAACCGGAAAGGCCATAGTTTCCCACATGGAATGCCTTCACACACTTCTCACAGGAATCCAAATGGATCTATGGATGTGGACAATGATTCGGAGCCAAATTCAGAAGAAAGCTTTGAGAGTGCACTTTCTTTAACAGAAAGGGAAATTCACCGATCTGCAATTGAATCCTCTTATGGATCTGATGTAATGGATGAATCATCAAGCAGTGATAGTGAGACGTCAGAATTCCAATCTCAAAGATCACAATCAAAGGACTCTGATTCCACAGATTCATTGCACTCATGCCCCGAGAGTTTGGTTGATGTGGGGACCAGTTCTATATCAGAGATGCAATCATCCAAACAGAAAGATCCAAGTATATGTTGGAGAAATACAGACTATAAACAGATGCGTAGAGTTCCTAGAGCTTTCTGGCCCTATTGGGTATATCGCATGTATGACTCCTATTGTCTTGCTCAAGGAGCAGCAGGTAGTTTCATTTTGATTTAGTTCACACGTTATTTCCAAGTTCTTAAAGATTCCTTGAAATATACTTGATTCTGCATCTATGTATTGCAGATATGTGGAAACAAATAGTTGGAGTACCATTAATGGATGGTCTGGTGAAGAAGCCTGATCTTTTGTCATTTTACATCGCTAGTAAAATTCCTGTTTCTGAATCTACCAGGCAGGAGCTTTTGGAAATTGATGGTATTTCATATAGGCTACGCCGGGAAATTGAGTTGCTTCAGACTGTTAATCTTATCCGCTGTAAAACTTGTCAGGTTGCTTTTGCTTGGAACCCTGTGTGTGCATAAATGCATACCTTTTGCCCCGTATATTCTCTATTTACTTATGTTGGTGTGTGTTGTTTGGTATACGATGCAGACTGTTTTTGCAAGGCGAAGTGATATGCTGGTGATGTCGAGTGAAGGTCCTCTAGGTGCTTATGTGAACCCCAGTGGTTGTGTGCATGAGATAATGACCCTACACAAAGCAACTGGGTTGGCACTCATAGGTTCAGCAGTGAAAGAATACAGCTGGTTTCCTGGGTATGTCCTAGTAATAGCATTCTTCTAATTTTCTGACCAAGTTATTACTGTTACCCTCTGATGTTATTATGTGTACATCCTAGAGCATTTATCATGCTTGAGACTACTGAGTTTTCTTAAGTTTGAACAAATGTCGAAATGTAGTTATGATTGTGGGAAATCAGAACTTATTTCATAAATCTTATTCATAATATTACATGGAATGACTTTGAGGATATCAGGTATAATAGAAAACGGTATGACGTCTAATGCATGCTTTCCTTTTCGAGCCCCTGGGAATTCTGTCATTTTATGAGTGATTATTGGTTTGGTTTCATAATGATTAGTATTTAAATGCTGCTAGTTTCTATAAATTGATTGATTGGAGTGATCTTAAAATTTTATTGTGTCAAAATTTGTTATGCGAGAGGCTAAGATGCTAGTTTGCCTTTTTTGCAGATATGCTTGGACAATAACAAACTGTGCCACCTGTGGAACTCAAATGGGTTGGCTCTTTACAGCCACAAAGAAAAATTTGAAGCCTATATTGTTCTGGGGGATTCGGAGTTCCCAAGTTTCTGATGACTTGCACTAATCTCTCAAATTTGAGTCGCTTTCCAGAATTTTGATCTTTCATGTAGTACGCTATATTTGTATACAGCTACTGCCTACTTGTATCTATCTGTGCACTTGTTAATTTTATTTGAGATCAGTACGCCTTACCCGCACTTGTTAATTCGTATATAGAAAAAGGTAGTCGTGGTAGATATTTCAGAGATCCTTATGGGCTTGAGAGCCTTTGTCAACTTGTAGCTGTAAAACATCGGCATTTTTGGAATTACCTTGTGAAATGGTATTTATATATATATATGAGAATGCTTTTGCATTACAGCATTAAGGACTCTTGTTTTCATGAGCTCCTAAGTTTGTTTTACCCATCCTCACAATGACAATAACCACAAAATGATATTGAGCCAAGACGTGTGTAAAACTGCCTTGATATATTGATACTTCAATGGTGAGATCCAATGGAAAAATTACAATATAGCTGCCCAAAAAAAATTACATGTTTGCAAGTTCTAAAAGCAACGTGAAATGATTGAACTAAAAACGTAACTCAATGAAAGCAGTTATTTTAGGGAAAGAATGATGATCAGGCATTGCAGACCGCACAACACTGTATTTAACGGTAGCTTCTGTAGAGTGGGCTGTACATTTTGCTCTCTGCATACTTGACAAGATCTTTTGGTCGAGGCAGATTAGAAGCCAGACCTATAACACAATCAATAACGCAACGTTAGAAAACTATTAATAGAGTGCTTGTGTGACTAGAACAATGCCAGAGAAGGTAACTTACCAAGGTCGTAAACTGTAGCAGCGACCTTAGCAGCAATGTTTGCTGATATCTTTCTGATGTTGGTAAATGGTGGGTAGATCAATCCTTTGCCGTAGTTTTCTTCGGTAACTTGGGTAGCCAGAGCTTCAGCTGTTGCATAAAGCAGAATGGAAAATGTTATGCAATGAGCCTAGCCTTATCACTAGTCTAGTAGTATTAATACAATGTCACTGTATAAATCATCCTTCCAGTACTTACAGGCTGCCAAAAGCATTTCATCTTGTACACGAATGGCACCAGAGATGATCAATCCCAAACCGAAGCCAGGAAAAATATAAGCATTGTTGGCCTGAATGAAATAGTGACGAAAAGTAAGATCCCATTGTCCAGGTAAACTTCAAATGAAAGAGTTAGTCATAACAGAAATTGCTCGAGCTAGATATACCAAGTTACCAACCTGGCCAGGCACTAGAAGTTTGCCCTCATATTCAACCGGGTCAAATGGGCTTCCACTAGCAAAGATTGCTTGACCCTGAACATGATAAGAGATGATTATCAAAAGGGAATCTACTAGTTAATCTATCCCCATAACCAAAGAAGATGGGAAGAAAGTAAGAGAGAAGGTTATTAGTACCTTGGTCCATGTGTATGCTTCTACAGCTGTACACTCAGATTGTGATGTTGGGTTGGAAAGAGCAAGGATAAGAGGTTTCTACATTCCAATCACCAGATCAGTGTCACTACTTAAGGTTGATAATCACATTTATATAAAGGAAAAGGTGGGAAACAGTGTGAGAACCTCATTGAAAGATGCCATGGCCTCAACCACATCCTGTGTAAATTGCTTTCCTACACCGGATGTTCCTATCAACACTGTTGGTTTGATTGCCTGTGGAAGTATGAGCACAATGTAAGATCACTTTGTAGCAGATATTCTGTGATCAAATAAATAATAAAACCATTTTCACACCTTTACAGCATCGGCAAGTTCCCTGATTGGTTCATGCTCATGAGCCCAAGGCTTCTTAAAATGTTGAAGTGATTTTACACGAGATTGAACAATCAACCCCTGCAACAAAAATGAACAGTTATAATCCATATGAGAATGAGAAAGCTATTTTCTATATAATCCACCAAATAATTTTTAAGGAGCTCAATCAGATTTTAAGTACCTTTGAATCCACAAGCCAAATCTTCTTACGGGTTTCTTCAATTGGAGCTTGTGTCTGACAAGGTTTAGCACATCATTGATTACAAATCCATAGTGGAAGGAAATGACTTTGTTTAGGCTAAAAGGGAGAAGGAAGTACCTTTTTTGATATCTCAAGAGCAATTAGCTCTGCTATACCAGTTCCAGCCTTCAGTAGCAAAGAAACAAAAGTGAGAAACTACACCCAGAAACCAGTTTATTTTAAAACAGCGACTCTTAATTCTGAGTATTTGAGGTTACCTCTCCAGCACCCAAAAATAAGAAAGTATGATCAGCTAAAGTTCCTCCAATTACTTTCAAGGATGCTATAAGCCCTGCTAACACCACAGATGCTGTTCCCTGAATAAAAGAGATGGTAACAACAGTTTGAAATGATTCTCCCTACACATGATTTCTAACAAGAGTCAAAAGAAGATGAACATGTTACCTGTATATCATCATTAAAAACAAGGTGACTTGAACTGTATCTAGACAGCAGTTCAAAAGCATTGTGGTTTGCAAAATCTTCGAACTATAAAACCACAGAAAGAGAACTTTGTCAGTCGATGCCCAATAAAACTGGTTGAGATGCAACATGTTGAGATGAAGACAATTCTACCTGAACAAGAATTTTCTCCCCATAATTCATCTTGACTGCAGTCATGAATTCCTCAAGAAGCTCTGCATATTCCTAAATCATATATGAAAAAGATCACTTTAGTTTTACAGAAATCACATATTTTATGCTGTCAAAAAAGCAAACAAGAAGATAGAGATCAAGGAAAAAAATATTAAACCTGCCCAGTTGCTCTCTTGTGCTTAAGCCCAATGTAAAATTCATCATTCAGCAACTTCTCGTTGTTTGTGCCAACATCAATGGTTATAGGCAAGCACTGTAGACAATACATACAGATGGTAAGACTTCTAATAAAACAAATGTGTATGAACAAAGGAACACAGTAGTGGTGAAAATGCTTACTGCTGCTGGAGGAACTCCTCCCAATGCTGTATACAAAGAAAGTTTTCCAACTGGAATTCCCATTCCCTGAAACATTTGGACTATTTATATCAATGACTTCAACAAGAGACAAAGCCAAAATTTCCAACTGATCTATCAACAGATTTCAGAGAAACACTTTCGACATAGTATACATACCTGACAACCAAGATCTCCAAGCCCCAAAATCCGCTCACCATCAGTCACAACAATGACTTGAATTCTCCTTTCTGGCCAGTTTTTTAATATTTCAAGGATCTTTCCCCTAGAAAATTTCAATACTCAATATATGCTTGCCAGATTCACAACTAATTTATAAAAGTTGGAGGCAAAAGAATTCTGTTACTGGCCATACTTGTCCTTTAAACTGACATAAAGACCCTGAGGACGCCTGAAAATGCTGCCATATTTTTGGCAAGCCTCTCCAACTGTAGGGGTGTACACAACAGGGAGTAGTTCCTCAACATTATCAATCAAAAGCTTATAAAACAGCCCTTCATTTCTCTCCTGTACAATGAAATAAAAGTACCAAAGAAATAAGTGAGAATGAATGACAACAATCCTTACAAAGTAATTTGTATCATCTGAAGATCCAAACAACAAAGAATAAACAACCAAATTTACCTGAAGATCCATCATGGCCATATATCTTTGCAATGGAACCTCATACTGTCGAAGATTGTGCATCATCTTCTTTTCCTATTCACCAAAAAGTATAGGAATGCTTAGCAAAAGAGAAACACCAAAAAAGTAGACTTATAGTAGTGAGGAAGGGTTTATAATCTATGAAACAAAAGAATTGAGATGAACTTTGAGCAATATCATTTTGTAACCTGAAGTTCTTGGTTCAGGACGGCCGGAGGCAGAAGGCCACGAATGTAATGAGCATCTCTCTCCTTCTCAGTGAAGGCAAGTCCCTTGTTGTAGCGTGGATCACGCAACAAAGTATGTCCACTGTAAGCAGATTGCAGGTAATGCATTAAAAACTTCAAAATCTGTGTAAGCAAATTCATTACCTAGAAACATTGTGGAGGAAAAACGTACGTGGTTTTACAGGTGTCTACACAACCACATTCTTAAATTACTAATCTTACATGAAAAGAATAAACTTGGCCAGTCCTCTTTAGGACACTAAGAACAAGACGTTCTGAAGCAATCAAAGAAAAACCAATCGCACTTTCTTCCATCTTGTGTTATCAAAACATCAAGCTGAAAATTGCAAGAATCTGTCCTACAACTTTAAGCACAGATACAAATTTCTTTTTTTTCTTCTTAAAAAGTAACTGTACTTATGGCAAAGAAGGCCGTATTCTATGTGATCCCAATAAATCTGAGGTGCATGAAGAATACGAACAGATTCAAATGAGGATTCTTAATTTCGATAATTTCAGCATCGAAAATCAGGAACTTTTCTTTAAAATCAATTAAAACATGTCTACCATCTGATCTAATCCAACATGCAAACTGTAATGACCCGCAAAACACACAACCTTTCTAAACGTGATACAAACAAATGTCCCTTAAAAATCAACAGGAGAACACATCAACGCCTTTATCCAAAATAACCCAAGGCCAGAATCTTTAAACGCCATATAGGGACAACTCAACATTTTAACTCATCTTTAAACGCCATATAGAGACGACTCAACATTTAACTTTGCATAACGACGACGACAACAACAACAAAGGGGATACAAACTCAAACACAAAAATCCCCATTTCCACAACTCCATAAGAGTTAGATAGATGAGCCTATCTCTCACCTTGCAACAGAAGCAGTCCAGGGAGTGAGAACCTGATCCACCGTGGCAGAATCCTCACCGTACACGTCCGCACCAAAACCACCCTTGCCCTGCATCTCCTTCTCTACACTCCCCATGAAAGCCCAAACCTTTGCTTCTCCCACACCCACTATTCTCTTCTGCAATCACCAACCAAACACATACAAGCTCAAACACAACAACCCAGAAACCCAACACACGCAAAATGCTGACTTGTCTTGCATAGACTTGGACAATGCCTTCCCTTTTATAGCAGAATTTTCAGCAAAGATTGGTTCTTTTTCTCTCTCACACACACATTTAATATTTACAAAATGAGGTGAAAACAACTAATTGGGTTTCATTGTCAAATACCACGTGTATGATCTTATTCAACAAATCAAGAATGGCGATTCTATTTTTCTGCCGAGTTTTAATAAGGGAATGACAGTAAGTGTTGCAAGCTTGCAATGACATGATGAGGAGTTAAATAAGAAATGTGTACCCCAGGAAGGTGCGTCTGTTCAAACACATCATCATATTAGAGCCTATGGCTGATGCTATGATATTCTTACGTACACTACTCCTGAACCGCGTCTCCACACTTGTTGGATATGAAATATGAAATATGAAATATGAAATATGAAATATGAAATATGAAATATGAAATATGAAATATTTATTTTGAAATATGAAATATTTATTTTGAAATATGAAATATGAAATTTTGAAATTTTATTTTATTTTCCCCTTTTTCACTTATGGAAGTGAAACTTGACTTGGAACGTTGGCTTTACAGAAATATACATTGGACCGATATCTAACTCATTGTTTTTTTCTTTGTTTGTTTGTTATATTATATAAGTTGTACCCAGATTTAATGGTTATATCAAATTATAGTATTCACATGGTATCAAGATATTTATAAGAGATTTATGGTCAGATAGATTTACATTTAGGGGTTGATAAAAATTCTCTCAATCCTTAGATTTAAATCTAATGGTAACTAACTAAAATATTTTTGATTAGGCGAATATAACTATCAAATTACGATAAGATATATTTCTACGTAATAATAAAGTGTTGGTTAATGTTTCGAGTTGAAAATGAACAAACCTTCGACTTTCTCCTTTCCTTTGTGAAAGGGAAGACAGAGCTAGTGGTCATGGTCGGACTAAAAGGGAAAGAAGCTAAAATCTCCAAGCTGCAAACCAAACCCTTTTATTTCTTCTATGAGAATGAATGAGATCCACATTTTGTGACGAGGAAATGGATTGGTACAACAGTCACCGAGAAGAAATAGAATCGTAGCCACTAAAATAAACTCAGTTTCCTTGGCTGCGCACATAATTTGATCCTCTTGTCACTGTTCTCCTACATAATTTTTTTTTTTAAGAATGAACATCCCTACCACAATTGTTTTTTGCTCAAATGTCATTTTCTTTTCAATTGTATTAATATGACCTTTAATGCAATGATCTAACCACTTAGCTGTGAGAATGAGACCTTGAAATGACTCGAACCCTCTTATTATATGTGTGCAATTCACCTGGTTCGAACTCATTCTGATGCTTTCAAATTGGTAGAAGTTTGTGGTCATTTTGAATATATATACTGTTATTCCACTTCTTTGATTTTTAGTTTCCGTAATCTTATCAAGGCTGGGTGTCAATTACTTCTTGTGATGAAACTGTATCTTTTTAGAGGTTTCAGATTTGATCGATGAAGCATCAACTTTCAAACGCCAATAAGTTCGTCGGTGATTGATCGATCAGTATTCAGTACAAACTATAAACAAACACTCGGTTTTCCTTACACACTATCACAATTTTCTATCGCTACTACTTATTAACACACGTCCAAATTAAATGATTGTCTGCCATCGCAAAATGATTTAGTGACCGGCGTACTGTATCTGTTTAATTATTTGATGAGATATTATTATCGATCGATATTATGAATACTGTATGCAACTATTTCATCAATGGATATATTCACTCGTTCATATCTAAACATTCTTCTCTGTTCCGATACTCCATTAATTTTTTATTTTATTTTTTATTGTAGTAAACTCATAGATCCACCAACTCTATATATACAGTATGCAATAAACTTCATCCTCGCTCCCATTGTAAACCAATTCCATATATATATATAGCAATAGATAGACACAAACTCTTACGGTCATATTCTGAGCGGGAGCACTGTTCTGAAATTAAAGTATAAGACACCTTTTTTGGCTTATTTTCAGGTCAAATTTTCACATCTCCACCGTACAACGTCTAGATTATGATGTGTATAACATGTCTACAAAGTTTTATGTAATTTGGAGATCATTTGGATACCAAATTATATGAAACAAGTTAATATAATAAAATTTGTTCAAGTAGAACCGTTCGTGTAAATCACGATTACGGAAGTTCAAATTTGATGAAACTTGACATAAATGATTTACCCATTGTATTTTAGACATTGAAATGTGAAGTTATAAAAATTTGACTTAAAAAGTAAGTCGAATAAAGATCCACATATTTTAATTTCATAACAGGTTAAGCTCTTATACATATGTTAAGCTTATATTTCCCTTGAATTAAGTAATCATCGTGACCTCATGACAAGATAATGATCACGCCATGCAGAAAAATTTGAGGCGACGATCGAGTTATATATTGGTTTCATGCTTATCATACTTCACGTCGAAATTGACTTGTTGGTGGTAGTTTAGTTTATTATTCCACACGAAAAGAGGAACCAATTCAACTATTTCCCGCGCACGATTCTTCACTGATTGTGCTCGAGTTGAGTTTGTTGGACCCTTTCGGGTAAGTGAGAATGGAAATACTGCTGCCAAAGTGGTCGTTGTTCATATTAATCTGAGGTGGTGGCTACTGGTGAAGCTACTATCCAACAGATGAACACTGCGTACCAAACCCTTCATGCACGCATTTGGACCTAACTACCTACCTAAACTGTATATTGTCAACATCCTTTTTTGTTGTCTTTCACTGTTTCACATTCAACTACACAACTCCTGAGAAACTATGGAGTTGATGTACTTGGACTTGAATTACTGATGTATTGAAGATCTCCATTATGCGTACTGCAGTCACCCTATTTGGATTCACCCTTAGCTACTCCCCTCAATTTGGACCAAGAAACTTATTGTCTATGCTTGTTTTGTTTTTTAGGGACACAATAAGAAATATAGAAGTCCTTTTGCCTTTATTTGAATTTGAAAATACTCATTTGATGGTATGTGGAATCCATGCATCCACATAATATATATATATATATATATATATACACACACACATATATATATATATAGAGGTGCTTAGTTCTTTGGTTATATATATAGTGAGCCCTTCTAGTGAGGACCTCTAAGTTGAGGACTTTTCAATTTATCCTGCTTTTCGATCTTATATTCACATCTTAAACGTTCATTTTATAAATATTTATGAGTAGATCATTTATGTAAATTTTCAACTGAATTGAAAATCGTTAAGGCATTCATAAGTGTGATTTACCAATTACAAACTTGAACGGTTCATGTTTGACAGATTTGGTTCGTCCATTGATTTGATCTACAACTAGTTCTTAACGATCACCAATTTGGCTGAAATTTTATATGATTGATCTACTTATATAAATCTACAACTTCAACGGTTAAGATGTCAAAATTTGATCAAAAAGTTGGTCTAATAAACAATTAATTGAAAAGTCCTCAACTAGTTATTAACTTAGAGGTCCTTATTAGAAGGGCTCCTATATATATATATATATATATATATATATATATATATATATGTGAGTAACATCTAGTAACCAAAGAACTACGCACCTCTATATATATATATATATATATATCTGTGTGTTTAGCATCTAGTAACCAAAGAACTAAGCACCTACCACCTCAAACGTGTATATGAATATGGAAAGCAACATCTTACTTTAAATATATGCAAATTTACTGCATATGCAAATATGCAATACTGTGTCTGTAATCCCATGTCACATGCACCCACGTTACCAATAATCCACTATTATCATGGTAGGAAGGAGTGTGAGACTTTGTTGTCTATGACTGTGATCTTTCATAGTTGTAATGGTCACATATTATTATATAAAGTTTTACTTTTCTAAAAAAAATAAAAAAATAATTCACTAGCTACCTATTAGTAAAATACACTAGTCTTTTGTGTTCACACATGTTAGATTGTTTTTTTAATAAATAAATAAATATATATTGGAGCAACTGTGCAAATATATATATTTTAGTTAAAATTATGAATTGCAATAGATAAATCATATTTACATATGTAACAATGTTTTATATTATCAAGCATTTTAACAGTTACAAATATTAGAGGTAAATGAGGAAGTTCGATTTTTTGGTGAAGCTTTGACACCAAATCTACGCTTTCAATTATAGGGGTGGAGATAATCATTTTTGTATTAAAAATTAAGATATCAAAAATGAATGGAAAAATAATCACACATACAAGCTAAACAAACAACGAAGATTTATAATACGGATCAAAACATGCTCTCTCTTGTCTCTCTCACCCTTACTCTAGCCCTCATATTTGGCAGCGGTGGCTTTGTGGTTTGTTGTGTTGAAGGCAACGCTTCAGTTGAGGATGGCCCCATCCAGACTCATGCACCGAGGTGGCCTTGGCTTCCTCTCATCTCTCTTCCCTCTTTTACCCGGTTTTTGGCTATGGAAGTGGATGTAGATCCTATTTCCAGGTTTGATTGGTGGTATCTGTTAGATTTGAATGGCGGTGCGTGCATTGGCGGTGGTGATGCCAAAAATGGTAGCGGCGGTGTTAGCTTTGGTCAGTGCTACAATGGTGGAACCCGAAGAGTAAAATGCTGCCATGGGTGCCCTTAATTAGCTACTTGGGCTGGTGTGCATGGGCCTAGGGTTTGTCCTTTGTGGTTTGGACGTGGCTTTGTCTGGTCCTCTTAGGCCAGCTGGGTTGAGTCTAATATTTAGACTTACTTTTGGTTTGATGAGTTCATAATAATTTAGTTTAGAATAAATGAGGTTTTTCTAAAACTTTTTAGTTTGATTCGGTTGTTTATTATTGTTATGCTCTGGTTACTTAGTTACTATCTTTAAGGTCTACAGTGGTTATGGGTTTGTAATATAGAGATTATATAGGGTAGGGCCTAGCTAGTCTTGCATGATTCTATTGTAACGTGTATGTGAGAACGTTTCATGTTCATGTTGTAATCAGACTTTCAGTTATAAATACATTGTGTAACTAACGTCATTTATGAAAAAAAGAAGGATGAAAAAATAATCATATCCCTCAAAGTTTGTATGATTCAATCATATATTATATGACAGCGTCGAGACACCTATTGAAATAGTGTTACGAATTCTCTTTTCTTCTTCCTTTTGACATGATTAAAACATGATTTTAAGCGATATTTTGTTGGTTTTGACTTCAAAGTAGCAAAGAACCATAGTTTTTTTAATCAAATGCACAATTAATGTGAGCTTGTGATTCGAACTCACAATTCTTACTTATAATGAGAGTTATACCACTAGATCAAATAGTGGGGCAAAAACCACAATTTTTTGATAGGTTAATGAAAATGATCATGTAAAACGAGACACGAGCCCAACTCTCTGGGCCAGGCCTTTATCCTGAGTTGGGCCCTGAAAAAAAACGACCTCAGGTTTTCTGACTGCTCACTTCTCAAATATCAAACCAAAAAGGGTAAGCTACCTCTTGCTGTTCAAACTTTGCATAGCCTCTCACCAAGCTTTTAGGGTTTTCCAATATTGGGGAAAAAAAATCAAAAATCTGAAAGTAGGGATTTAGTAGAGAGATAGAGCAACATGGACCATGGCCTTCGTCCCAGACAGAGGGAGTTCTTCGTTGGCTTCACAAAGGGCGAGGTCTGTGTAAAGTTCTCTCCTTTTCTCTTTTGTTTACTTCAATTTCATTCCTTTATCTTTTAGCTATCTGGGTTTTATTGGGTTTATCTGATACTTGCGTTGATTGAAATTTTGGGCGTTATTGGCTATCTTTGGTCAGTTTGGTGTGGTTGTTTGCATGGTTGTGTGATCATTCAGTTGAGATATCTACATGATTGTTTCAACTTTCAACAGTGTTTCTACATTGGTAAACCTGCATGCAGTAACGGACTTCAGTTTCTGATATTGAGAATATATATTGAGGGTTTTCTTTATTTGTCTTCATCATTATGAACAGATGGAGACCATGGACAAATTGGTGAGGGAATCAGGTGAAGAAGTGCTGGCCAAAGAATTTTGTCAAAATTTGGCTAAAAGATTCAAGTGAGTTTTTTTTTATTATACGGTCTGAACTCACTTTGAACTTCAAATAGTTATACTGAGTTTTCTTTCGGATGAATTTTTTTCTGTTCTCAAAGTGCTGGTTTTGGCTTGGTTATGTTTGTGCAGTCGCTCTGCTGGTCGTGCTGGAAAACCAATTGTGAAGTGGATACAAGTTGCTCATCTATTCTCTCTTCTTTCCTTTCCTTTTATTTTGCAGTGGAATATAGCTATACTGTTGTTAGTCTTTTAATACTGTTCTTACTACTTGGTGGCGTCTTTTTCTGTTACTTTTGTGTTAGGTGCAAAATTGGTTCCATGAAAGGATACAAGAGTTTCCGAACATATTAAAAGATCTCGAGGGAGCCTGCCCCTCTACTAAGGCACCTAAAATCAAAGAAAAACCTAAAGGTGATTCCCATTATTGCTTGTTTCTCTTATTCTATCTCTTGTATTTCTCAAGCTTATGCAGGCCTTTTCAAATTGATTAAATGTATTCGTGTGTTTGGCTGGTGAACTCATATACTATACAGTACAATAGAAAGTGTTTTACCGAAAGATAGCTGAGCAGAGTCAAATTTTGAACTGTTTTACTGATTACCAGTTCTTTTATAATCTTGGTTCTTGCCCTGTCGTTAGATACTGTAATACTGACAACTCTTTTCCTTCTATTTTAGCCAACAATGCTTCATTATTAAGTTGGCTGAACTTTTTCATATAACATCATTTTCTAATTGTCATTTCAACTTTTCTGTAAAGCCCATTCCAAAGCAGAAGAAAAGATCCCTGACTCAGAGTTGGAATTTGAAGCTAGGTCATCAAAGGATGGGGCTTGGTAAGCATTTACAAGAAACAATTACAAACAAAATTTATTCTGGTCCTTTTGTTTATCATCTTGGAGTCATCAACCTGTTGTTTATCTTGGCGGGTTAGTTATTTTTTTGGTAATAATCATAAGAAGATTGATATGGGATACAAGATTTAAACTGCTTATGCAAAATTTAACTCATGAAAAGTGGATAACTTCGGTGCTTGGTCTTTTAAACCATGTCATTTTAAAGAAGAGATGGAACAAGTTAGAGCAAGGACGATGAAGAATCTGATGTTCAATTTTAGGTTATGCCTATAATCTCTGATATGGGCACCCTTCAAATAATTTCTGGTCATTTCTTATTCAATTGAAATGTTTGAACCTATTTCAATTGTATGTTGTGATTGGTTAGTGAAAACAAGTCACCCTGATAGTAATTATAAGGAAGGGATGTTTTTCTCAACTGAAGTGAGGTTCATAAGTTGCCTTAAATGTCTTCCTTCTGATCATAGATAGCAGATGTTACATCAACATTGTTTTTTTGGGCTTAATTTTCATCCCTCTGATTGGTAATGCTATATTGGTGCATTTGATTTGACTGGGAACTCCCACATGTTTTGAATTTCTTCTATCACTTTACAGGTATGATGTTGACATGTTCCTGTGTCACCGAGTTGCTAGTGCAGGAGAAACTGTAAGTATATCACAACCTTTTCGCATTGCTTCATACACTGCTAGGATGTTTTTAAGTGACCCAACAGTCATTCTGAACTTTGGGGTAGTTTGAAATCATAACTGTTGCTGCACTTAGTATAGAGAAAGATGTTGTCTACCAAATAGGCCTATCTGTAGTTCTGTACCTCAATACATAATACTTGGATAAGGTTGATGTATGTTGTATCGCTTTTGGATATATATTTATAATCATTTGATGGATTTTATCATTTATTAAAGGAAGCTCGTGTTAGATTTGTTGGATTTGGTGCCGAAGAGGATGAGTGGGTTAACGTTAAAAAAGCAGTGCGAGAGCGCTCTGTGCCCCTAGAGAATTCAGAATGTAGTTCATTGAAGGTTGGAGATCATGTCCTCTGCCTACTGGTAATTCAAAATTGTTGTTTATTTTCTTATAACCTTCATAAATCTTCATTTGTTGGTAGCACTTAAAGTTTGGTGTTTTTGGCTGTAATCAGGAGAGGAGAGATCAAGCGATCTACTATGATGCTCATATTATAGAAATCCATCGAAGAATGCATGATATAAGGGGGTGTAGGTGCCTTTTCTTTATTCGGTATAATCATGACAATAGCGAGGTAAGTTACTTCTTTTTCAACACAGTTATCTTATCAGGTTTAATTAAATTGGGTACAATGTGATGATATTCGGCTGTCTGCAGGAAAAAGTTCGGTTAAGGAGACTGTGTCGTAGGCCAATACGGTAGAAGATGGGCAATGGTGAAGTCATTCTTAGCCGAATGCTATGGTCACTTGTTGTGCACAAGCTGTTCGGCTTGGATGGACACGGTGCTTCTGCTAGATCACCATATCACTATGATCGCGGATTGATGGTAGTTGCCTAGTTGGTGTGTTGTAATGTAGTTATTTTCTTTGTATCAGAATAATGGTTGATTAATAAAAATAACAGAATACAAGATGTAGGAAAATAATGTTTTTGCTTGATCACATATTTGTGATGAGCGTGTCCTTCCCATGAAATTTGTTGAGTTCTTTTTCTCAAGGTGTGTCGTGTTGCGTTAGATTAAGAATCTTAAATTCTTTTTTTTTAATAAAGGGTTGGTGCGGCTGCTCTCAAGTCTCGATTAATGAAACAGTTGAATACAAAGGGGGACATAGAGCCTGAACCTTTGATTATAAATATTTGAAATAATATCTGAAACATATACATTACTCTTGTACTTAAACAAATACCAATTAGTAAAAAGTAGTACGTGATTCTATTTGCTTAGATATTATTGTGACTTGTGTAATACGTTTACACATCCTAATATCTAATTCTAAAGCTGCTTCTCAGTTATGTTGCTACCGGAAGATAAATCCGGCGACACTCAACTTCACACTGTCACTAGGTGACAATGACCATTTGACAAAGGAACTCACCGTCTACCTAGAGGCTAGAACAGACAAGACACATTGAGTGCACACATAAACACAAAGCCCTATTAGCCCCACACAACAACTGTAAGGATTTATTACTCACAAAAAACAAACTAAATAACATAAGCAAAAACAACATCAAAATAAATTGACCTCAATGTACCAAGAGGGAAGCCCCTAGCCCAACCCATGCTTTGTATAGGACAGACCCAGATTCGAAGTAGGAAAAAGAGGGCCCAACTTTTAGATTCAGCCCATGCTAATTTATGCAGATCCGTCACTTTCATGTCTCCAACCTTGTCACGCCGTCGTTGTTGACGAGCACCGACCAGCGACAAACAATCTCCACCAACAGAGATCATGCAACAACAACCCTCCACCTCCACAACCCCAACACCCAAGTGCTCAAATTCCTTATGACAAGAGACAACCGAAATTGGATAACCGGTGTTGTTCCCGCCGTCTACCGTTTCAGTTGCGCACCTCTTTCGATGATAGTGATTGACGACACATATCCACACAACCAAGATCTCGACTCAAACCACAAAGTCAGATCCCCTCTGATGCGCTCCTCCTCCCCCTACAGACATCGTCCAAACATGTAAACCAAGAACCATGCCCCCATTCTACCCCAATCTTCAATCACTAGACGAAATCCCCAAGCACACATCCCGTCTGACCATACATGATGCACGCCGACGTGGAAAAAGACTTGTGCCAACGCCGCATTGTGGCCGGAGGAGAACTAGAGATGACTGTGACGACAAACTTTCTCCAAACCTAGCACGTTCCCTTTTTTTCACTAATAATCTTAATTGTAAATGAAATATAATGAGCATGCTATGAAATTCACGATCCGAAAATGATGTATCACAATATCAAAACTAAATTGCATAGAGTTGGAGAGATTTTTGTGCCGTGAAAGTGCGAATTACAAAACAAAGAAATTAGATATCTCGTTTGACAGCGACGTTGGTTTGGTTTGCTCTTCTCCATCGCTACCTTCTCTGTCTCCTCCCTTAATCAGTAAGCACATTCTACACACATAAGACTGAAGGAGTTGGTTTCGTGTTTTCAGGGCTTAGTGTTTACCAAGTCCTTCTTTTACTTGGTCTTTAGTCAATAATCACTAGACTTTAGGAGTCTGTTAGTAGAGTTGATTTATTCAAGTTGGTTAGTAGTGTTCGTTAGTTGTGCTGCTATTCAAGCAGATAAATAAGAGTTCAGTTGTAAGGCTATTTAAAGCCAAGCTTGTTGAATAAGATGTTAAAGTCATTCAGCCATATTGTTTTCAAGCTCTGTTTGTTATTCTACATCCATTCAGGGTTTCTAACAATTTGGTATCAGAGCCCCCCATTGGGGCCTGAGATAAAAGAGAGCAGCAGTTTTTCGAGTGACTCACAGAGAAGAGAGAAAAGATGAGTGAAGACAAGGGTCTTACCAAACTGCCACACTTCGATGGTCATTATGACCACTGGAGTGAACTAATGGAGAATTTGCTGAGATCCAAAGGATTATGGAACTTGGTGGAGAACGGGTTCGAGGAGCCAACCGTTGGTACGATGCTGACTGATGCACAAAGAGAGCAGTTGGAGAATGCAAGAACAAAAGATCACACAGTGAAGAATTACTTATTCCAGGCCATTGACCGAGAAGTGTTCGAGCAGATATTGGACAGACGCACGTC
Source organism: Comarum palustre (assembly GCA_951800085.1). Classification (NCBI taxonomy): domain Eukaryota; kingdom Viridiplantae; phylum Streptophyta; class Magnoliopsida; order Rosales; family Rosaceae; genus Comarum; species Comarum palustre. The sequence continues at coordinate 25,067,245 of OX637579.1, forward strand.
CAAGATTGTGTGGGACTCACTGAAATCAAAGTTCGGTGGGAATGATCGTGTTAAGAGATCTCTTCGTCAAGCTTTGAGGAGAGAATTTGAAGTTTTGGAGATGAAGTCAGATGAGGGCATCACAGCGTATTTTGCTCGAGTCATGGCAGTAGCAAACAAGATGCGGAGTAATGGGGAGATTATGCAAGATTCACAAATTGTAGAAAAAATCCTGAGAACTCTTACTGAAAGGTACACATATGTGGTTATTTCAATTGAAGAGTCAAAAGATATTGAGAATATGTCAATTGATGAACTACAAAGCATACTTGTGGTTCACGAATAAAAGTTTCAGAGGCACATTAAAGAGGAAGATCAGGTGTTGAATGTGAACTTTAGGGAACGAAGTGGAGCAAGAGGTCGAGGAAGAGGCAGAGACTCCTTTAGGGGTCGAGGGCGCGGAAGAGGAAGACAAACTTTCAACAAAGCAACAACACAGTGCTACAGATGCAACAAGTTGGGTCACTTTCAATATGAGTGTCCAACTTGGGAAGCTAGCTATGTGGAGCTGGATGAACAAGAGGAGATGCTTCTTATGGCTCAAGTGAATGTTGTTGAAGGAAAGAGAGAGGACGTGTGGTTCCTGGATTCTGGCTACCCCAATCACATGAGTGGTGACCTCTCTAAGTTTCATGAGATGGATGATCAGTTTCAGCAACATGTGAAGTTGGAAAACAATTACAGGATGATGGTCCGAGGCAAAGGTAGAGTCAAGCTGAATATTAATGGAGTTACTCACATTGTCACAAATGTATTCTATGTGCCAGGCTTAAGCAACAATCTACTCGGTGTTGGTCAACTACAAGAGAAAGGACTTGCCATTCTCATGCATGAAGGGATGTGTAGGGTGTATCATCCAGAAAAGGGACTTATCATTGAGACAGCCATGACTGCCAACAGAATGTTCGTGTTAGTTGCAAACACACATGAAGAAAAGTGCTTCCATACAGGTACTCAAGATCTAACAAATTTATGACGTTGTCGCTTTGCTCACTTGGGGTACAAAGGGTTGAAGACGCTTCGGGAGAAAGATATGGTACATGGACTGCCCAAACTTGCCTCTCCAACATCTGTTACCACTACTGGAATATTTGTATCACATAACAAATATGCTCAAGACTTAATTCATAAGTTTGGTCTGGATGATTGCAATACATTTTCTACTCTATGCAAGTCTGGTCTAAAGCTTGTTAAAGATGGTGTTGGTTCCAACTTGCATATTCAATTCCCCTCTCCTCTTTCTTTGATTGCATATTGTGATGCTGATTAGGCTGGGGATCAAACAGATCGAAAATCAACTACATGCTTTGTTCTTCTTCTTAATCAATGTCTAGTATCATGGTGTAGTAAGAAACAAACCGCAGTATTCAGATATTCTACTGAAGCCGAATATAGAAGCATGGCTGATACTACTTCAGAACTGATGTAGCTGCAACTTCTATTTCATGATCTTCACATTCCTCTGCCTGAAGTTCTTGTTCTTAACTGTGACAACATCTCAGCTTTGGCTCTAGCTACTAATCTTGTCTATCACTCCAAGTTAAAACACATTGAGATGGATGTTCATTTTACTCGCAATGCTATGAATGCTAGATCACTCAAACTGCAGTTTATCACTTCTAGACACCAACTTGCTGATTTGTTTACAAAGGGTATATGTTCTCCTCAACATCTTCATCTTTATTCCAGTTTGATACTTCAAGAGAATCATCAATATGAGAGGGGGTTGTTAGATAATAATCATTAATTAATGATTAGTAGTTAATTAGTCTTAACATAGTTAATTAGTCAGTTGGTTAGTTAATTCACGTGATTCTTGTGTTATGAAGTTGAACTCTTGCATGCGTTGCCTTGTATGTTTTGCTGAGGAGCCATGGAAAGCTGGTTTGGACTTCGGAAAAAATGCATGAATAATGGAGATCGAGTAGTGATGAGGATCAAGGTGCCCTTTGGTCTCTTTTATCGAGGATCGGATGGACTTCCCCAACGCCACACCTATCTCTTTGACAATTGACATGCATACAGCATACTTGCCAAACCCCATCCTCCGTCTCTCTCTTTTAAAAAAAATATATCTTCATTTGTTATACACCAAACTCATGAATCATGACCAAACTGTTTTTCATCTATATATACATGCAGATTTATCAAGCTTGTTCATGAACCTAATTGTTAGGTTCAAGGATCCATCATTCAACACTGACATAGATATGCACCGACTAGTTTGATTGTTGATTCTCCCTTTTACCTAACGTATTCAATCATGAAGAACGCGAGCTGTGTCGAGCCAAGATAAGATGCAGGTCACCCACTCGTTTTTTCTATTCTCACCCAATAATTTTGTGCCTCGGTTAATGAATCATTCATTCCCATCCAATAAATATGGTATTCATTCTTACCAAAGTAAGGACATCCTTACTTAAAAAATTATATATATATATATATATATATATATATATATATATTCTATTTAGAGTGGGTGTTGATACCTAAAAAATCAGTACTTTGCTACTCTACGATTTGTTACGCAATTCATGTAAAAAACAGTAGTTTTAGAAATAATTCTTGGTTTTGACCCGTCAAACACACACGCTCAATTGCTCATTGATGTGGACCCAAACCACATCCACGCATCCTTGAGACTTGTAGATGTGAGTATGGTGTGAAAGGTCACGAAGGCACATAACGCTTGTTTACTGATCTAATATCGTTAAATAGTTTCAGTCTTGAGCCTGAAACTCAAGCCTAACGACTTAAGTCGGTGACGAATTAGTGAAAATAAGAGAATTGGGCTACATCACCCTTCAAACCCAAGTCCCAACACTTATTTTTTCTTTACAAGCTCAAAGCTATCTTTACTTTTCTCAGGCCCAAACCTTTAAGAAAAGTCCAATTCTCATCCACATACCCATCAATAAACAAAATCAGTCCCTGCTCTATTTTTGTTTTCACCGCAGCAGCTTTGCACACAACAGGAAACAATCTTCATCTTGGATCTGAGGAAGGAAGAAACTTGTGACTGACCTAAGAGCAACACCCTCATCCTCGAATGACGAAATTGAGGCGTGCAAGTCGTTTGGGCAGTCTCGTTTCGGGTTCTCCGCCTCTGTAGCCGCCCACCAGCATTCCCTGTAGTAAGTCGTCATTATCACCCGTCAGAGTCTGCCTCTCTTTTCTGGATTTTCTGGTTAAAGTCATGCATATGAGAAGTGGAATTCTACTACCTAGCAAAACACCATGACCCATCACAAAAACCCATCGATTGAGCTCTATATAGGGAGGGGTTTAGAGCTGTAGAAATCATCATCCAGCAACCAGAAATCCTCCATAAACACTTAATCCAAGTTCTCATGCAAACAACATACTCCAATAGTCATTCTCTCAATTCATGCTCTTCCGCACTTCAAGCTCCCATGCAAGCAACAACTCCAATAGCCTCCCAATTTCTATCATTGAAATCCATTATTTTCTAGAAAACCTAACTTTGTTCTTCGTTCCCCAATCCTCAAAACCAGTCCAATTCTCTCTTCACTACAGTGTGTCTTTAGCTCCTACACCATGCTCAAGCTACAAGCCTCGATTCATTGTCTGAATCATGAACGATTTTCTCCCATTAATTAGATTATGGGTTGAATTTAGCCTAATTATGTTTAATTCAAAAATGACACTCACAGTCGGATGCCGTTTTAAAACTAAAAGGTGACTCTTTATTTGATGCAGTTTAAGTAACATTTTCAAATCTTGACTTCAGTGTCATATATATAATTATATATTGGTACCATCTGGCCCAACTCTTAACATGAACGTGATGATGATTCGGCCCAATGTCCACAGACCCATTAGAAACAGTGATCTAAAGTTCTACCCCTATTTCAGATCAGGAAAGCTTTGTAAATTGCGACGAAAGAAACGAGTGACGAAGTTGAGAGCTAGAAACCGGAATCAAAATATCAGATCGGGAGAATGGAGAAGAAGCAGAGCAAAGCAATGGAGTTGTTAAACGAGATGGTATCAGAACCATACCATCTCCTCCATTTCCTGGCTTTCTTCTCTTACTTTGTAATCCGCACTTCCGCTGCTCAAATCCTCTCTCCCCATATCACCTCCCGTCTCTTTCTCCGAGAAATCCAAGCCGCTTTGGCCTTGGGCGTTTTCGCTGCCATCAAGGTCTCTCTCTATTCACTTGTAATTTCCGAGCTCGTTTTATAGTTTGATTTGATTGGGTTTTGTTTGTTTGTTGCAGATAGTGAGGGAAGAAAACTGGGAGGGTTTTATTTCAGATACGCTTTTCTTTGCGAAGGTGATAGCTATCATTATTAGTGTTTAATAATTAGGGTAAAACTTACATAATGGCTGTTTCTAATATGAGATTCTTGTGCTTGTGTTCAGATTTTTCTTCTTGCGCTTACTTTGATGATGGATTACCACTTGACTCTTTGGTACGCAGTGATATTCGCTGGTAGGAAACTTACCAAATTGTTCATTCTGTTTTCGGCATTGCTGTATGTTTGATTCCGTGTGCAACAATTAATGTTTTGGTTACTGCAGTGATTTATATTTTCACTCAACAGCCGGTCTTTAAGAAATTAGGTAACCGATATGCTCTATTTTGTTGTTATGAACTACCAAGTTTGGCTTCCTACATTATGTAATGAACTCTGAGTTGGTTTGGTGTTTCGATTTTGTGGATTATTTTAGGTACTTCCAGTAAGATGACACCATTGCAGCTGGAAAGCTTGCTGACAGAAGGGAGCACATCTAGACTTTGGCTGGTAAGTGGTTTCGGTGCATTGAGATTTGGATAGCATATTAGCATTAAGTGCATAATGCTAGTAGCTTTAGGAAATGAGTTGAAATGTCGGTGTTATTTCCCTTGATATATTTGGTCAATGACATGATCAGGTTGAATTTCGTGCTGCGTATTCACCATCTTGCATACGCTCAAGTCGGTGCTTTCCTGACCTTTCAATCACGTAAGTTTATCACCTGGTATACCTTTAACTTGATAGAGTGCGGTCTTTGAAGCTTATTTATTCCTGTTGGGATCATTCTATTTCTGCTCCTTGAATTGCTTTTGAAAGGGTTGTTACTAGTGATTTCCAAAATGTGTGGTTGCTTACGGTACATCATTGTTGACAGATACTCAAACAAAAACTTTTCTTTTGGAATAGTTGACCTTGGTCTCTTCCCAAATGCTGCACAGTATTTCGGAATATCACTCTCTGGTAAATGATATGAAATTATAAATGGTACGTGTTCGTTCATGTTTCCTTCAATCTCATGGATTACTATGTACCTGCAGGCAGCATGGGACAACTTCCTGCATACATATTATTCTCACATGGATCTGAAGTTGCTCGCTACCCAGAGTTGGATGCTAAATTGAAAGGTTCTCGTTCTCCTATAACTAAGGTACACCAACATTTAATTGCTGAGATGGCAGGCAACTTCCTTGCTTCTAATAGTGGCACCTCATTATTTCTTTCCATATCTAACTTAGATTTCCCAGCCTCTTTCACTGCGGTTGATTACCTTGCTTATACCTTAGTAATGACATTTTGTAGTTATACCTCAGCCTGTGATTCCTGAATCCTTATTAGTTATTACACATCAAACTACAGTAGATTATAGCTCAAAAAGTTCTAAATGACTAATGAAAACCTTATCCTAGTTTAGAATAAATTCATGCAAACATAAGTGCACATGGTTTTTGTTAAGTTGACACGATTTTCTGATGAGTATGGATTGATTGTTTGTGTTGCAGAGATTTCTTTCGCAGTACTTCAAGCTCGACCTGCTCCTTCTTGAGTACATAAATGGTAAATAGGTATTTGTCACATTGTGTATACAGTATTAGTCAGAGCCATCTCAAAAATTTTTGCCGCCCTGTGCAAGAATGAAAAAGGGGCCCCTATTTTAATGAATTTACACTATCATTGATTCTTTTTCTTTCTTAAAAAAACAATTATAATGCATTTTTTTTAATTGAAAAATATAATACAAACTTATCGGTACGATTAAAATACAAAATTATACTATGTTTTCTCTCTTTTTTTTCACAAAAAAAATCACAATTATTTTCATAAGAAAAATCAAGATTACACATGAATATATACTAGTATAGAACAATAAAATAAGTTTACGGAATACATCTCTTCTTTAGATAAAAATAAATAAAATATATGTAAATTAAACATAAGTACACTGATACACAATAGAAATAGTGAGAAAGACCAAAAAATTGAGGAAAGGAAAACAGTGAGAGTGAAGAAACAAAAAAACAGACATCTATGAAAAATAAAAGAGGTAAATTCACCATCAGTCTCTCAACTCTTGTGCTAAGGTCAATGTGATACCGAAACTCTAAACTCTATCAATGTGATACCTGATCTTTTGTTATGATATCAATGAGATGCCTCCGTCTATTTTTCGTAACGGCACCGACAAATTAATGATGTGGCAAACAATTGTGGATAAACATCAGTGCCTCAACTCTTATGGCAATGTCAATGTGATACCCAACTTCTAAAACCTGTCAATGTGATACCCATACTTAATTTTTGCTATTAATGTGAGACAAAAGGCCATATTCTGTCACATCGTCGTTGGTTTAGTCAACTGACGCGCACCAAAGACCAACTGAACTACATGGGGTTTTTGTAAGCAAAGACCTTTTTTATTATATATATAAGATTAATAAGTATATATAAGGTCCCAGATTTTGGACCATGTTGTAGCCTTGCACCTATGCAGAGCCGGCCCGTTAGCGCCACCATTTTTGGTTCATCATTGTATGATCATACATGGTTCCAGGTGTAAAGAACATGTCTTCCTGACATTTAATCCATTTCCTTTTTTAATAGAAAAATTTTCCTCCTGTTTGATATTGCGTTACGCTGCTTACGCACCATTGTGGTTTGGAGTAGCGTTTTCTATAGCTTCTCTGAATTCTGCTATTGGGCCATAGCCCAAAACAAAGCCCATAGACGGCCAAACCGACGAGAACTGAATGCGTCCCCAACCCGCATTATTTTAGCATTTTAATTATATTTAAAGGTGAACCTCTCGGCCCAACTCGGCCTACCACCCTCCAACCTTCGTCATACGCAACTTCTGGCCCGCAAAAAAGCCCAACCCGCATTATTTATTTTAGCATTTTAATTTATTTGAAAGGTGGGACCAACAGGCGAGAATTGAATAAGGCGGACCAACTCATGAAATCGTCACTTTAGCGTCAGCCGCTAACTTCTAAAAACCCAGTCACATCTCCACCGCCACATCAGCACCGCAGCGGCAGCTAGCCGTTTGAATAGTTTAATAAATTTGATTAATCGTCGCCGCCGGGTATTCGCCGCCTTGTCAATTTTTTTATCAGAAAACTGTGATTGTGATTTAGAGCGGCGAAGAGGGAAGAAATCAAATCATGACGGAAAATGCATCAATCATCAGATAATCACCGGTCACCTATATTCCTTTGGGTAGGGCCCCACAATCTAGGGTCTACGCCGCTGTGGATCCCCTCCAATATTTGGTGGTCGGCTCACGCCTTTATCTCCATCCCATTTACTTGTGCTTGGTGATGTGCCCCTATTTCTCTTGAACATATCTGCAGCTTTTACTGCTCCTTGCCTGCTTCCTACTACTGCTTGTGCTCCGCGTGCCGATCTCCTTTCACTCTCCACTCTTTCAGGAGGAGATCCAGATACTTGGTATAGTATACATCAGCTCGAAATGAGTGTTTTACGTGTGAAACGAATTTTGATATTTTTGAGACTATTATCGAACATTCGGATCGGTAAGATTAAACTATAAGAGTATCTCTAAGAATATTAATATATTGAAAATTTGTCATTTTAGATGAATTGTTTACTTTATTTTAAAAAATTAATAGTGAAAATTGATTTGTTATTAATAGTGAAAATTGATAAATTTATCAATTTTCACTATTAATTTTTTAAAATAAAGTAAACAATTCATCTAAAATGACAAAATTTATCAATTTTAGAGAGAGAATTAATTAAAACATAACTGATGTAAAAATTTAGTAATGTTGTGTGAGCAAAAAACTTAAATGTTGCTATTGGTCATAAAAATTGATAAATTTAACAATATATTTATCAATACTACTGAAGATGTTCTAAGTCGGTGGGTCATGGCTTCGTTGGTTACTGTGTTTAACTAACAATTTTGAGGTTATGAGTTTAAACCTCACGAACATATATAGAATGTGTGAGTTATTAATTAATATTTATTTAAAAAAAAACTTTAAGTTGATTTAAAAAAATATAATGGTTATTGAAAACGTACGTTAACCCTTATTTTGAGTTACTAATAATCGACTGATTAGACGATTCATATATTTCGTCTTTATTACATTATACTCCGCCGGTTACGCTATACAAAAATTTCATATGTCTAAAGTTTCAATATCATAGAACATTCATCACGATTGTGAATTGATTCGCACTAGTAAAAGATGTGGCAGCGGTGAAGGGGTAAAATGGGAGGGTAATACAGAAAAGAAGCGAAATTGGGGAAGTGACAAGGGGACAGAGGTGCGTCGTGTCACAGTAAAGGAGGAACGGAACAGATCTTTATGTGTTGCCGAAGGTAAAGTCCAAAACAACTTATAATCTCACTCACGCATTCCTAGAGAATGTCACTCTGACCACACCACAAGAAAATCGACACGTGTACTGTTCGGTCCCCTCCCTCTCCCTCCAACCCACTCACCCACCGGCGCGTGAGAATCACCGCCGGCGCCATCTCTCTATCCTACTAGCTGCACGTTGTAAAGGTGAGGGTGAGGAGACTCTCTCTATCCTCACGCGTGCGGGGCCACACGTGTAGGACCACGACCGGTCTGTTGGCGTCCATCGCACGCTACAAGTGTCACAAGCTGGAGACATATATGGATATCTTTGGTGGCACGCCTCACTATTCTACTAGCTGGAGAGTGGCCCAGCGCTTTTACCGACCCAGCCCATTTGGTAATGCCACCGCCGTTGACATTTTAGATTGTAAAAAAACATATTTCAAAACCATTGCTGTAGTTTTAACTTTTGTGTTAAGTTATTAGGGCCATTGGTGCCTTATCTTACCCAAAAAAAAGTTTTTTTTTTAGCTTAGATTAATGTTCAATAGTACATGCTTAAGCTTTTTAGGGTCTCTCTTGCAACTTACATAATGGACAAAAAAAGTGTGCATCATTGATGGGAAAATAGATTATATTTCAATTGTTAAGTCTATCATAAGATTTGTAAGTTTGTATAATCAAAAACCCACTTAGGTTGGTCTGCCATTAGTTCCTAGTCTTAACCAATCACATAACAAAGGTTATGTTTTTATTTACTCTTTTTTCTTCCTCCACATTTTAAGTGACACCAAACTTTGAAGAGTGGAAGAGTGCAATGTGAGGTTTGAAAAACTGATGGTACGTAGGAGATGAAAGAATACCATCCATCATTGACTTGGTTATTACATTTCGCAAATCTGTATTGACCCGTTTTAACTAGAAGAAATTTGGTGGGAGGAAAGTGCATCGTTTTTTTTGACATAATTGGTGTTTGGCAAGTCTGGGTGTGCCAAAGCCTCTACATAAGAAGTTAAGAACCATTATCTACGACTACCAAAGTTTTCTACCCATCTGAGACTGTGTTTTCAACCTTGAACTCTCTTCGATTCTTATCGATTTGACAGGAATTTGAGTTGGTGAAAGAATATTTCTTTTCTTCCAAAGCAAGATGAATATGAAATATATATACATGTCAGAGTGAATGATCAATTATGGGTTGGAAGTTTTGCATAATTAATTTCTGATTATAAAGCAATGCGTTGGACACTTGTGCATGCCACTAAGTACATCGAGTCCTAAATAATATAACAAACCAGGAGTCCATAACAACATGCAGCATATTGCTTCACAGCTAAAACAAGTTAGAGAAAAGTTTGTATGGCATGCATGGAATAAGAAGCCAGGTTATGATGAATCAGGAACTGGCATCAATGAGGACGCATGCATAAGCCCTCATGATTTTGTTCTCTCTAATCTTTTGATCTCTTGCATTCACACGTACCACACTTCAGCTTCATTTACCTTGGTTAATTATCATTTTTCACCTCAGTTTTGAGTTTTGAGACCAAAAATGGAGGGTTTACCATTGTTTTCAGTAAAAATTGTTTCGTGCTGATGAAGAGCATGAGGGCAATTTCGGAAGAGGGAGAGAACAAAGTCATAGAGAGGTGGAGGAAGGAGAGTTTTCAAGTGTTGGAAAGTGCCAAACAGAACAGTGCACTGGTGCAGCATATAACAGTAGCAGTAGCAGCAGCAGCAGATCAGAGAGTGAAAGAAAAGAAAAGAAAAGAAAAGAAAAGAAAATGATCATGATGTGAAAACAAATGCATATATCACGTCAAATCAAATGGTCGCTATTATTCTCCTTGTTCTGTGTCTCGCCTCTATCATGGTGTCACTTTTCCAACCTGAAATCCTAAACACACCCCAATTAATATCCTTTCCTCTCATTCACATATATAGCCTATGCTGATCGAGAAAAACAAAATCACAGACAAATTCCCCTGAGTTTTCCGTATTTTCACACGCCACTTTTTGATTTTCATGGTCAAGCCGCGCGTTTCTACCTTCTCATCTTCTTCAACAAAATCTTCCAACAATCATTAAACCCAGCGAAAACAGTGAGTGATTATTTGATTCCAGTTTCGTTATTATGCCAAGTGATTATCTTAGTTCGTTAAGACTTACTTAACTGATTGTACAGTTAACATGGCGGTGACATCATCATCATCGTGTAAGGAACTATCAGGTGGTGGGATGAAGATGCAAATGGACAATGGCAAGTACGTGAGGTACACGCCGGAGCAAGTAGAAGCGTTGGAGAGGCTCTACCATGAGTGCCCGAAACCAAGCTCTATGCGCCGGCAGCAGCTCATTCGAGAGTGCCCTATTCTCTCCAACATCGAGCCGAAGCAGATCAAAGTCTGGTTTCAGAACCGGAGGTCAGTTAGTAACCAAGTTTTGTTTTATTTGGAAGCGTGAACTTCGTGACCCATGTTTGTTGTTTTATTGGTTTTGAATTCATTTACAGGTGTAGAGAGAAGCAGAGGAAAGAGGCGTCTAGATTGCAAACGGTGAACAGAAAGCTGACGGCGATGAACAAGCTTCTGATGGAGGAAAACGATAGGCTGCAGAAGCAGGTGTCGCACTTGGTCTACGAAAACAGCTACTTCCGCCAACAGACACAAAATGTATGTGTTCATTGATTTCGACTTTGGTTAATTAGGATAAGATAGAATTATGGAAAACATTAATTTTGGTGGTTCATGTTGGTTGCAGACGAATCTGACCACAACAGACACGAGTTGTGAGTCCGTAGTGACAGGTGGTCAACACCATTTGACTCCTCAGCATCCACCAAGGGATGCCAGCCCTGCTGGGTAAGTAGTAATAGGGTTAATTTCCATTTGTAGAGTCACTTTCGCTCTGTGATTTACCCTGATGTGTTTCTGGGCTGGTTGTTGATTGTTCTTTGTGTTGTTTTGCTAGACTTTTGTCCATTGCAGAGGAAACTTTAGCAGAGTTTCTTTCAAAGGCCACTGGAACTGCTGTGGAGTGGGTCCAATTGCCTGGTATGAAGGTAACTTCTCCTTCTCCTTCCTCTTCTTCCTTTTGCCTTTGGTTTCATTTTCAATCTTTTGTGACATTCAAGAAGAGTTTGCTAACCTTCTGAGAAACATTCAAACCTCATCATCTTAATTTTTGGGCATTACCAATCTTTGCTCTTTTCCTTTTGGTCCCCCATCATTTTGCTCCTTTTCTTCAATGGAGGATATAGAATATTGGATATGTGCAAAGAAAGGTGCAGGCTTTTAAAGTGGTCTGCTAAGTGGCAGCTCTGGTTATTAAAAAGTTTAATACTTTGAACAAAATTGATTAGTGTTTGCAAAAGGATTAAATAATTAAATGTTGGTCATGATCCCAAATTCCATATCTTATTAACTTTTGATCTGCACAGCCTGGTCCGGATTCCATTGGAATCGTTGCTATTTCTCACGGTTGCACCGGTGTGGCAGCACGTGCGTGCGGCCTGGTGGGTTTAGAACCTACAAGGGTGAGTTCTTCTCCACCTGGTCTGGTAAATAAACAAGTAAATTATAAATCTTGGTGCAGTAAATTTTGAAGATTGATCGATGATTGTTGTGCAAATGCATACAGGTCTCCGAAATCCTTAAAGATCGACCTTCGTGGTTCCGTAACTGTCGATCTGTTGATGTGTTGAATGTGTTGTCCACTGGAAATGGTGGAACCATTGAACTGCTTTATATGCAGGTAAGGTGTTTGCTGAAGTTAGTGAAGTATCTGTTTTGTGTTATGCCATTTCTGTTTTATAACAACTAGAACTTAACACCTGCTTAACAGAAAATAATCTGGACTGTAATTTGTATTTTGATTAGCTATATGCACCCACAACTTTGGCACCAGCTCGGGACTTCTGGTTACTGCGCTACACATCTGTTTTGGAAGATGGTAGTCTTGTGGTATGTTGAAAGATTTTTTAGGCAAGCATTTATGTCTTTTTCTTTCTTTCTTTTGTTGTGAGAACAGTTTTAATGGGTGTTTTATGGCGTGAATGATGATAGGTATGCGAAAGATCACTTAACAACACTCAAAATGGTCCAAGTATGCCACCAGTGCAGAATTTTGTGAGAGCAGAAATGCTGCCGAGTGGGTATCTAATTAGACCTTGTGAAGGTGGTGGATCAATCATTCACATTGTTGATCATATGGATTTAGAGGTATACAAAGCAATCTAGGCTTGCTCTATATATTGAAGCAAATTCATACATTGGTATACAGTTTTGACTTGTGTGATTTACTTTAAATAGCCTTGGAGTGTACCTGAAGTCTTGCGCCCACTTTACGAGTCTTCAACACTTCTGGCTCAGAAGACAACTATGGCGGTAAGACTGTTTTCTTCTGTTTAATAACTTTTGCCATCACGTAGTATTGTAGTAATCTATGATAGAATATAGAGTAGTAGGAAAAATAACCTGATAATCTTGTTTTCTTCTTTCAGGCTTTACGCAATTTGAGGCAGATTTCTCAAGAAGTTTCTCAGCCTATTACTAGTGGCTGGGGAAGGAGGCCTGCAGCTCTTCGTGCTCTTAGTCAAAGATTGAGCAAGTGTGTGTTCTGATTTAATCTAAAAAATTGTTCCTTGGGTTGGTTGATGAATGTTTACTTATGGCATAGTCTAATTTTTGTAATGCAGGGGTTTCAATGAAGCAGTGAATGGGTTTACAGATGAGGGATGGTCTATTTTAGACAGTGATGGTGTTGATGATGTTACCCTTCTTGTGAACTCGTCTCCAGGCAAGATGATGGGCGCAAATCTTTATGCCAATGGAGTTCCATCTATGAGCAATGCAGTTTTATGTGCCAAAGCATCTATGCTACTCCAAGTAAGGATTTTGATAGCACAACTAAGTTGCAATATTCCTCGAGAAATATAATAGCTTGGGAATGTGAACTTATATTGGATTGCAGGAGGCAAATTTCAAATCATTTTGCTTCTACTTCACAACAATTCAACATAATAAATGTGCTTGTCATGTTCTGTTTATTCATCATCTTCTGAGTTTTGATATTGAACTCTTTTGGTTTTTCTTTCCTGTAGAATGTGCCTCCAGCCATACTTCTTAGATTCTTGCGAGAACACAGATCAGAGTGGGCAGACAGAAGTATTGATGCTTATTCAGCTGCTGCTATTAAAGCTGGTCCATGTGGCATGATAGGTTCTCGAGCTGGAAGTTTCGGGGATCAAGTTATTCTTCCACTGGCTCACACATTAGAGCATGAAGAGGTAGGTGTTTGGTATTGCATTAGCCCATTCCATGTGAAAGGCAAATACCATCAGTAAGATCTGAAATTCTTTTTATAGCAATATGCTGTCTAAAGTTTGACATGTATATGGTATATGCAAACAGTTCATGGAGGTCATTAAGATTGAAAATATGGGTCACTACCGGGATGACATGATGATGCCTGCAGCTGACATTTTCCTATTGCAAGTAAGTAACTATTTCTTTTTCCGTATAATTCTTCCATTACGGTATGCTATCATTCTCTAAATGGTTACCACTTCTATCCAAGAGGATTTCACGTTTTTTGATGCGGTATTTGTGATTCAACCGAACATTTGTAGTCATTGGTTATTAACTTTTATTGTTTCTGTAATTGTTGTTCCAGCTGTGTAGTGGAGTGGATGAGAATGCTGTTGGCACCTGTGCCGAACTTGTCTTTGCTCCTATTGATGCCTCTTTTTCTGATGATGCTCCAATTCTACCATGTGGTTTCCGTATTATTCCTCTTGATTCTCACATGGTAACCACTTATCTTATTCGATTTATTATACTGCACTGCTTATGACACATTTCATTTGCCACCTGTTTCAGTTTGATACTTTTGCGCTTTCTTATGGTCTTTTATGTTATGCAGGATGCTCCCAGTCCAAACCGTACACTTGATCTTGCCTCGGCTCTTGAAGTTGGACCGACAGGAAACAGATCATCTGGTGATAATGCTGGTCACTGTGGGAATACAAAATCTGTTATGACAATCGCATTCCAATTTGCATTTGAAATTAATCTTCAAGATAATGTAGCGTCAATGGCAAGGCAGTATATCCGTAGTATAATAGCATCAGTGCAGAGGGTAGCACTGGCACTCTCCCCTTCTCGTTTTGGTTCTCATACTGGTTTTCGCCCACCACCTGGCACTCCTGAAGCACAAACATTAGCTGGTTGGATATGCCAGAGCTATAGGTGAGTAAAGATGACAATGATTATTTAGGACAGTTTCTTGTATGGTGATTGCAAGATATTAATCTTCATCTTTTCAGGTGCTATCTAGGGGTAGAACTACTTAAAAGTGAAGGAAGCGAGTCCATTCTCAAATCCCTTTGGCATCACTCAGATGCGATCTTATGTTGCTCTTTGAAGGTAATGTTCATCAATTTCTTTGCTTTTATAGGCTGAAATATTCCTTCCAGCCTATGATGCTCATGGTCTTTCAATGTTTTAATCTATTCTCACTGGTTTATGCAGGCATTGCCAGTATTTACATTTGCAAACCAGGCAGGCCTCGACATGCTTGAGACGACCTTGGTTGCACTTCAAGACATTACGCTAGAAAGGATTTTTGATGACAATGGAAGGAAGATCCTGTTTACCGAGTTCCCACAGATCATGCAGCAGGTATGGTATTAATCTCCAGCAAGGAAAACTGAAACAAGCAATAGAGATATTGAAATCTTATGCAACACTAGATTCTGTTACAAAAGATTATCCAAATGCTGAGAAAAACACATGCTTTTGGGGTTTGCAGTGCTTGCTTGACCATTTAACTGTTGAAGTGACTAATTAAGCTGTATTTTTGCCAGGGATTTATGTGTCTGCAAGGAGGGATATGCATGTCAAGCATGGGAAGACCAATCTCTTATGAGAGAGCAGTGGCATGGAAGGTGTTGAATGAAGAGGAAACTGCTCACTGTATCTGCTTCATGTTCATCAACTGGTCATTTGTTTAAACACTTTGGACAACAACAGAACATAGGATTTAGAAGAAAACAGGAAGAAAACAGGAACTACAATTTAGAAAAACAAAAGGCCTTTTGGGCCTTCCTTGTTTTGGTTATGCTACCCCCTGTATAATGTTTGATGCTTTATTTATGAATCATAATGCTTTTCCTTTTCTTTTCTTCAGAAAATCTAAACATATTAGCTTTAAGATGTTTGCTTCAGTTCTTGATAATTTTTCTGTTCTCTACTAGAATTTTAGTGGTCCACATTCAGGACCATTGGGATTTATATCTTCCTTTTCTTTTCCCTTCTTTTCTTTTTTGACAACTTTTATACTTCTATTCTCTTGAAAAGATCGTTAAATTTCTTTACGGGTTTGATAGGCTATTGTATAAACATGGCCGTTCCTGGGGCAATTTCAGGGAGTTCCAGAAATTGAATTGCAAACCACTGAATGGATTAGCGGTTCATGACTAGTTGGATGTCTTGGACCGAGGTTTAAACCTAAAGCTGTCCTGTTCAAAAAAAAACTAAAGCTGTCAAAGTGTTCATGCACTGTTGTAATAAATAATTGGAACATTTTACATGCGTTGATAAAACAATCACAACAATTTCCACCAAGTGTTCATTTCTCCCCAAAAAGCACCTACATTTTCTTGTCTTCCACATGATCAAGCAGAGAGACGATGGATGAAGAACAATATGAAACTAAGCATATATTCGGTTTGATTCCAGATCGATCTAACTGTAATTCATGACTGGAATACTGGAATATCCTATGATGATGACCTATTCATGCATCCTCATTCATCATCACTCTTTCTCAAATTAAGAAGCTAGATAGTGTACGTTGTTGTCATCGTGCACAAATCTGTCCCTCCAATAATTCCATTCTTTTCCTTCAAGAAAAAAGAATGTTAAAGCTAGCAACCATATGCATGCACACTTGATCAATATGCAATATAAGATCCATCATGCCATCACGTTGCTTCTTCTTTAATTTTTCTTTAGTTAAGATGTGATCATTTCTATCAAGGACTCTTTATTGTCACATTAAACTTCTTATTTAGGTAATCTAATAAGCTATCTCTTACTCCACCGCTCAATAATACGTGTCCAACCATTGTTCGTAGATAGCTTCAGTAGTTTGCACCAATCCACAAACACAGAGCATAAGAACTTCATGATTCGACTGATAACCAATTAACAGATACGTTATAACATTTGCAGGCAAAGAACGATCGAGGACATTTCATTATGTGTTAGCTAAGTTATATCATCCAACCTACTCCACTAGTAAACTTTTTGATCTTTTATAACAAGACCATTTGATTGATAATAAGTTTGATACAGATGTTTTTGACACAAATAAAACTGCAGGCGCGCTTCACTGGTTGTTTTAAAAGATTCGAACGCAAAGATTCACTCTTAATGAATGGATCTGTTTGTTATGTTGGTTTAAATGTATCTCGATGATTTGAATCCTCTCTCTAAAATGAAACACTAAAAGAAAAACTACGTCCAAACTCCATCAAAGATTGACTTGTTGGCCGGCCCTTGGTGGTTGCCAAACTACGCACTCTCACCTTGAACCCTGTTGGCAACCGTTGAGTTTCGATTTGAAGAATAAGCTAATTAATATTTATGTACACGAATACATGCACCGATCACAATAATTATTGAGTTTGACCTCCTGATCGAGTAACTTAACTTACTCACGACGATGACTTGGTGAAATTTTTTTCCCCTCTCTCGATTTTGGAAGTGTTCGATCAGTTATCAACTGGAAATTTTGATGATACTTTGATTTAGTGAATTGTGATGGAATCGATGCACGTGTATCGAATTATATGTTATCATTTAGTCAATGTAAACAAAACTCTAGCTACAATCAAAGAAAAACACTACACAGGATTAATTTTCGATCCACAAAGTAATCCAAAAGGGATAATTGAAATCAAAATGCATGTAAAAAGACTTCGATCGATCAAGAAGACATTAACATAAAGATAGTAAAAGGAGTTTTTGAATTTGAGAAGAAAGAAAGAAAGAACAGAGAAGGCCAAACTAAAGAGAGAACTTTTACATGGTCTCCAAGAATTTACCATCATTGAGATCTCGAGGCTTTTAAGACGAAAGGCAGCAGCTGTATGATATGCCAGCAAAAACTGAGCTGGGGTTTATATGAATTTGTTTAGACTCATGTGTTTAGACTCATCGTTAGACATGGAATCTTCTAACTATTTTAACCATAGCTTATGGATCATCATCATGAGTTCTTCTGCTAGCTGCTGATAGAGAGCACAAAGGGAAAAGGGTTATCGTCACTTTCATCATTGCTCGAGCGATCTAGCCAATAGGAGGAGTATATATACATATATAAGAGATTAAAACGACGAAATAATTACTTAAAAACCTTAATTAGTTGATTAAACAACATGATTACAACGTAAAAGGAAAGGTAGGTCATAAGAAATCTCATCACCTTATGACCATGCAGATCGATCGGAAAACAGACTGATCTCAGTAATCTGCAAAGTAGAACAAGACAGTAAAATCATCACAGTAAGAGAAGCCAGATCGAGAACGCACTTACTTATAATGAGTTCAACTACGTACGTACTGATTTATACATACTGGGCATGCTTCATTATATTGTAAAGATTTTTGACCACTGATTGTTTAGAAAAAGGACACAGCTTATCGATATCCAGATTTTGAAGTGTGAGATAAAAAGGAAAAAGGTTTGATTCTTCATACCTCACTTACATTGTCTGTGGTTTATAGGGTTTGAACTACTCTCTATTACTAATTGGTTTTAGATGTGAACCTCGTATATTACTTTATCATGGTATCAGAGCGGGTTGTCCACGTCTACATGTGAAACCCAAATGTCACACGAACTTCATGTCAACCCAAAATGTTGTTCACGTGTTAGACTTGAAAATTCGTTACACGTGCGAGAAAATGTTAAGATATAAATCTTACATAAAAAAAATAAGACATTACAAGACTTGGGCTACTATCTTTATTACTATCAGCTTACTTTATCACTTTAGTATTCACCTGTCTGTATAATTAGCTAGCTGAGATCTATAGGTACGTAGACATAAGAGATTTGCAGCTTTGTGCATGCCTGTATTTCCTTTGGCCATGAACCTACTCCAAAAGAATGTCCGACAATAGAACGAAGCAAATAAAATCGTCTTGGCACCATCAGAGATCTCTACTATAAAGACAAACAGTATACGACGTCCTTGGCCTGCTTGTGCTTGTTTGTTCTTTGACCTAACTCGCTGATCACGACCTTTCACTCGCAACGGTTTCTCTTTGTCTATGACTAAAGTAGTACAAGTAAAGAGAAAAATCACAGAATTGTTATACAGTGGTAAACTTAGCAACTTTGGTCAAATTAATTAATGATCATGCTTTCAAGTTTTACCCACACCTTTTTTGTTATGTTAGGTCGTAATAAGAATGATACTGATATGTTTTAAACTTTTACGCATGCGATTAGAGATTTATTCTTTCACCAATTTGTAGGAAAAAGTTTTTGAAATAGTGAAAAAGGCTATTCCACGATATAGCTAAATTAATAATGGTCCCATTTCCTTTCTCTATTGATAGAAAGGGATCGAAGTGGTGCTAATATATTGCATATTCGAGGCTCTAACATATAATCTAGCTACTATTCATTACTCTTCTTCTTTTGGATATGATCTACTCAAGATTTTGGAGTAGTACGTGACATGCATGATTATGATCAATTAAGTTGGAAAGAAAATTCATGCATATAAAGCCATAGAATCTTGGTAGCATTTAGCTAGTAACTTTACATATTTACATTTTACATGCACTCAGTATAGAATGTCACAAACATACCATCAAACAATACATATGAGCTATTAATAATTAATTAACACCTTATGTTACAAAATACAAAAAGGTGATAATTAATTAATTAACACATAAATTACGTAACCAAGAAAACCAATATGAAACTAATTAAGAAGAACAAAGAAGAGTTAAAAGTACGAAAAAAAGGTTGAACACAACTCTCTGGGGATCGATCTCGAAAATATCAAAAAAGTGACGAAACTAATTTTACTGCAACACAAGAACTTGTCTTCGTTATAGAGTCTAGGGTTTTGTATAGTTCCTTTGCGCGTGGTCTAGCAGTCGGGTCACCAGCAGTACAATGAAGGGCTAGGTTCATGGTTTCAACAATTTCATTCTGATTCTTCAAAACGTGCCCTCGGATCATCGGGTCCGTCCATGCATCAAGATGGCAATCTGAGTAGCAGTACCGAGCCCACTCAACGATGCTCTCATGTGCGCCCAACTCTACATCGCCGGGCCTTTTTCCGGTCAGTAATTCGATGAGGACTAAACCAAAACTGTAGATATCACTTTTCTCGGTGATGTCTTTGCTCTCTATAGCTTCTACAAACACACACATTGAAGTTTTAGAATTACATCGTAGTTAGAAGCATGACCCCTCATACATCATGTTATTAATGTGAAGAACGAACGAATAATATATCTAACATCGACGCATTGTAGAATTTTCGGATAACATATTACAGTAAACGTTAATTCAGAATATTGTGACGTACCTGGAGCAACATATGCAGACGAAACAAAACCCTTGGAGTCTGTGAGAACGGGAAGACTCAACCAAAGACGAGGCTCATCTTCTGCGTTAACAAGTACTTTCTCAGGAGACACACAACCGATGACAACGCTAGGAGAGCAAGAGAAGTGCAAGAATCGCAGAGCTCGTGCAATCCCGACGGCAATCTTCCGTCGTTGTTCCCAGTTTATATTCCTCAGAGTTTGACTCAATGCTTTCCCTTCGCAATATTCGTGAATGACATATGCGCTCTTTTCGGACCGACATATTCCGATCAACCGGATGATGTTAGGGTGCCGAAGGTTTCCAAATTCCACCATTTTAGACCAAAATTCTGGCGAAATTGAATTCACTGCATCCTCTTTTACAACAAACTGTTTACCTTTATTGCCAATTGCAATGACATTACTACCTTGTTTTGCTGCTGATCGAATATCTTCAATTGAAACTAATCTTGAAACTTTGTGATCAAAGAATTGCATTTTCCAAATTGCATCTTCACTCTCCACAGTTTTTGCCTCCAAATCCTTTCGTCTCCGAATGTATACAATGACAAAACCAGCAATACCAAAGGCAGCTAAAGCAACGAGAAAGCAAGTGAGAATAAACCACCACGTGGGGTTATTTCTTAGGCTTTTGCTCTTGCATGGTGGCAAACCACTCGCGTTGTAACCGCCACAAAGGTCGTTTCCGACCACCGAGCTCGCATTTATGGCAAGAAATGCTCCGGTAGATGGCAATTTTCCATGAAGGTGGTTGTGAGAAATGTTCACTTGAACAAGCGATTCAATCACACCAAGGTTCCGTGGAATTTTGCCCGAAAGTTGGTTGTGGGACAAATCAAGCTGACCAAGAACTGGCATCTTAGAGAGACTGGCCGGAATTGGGCCGCTGAGCTGGTTGTGGCTGAGGTCTAGGCTCACGAGCTTTTTGCATGAAGACAATTGTTGAGGAAGGGAACCGGAGAGCTTGTTGTGAGAAAGCTTTAACTGCATCAGCTCCGATAGGTTGCCAAAGTTCACGGACAAAATTCCCGATAATTGATTTTCAGACAAGTCCAAGTTCTCGAGCTTGTCGCTGCCGAAAGACTCCGGTAAGTTGCCGAAAAGTCTATTCCTCGCAATATTCAGCATTTGAAGTGAAGGCAGGTCCCACTTCTTATCATCAATTCTTCCGGAAAAATTATTGCCTGAGATATCCAAGAAATACACAAGCGGAAGCTTTACAAATTCGGGCGATATTTCACCGAAGAACCGGTTTTTTTGAACTCGAACTCGGCCTAAGCTCTTGCAAGAAACCAAACTTTTTGTGATATCACCTTCAAGAGAATTGGAAAAGAGGATGAGCTTGAAAAGTTTCCCCGAGTGGCATAGCGAATCGGGTACTTTTCCGGTGAGGTAGTTTGTAGATAAATCTACAACAGTAAGATTGTTTTGCTTTCCAAGATCACTCGGAATCTCTCCTGAGAACTTGTTCGACCACAGCTGAAGGATTTGCAGCCGAGAAAGAGAAGAAAGGGATTTGGGAATCTTTCCGGTAAAGTTGTTTGCGAAAAGATGAAGAATCTCAAGTTGTTGTAGCTGACTAACAAGTTCAGGAATCTCACCGGAAAGAGAATTCTCACTAAGATCAAGTGAGACCAGCTTTCGGAGACCGAAAATGGATTTAGGAAGCTGACCTGTGAGCTTGTTTCCGTAAAGGAATAGATATTGGAGCTCGGTAAGGTTTCCTAGAGAGTCGGGGATTTGGCCAGTGAGATTGTTGAAAACGAGATCGACATGATTCAAAGCAGTAAGCTTACCAATCTCTTGTGGGATTTCGCCGGAGAGATTGTTGTATCCCAAGTATATCAACTTTAAGTTCTTGACTTGGCCTAACTGGCTTGGAATTTTGCCAATTAGCTGGTTTGAAGCCAATGTCAAGTACTCCAAGTTAGACAAATTTGCCAAGGACTTCGGAATTTCTCCCGCTAACACATTACCACCAAGATCAAGAAACTTCAAGCTTGAGAACGAACCAATGTTTTCGGGGATTTTTCCCGAAATCATGTTGTTACTCAAATCCAGTTTCTCCAGTCCCGGAAGTGAACCTTGTGGGATTTGACCGGTTAAGTTGTTGTTGCTGAGATTGAGATGTCGAAGAGAATTTGAGCTGGTGAACATGTCATGTGGAACTTGACCTTGTAGCTGATTGTTGGAGAGGTCAATTTTTTCGACGTGTGACAGGTGAAAGAGTGAGGATGATAATCTGCCGGACATGTTTCTTCCATTGAGATCGATGACGTTGACGTGCGACGAGTTAACATCACCGGTGCATGTAACACCGTGCCAATTGCAGTGATTGTTGTCCGTGGAGTTGCTCCAGCTTGAGAGGGAGTGTGAAGGGTCGTGGACGATGGAAGCTTTGAAGGATAAAAGAAGCTCAACTTCATCCTGATGATAACCATCCACAGCATAGATATGATTTGAGAAGAAGATTAAGAACATGATGATCATCAACATGCAAGATTCGAGTCCAGTGCTTCGAGGTCTCTTCGTCATCTTCAGCTCAAATGTTATTACATCCACGTAGAAAGCACTGAACCCAGAGAATAGAAATCGGTTATTTAACACAAAAGATGGAAGATACAGTAAAATAAATAATGAACTACAAAATACAAAATTAGTTAATATATTCGCAGTCGGAAGAAATGATCGAACTAATCAAAGAAGTTGGGGTAGAATGTCTGCAACGAACCTGAAGCTCATAATTAGTGCTTTTGCTGCTTGAAAGACGGTGAAGATTTTGTTGGGTGAATTGGAACTTTGGAAGGAGATGGAGGAAGGTTTGGAACTCCTAATCGATGAGGAAGAGGGTTTAGTAGTGTGAGAGAGAGTGGAAGATTTGAGGAATTAAATAGATGGAAGATTAAGATCTGGAAATGGGAAAGCAATTTGGCGGATAATTACGATATGGGACCTTGGCTTTGTTCAGAATGATGTATGAACAAGAACGCGCGGTTGAAAGAGAAACAGGGACATATGTTGGAAAAAGCCTCTGATTTTGTCGGGTTATTTGCTAAAATGCTCTTTTTGACTGATTGACTGGCTCCAAAACCATAATGATAAGATTTTATAACCGTTGAATCACGTCCAACTTTCTCACGTGTAATTTTTTTTGGTGAAGTTGATTTTGAAGTAAGCGTAAAAAAGAAGTTGATTTTGATCCTAGAGATAATTTTGTTAACACTGTATATCATCATACGGATTAGGTACACATAAGTTAAGGTAAATCAGTTCATGTTGAACATGTATGATTCTTAACAGAATTTTAACAATAAGCTTACGATTCTGTTCATTAATCAATAATATAATCGATCATGGTTTTTAACCCCATTCAAGCTTACGGTTTATAACCATAGCTAATTTATTTTTAATAATTCGACTTCGAGGGACTTATTCAGGATCCGGATATGAATTAGGCTAATTTCTTAGCTTCCACCAGTTTTGAAAAACGTAGACATGTATTCTGAACACTCTCTCTCTCTACAAAGGCAAACCAGAGAACAATAATTCTTTGCTTCAAATCCATTCAAAGGCTTGGTTGGAGTTTCACTAATCATTGTTGCACTTTCATCTACCTTATATGCTGCTTGTGTTGTCATTGTTTCTAAAATACTTTGCCACTTTTGTCAAACAAAATGATGACAAAGATATATTTAATCAACAATCAAGAACTATTCCACAAGAGAAATTCAGCACTGTAGGCTGTGTGTAACTGTGTATACACACGCTGGAATATATAAATGCTTAAAAGTAGTTCTAGGGTAGATTCTAGCTAGCAAGGGAAATTTTGTGGCTTCAGAGAAACAAGTTGATCATAATAATGATGATGAAGTTGCGCTGCATGAAAAAAAAGGGCAGTATTACTCTCGAACCATTTTGTTTGGAGTAATCTGCCTTTTCATAATTATCAAGGATTCTCCTACTCTGCTACAGAGAGCGAGAGAAAAATAATTTGGAGAAAGAAATTAAACTTTTAGCTGCAGAAAAAAGAAAGTCTCTGCATTATTCTGCAGAGAGAGAGAGGTACTTACAAACACAAGAAATCGAAGGAGTTAGCTAGACAACACAGTGGGGCTAAAACTGAAGGAGGCCTGAGCCCTGAGATGATCATATATGAGAGAGTAAAAGAGAATAATTAAGGCAATGAGAAATCAGAAGTGAAAGAATGAAGGACGATCGACATGAGTTGAAAAGAGAAAGTTGAATGTCTTTTGCTCAGTAATAATGAACTTGCTGGGCTAGGGTAAGGAGGTAGTGGTGGTGCTCGTGCGCACAAGAATGCCCTTTTCCTTATAATCTATATATCGGTACCCCAGAGAGTCTCCTTTCTCGAAGGAATATACAGAGTGTGGTGATCTCTGTCATTACCGGCATGCTCTCCTCATCCTCTCCATTATCTAGGGTTTTACAATATATACGAGCTCGATCGCTGCAGTCCCAGCTACCCCTGCCCACTTGTCTATCCCGAATTTTACCTGTATTATTTGCAGATATGACCAAACACAAAAGGTCTCGTGTATTTTGACACATAAATATGCCTTGTATAGCTCAAACTTCAAAACAAGTATACAAGAATCATGAAAACAAGATTATAAATACAGATCAAAACTGATTTTATCACAGAAAACTCATTATTTTTTATCATTAATTAGAAGTTTAAAACCCTAGCTATGTGGGTGTGACCTTTCCACTGTTTCTCATGCCAAAAACCTACTAGAAATACGAGTCTAAAAAACGTGTTTACCTGATTAGTAACTAAGTCTCGAAAGGAGACGGGGTACGTGGGCAGAAATTTAAGTGCTAGGCCAGCCGGTAGACACAGAGCATGCATAAGCCAGCAAATTAAAGACAATTAACGTCTTCTTTATGGGCACCATTAATTAAACTTAATACTAAATGATCAGATACATATATACTAAATCCCCTCATCCACTACTTGGATGTGACCCCATATGATGAAGTATAAGGATATTTAACTTTTAATTCAGTTCATGATCCTCTTTGGAGATAATATTATCATTGAAAAGCTCATTTATGCAATTATGCTCATAAACCTGATCAAGGAGCTCCATTATATAGAGTCCAAACTAGGTTTAGTGCTTCCATTTTTGACTTTAGACAAACAAATGTATACAACTTTTGATTGCATATACCTTCCAAATTCATAGTTGTTTTAACGATTTTTATAAATAGATCGTGCCGCATTTGAAAATTAATAATTCATTAGATATTAATTGTTTAAGAGAATAATATTAGTTAATTTGTGATCCACGTCATATTAACGAGACCAAAATATTGGGTTTACAAGTGATGACGTCCGAATCCACCTGAACTAGGTGTACCGTTCCCGTACAAGGAGGAGATTATTCTTAGAAGAATTGGGAAACATGAGTTATTTGACTTGATTCCACTATTCAGGTGCTTGCAGGGTCTATGCACGCGAAGCGCGGAGTTGGTATGTGAAAAGGTCTGCTCACATACAAGAGGTGCGGATCAACTCGAACGCATGTTTAACTATCAGTGGAGTCTACTTGCAAACGTAGGTGATCGGCTCGCATCATAAAAGTAGTAAGGGACGCGGACGCCGCCATAACCTTGAGTAACTGTCTATAATTGCTTACGTATTGAGCAATTATATATACAAGTGAGCGAGCTGAGTTTTGTCTTATGGACCTATATATACAAGTGTTGCATGCGTGCATGTAAAGGTGTAAATGGTGGTTAATGATTCATGTCTTAATTATCACTAGTACACGGAAAGCCTCATGCGATGACTTGCTTTCGTTACATAAGAGGGTTTTTTCGTCGCATAAACTTCGTTGCATTAGATTTATGCGACGAAATTGCAAATTTTCTTCGCATCATTTCCCCGAGGGATGAAATTTTTTCTTCGCATATGTTTATACGACGAAAATAAAGTCGTCGCATGGACTTATGTAACAAAAAATATTCCGTCACTTAAGAATTTTCAGTAAATAAAATAAAATTTTCATTTTTGTAATAATTTAAATTAAAAAAAATTATGATTTTTTTGTTTTGCTGAATCGAGGTGGTGGTACGGTGGTAGTGGTGGAGGAGGTGGAGGTACGATGGTTGTGGTGGCGGAGGAAGAAGAAGAAGATGATGATCATGACGAAGTGGAGTTGGTGGTGAAGTGGAAAGGTGGTAGTGAATAAGTAGAAGGAAGAAAAAGGGGGTGGGGAAAATTTTGGCGGAATGATTCAAAATTCAAAATTTTTTCAGAACTGATGCAACGAAATGAACAAATTTCGTCGCATGAGTGTAAGCAAATGCGATGAATTTTTTAATATTTTGTTGCAACAGTCAGGGGGTGGGGAGAAAATTTTGGTGAAAAAATTCAAAATTGATGTGACGAAATATTCAAATTTTCGTCGCATGAGTGTAAACTGATGCGACTAAATTTTAATTATTTTGTTGCATGAGTCAGAGGGTGGGGAAAAATTTTGACGAAATATTCAAAACTGATGCGACGAAATTTAAAATATTTTGTAGCATTTTATGAACTTATGCGACGAAATAAAAAAAACTGTCACATGAGTCAGCACAATGCGACAAAATGTGTTTCGTCGCATCAGTTCAGAATCATGCTATAAAATTTATTTTCATCGCATCGGTGTGAACTCATGCGACTAAAAAAATATATTTTCGTCGCATAAGTCATTTCCTCTACTAGTGTATATCATGTAGGACATCCCCATTAGTACATGGTGAAGTCAAGAAGTTTGAAGTTTTCTCTTCACATCCATTACAATAGCTTCATCTTAACTTCCTCCTGGTACAAGAAGTTTGAAGTTTTAGGCAACTTATCCCGCATAATTGCCTACGATGTATTTTATTGTTAAAGACGTCTATAAGTCTTTGACTTGATTTGGGCCAATTTTGTGGCCCTTAAAATTAGTTTTCATACGTGATTGGAATTGTGTCACATAATTACGTGATTGTCAAGTAAAACGAAACCTTGTACAACTCAACTAGCTAGCAGCGAAGACCATCCTTGTCAACAACTAAGCGAATTCATCTCTATATAATGGAGTTTGAGGATCTGGCTTAGGGCCTGCAAAAACAACACATAACTTTTACAAACAACATCAACACAATACAACATTCGACCTAATCGACCTGACGCTAAAGCCTTACACCTTAGCACTTTTTTTCTTTCAAGCTTTCCGGAGCGACGTTCTCATCTACTTTCTTTTGGTTGTTATGCTCATATCTATGCGAGTATCGATATTGGTGGCATAGTGAAGAAGCTAGCTACTGTAAATTTGTCTTCTGAGGTGACACTAGTGACGTATATTGGTTTGTTTCGAAACACAAATGGCACACACTTTTCTTCTCCCTGACATTCCTTACATTCCGGATCCGTGCGGTGACACGCCAGCACTTTCTTTTAATTTTCGTGTAATTTACTTTTTGCACTTAAATTTCAGTGTTTGTACTATCTTCCCCCTGCTAAGAAGCGTAGCAAAACATATTGGATCTTTTTTTATAAGATCGATCAACGATGATATTCTCAAATGCTTTATAAGCCTATAAATTAATCCGCGTTGAAGGGTATGTCAAAACGTTTTCTCCCGTTGACCACTAAGAAAGATTGAAATTTAAACTCCAATCAGGTTTGGAACTTAAGTATGACAATTCCACAGCTAAACTTACCAACTCGACTACCTGAAGTGGTTAGAGGGATCTGAGCTTAATTAACTTGTCATCGATTAACTAATTGAGGTATGCATGACGAGGAGCTTCTTAACAAGCCGACCCGTTTCCCTTGAATAAGGGTCTGAATCTCTTTTGAAATTTGTAGGGTTTCATGTTCTAATTATACTTAATGGCCCAGTTCGTTCACTTAGATGGAAGAACTTTAATCATTCTCAGCTAATGTAATCAACTAATTAACGTCTATTATTGACAACTTTGGCTTATAAACTGAGGGTAATATATATGGACTGCAAATGTCGCCATGTCGGGCAGAATGGTCCACTAGGGTTTTGATTAACATAGGTTATTGAGTCGCTTAGCCAAATTTGTGTTAAGATATATATTCCACATCGGAAATATGAGATTTTACCTGTGGGTTTATAAGGGTTTGTGTCACTCTCTCTATTGTCAATTGGTTTTAGAGTTTAACCTCAGACTACTTTATCATGCTATCAAAGCGGGTTACCCACGTACACGCGTGTGAAGCCTAAAGGTCACACGAACTCCACGGCCACCCAAGTTGTTGTCCACGTGTTAGGTTTGAAGATTCATCACACGTGCGGGGGCGTGTTGAGATATATATACCACATCAGAAATATGAGATCTTGTCTGTGGGTTTATAAGGGTTTGTGCCACTCTCTCTATTATCAATTGGTTTTAGAGTTGAACCCCAGAATACTTTATCAACTTAATCCAAAATATGCATCAAAAGGTCGTACATGGCCGGTGGTGGATCGGATGATGCACTTCAAACTTTTCATAAAGTTAATTACCGACTTATTGTTAATCTCCCTGTAACCCGCCAAGATTTGTTTCGGATGATTAGCCTGTTAGTTTGTAAATATAAAATATCTTAGGTTTAAGACGAGCTAATTAGCCTAGTGCATGCTTAGTTATGGACCGGACCGGCCGGTTTAAAGTGGGAGATGGATGAAATCACATTCAATATTTTTGGTCCAAATTTCATTCATGGCCTCATTCAAATCGCAAAGTAGATTGTATTGCACGTTCGATACTCACGTGCTAAATGAGATTTTGCACCAACTCTAGGAACCATCGATCGATCATCTTCAACTATTAGTCCTAGCTAAGCTAGGACTAGTTTAAGACCCATGCATAACGAAACTATATATAACTAGGTAGTCCGGTTAATAAGGCAATTTGCTTAACCCAGTTTAACGTGTCACTCTGGATAACAGGTCAACCAGTTTATTTGTTTTGTTAGCTAGGGTTTACTAAGTTAGTCAATTTAGGTTCTTAGGTTTACCAAATGTTTGTTCAGTTTTGGTTATCTGTAGTTGGTTCAGTTAGTAGCAAATATGGACAACGTAACACTTGTGACTTGTGAGGCATACTCGGCATCATTAGTTCTTGACATTTAGGAAAACTGAAAATTTCATCATAATAAACGCTTGGTTTTTGGTATTAGAAAGAGATGGAATGCAGTATTGTTAGCTTTATTTTCTTATAGCTAGCTAAGTTAAAGAGTTCGGCAATATATATGAATTTTTGGACCATATTACAAATTAAGGTTATTTATAATTATTAGATTGCAGGAATGTTACTTGAGATATGGGAAGAAATTATTAAGTTAAAACTTGAAATAGTACTAGACACATTTCTCATATATAGGTTCGTCATTTTCCTGTTATCTATAAGCTTGAAAATATATCTCGCCAAAAGATAGATAACTTAATTATTATAATTAAACTATTTGGCCAAGTGCTCACATTGAATTTATGAATACTCATAAAAACAACCGAAATAAAAACCATTGAATTACAAATGTATAAAACCACTTAATTTCATATATGTATGTATCAAAATATGGAAACTTTGATCATGTTATGTAATTTATATGCGCTTTAATACCATCTTTATTACACATGTTATTACAATTAATAGTTTCTAAATTGAGACTGCCACCATATAACGTACTTTAAAATCTAGCAATTAGAGAGCATTACAAACCTATCTTATTACACATAATAGAACCCGGCCGGTTAGTTAATCCTTGGAACACAGCTACTTCTTCGCGTAAGCTTGGGCTTGCATGATGAGCTCTGCGAATTTCTGCTCTGCTCGCTTCGTTTTGCTATGTCCCTCATTGCAAATGTTAATGAGAGCTTGGGATTGAGTCTGGTACTGTTAAATTTCTGGCACACATCCCTGTGAGAGCTCACAGCGTCTTCCACAGCAACTGAGTTCTGAGCTGATGGTCTTGTCATTCGCTCTTTCACAGCTTCGGAACAAAGCCCGCAAACCCATTTTCCTGAAAATGAATCCTCAACTTTGGTTATATAGGCTTGGGTGCACTCCTCTTTCATCCCACAGCATTCGCATTCTGCTTGCTTCACCTCATCAATTGTACTAAGATTATTAATCTTGCTGCTGCTAAAGATTTCCAGCTCCCTCTTATACTTGCCTATCATCTCGAGAGACACATCAGAACTTGTCCTTCGGAGAAGCCCTTGCTCATTCTTCATTGCATGCATATAAAACAGAAGGATTAGTTCAGTGACCACTATAAAACTCATAGAACCGAAACAAACTATTTATATTGTATCTGTGCTCGTAAATTCAGACTAAGGTCGATATCTGATAGCCTTACCATATTGGTTACGAGGCAACTGATCATGCTGATGCAGAAGTGAAGATGGAGGGTATGGTTTCAGTTGAAGGTAGATAACTAGTGCCTGTGTTTATATACTAAATGAAGCCATGAAGGTGTGTAGATGAATGCTTGCTATAGTGTGAAAGCTGGCTTCGAGAAGTTTTCTTGCAGTACGTCTCATGCATATGTTTTGGGAGAGAGCACTTTACAGACTACAATATCTCTGTGTATAAATAGATAACATTGCTTTTTCTTACACTTTGTATGTAATTGATATGCAAATTGCGAACCTTTAGATTAATTTGCAAATTGTGTGGCCACTTGTAATCGACTCGTGTTGCAAATTGCTCGAGAAGATTAGCTTGTTTAACAATTAAGATGAATAAAAGAAAAGGACAAATGATCGACCATATATCACTTATCTGTGAGAGAATTTTATCCACGAGTACTGCTAGAGAGACCATTCAGTTTTAACTAACATTTAACAGCCATTTATGTACCCACGCATGAACAGTAGCACAGTTTATATACATCTACTATATCACTCCCATGTAAGGCCACAACTCTTAAGAGTCAGTTTATGAGCTAGCTAGAACCCATGAAGGAAGTGAAAAGCGTTAGCAACTCCTCCAGAAATTATTAGGATCTGTAGTTCCGAGCTCAGATCACTTTTGGTCACAAGTCGATCCGTCGATGATGCTCCAGCTGCATGGAAAATGATCGATATGTAAACCCTAAAAAGGAAGAACTGCATGCATAAATCATGGATCGAAGTTGATAATATATACTAGGTAGACTCAGTACGGTCCCCAAGCTTAGCTTCCGATCATCAACACTGCCGAAAAAGATGACTACTTGGGAATTAGAATGGTCCCTAAGTCTTGATACTAAGTACATACATACATACTTAACTGGCTTAATTTCAAGAGCTGACCCTAAACCAAAGACGTGGAGAATGACTCACCGATGAAGCTGTTCAACCAGTGTTGAGATGATCTAGATCTGGAATCCAGTAGAGTTTCTGATCGAAATGTTTGGAAACTTAATACAACCCACCTAGTCCAAGTATGTTCTTAATTACACCAAGTCATCAAGTCTCGTACTAAACACAAAACAGAAGCCTGTGACTTTGATCAATCACCAAAGTTGTGACTGTCCAATGAATTTCTTGATAAACATGACATGCTCTTATCTTTTTACCCAGATTATCATCTTCAAATGATGTTTTTTGCAATTCTTGATTTGGGCTAAAATGTGGTGAGATACGGGCCACATAATTCACAGTTTATTGGGCTTCATAAGTCGCCACCATGTGGGCCTCAGAAAGGATGGGATGTATCACAGTATCAGTTTCTCTCATATAGAGAAAATATTACTTCACATGCCACATCTTTTCTGCTGTGGCTGATTAGAGAGTACAGATGTTCTATGCGGGTTTGAAAAGCAAATGTGAAGGGTTTCAATGAAGTTTTTTTGGCAGCTAAGGGTTTCAATGAAGTTAAAGCTTCTTTTTTGGGACGAAAATGAAGTTAAGGACTACATGCTTAATTGGCAATTCACACTCCACCTTGTCACTTTTGATTGAAATATTTGTATTAAAAAATTGATAAAAAAATCGAAACATATATATAGAATGAAAGGTAAATGAGAATCATCATATTAGTTGTCGGGCAATGTATATCTTAGCTTAGGTAAACGCTGATGATAGTCAATACATTATATATACAATTACGAATACACACCTGCGTCCTCTTATACTATAGAGGGCCACTGGTTAATTCTTTTGCCATAGTACGTAATAAAAGATGATCGAGCAGAAGTAATTCTAGCGGCTCGGTTTACTAGTGTAAGGATCTCCAACTTCTCTGGTGATAGCCGGAATGCAACTGGAGCTCCTCGCTAGACCATCATTGTTCTTCTGAACACCACTCTTGTAATTCATAGATTTGGACCTGCTAGAACTACTCTTTCTCAAAATGTCTTTGATGGCCTTAGCTTGGTACAGAA
This sequence comes from Comarum palustre, assembly GCA_951800085.1. Taxonomy (NCBI): domain Eukaryota; kingdom Viridiplantae; phylum Streptophyta; class Magnoliopsida; order Rosales; family Rosaceae; genus Comarum; species Comarum palustre. Next base: position 25,099,898 of record OX637579.1, read on the forward strand.
CAGGGTTTGCCCTCTCAAGCCTATTGAACTTGACACAAGCACTCATGTGCTCATTCACAGCCTCTTCTTTCTTTCCACCATTCTTGTCCATCTCTCCGTTCACGGCCTCAGCGCACAGCCCGCAGATTAGCTTCCCTGAAAACTGGTTTCGTACGCGGTTTATGTACTCGGCAGTGCACTCCTCGGACATGCCGCAGCACTCGCATTTGGCCTCTTCGACCTCCGATATGGGCAGCAGCGGCTTCTGAACCTTGTCGTCATAAATATCAACTGCTGCTAACTTTTTGCTCAGAACTTCGATTGAAATGTCGGATTTGGTTCTTTGGATAGGGCTACTTCCTATTGAGAGTGTTGGTGGCTTGCTCTTGGAGTAGGAACCCATGTGGATATCTCTGGTTGGAGCCATCAGGCTAGCTAGGGTTCGGGATCGTTGAAGCTTTGGGAATTTGAGTTTGAAAAACCAAGGGCTTGGAGACTAATTTATACTGCTCTCCAAGAACTTTGGGATCAAATGTTTGTGGACTATGATCAAACATGTAAGCTGCATCAATAAATGTGGGTGTGAGTCGCATACACAGAAAAATACATAACTGATTCCTGAATAAGCAATGATATTTCATGCATTTTTGACAAAAAAAAAGATATTTCATGCATAAATCTTTCATGGCTAACAGCTTTGTATTCCCCTTTCTGGTTTCACTTTCCCTCATATCCATGTCAGTCCCGCACACCATAACTTGAAGGTGGTTTTGCTTGAAACTGTATGGTTTTACTGTACCGAAAATGGTTATAAACACACTTCTTTTGGTCTGGGGTGGTGAGATGTCTTAATAATCATCTTATACTTGCACGGTTAGACAACAAACTATCAAAGTTCGAAATGCTAATTTGAATCATCAAAATTGGTTATGATTTATATTAGGTACAAAGAAACAATTATAAAACCTAAACCGGAGAATAAAAAGTTAGTTGCCATGCCGGGAGACTATAGTAAACCCCTGGAATAAGAAAGAGCTACTCAATTGTGGCTTTGTTTCCAGGACTCTATTGGTATCAGAATAGTTTAGGATGTTGGAAAATTCACTGTAATGTCGATGCGTAGCTCCACCTAATTATATGCCTAGGTTGGTCCATGAAATAGATGGAGAGTAATCTAAAGAACTTTTTTTTCACGAGAAAGATCAACAATATAACCAATTGCATGTGAAAAAGTGATGAGAGTAAAGATTAAAAGAATGGTGATAAAGATGATACATGAAGTCACAGGTATCTTGGAGACACTAGATACAAGCCTCATGCCACGAAATCAAATCGTCACATAAGACTTTAAGCGATGAAAAATTTGTCGCATAAACTTCGTTGTATTATTTTCGTCGCATTAGATTTATGCGACGAAAACACAAATTTTCGTCTCATAAGTACACCTTAAGCGACGAATTTTTTTTCGTCGCATGAACTTATGCGATGAAAAAAAACTTCGTCGCATGAACTTGTGCGATGAAAAAAATTTCATCGCTTAAGAATTTTCAATAAAAAAATAAATTAAATTTTTTAATTTTTCATTTTTTTGTGGCCGGAGGAGGCGACGGAGGTGAGGTGGTGGGGTGGTGGTGTAGAAGAAGAAGAAGAAGAGTGGGGGAGGGGGTGGTAGTCATTTTTGACGGAAGTAACATATACAATGAAATCTAAGATTTCGTTGCATGAGTGAAAAATTCAACTTTTTTGGCGGAATGACATATGCGACGTAATGCTAAAATTTGTCACATGAATTTGAACTTATGCGACAAAATACTTAGTTTCGTCGCATAAGTTATCACTGTTGAGACAAATTTTTTTCCATCGCATAGGTTCAAACTGATGTGACAAAATCGTTTTTGTCGCATAAGTGTTGATGCGACGAAAATAAATAAATCCGTCGCATTAGTGCTTAATTATATTAGTGACAAAGAACACACAGTTATACGTCGATCGTATACCATTTCTGTTTCATTGGCCGGAGAGTAAGAAAACAACGGTTGTTGGTATGAAATCAGGAAGAGGATCTGATCGTATCTCCAAACTTTTTGAGAATTGAGCTCCCAGCTGTTGTCAAGTTCATCGAGGTAGCTAGCGGCCAGACTTTGATGAGAATAAACACCCTTTTGAATTTGGAAAGCTCTTGCTGAGTTCTTGATGAGCTTTGCGCATAACATAAATAATTAACGTAGTTGTTTTTGAAGAAAGAAACAAATTTTATTGATCAACCCTTAAGACATTCAGAGTTTACAATATCAAATAATAAGGCTCTAGAAGTCTCGATCACTATAAATCATATCAGTCCAACACAATCAAGAATCGATAGAATGACTAAAATTAGTAATAATATCAGCCACAAAATTTGCCTTACGAAAAACATGTACATGTCTAAAGCTAATTGAATAAAAACTAGCCATTAACATACTAACATATGTGCAAGACTAGCTTAATTAATCTTCAAGACGGATCAATAAATAATTAACGTAGTTGAGCATTGTCTTCAATCTGCTTTTGAATTTAGAAGAGCGCCTCAATGTGTCAGTGCCGTCCGAGATGCCCATGATCTCCGTCCGGTAAATAGCAACAACAACGTCGACGTTTGGCGCAGCTCTGAGAATTGATTTGTGAACATTTTCTATTTTGCGGACGTCCGGTGGTTCTGAATGGCTCTAATGATTTGATTATTCATAATATTAATGTCTTCACGTGTAAATTCTTCTATTTCTCTCAATCACATGGCAGCTACCCTATAAACTAAGTCGTTAGCTAAGGGGAAGTATTTGCCAAACAAGCAAAACTAAAGGAAAGTCACCGGGCCTCACATGTGGGCCAGCCAATAAAATGAATTGGGGCATTTCTCTACATGTGGGCTCACCATTTTGCGAGCCATTTTTCTCTTCTAAAATTCAAGTAAAGGTTTCTCTCTAATTAAACTAAACGTTTCAAATAAAAAGGTGACAAACGGGCTGTAAAGCACAGATATAGTACGAATACGACACGTTTAAAAGTGGTTTGGTATGACACAAACACGTTATCGGTCCGGCATGACCTAAACACGTTATCTTAATAGGCAGGACCAGGTCTAAAAAAATGAGTCCATGGACCCGCCCCAGTCCAAGCACGATAAGTTAAGACCCACGGTCTGGCCCGTTTTAAAAAATATATATTTTCTTTATAATATGAAGATTATATATTTATAAATAATATAAAATTTGTTTTAAGTGTAAACAATAACTTATAAATACTAATAATTATTCATTTTGATTCTCTTAGACCCATAAAAAGTTTTGCTAAAACATTACCAAGTATAAATAATGATTATATGATTAATATATCATATATTTCTTTAGTTTGTTGGCAAAGAAAACAAATGATTGATAGAAAATGTGAATTATTTTTCATTTGTTTTGGTATACTATGATATCAATTTTGAACTAATTTCTATTTTTAACTACAAACGGGTCCGTTAATGGGCCCGACCCGACCCAATATGTTATGAGCTTGGACCGTAGACCAGACTGGATCTTAGATTTGAGTAAATGGGCCGACCCGAACTTGAGCCTATTAAGTCGTGGGCCAGACCGAAACCCGATTAACGTAGTGCCACTACGTATTTGCTTTTTCCCTTTTGGAGTGTGTCTTCCAAACATGTCCAAACCTAAAATATTTTTCATCTTTGTTGCCGTTTGAGAATAAGGAACCAATACCACACTGAAAAGTGAAAACGTTACGCCTTGACCAAGAACTCAAGGATGATTCGTTTGACATTGCGTACCAAATGGAGCTAGTTGCCATTCTGGTTCTTCCTTCTCTTTAGTAGAAACATTGACCACGTCGCCATTGAAAACTGCATGCACCAAACAAACGTATCATCTTGTTTCTCATCAATTACGAAACATCATTTTCCTAGTCTTTGATCTTTGTTTCTGTGTGGACTGAAATTAACAAGTAGCTATAAGCACATCACAATTTAAAAGCAAATACTAACAAAAAAATCAATTCCTAATTTTGAAAATGGAGTGTGAACTTAATTACAAAGTTTGTAAGGGTGTGAAATGCACACGGTTTGTTTATAGTTATACAACTTACATTTTATGTTTCATTTTTAGTAACTTAAACTTGGTGTATTTCACACCTTTACAAAATTAGCGTGATTGAGTAAAAATATAATTTGTAAACGCGCGTAAAATAAAAAGGGGGCGTCTATTGCCACCCCGACAAATTACTTTTCTCAGCTCACCTTCTCTTCACATCCAACTTTTATATTTTTAATTATACGTCTATTTTGTTTACCCATTTACAATACTTAAAATATCATTTTCCTAATTTTATTGTCTTCACCCTACATTCTTTTTGCAATATACATATACTTTTTCAATTTTCTTTATTTACCCTACATTATCATCTCACCTTACATATATTTTTTTAATTTGTTTTGTCAAATGAAAATTTGATTACAAATTAAAATCGGCATGAGAAATAATGAGTAAAGGAATAGACGAGTATCAATAAAGAAAAAACAAACGGTTCACATTATCTTTAGATTGAATGCTAGCATATTCAAACTTCATTTAATGATCGAATATGATAAAATTGTATTCGGGTTACAAAATACCTTAAATACGTGTTTAATTAAAATAAAAAAGATAAAGGAAAAAAATTGTAATTTATGATATTTTATTATCTATAATTTTACATCAAATTATTTTAATATTTTAATAAATCAACAAGGTAATGAACAAAATGACATGTGAGTTGGCACATCGAATAAAAATTCTTTATTATACATAATTAAAAATAACTTTACTTAAAAAATAATTTTTTCAGGGTCAATTACCGACCGCTCTATCAAACTGCTTGCTGAATTGCATATCGGTTTACTTTTTGTAATGCGATTACGAGATCATTAACGCACATAAATAGGGAAAAAAAGAAAAAAAGCCAACCCATTATTTTAATTTATTATTTTAATAAGAGGTTCATCAAGTTTAAAGGACAACGATTCGGCTCTCCTCGTCTAGCCAACCCAGTTTTCGGCTTGTCCCATTAAAGTACGTTATTGTACACTAGTTAGTGTATTTATGTTAACTTTTTATTTTTCCTTTAAATATGATTGCGCAATCAAATCTTTTCATGTTTGTTATAATATTATAATCATTCTTATAAAACTAGAATAATATGTTTCTGTAATAAGATCTGTAAATGTAATAATGAGATATGAATTTAGCTACAATAATTAAGTTATATTAAAGGTTTCTATATTAATGAATCCTTTAAGAGCGTATAATTAATCTCCAGCAGCTTCTTCATTTTTTTGATTTTGTCAAATTTGGAGAATATTGAGTGTTTTTTAGGTCCAACAACTTTTCTATCGCATTCCCTAAAATGAGGATGAAGAAGAAAAATGAGCATTGCTTCTTCAAATTTGCAGCAAAGTTTTTATTCTCCAAAATTTAATTCTTCACGGGCTCCAACAAAATTTTTACAAATATAGAATATTTTATTAATTATTTTGTTGTTACAATAAAATATATAATCTCCTTTGGTCATAATTAATTATGATGTACCATATTTTGTTGTTCTAATAATTGTGAAAACTTCAAAATAGAGAAGCTGTTGGAATTGAAGCATAATATTTTTGAAGAATTTGGTTTTTGCTTTCCCATTTTAAAGAAATTTTGGAAAAACTGCTGGAGATGCTCTAACAATATAAACTACATAACCTCAACTTTAATCTTATGTAAATGTGTAAAGTCTAATATATATATATATATATATATATATATATATATATATATATTAATAAAACTTCAATAAAAGACTTTACATGAAATTTGAGTTGGTTCCGCTTGTTTGATTCATCAACACACTACAAAATGGGCCAACACATTTGAGGGATCTGGTTGCTTTCGGGTGTTACCACTCCGACGCTTAAGTATAAAGAAATTCAAGTCATTTGGAAGTAAAGAGATGTTAGACTGTCATAAAATAATTTATGACGGGAAATAAAGAAAGTTGTCTTATTTATATGTGCATATGTTTAACTCATGAAATCAGTCTCTTACTTATTTTAAGGTTTATATCAATGCATCTCTTAAGATTTATCTTGAAAGACTTTTGTCATAAAAGGCATACCTTTAGCTAGTTTTTTTTCATCTTGATGTAGAAAATGCGTCTTAAGACGGTCAAAGGTGTCGTGGGGCGTTAATATTTATATGTTGATTTTTAATTTGTATTTTAAAACTACGTCGTTTTAAATAAAATTTAAAGAGAAAAAATAGCATTTTTTGACTTATTTTATTTCATTTTTGAGCAAGTTCTATTATCTTCTTTTTAAGATTATGAATGAATGATTTTATGTTATTGTGTATTTGTAATTAAGAATTTTAGACGTTATTTTTGTGATGTTGCTGCTAAAAGTTTAACTTTAAATAATTTTTAATGATTTTATTTCAATAATTTAATCATTTTTATTTAATTTTAAATACATAAAAACTTTATCTTTTTCACCTCAAAACTTTTATGAGGCAAAAGTTCAACAAGACGGGTCGTCTCATGTTTTTTCTATTTAAAACATTGATGTGTATTGCTCCAAAACACGTAAATATATTTGTTTCGGGACATGTCATTGTGGGAGATCAATCTATATAAAATTGAGTACGAATATTAATCACTTGATTAGGGATTCTATGTAGAATTATAGAGATCTCTGAATGAAAAAGAGAGACAAAACAGGTAATAAGAAAGTAAATAGAAGCTCTAGCGGGAGCCAAGCTGTTTAGTTGGAGCTGCCTCTGTTCATCATTTTTATCGCCATGAATTCCGTAATGGCCACACCAGAAAAAACATAATTATGACGTAGGGACCTCACCCTAGCTAACCTGAAGCCGCAATCACCTACTCTCTCGCCGAAATTGCCGAACAAACTCTCACCCTCCTCACTCCAACCTCCAATCACACCACCCCACGTCACCGAACTATCCTTTCCCGCTCTCTTCGCGTCGGACCCACCCAGTAAAACTGCCCAGATTGACCGCTGCGATCGCGGAGCAGCATACCCACACGCTATAAAATCCCATCAAACGCGCTAGAATCATTTCCTCCCTTTATCTCTCTCTCATTTGATCTCACTTTCCGCTGCCGTTTCGCTTCTAGATTCTCCTCTAAACCATTTCGGCCGTTACGCCGCCGTCCTTCTCTCTCCGCGGCCATGTCGACGGCGGAGATGGAGCAACTGACCTCGGGGGCCAGCAACCGTATCATCCCTCTCCTCAAGGCTCTCCGGGCCTCTCTCTTCTTCGTCTACACCGTCTTCCTCTCCCTCCTCCTCTTCGTCCTCCCCCGCCGCCGCCGCTGCCTCTCGGAGTCGCTCTCCGATTCGGCCTCCAAGAAGCGCAAATCGGCGTGGCGAAGAGAGGAGGAGGACACTTTCAGACGGCGAGCTTTAGCCGAGGAACTTCACACCGGTGACGGCGACGGAGACTGCCAGTTCCGTCGCGACACCTTCTTGTTCTACGGTGTGAGGCAAAGCGCTTTGTTCTGCCGCTCATGGTTTCCGGTCTCCGGTAATGCAAGGTAGAACTTTTCTCTTCCAATTTTACATTATCAATTTGTGTATTTTATTTCTATCAATTTGTGTACTTATTTGTATTTAAACAAAATGATCAGCTGGATGTGTTAATTTAGGGATTCATGATCGTTGATCAGGAAATTGTTGGCTTTTCGGTTTCTTTGATTGATGCTGTATATAGTGTTGTGAGAAGTTTTGTGTTGTAATTTCAGGGGAATTTTGATCATCATACATGGGCTGAATGAGCACAGCGGAAGATATGCTGATTTCGCTAGGCAACTAACCTCATGCAACTTTGGGGTTTATGCAATGGACTGGATAGGTAGTTTTTTTTTTCAAGATATTATTGATTTTAGCTTTTTCAATTCATAGTTCAAATGAGAATCAGTTTTCTGGCATAAGTAAAGAGAAAAAGAGTGTACTTTTAACTGTGCTCGGTGAGTAAAGTTGAGAACTTGAGGAAGCGATTTCGTATATCTGTAATCTGTTAGAACCCGTCACAAGGCAAAAAAGGATCCTCTTTAGATGTTATTGAAATTCAGGCTCTTTATATGTCATGCTAGGAGCTTATGATAGAGAACATTGACACCACTACCGAATTCACAATGTTATGATAGAATTGCGGGAGTCGTTGAACTATTGGTAATGTCTTGTTTTTTTTGTAGGTCATGGTGGCAGTGATGGATTGCATGGATATGTTCCTTCACTTGACCATGTTGTTGCTGATACAGTAAGTTCAAGCTATGTTTCCTGTTTTTTTATACATTATACCTCTTTGACGGCACCACTATACCATTATTCAACTACACATGTTAAGCTTTAAGTTTGACAGTTTTGGGGTTTCTCTTTTATAGGGGGGTTTCTTGGAAAAGATTAGATTAGAGAACCCTGGTGTACCATGCTTCCTTTTTGGTCACTCAACTGGAGGAGCTGTGGTTTTGAAGGTAAGTCATTAAAGATCTATTCTGCTTGGCTTTGTTAATCTTTGTTTCAAACAATCTAAATTGGTGAGCTTTTGTGTAGGCGTCCACCTATGCTAAAATTGAAGAAATGGTGGAAGGTATAATACTGACCTCGCCTGCTTTGCGTGTTAAGCCGGCACATCCAATTGTTGGGGTAAGTTTTTTGCTACCTTTCAAATGACAATAAGTATTTATTGATGCTTCAACTTTAGGCACTTTTGTCTTCCATTTCCTTGTGATCTATGTTGGTCCCTGAGCTTGTTATGGCTGTTATAAGTGTTAAGTGTTAACTGGTCTTGATTTCATGTTTGAGTTTACCTGTTGAATTCATGGTTGCTAACAAGCATTTTGTCTGATGTCTTGATCTAGGCTGTGGCTCCACTTATTTCTCTGGTCGCTCCCAAGTTCCAGTTTAAAGGTGCAAACAAAAGGGGAATTCCAGTATCAAGAGATCCTGCAGCACTGGTGGCCAAGTACTCCGATCCCCTGGTCTATACAGGGCCAATAAGGGTCAGAACAGGCTACGAGATATTACGTATCTCTGCTCACCTAACCCGAAACTTTAAGTTTGTGACTGTACCCTTCTTTGTTCTTCATGGGACTGCTGATAGAGTGACAGACCCTCTTGCCTCCCGGGATCTGTATGAAGAGGCAGCGTCCGAGTTCAAAGACATCAAGCTCTACGATGGTTTCTTGCACGACCTCCTCTTTGAGCCTGAACGTGAAGAGATAGCGCAGGATATAATCGATTGGATGGAGAAGCGATTAGGTGCTGTCCCTGAAGATGTTACCATCTTTGCATAAATTATTTGCCCCACCCCATTCCGGCAAAACAAAAGAACTGTGGGCAGTTTTGAAGCATTTAGGCCATATACATCCATGTCGTTTTAGATGTGAAAGGTTGATTAAAATTGCTTGTGGTTTGCTTATCATCATCAAAACTTGTTTTAATAGACTGAAATGTTCATAGGGTATAGATTGCAATCGGCAAAAATGGCTTCACTCTCATATTGGAGGCCTGCCGATGTAAAAAGATGATGATAGGTGTGTTTAGAAAAATGAATGCTCGTGAACAATAAATTTGAATTACCTGGGCTGCTAATTGTTGTGTAATTTTTAGCTTGTTTTGATTGACGATAACGATAGAGGCTGTACAGACTAATGGCGCAGAGTAGTCATGTATGCGTGGACAGCGTGGTCCGTGGCTTCTTTGAAGGATCTGTGAAGGAAAATGCCAAACAATCACGTCTTTGGATTCTTGTTTATAACGTTGCGTTATGAAATTTGTTATTTTTCATCCACGGCTATTAAGCTGTTACAATCCTCACATTCTAACATCAAATCATCCTTCCTAATCTAAAGAGGAATCCCTGCATTATTCGCGTCATGGAGCTTCTTCAGTGGCTGTCTTCTTTTCCGGTTTTACTTTCCTTCATTATCTACATTTTTATGGTATTGAAGATAGCGAAAAGGAGTTTTACCAGGTACTCAACTTCGAATCTACCTCCATGATGTCGTCTTTGCATCAAGGCCACATCTTCTTGCTCTAGAGATTATGACTTGCAATTGTACAAGCATTTAATTTGCACCGTACGGTGATTATTGGAGGCAACTAGGATTTGTGCCATCGAGCTATCAAGTACAAAGCTTCCAATCCATTAGAGAATAGCAGGATCTCCAGTCAATCTGACCAAGGAAATTAGCTCATCGACATATAGCATTACTTATCGAGCAACATTTGGTAAAAGAAGCAAAGAACATGAAAAACCCTAGTTAGTTCATACACGTGTGTACCTTTCAGAGAGAAAAAACGTGCGTATTCCGTATACATTGCAAAGAAAATAAAAAAAACAAGTTTTTAGACCAAACATATAATACGCGACTTATATATATATATATATATATTCTCGTATTTTATAATTAAAAAATGAGGATTTTTTTAATTCTAAGAATAAAATATTTATTTATTTACACTATTCCATAAACAATTAAGGGTGAAAACATAATATTCTAGACGTTTTTGGGTAAATGTTCATTTGCACAAAAATAAAAGTCAGACCCCAATTCAATAAAAAAAGTCAAAAGTTTATTCCAATAAAAATGATGTAAAAAACGTTTTTACCCTAAACATATATCTCTCTCTCCATCAGATCTAACCCGTCATCACTGCTTGCCAAACACCGTCGCTGCTCGCTCAACGTCGTCTTCGTCCCCTCTCTTCCCATTAAGTTTCTCTTTTCTCTATGTTCTAATCTCCTCTCTCTTGATGTAGAACGAAGATGGGACGCTTTCTGACAAAAAATAAAGATTAGAGAACAGTTTGATCGTGAAAAATTATTTACGGACATCTTAGTTCATTGGACTTCCAGAAGACTGTTTTAATTATTTTTCGAGTTTTATTTTTATTTTTATTATTTTGATTTGTTTTATTTTATTTTAATTAATTTGTTTTGAACTTTATTTTATTTTAATTCATGGGCTTTGAGGTTTCAATGTTAGTTGCCCTAGGATTTCTTTGCTCCTATATAAGGAGCCTCTATCAGTTGTATTTGATAACCTTTGATTTTATAAAAAACCTTTGAGTTTATCTCAACTTTTCTGGTAGATTCCAGTTCTTCTTGTAGATTCGAGATCAAAATATATTGGTGCATTCCAATCAATCTATCCCTTTATATTTCGTTGTATCAATTGGTATCAAAGTCTGGAGGATTCCTGGTGAGTGATCTATCGATTAATTGAGAAGCAAAAAAAACAATATCGAAAAAAAAGAACACAGGCGCCGCCGATCAAGACCACACTGCCCGACCCGGCAAAGCCAACCGCCCTGCGCCTCCGACCCAAGCCAAGGAAGCGGCCACAGCAGCCAAACCGCTCATCTCGACGTGGCCCTGCAAAGCTCACTCTAAATCGACGTCTTCGTCGATTCTCTTTGATCTGGAGTGCGTCCCAGCCCAGCATCGGCCTCTCCACCCTCATGCCGCCCCCGGAACAGCCATTTCTCGGCCACAGGAGCTCTGCCTGTAAAAGCCCAGAAAATTAAGGTTTTTCTACAGCGACCGACCCGCAGTCGACCTGACCCGACCTGGTAACTCGACCAGACTTGGTAACCCGGAAAACAGACCTGACCTAGTAACTGCTGACCTGACCCAATCCAAGTCAGCAACTCGACCCACCCGACCCAAAAAACAGAAGAAAGGAAGCTCGAATGGAACGTTTGATATTTACCTCACCGGATTACGATGATTTCAGAACAACGTGTTTTATCAAAAAAAGGTATGGTCAATAATAATTAATAGTGATCTACATGAGAATTTTGTTGCTAACAAGGATGTTTATTCCCTTTAATTACTGACAATGAAGTTGAGCAATCCTTTTGGATTGATGATCATACACATGTGACAGAGGTTTGTAAAGTTCTTATCTCTATAGGAGAATTTTAGAACGATAGGGTTACTTGCTATGTGATTGATATGGATGATAGTGATGTGTTTTTTAAAAAACTATTGCATGAAAGCGTCAACGATTGTTATTGCGAGAAATATTTACTCAAGAAGGAGTCTAACAAGATTACAATCAAGCCTGCAAAGCCTTAAATGAGTGAAAACAATGTTGAAGAAATCACTTTACAGATTAAAGAAGAATTTGCTCATGTTGACTCGGTTGTCAGTATTAAATAAACCTTACCTCATATGACTCTTCCAGAACAAGAATCAGAACCAAATACCATTCCAGAATGCAATTTTGGAAATCAAGAAGACTTCTCTCAAGTTGCATTTGACAAACTCATCTATGGTGTTAGATTCATGATTGTGCCTTCAGAGTTTGTAGAGTCTTAGACTTCTAAACCACAGATTCAATTATTGGATTTATTATTGAGTTTGTTTTCTACAAATTATTCTTCTTTATTCAAGATGAACTCGAGGTCGAGTTCTTTTGAAGTGGAGGAGACTGATGTAGAACGAAGGGGGGTCACTTTCTGACGAAAAATAAAGATTAGAGAACCATTTGATCGTAGAGATTATTTACAGACATTTAAGTTCGTTAGGCTTCTAGAAGACTGTTTTAATTAATTTTTGATTTTTTCTTATTTTGTTTTATTTTATTTTAATTAATTTGTTTTGGATTTTATTTTATTTTAATGCATGAGCTTTTAGGCTTCATTGTTAGTTGCCCTAGGGTTTCTTTGCTCCTATATAAGGAGTCTCCATCTGTTGTATTTGATAACCTTTGATTTTATATAAAAAAAACCCTTTGAGTTTATCTCAACTTTTTCTAGTGGATTCCAGTTCTTCTCGTGGATTTGAGATCAAAATCGATTGGTGGATTCCAATCAATCTATCACTTTATATTCTGTTGTATCATCTCTCCACGCGCCTCTCCGCCTCCGCCTCCTCTCCTCCACCGACCTTGCCTCATCTTCCTCTCTCCGTTCAGATTTGCAACTCTCTCTACCTTCTCATGCCCAGTAGACACCAGCCATCTCCTCAACTCTAGGACGTCTAGTTCATCACCATCTTCGCCAAGGCCACCACTGCCGCCCAATCAAAACCTAGATTCAGTAAGCGATGAGGAATAACGCATCTCATTGCTGTAGTTCTTGACAACATCGCTCCTCGATGGGTCAACGTCCACAACTGGTATTGGACCGAGACGTACCAGAGATAAGGGGAGGTGAGGCCAGAGACGTCAACGACGCTGTTGAGATTCTTTTTATAGGTCACGGTGAAGGACGACGAGGTAGTAGATTTGCATTTTTTTTGTTACAACAGATTTGCAGTTTATTAGATGTAGTAATTTTTTTCTTAAAATTTACTATCTCTAGTAAATTCAGTTTGAAGGTCAATAACAAGTTTATTAGGGGTAGTAAATTCTATTTTGATTTATTTTGGGTAAAATTAATGTTTACTACCTTCAGTAAAGTTTCTCCATAAAGTTTACTACCCTAATAAAGTCTGTAAAAAGTTTACTGCCTCTAGTAATTTTTTCCTATAAAGTCTATCCCTAAATAGACATTTTTCATCATTATTTCCTCCAGTAAAGTTCCCCTATAAATTTTAATACCCTTAGTAAAGTATCTTTATAAAGTTTATTGTAACACCCCGCCCTAAAATTTACCCTTATACCGGGATCAGGCGGGTTACAGAGGGTTGTAACCGCGTTGTTAGTTTTTTTCGAATTAATATCGAGTGTAATAACCTAGAAATTCAAATATTAAATTTCTGATATTGCTTGGAAATTAATTAGTGGAATTGGTGTGTATTCGTACATTCGAAAATAGTGCCGAAGTGTTCGGAGTCAAGAGACGCTCGGAAACGTCTTATTTAAAGGGTCAAATGTTGACTTTGTGCTACGTCGAGTTTCTCAAAAACTTCCTTCACGAAAGTTGTAGTGCTCGACAATACGAGTCTGTGGACACGCGGCAGGTGTGAATCGGATATCGTGTGGAGAAGTTATGGCCAATCGAAATTGGGTTTCTATTTTTAAGAAGTATATAAATAGAAGGGATGAGTTTCTAAAAATGAGAACAACCCATTTTCTTCTCTCCATCCACGCGCGTGCATTCCCTTCACTATCTGAGATTTTGAATTGACCCGACCCAACTTTTGCGGTGAGCTCTGGCCACCTGAGACGTAGAGGTTGGTCGGGATCTCTTCCTCTTCTCCGTGTGAGCCTCTCTGTGGTGGTGGCGTGGTACAGTTCTGCCTGGAACGACGTATCTGGGCCTAAACAGTAACGGCGACGACCCAAATTTTGACCCGGTGGTTTCCCCGTCATTTGGGCTGGTTTTAAGGGCAGTGAATTGTCCCAGGTTCATGTATTCGTCGATACGAGAGCATAGATATATAATTTGTCGGTTTCAGATATATTTTAGTGTGACGTTTAGTCGAATCGAGTCATTATTACTTTCGTGTGGCAACTAAGATCGATTATATAATTGTAGGTGTATATTGATCGACCAAGTGTTGAGGACTTACCGTGTGGCGGTAGATGACGCAGCCGGATTTCGAGGTGAGTAAATTCCACTGAGACTGAAATCTCAAAAATACCCTTGATAGTTTTGTATATTTACAAGACTGCCACTAAAGCCAAAATTTCTAAAATGCCTCTGACAGTTCAAGTTAACTATAAGGGTGCCCTTTGGGTGGTTTTTACCTATATGTCATTGGCGGATTTATATAGTTACTTGATTGCCTTTATATTTATTTATGTGATTATTGTGCTTGGAGTTTGTTTACTGGTTTGGAAACGGTCGTGAATTCATCTGAATAAATAGATGTTTAATGCTACCCTAGCGGAGCGGTTGGACTCCAGGTTACGATAGGAACACTTCTCGATGGTTTATTAAAGGGACTGCTAAATAGAAGAATGAGAATAATTCGGTTTGACAATTAAAGTAAATAAGAGCTACGTGTGGCTTGATTCCTGAGTACATGGTACGTAGGCAGCCTGACCGGGATTCGAGTCCAGTCACAAATAATATTTAGACCCTAGGTCCTCTAAACTAATTAGTATGAAATCCAATTAGGTAATCGGGATAACCTCAGGATTTGTGAGGTCTATTTCAGCGTCGTTTGGATTGTTAAAAATGGTTTGGGTAAGGGTTATCCCTTCTCAAGGGAGATTATGAGGGTAATCTCTCTTGAAATGAGTCTCGCACGTCCTATCCCGGATTTAAAGAGGTAAACTCGGACTGGGGCGTGACATTTATTACCTTTAGTAAATTATTTTTCAATATTACTGCCCTAACAAAACATCCAATGAAGGTACAAAAATGGTTCCAGCATAGTCTAAAGATATTCTAGTAATGTTTTAAAATTTTCAACGAGATTCCGGTGATCGGTGACCGGAGTCCGGCAACCGGTACTGAAGGAATGCTTGCCAAAAGGAATGCTTCGAGCTTCCGAAGCGGAAACGTGCCAAAAGGGCGATTCCGGATGAGGCTACTTTGAAAGCGTAATGGAAACGCGATGGAAGCGCGCACTTCGACTTTGGAAGCGCTAGTCACAGAAAGGAAACGCGGTCAAACGTGTCATTTTGCAACTGACCTAAAGTGAATCTCTTATTCGTTGATTTTGCTCCCTTCTCGGCCTCTTTCAAGTTTCAACTCGACTCTCCCGCTCTCTATCTCTCTCACAGACGTTATTCGCTTATCCTCTCTCTCTCTTCTTGGCCTCTTCCATAGCGGCTCCATCTCAACCTCTCCATGGCAAAGTGAAGGTACGACTCCATCTCACCTGATATGTGATATTGAATAGTCTGTAAATTAGACCATGATCAGATTAGATCATGATTGACTATACATTATTTCGTTCTCTTTCTCCTTTTACTTATCACTCTGTTCATAGCTTTGTGTCTACGTTTACTTATAGAAGTTAAGATTGTGAAACTATGTTAGGCCATTTGGTGTTATATGATGAAATTGATATTCTTACTGATGAAATTAATGAAATTGAATCTGTAATTGATATTGGGCTAATGGAAAGTGATTAGATGGATTTTGGGCTCCCTGTAATCAGATTTAGGCTAGAGTAGAGTATCGTATAGTTCCTTACATGTAAACTAATCGATGTTATTTTTTTTCTTAAGGAATATGAGTCAGCCAGCAAGTAGTTTGTTATGAATTTAACAATGACTTTGAATTTGCTTTTTATTTATTATTTTCTAATTATATATATATATTATCTGGACGCTTCTAAACGCTTCACTTCCATTGAATTTTGAAAAAAAAACACTTCCGCTCTTCCGAATGCTTCACTTCTTCGAATCTATGCAACGTAGTTCCGGCCAAGTCTTCTCTCTCTTCTATTTTCTCTTTCTAAACATGTTTAAGGAGTGAGGGTAAAATAATACTAAAATAATATAGTTTCTTTAGAGTTTTAATAAAAATTTGTTCATTTAGACATAATTCATGACACCTTATATTGGAACAGACACGTTTTTTAGAATCATTGAAATGAACTAAGGAGCTAAATTAGTACTAAATGAGCATTTTCTCTATTAGCTTCCGTATGACTCAAATTAATTAAGAGTTCATTTTTTTAATTAATTAAGAGTTCAAAAAGTGTAAAAGACTTCATATTGATATACTCAACCAAATTGGTTTACAAAAATGTATCTTAATTTTTACGTACGTATTCTTTCTTACATCATATTTTAAACATATACGTATCTTATTTTTAAATTTGCCGAATCTGTATTTTATGGCCCTAATTTTTAAAAGTATTTTTCCCTCAAATGTAACAACATTATACATGTACATATTTTTCACGTTTATTTCTCGTATCATATTTAACTAACAAGGTGAAAAACAAACGGCTTTGAGGTAGTAGATCTTTTTCCTTCTATCAATTTGCTTCATCTTCTAAGTGGGGTGAAGCCCAAACTCAAGAGGCTGCACAAAGAAGCTGACATGATAATGAAAAACATCATTAAGAAACATAAGATAGGGCACCGACAAAAGTTCTGGACAGTGAAGCAGAGGAAGACCTCGTGGATGTCCTCCTCATCAAGTTTCACAAATATGAGTCTGGGCTTCAGTTTTCCCTAACTAATGAAAATATCAAAGCAGTAATAGCTGAGGTTTTCGGTGGTGGAGGTGAGACAACATCTACAACTTTAAATCGGGCAATGCCAGAAATGATCAGAGATCCCAAGATAATGCAAAAGGCACATGAGAAGGTGAGGGCTGGGAAGTGTTCAATAGAATAGGTATTGCAGATGAAACATGCATACGAGAGATGAAATATTCGAACGTGGTTATTAAAAACCCAGAGGATTGAAGCACAACATTTTGTTTATGACAGTCCTTCGGTGTCACTACCAGTAGGAAACAAGAGCTACACTTGATTCCAATTTCATATTATCATCCATGATATGAAAACCCCCAAGTATAAGAAAAGGTAAGGCTGTTCAAAAAAATAAGAAAGGCCAAGGGATCGACATGAAGTCTAATGTGAAGGAAGTGTGAGGCCTGTCTTGTCAGGTTTTCTAGAATAAGAACTAAGTTTGCTAGTTTCTACGTTGCTTTTGAAATGTAAGTTTGAAGCTTTGCTTTTTATCTTGGAAAATGGAATAATAGTGAATTAACAAATATCCTTAGATTCTTATTACAAGGCGTGTATCTATACATATATTTATAAATGATAACAATATAAGATACAAAATAAACATATAATAGTTAAACATAACCGTTATATACAGTTAAAATTTACACATTATACATATAAAAATTAAAAAATACACAATTTATAAGTATGAACAATTTTAATTATTTATAATAATTTATATTTTTAATCATTTATGTATTAATATTTTATTTCGTAATCTTAATTGTTGACGTGCTATGATGTACATACAATAACGTATATAAAAGATGGTCCCACAAAAATTCCCCTCACCACCTATCACGATCTCGAAAGAGTCAAACGTCAAAGGCATGGGATTCTTGGTTTCTTTGTAACGGTAGCGCAGCATCTTGATGAAGCAAAACTGGACTGAGCAAACAACGAAGCAAGATAGATCTAGAAACGAAACGTTCAGATCGGAGACACAGTACAACAACATTCTTGTATTAGAAACTTAGAATCTCATTACTTGAGACAATTCAACACGCTGTAGCAAGAACACAATGTAAATCATCATACACTAGTAGCACTAGTACTACTTGAGAGAAGAGCAACTTCAATCTTCTTTGCCATCCCTTGTAGAGTAGCCTCCACATAAGACCGGAAGTCCTCTACTCTCCACCCTTGGATCGGATCACAAACAAACGACCACTGAATGACGCACCCTTCGTCGTTGTTCACCACCGGAACCACTTGAATGGTTGAAACATACGACTTGAACCCCATGTTACCATCAACGACCTCGTAACATAAGCACCGTTTGATCGGATCAACCGCAATCAGCTTCTCTTTGACCCACTTAACGGTGGTCTCGTCGTTATTGGTAGCCGGTCCGGCGCAGTACCGGATCAGACCCTGCTGGCCAGGGACTCCGTCGACTTGAGAGCAAGTTTCGACGCCAGGGAAGATTCTCTGTAAGTTGCAGAAATCGGCTAGGAAAGGCCAGACGTCGTGTGGTGGTGAGGTTTTGAGCTCGGCTGAGGTTTCGCCTTCCCATTTCGGTTCTGCTTGAACCTCAGGGCCCATGAGAAAGACGCAGATAGAGAGAGGAGAAGGAAATGTCAGAGGGATAAAGCTAAGCTAGTGCATTGCAACCACATAAAGCCTCTTCAAATATATATGCTTTAGGGTAGAGAGCTAGCTAGCGGGTATTGGATTTACAAAAGCATCTGAGAAAATACTTGCATCTGAACTGACATCTATTTTAAGCTTTGTATGAAAATAGTATATACGTGTATGAGAATATATTAATATACACGTCTTTTTCTTTTTCTTTTTCTTTTTCGATAATGTGCTAGTGGGGCACTTTGGACGGTTTTGTACTGGGCAGAATGTGAGATCTGAATAAACTGATCACATATGTTAGGAAAAGAAATCAAAGAACCCTCCATGCAATATTTTTTTGAGGAAATCTCTGCAATAATTTCATATATCAGATATGTGCTAAATGGCTAATGGTGCACCATGGACGGTCTACACTACAGTGTTTGGCCTGCGAGTGACGGGACCTAATGTTTAGACTATGTTTTCCCACGGTGTCGATGTTTTTTTTTATTTTCCCGCTTATGCTCGTCTCGCACAGAGTTATGCGAGTCGTGAGTGCGGTGTGTTGTCATGAGTGGTCTGTTAGGCATTAGCTGTAAATGGACACTCTCGCTACTACGCGTCTTCAGGCGCATAGGTAGTTGGCACCGGTTTGCTGTGAAGACAAACCCGGGATTCGGCCGTCCAAATTCGTGAAGCCCTACAGGCTGTTATGTTACTTTGAGCGCTCAGTCTTTTTGAAGTTAGCATTGGCACATGGAAAATGAATTTTATATAAATCTGCTTATGAAAACCAAATACAGTTTTTGGTTGTTGCATATTTTACGAATTGTTTAATCACCGGTGAAAGCTATGTGTAGTATCTATCTATGAGAACTACACCTTTGTTTTCAAACTCTATCTTGGTTGGGTTCGGCCCTTTTTGGGTTGGCAAGAACGAGTGCTCACCCCTACTTTGCAGGTACTCGGTAGACTAGCTTTAAAAGAGATGGATCGGTGATTAGGGGCTTAGCAGTGCGTGCTGTTTAGCATCCGTGTTTCAGGATCACCCTGGAGGAGCTATTCATCATTCGGGGTACTTCAGCTTATCGATCTCCGTGACTGTTGATTTAGACGCATTTGGGGCACTCTGACCTATCGAGCTTCTATTCACTTGTACTTTGCTCGTTGGCCCATGTTGTATATTCACTGACTTGGACTTCCTTCATGTATCTTGTAGTCTAAGTCTTGTATGCCACCTTCCGCACTTGTATATATCTTTATTTTATTCATTCATTTGCTCCTCATATTAATGTCATTTTATTTAAATTAACCTTGTGGTTTCGGCCTCGTGGGTAGTCAATACGTCAGATGACATATCAGTTATCTATTAGTCCGGGATCACGGCGGTTACTGTCGTATTTCGGGACCGGAAATAGTCCTGGGATGCGACAGCATAATGGAGATAAGTCATGTATGAGTCTCAGCTTAGTTTTGATTAGACTCTTATTTTAATTTATTGAAGGATCTGGAATTAATGACTACTTGCTCCACAAGAGTCTCATGTTGAAGTCTTGAAGTGATATGGTTTGTTTTTGTTTCAGTTAGGTATATGAACTGATGTGGGTTCTTTCAGGTGGTAAATCATAAAAGGATATTTGTTTGTATTTTTATTTCTTATTCTCATACCTTTGATCTCTACTACTCGAATCAAATTACTCATCTTTAATCTGATTTGTTGTGTCATTCTCATCATTTTTCCATTTTTATTTTTAATTTCTTATCAAATTTTATTCGGCGTCTACCAAAGAAAAAGGAGACGAAGTGGTTAAAAAATTTCAATTTTTTTTGGTATGGTGAGATTGGTTTCATAAGTTAGATTATGGATGGGTTGTGAGATTCTAGTGTGTAGTTCATGTCTAAATTTGTTGAAGTTGTGTTATGAATTTCTCTATTATTTGGAATGGATGATTTGAATTGAAATTGCTCATTATATATGCTCCTTGCAGCCTTGATTGAAGATGATTGAAAAAAATAGAACATTTGCATATCAATGTTGAAGATTTTGTCAACAAGTTGTTATGGAGCATGATAGTAGAGGATCAGTGAGATGTATCGATGAATGTTTTGGCTTTGATGACTTCTGAATATTAAGTATGGATTCAAAAAGTATGCAGGATTATGAGTGGTAGGCTTTAGAGCAGCTTTCAGTCTATTTCAGTGATAAAAATTTCAGTCTTTTAGCAGATATTTCAGCAATATGCAAAGTTAGTTTTCAACAATTCTGCAATTTTTCACTCTCCTGATGAAGTGCTGTGAAGATTATGTTGCCTCTATGGTTTTCGATAATATACTATTGAAGTCTAGCTGTTGGTAGCATGGATTTAGGAATACTGGATGGTATTGCTGCATATGATGGGGAGAACTGTAGGAGTTATTATCAATTCATATATCCAATTTGCATGAAGAAGATGAATTTGAGATATGGGAATCAGGGGTGAATATTCTGAACTTTTATTGTTTTATGGGGATTTGATGCTAGGCTACTCTCTGATATCAAGATTATAATCTCATCGACTTATATTTGTGATTCGACTTTTCATTTCCTCTAGCTCCTCAACCCTATTGCATTAGATTCTTCTGCAATTTGGATATATCTCTCCGAATTGGCATCCATTTCACTTAACTCTGGTATCTTGCTATGGTTCCTACAGTTAGGCACAATTCGGCAGTTTTTCGGTTTTTCTTTTTAACAAAGATTATGTTTGAAGTCAAAATTGACAAAGAAGTTCCTTTTGTTTTTCAGACTGGTGAATTAGCTTAAGAAGTTGGATAATGGTCTGAATATGAGTATGTGAATTGGTTTTGCCTATTCGGGAGATGAAGTCAAAATTCATTTTATCTAGTTGCTTTGGTAATGAATTAAGAAAATGGAGTTTGAATTACTATTATGCTGCTGGGATAAATACATTGAGCTGTTGGTTATCTTTGGTAATGCAAATCATATTGGCAGTCTATCAATTGGTTATGTGCAAGTGCCCAGTGCATATATCAAAGTTGCCGTATGGAGTGAATCATCTGTTCCTTATGATAGCTATATATATGCAGTTGTTCAATCATTACTTTGCAGATTTCTAAAACAAAGTTTGTCAGATTTAAAGTTTCAGTCATTTGTTGTTATGTTGCTGAGGATGTCTTCATATGTATTGCTGCATTTTGCTTTTGTGATCATTATGCCAACTATACAATTGTCCAACATGCTCTCTTCGCTCAAATATGCTGAATATCAAGATGAATGTTGACTTGATATTAAGGAGTTGGTTTCTGATTTTGGGGTGTTTGTTTTGCTTTTAGTTCTATATCATGTAATCTGGTTTTATTGATTGAAGCTTTGTATCAACCATTATGCTTGGGGGTGTTAACTGTTAAGTATGTAAGGGTACTCAAGTCTTTTAGCTCTAATCCTTACCCTATATATTCCATGTTATGTACATTGTTCATTATCCAGGAATACACAATATAGTTTCAAAGTGTCATACATTTTTACTTTTCTGCATTCATTTTCGTTTCTGTTCTTTCAATTTCAATAAACCATGAAATCCTATCAATGGATGCCTTTAGTGGTGTCATTGCTCCACCTTGGAGAATAATCCGATAGTAGAAGACATCAAAGCTCCACTCGATCACTTTTCATCTATCAATGTCAGCATCTCCTTAAAGAGACGAATTTTGAAGACAATGAAATAGTGAATATATATGAGATACAATTTGACTAGCTACGGGCCTACGGTAATACTTGCTTCTCATGTCATTGTATTTGACCTCTTGATTTTTTTAATCATAAAAAAGTTAAAAAAATCCATTATTCAGCTTCACTCCATTTTTCTACTCTCATGGCACAGGTATCAAACTATATATAATACCGATTGTGCTGTCGTAGAGTCAGTAGACTAATGGAGGCAATCAAAAAAATTATGGTCATGGCTTGTGAAAATTACACGATTTAATTATATATATAAACGATATATAACAAGTAATATCGGATATTAATTATTTCTTTTAATTCAAATTGCAAGAAGAAAGAACATACTCGATCTTCTTTCCAATGGATTGAAGAGCAGATTCACGAAAGGATTGAACGTCTTCCATTCTGCCGCCCTCGATCGGATCACAAACAAACGACCACTCGATCATGGAGCTATCATCTTTGCTCGGAACTACCTGCATTATTGCTACGTACGACTTAAATCCCATGTTACTATCAATGACCTCGTAGCTTAAGCACCGTTTGATCGGGTTAATCATCACTAATCTCTCTTTTGCCCACTTGATGGTCGACTCGTCGTGATTGCTCGCAAATCCGGCGCAGTATCGAACCAGACCGGGTTCGCCGGCGACTCCCTCAATTTGGTAACATT
Organism: Comarum palustre; assembly: GCA_951800085.1. Classification (NCBI taxonomy): domain Eukaryota; kingdom Viridiplantae; phylum Streptophyta; class Magnoliopsida; order Rosales; family Rosaceae; genus Comarum; species Comarum palustre. The sequence continues at coordinate 25,123,011 of OX637579.1, forward strand.
TCTCGAGTCTGGGGAATACTTTCTGTAGGTTGCAGAAATCAGCCAGGAGAGGCCACACCTCTTGTGCTGCATGGCCTTTCACCTCAAAAGATGACTTGCCTCGCCATTTTGGCTTTGCTTGTTCTTCCATAGAGAAGGAAGCGAACCCAAATTAGAAATCAAGGTGTTGTCATGAAAGACAATCAGTTTATATATACATAGGACCTTCTATTAAGAGATTTTTTTGACATATATGAAGGATCGATTGAAGATTACATAAACTTTTTGATCACATATCAACATTTTCACCGTTCAATATTTAGATACATATATATAGATCATCTTTGCAAAATTTCATCTAATTTGTTGATCGTTAAGGCTTCGAACTAACTGAAATCAATTGACGGATCAAATCTATCAAACCTGAACTATTCATGCTTTAACTTTTAATTCACATTTTTGAGCACCTTAACGATTACCAATTTAGATGAAATTTTACAGAAGTGATCTACTAATATATAACTACATATTGAAAGATAAAGATGTGATTTTGTGATAAAAAAGTTAGTGTAAACCCCGATCCCTCATGTATGTCAAAAAAAAGATCCCTTATATATATATGGCTTTGATCTTGAAACACATTTTCTATATATAATGGTTAGTCTGTACTGGTTCACTCCTATTCAGGACCATTTTTAACGTCGAAATATATATATATACACGTGTGTGTGGCTTTGATTTCTCAGAGCATCTTATATATATATATATGTGGCTTTGATTTCTCAGTGATTTCTCAGAGCATCTTATATATATATATATATATATATATATATATATGGCTTTGATTTCTCAGAGCATCTTGAAACACATCTTCTATATATAATGGTCAGTTTGTACTGGTTCACTCCTATTCAGGACCATTTTTAACGTAAAATATTAACATATGCATTTCCCTGGTGATTGCCTAACACGATATTGAATGACCAGGTCATGAGTATAAATAAATCGAGTCAACTAACCAATGTTACGTATAATTTTATTTTTGTAAGCAGTCAATCAAATATGTATATCAAATATGATGCTCAATATAAGAATGCACAGTTGCGCACTCATTTGGCTCCATGAAGCCCCCCGACTGTACAAGAATATGCCGAGCTCAACATGTCTGGAAGCACATAAGAACGTTCTTTTGTTGATATTATAATCACTTTATCAGTATCGGATACTGGGTCATTCATAGTATTACTATACAGTTCCTATTTATTACGGGTTGGTTATTCGTCAGCACTGATTTAGCCGATTCAAAATGAATGAAAATGTGACTGAATTGGTACTGGTTACTCTTCTGAAGGGAGTGGAAGACAGGGTTTATATTGACTTTTGGAGTATTAACAAAACCAAATGTATCCTGTATTAGGTCACTGATTATTGGATTGATTATTACGAGCGGATTAACCATGATTATCTAATCTCCAAGTGCATCCACCATTCTCAGACATGGACTATAAGGAAACTTCCTCTTGAGGTGACTCTACTGATGTGGTACGCGGTTTTAGATAGATCCATTGATTGTTTGACATATGACATCTTTCATGAGCCAGCAAGAGAAACATTAATTGTAATGCCGGAATTGAGGATTCAATTACTTGCTACCGAAAGAGATATTTTAAGAGGGATTATTCACAGTACAATACATGTTTTCTCTACTACGAGAACTAGGAAGGATGTGTCTCATGGATATCTGGATGACAGTGAGAGTAACATTGGCAACAAGGCTTTAAATGGTGGAAGTCACTTAAACTATTTGGGACCTTCTTATACTCTTACTACCATGACTGCATAATACTGAAGGAACTCAATCTTCTAGTGTTTCTACAGTTCTACTTGTGCTCATGGTTTTTCATCTGCAGGTAACTCTTTTGACAATGTAAAAGCTGATTTTCATTTGTCGGTAGGTGTTAATAATTCTGATGTGCATAGTGGTAATTCTGATAGTGCAAATAGAGGTTGTGTTGAAACTGGTGTTAATGCTGTTGATAATCCTGCTGGTGAAAATGTAGGTGGTGTTGATAATGATATTTCTGAAAATGTTGCAGTGGACGATGGTACTGATGTTAATGGTATTGATAATGCTGTTTTTGAAAATGAAGGTCTAAATGATATTTCTGCAGATTCAGTTGAAACTGAGGGAGGTAAATTTTCAGATGAAAATTGTGCAAATGATGATATTGGTGCAGGTGCTAATGTGAGTGGTAATGCTGAGAATAGTAATAATGGGGTGTTGAGAGTATTGATAATGGTGGTGTTGGTAGTGATAAGATTAATGGAAGATCTACTGTAGGTACTAGTGTTGGAGTTGATATTATGAATGGAAGTACTGGAATTAAGGGCAAGATATTTCATCTTCTTCTCAAAGCTTACTTTCTTCTCAAGGTGACATTTCATGTTCTTCTCAATGCTTATGTTACAGTTATTAGTGAGTTGAAGCCTGACAATAAAGCTTGTGCAACATATCTTGCTACACTTTCTGTTGTCAAGAGGGGTGCTTATGAATTTCAATTTGTTCAAGGTCAAGCATATATTAGGCAGCCCCTGTATACCAGATCCAAGAACAAAATTGCAAAGAAGAATTTTCGCAGTTTCTGTGTTTATTCCTGCATTGCTCAGCAAACATTGTTTGATAGGTTTACATACTTCAAGGGATTGTGGTTCTTTAATATCATTTCTATTGTGAATACTCATGAATTTCACTAAAGTTCGTGAATTGGCTGGAAGTGATCCTTTGGCTTGTTGTATAGCAGAACATCAGTTTCTTACCAAGTTAATCTTGTCAGAGAATGAACAGAAATATGAAGGTGCAATTCTGGTCATCAAATTAAGTGTTAGCAGAGGGTCATGGTTAATTAATAGAGATTGATTTGACTTCTAGTTCTTTCAGAGAGGAACAGGCAAGACTTTTGACTCAGGCTGTTGTGGATAAATCAGGATTTAATTTGTTGTACATAAATGGGCATTTCATTGCTGGTGCTCTCTGATATTTGGCTCTTAACTAGACTATCATGTGCAATCAAGAGGAACATTTGTGCTACTGTATTCTGCAGAACACTAACCTCCTTTCTTAGTTTAGTTAAGTAAGTCCTATATTCAAGGAAATTCTACCAATCTCAGTTTGTGTCCCTCATTCAGATTGAGTGGAGGTGTTGAGGTGACTGCTGATGTGGCATGCGGTTCCAGATAGATCCATTGGTTGTTTGACATATGACATCTTATTTTCATGAGCCAGCAGTGAAGGAAGTTAGCAAGAGTAGATATATAGTTTTCAATAGACTAGCAAGAAAACCTCGGCGCTGCTGCGGGGTGATGACAATGTCCGGCCGCGTCTTTGTTACAGTCTTTTTTTGAATTCTAAACATAACAAATAATCCTCGTATGTATTTGGAGTCATCTATAACAAAACCAAACCACTATTAGACCTTTAAACCAACCACCATCAACAAAAACGAAACCCAAATGTTAAAACATGCCATAACATTACTACTATCATTCGTGAATTAAATGAAACCAGAATTTAAGCTTGTACAGTAGAGTAGCATAATTTAACCATATAATTCACAACCATGTACTTCCATAACTCCTATTTATCTTCCAGCGATACATTTTTCATCTTGAAATTATTCATTGTGTTTATTAACTCAATTTTCTAGCCCAAGGATTGCAGGTGCAAAACCAAAACAAAACAAAACCAATATTCAAAGGAAAAACAAAACAAACCAACATTCATAAAAATCACTTTTAAAACTCTTACATTAGAGACATATTTGATAGATTTAAGTTATATAACTCTATGTTTCTGTCTAATATTCCATCACATTCATAACCTCACCACTTACATATCAACCTATAACTTGCTAAAATTCTATTTTTTTTCATTCATATGATCCAAATTATAACAGATATCAACACAATTACTAAGATACAGGGCAAGGTATTTATAGATCGGGTGTGAAAAAAATCAATTTTAAAGAAATTCGGCTATTGCACAGAAATTGAAACTTTCTTAGTAATGGAAGACACATCTAGTTTATCTAAAAAGTAAAACAATGGAAGCTATTTCTAAAATTGGACAAAAAATAGATCAGCATGAGAACTTAGGTGTAAAATAGACAAAGACAGACAAACGATGACAGTATTGTAAATAATCCGCAAACAGAGGTAAAATCGTATTTCTATGTGTTGTTGAAGGCAATATTATAAATAACTTGCAAACATGGGTAAAATCGTCTTTCTGTGTCACCGATGACAGTATGGTAAATAATCTACCCATATAGACAAAATCATTTTTTTATATATTGAATAACAGTATTATAAATACTTCACAAATAAGAACAACACCATCCATTTGCGCGTTGAATGACCGGTCCTACTCCTATTTTATTTTAGTATATATAATGGGAATGCTTTTAAACTCTGAAATTACTCTATCAAATTTTCTTTGCGATTTTTTATCTTCTTAAATCTTAGCCTGCAAATCGGTGATTCATAACACCATGACAGCGATGTTATCACTTCCAACACCAACCACTCCAACGGTTCTCCACGGTTCAGCAACCACCGTCAACAACCCTCACCGTCGATGCATGAGACTTGAACCCGGTGTTGCAGTCAACGATCACACAGGTAGCTAGCTAGCTCAGGCAGCCAGACGTTCGGTGTAGAACAATCTCTCTCCTTGGATCAGCTAATTAATGCCCTTGGATGTGATTGAACCCAGGCGCAGAATCTGATGCTGGTTGTTTCCTTGAATCCCACAGCAAGTGACTAGAGCTGGAAATCAGATGCATGTGGCCGGCTGGGAGTTGAACAAGTCTTTGAACAGTGGCCATGCCATCTCTGGTTTGCCCTAGCAGAAACTTCGCCTTCACATTGTTTGCAACGCCATGAAGTAAATGATCACAAATTTATATGATCCTTCTAATTAATGAACATACAGCTTCCGAGAAAATACGAAGAATTTGTCATAAAATCTAGAAGTTAAAGAAAACAAAAGCAGCTTTTTCATATGCATCTCTAACTTTTTCTTTTCCATTATAAAGGGAATAACCGAATAAAATTGAATCAATCTGTTGTGCCGTGATGAACTAGTGATTGCTCTAGTGTGTTTGATTTGATGTAATAGAGAATCCGGCTTTTTACTCAAAGATATCTCGACTTTCTTACATGCTTAGGTTTTATATACAGCTACAGATTGACAGAGATAGTTGAAAAAACAGTTGGGTGTTGAAGCATATACATAAAAATATCATTGATTCCATGACCATGACCAAACCTACAGGAAGAAGAATTAAGAAAGTGATTCTTCATCTAATCAAGTACACAAGTTTAATTTGAATCTCTGAACTTCCCCATTTTGTAATTGATCAGTCAAATTGTTTATGTTTAAGTTTCCAAAAAAATGGTTTATATATGTTTAGCCTTTCAAAAAATTGTTTATGTTTAGAATACAATTGTTACCTGACCAAGAATCTGAGGTTTCTCATCTCACAAGTTGTTAGCTAGGTATATATGCATCTAATTATTGCCCTTTAAAGCTAGACCAATTAAGATCATTGATGTATATATGATGAAAGAAGTTAATGTGTAATTAACTAATAATTAGACTACATGTGTTGGTTACATCACACACAAAACCTTAAGAGAGTATAGTAAAAGTCTCACCTATCAAACTTACACAACCAACTATACCATTTCCGGTTTAACCTACCACAGCTAGGAATATTCATCAACAAAAATTTGTTGCACCAAGAAAGCCCATAAATATTGCTTTGCCTGCTACATGATAAACCTAAAACATTCCAATAACTCTTTCATTGATCCTGATATTAACGTTATACATAGGATCCTGGCTAGTTACTAGCTATCATCATTATGAAATCCAACACCCCGATTTAATAGTTAAAGTATTTCGATTGTCTTAAACATTTTCATTATAAATTTCAAAGTATGGGATAATGTAGGGCTAAAGGTAGACTTACACCTAACAAAAGTTTCCACAGAACGGATAGCCATTCATTTTTCACTTTGTACACCTCTTTATCTCCACTATTATTAGTCCATTATTATTTGTCTAATAATTAGCTTTTGTTTTATTGACTTATTTCACTCTCCATCATATAGAAAATTATATGATCCTTGCTTAAAGCAATACTCTCAGTTGATCAAACATATTTGGCGTGAAGGGCTTGAGATATGAAAGCACTAACTGAGATTGAAGATTCATGGCGCTGTTAGATGGTACCAATAGCTAGCTTTAATTTTGTGAAAAATATTAAAACTTCAAACTAAAGCACACTTGTTTAGTAGGGACAACAAATGCAAATTATCAAAGAACAAACCCAGTAAGAATGCTTTGGAAAATAATTAACAAAATAAAAGAAACAGCACAAAACAAAAGTAATTATTACACATGCCATGCTATACTTATCAACACTAATTATCTAATTATAAACTTGTTTAATAAAAAAATAAAAAACCGTTGTTAAATTAATAGTCTTTAACCTTTAGCCCACAAGAAAGAAAAGCCCAATAAATTATGGGCCCCATCATTTCTACCTTCTTGGCCCTTTAAATATAGCTCCAACCACCTAGCTTCACTCTCCATTTCCATAACCTCTGATCATTACTTATCTCCCCTCTCAAATCTCCAAGTTATTTATCCGAATAGCCTTCGAGTTCTATTCTCTATAATCTCAAAGATGGAACATACTACCACACCAGAGATAGCAATAAAGAAACTAAGCAACATGTTGCGCCTGATGATGAAACGTGGTAAGATCCTAGGCAAGTCGGTAAACGACTTCATGCTCCGCCACCACACCACCCTAGACTCCGTCCGGTGCCGGTCGCTCGACGACGTGCACGTTTCGTACGTCTACCCCCTGGAGTACGAGTTCAGCTGCAGCAGCAGCCCACCGCACCACCAACGGTCTCGCACACCCGGCCACCTTAAGCGCAGCAACACCAGCTACTACAACGGCCGCTATCATCATCAGCACTTGCGGCGGTCCGTTTACGTGCCGATGATGTGCGAGGACGTGTTGGGGAGTAAGAACGTATCCTTCTGCGGCGGTGACGTGGTGGAGCCGCTGCGGCGGAGGCCGAGGGTGAGGAGGGTTAGGATAACGGAGTGGGAACCGTTATTTCCGTTGAACACTACCAGTGAAGAAGAGGAGGAGGAGTGGCATGTGGATAAGGCGGCGCAGGAATTCATCGACAAGTTTTATCGGGATCTAATGTTGCAGAAGTGGAATACAGTAGCAGATCGATGCTATTAATTAGCTGAAGATCGTGGTCGAGGTGACTAGGTTAGGATTTTTACTACGTTGAACGTACAATCCAGGCTTCAGGACGACGTAGTGAATCTTAACCATGTATCCATGCATGAGAAGAAGATCGTAGTTTCCAATTTTTACTTTGTTCTAGTATGTAAGAGTAATTGACAGGTTACGTTTTTACTGGTTGAATTTCAGCTTACAGTATTATACAGCTTAGAGGCATCAGGATCCCATGCATGGAATATGAAATATTGCAGGAATTCTTAAGAGGTTAATGTTTAATATGTTATCTTATATAGAAACTAAGCCTTTTCTTTTTCCAAAGAGGTTCTGGTTTACAAATTAAAGAAAAATGTGGTATAAACTATACATGTAGCACCTTCATACTTCAGAATTCCTATGGTGTTGTCGATTGCAATTGATTGGCATATTCCTTCTTCTTTTTGCATTTGCTTTACCTCGCAAATTCTGTTTGGGCTCGCGCGATTTTAAGAATAAATTAAACCTTAATCGAACATTATAAGGTAGAGACTGCACCTTGGGTGGGAACATCGTTGTTACGAGATTGAACATTGATCGATCATATTTTTGATTTAGACGATTATAATTTCACTGATCGATCAGCTGGTCTAATCAATTAGAGTGTTGTTCATAATACAACCCGAACTCATGGGCCATTGTATTCACTAATTAATCACTATGTGATATTGAGATTAAGAATTAGACATGTACTTACAGTGAGTGATAGCTTTGATTCAAAGTGCTTCTAAACACTTTCTACGTTTGAGGAAAACATTTTTATATATGCGAACAAAACTAAGTGCTTCTAGAACCCATTCAAGATACCTAAAAAAACTCATTCAAGATACCACGACAAGTGTTTTATTGGATGTATTAGATCCCGGCAAGATAGTTGTTGCTATAGAACCCCCACACCATGCGTTCAAAAGCTCGCTTCCGTTAATGACAATGTTGAATTATAAATGTGGTCATATAAGAGGCTACAATGTTCTTTTTGATATATGTCGTGTATTTAGCGAATTAGCTTTTGAGTCTATAACTGTGAAGAATCCAAAAATAAGGTGTTAGAAGAAAAAAGATACAATCTAATGATCAAGTTTATAATAATTAATTATTTATATTTTATTTTTAATAAATAGATTAACTTTTTTAAAATAAATAAATATCGTACCAAAAAAATTGGATTAGATACTTTTGATCCAAAAAGGAGTGCTCTAGTTGGGCCTGTATGGGCCAAGTAACCGGGAACTAGACATTTCAAATGAATGGGATGTTTCTCGAAAATTGGAGCAAAATGTTTGGACGAGCAGGCAAGATTTGAACATCTGTTTCCACATGGCACCAGATTTTTTGTGTACGTTTCTGCCTTTGAATAATCCAGAAAGACTGAGTGGGTGAATATTAATCCAATTCCATTCAGAACAGCATGGATGCTGCTCATGCTCGTGATTCCTTTTAGTTTTGAATAGTTCATTGTCACAAGCAAAAATAATTACCATTAAAGGTAAAAAGTTGAAAATTATCTACAATTAACCGAAAATAAAAAACATGCAAAAACAGCCGATCAAAAACTACTTGAGTTCATTAACAACTTTGTCAATCTTCAATTTTTTTCCAAGCCTCCCGTTTAATAAAAAGACCACTTCAAAATTTTTAATCTCTTTTGCATTGTATCGTTTACGAGTGATTTTTTGTTACGAAAATAAATAATGATAAATAAGTAGCTGCGCCTTAAAATTTATTTACCTTCCTCTCTCATTCATATCTCTCCCAATCTGTTTCTATTTCCTCAGTGTTTCCCAAGTAGAAAAAATCTAGAATCCACTCGTGTCCCTCCGTAGATCTCCCGATTCCTCTTCACCAAACCCTAACCGTATCTCTCTCCCAACTTCCCCTTTCTCTCTATCCCCTACATTTCTCCGCCGATCATCTCGATTCTCTCACGGCGGTCGTCTTCATGGACCACCGACCCTACCATGCCTCAGCTCCGCCGCAGAAACCCTGACCCGAACCCGATTACCCGAAGAACCACACCCAAGAAGAAGAGGACGAATTGTGACAGGAGTAGAAAGAAGAGACTTGAAACGACGTCGTTTGAGTTGAAGGAGGACCAAGCTAGGGATTTCGGCGCCATGGATGAGTACGATAGCGGCGGCCGTAGCGGCGATAAGGGCCCTGTGGCTGACGATGAAATCTCAGCTCCTATACCTGAAAAGGTTCACTCTTTTTTTCTGTAATTTTTAGCTACAAAGTCTAGTGCTTTAGCTGTGTTTATCTGTTTAGGACTTAGGAAAAATTTTGTTATTAAGCTCTGAATTTGATAAAGGTTTGATTTTTTTTTCTTTTTCTGCATGGGTTCTTACTTAAGAGTTAGGATGGTGATGATGTGGATTTTGATTTTGATTCTATATTGTTTAAATGGATAGCGATTAGGGAACTCTTTGTGAACTGGGCAATGCAGTTTCCTTCTGCAAGTTTTTTATTTTAATTTCGGCTTATTACTGTTGTTGGAAACAGGTCCAGGTTGGCGGTTCCCCGCAGTACAAAGTAGAGAGAAAATTGGGGAAAGGAGGCTTTGGACAAGTATACGTTGGCCGACGCACAGCCCCCGGCCCTGGAGCTGTTGAGGTTTGTGATCGTGTTCTTTATGACATTGTTGAATTACTCATTGTTCATTGTGTTGGATATGTATGGTTAAGCTACTTGGATTGCTCTCAACCTCAGGTTGCGTTGAAGTTTGAGCATAGAAGCAGTAAGGGATGTAATTACGGTCCACCATATGAATGGCAAATCTACAAGTGAGGCTTCTCTTATCTTATTGTATATTTCTGCTCGACTTGACACATTCTCACTATCTCAGTCTTGATAGTAAGTTTGTAATTGACACCTCATCATATGTCTGTGCAGTGCACTTGGTGGTAGTCATGGAGTTCCAAGAGTTCACTATAAGGGCCGGCAAGCTGACTACTATATCATGGTATGAGTTTTTTTGCTCACATTTAAATTTATGCCAATAAAATATAGTCTTGTCATTAGCCAGATTTGTGGATATATTAACATAAAGCCTATTTTGCAAACAGGTTATGGACATTCTTGGGCCTAGTTTGTGGGATGTCTGGAATAACAGCTCACACACGTAAGTTTTTCTTATATTACCAACTAAAGGAATACAATTTAATATGATTATTTTTTTTAATCTTTTCGTCCCTATCTAACATTCACTCTACCTTTGGAATTACAGAATGTCAATTGAAATGGTTGCATGTATTGCCATTGAAGCAATTTCCATATTGGAGAAGATGCATTCTAGAGGGTAATAATTTTTGTTGCTGTTCTTTCTTTCTTTCTCATGTCAATGGCCTTTCATATAATTACAATAAAAATTATGGTTCAGCAATATTTTCAAGTTAGTTTAAATTTTTGTAAGGATGCTCATTTCCAGTACAGAACGTGTTTAGGTCATGGAGGTTATTTAGTCTTTTATCTTTGTAGATTCTGGTGCTATAACACAAGGACTTTAGTTTCCACTAGCCTGGTTTCCCATAGCCAAAACAAAGTGAAAATTCTGAGTTTCTGCCAGCCTTATCAAGCTGTCATTGCATGGTTGCATAGTTTGTTTGACGATGATCTTGGCAGATATGTGCACGGAGATGTGAAACCTGAGAACTTTTTGCTTGGTCCACCTGGAACCCCTGAGGAGAAGAAGCTATTTCTTGTTGACCTTGGATTAGGTATGCTCTAGTTATTTATTCTCCTTAAAGCTGTCTCAACTTACAGAGAATTCTGGCTAATGTCTCATCATCTCATGACCTTTGTAACTTTATAGCCACCAGGTGGCGGGATAGTTCAACTGGCCAGCATGTAGATTATGATCAACGTCCAGATGTCTTCAGGTAAATTTAACATTTGTCTTATTGTGAATTTGTTTTGTTCCTCGTGATTAATCCATAACAATATTGTTATTCCTATTCAGTCCTGATAGTTCATGTGTTGCAGGGGAACTGTGCGGTATGCAAGTGTGCATGCTCATCTTGGTAGAACTGGAAGCAGGAGGGATGACTTGGAATCTTTAGCTTACACACTGATATTTCTTCTTCGTGGGCGTTTACCTTGGCAAGGATACCAGGTTCATAATTTCCAGAATTTCGGTTGGTTTATGTTTCCATCTCTTGATGTATGCCAGCCATGCTAACAACACTGTTTTGTTAGGGAGAAAATAAAGGATTCCTTGTCTGCAAGAAAAAGATGGCCACTTCTCCAGAAACTCTATGTTGCTTTTGCCCTCAGCCATTCCGACTGTTTGTTGAGTACGTGGTGAATTTGAAGTTTGATGAAGAACCAAACTATGCGAAATATATATCCCTTTTTGATGGAGTTGTTGGTCCAAATCCAGATATTAGACCAATAAATACTGATGGTGCTCAGAAGGTACTTTCCATGTTCTTGCATCTCTGTAGCCTTGTTACTAGTGATCATCTATTTACATTCTTTTAGTGTTCATCTAACATGTATGTCTTGCATGTAAAGCTTATATGTCAGGTTGGACAAAAGAGAGGGCGATTGACCATGGAGGAAGAGGATGACGAGCAGCCAAAGAAGAAGATTCGCATGGGGATGCCGGCAACACAATGGATTAGTGTTTACAATGCCCGTAGGCCTATGAAGCAAAGGTATATACTTGAAGTAACATTTTTCTTCTAAAGTATCAAATTCAACCAATAGGTGGACTAAGTTGATGTTTTCATCTCCTGTAGATATCACTACAATGTGGCAGATGTGAGGCTTCCGCAACATATTGAGAAAGGAAATGAAGATGGGTTGTTTATCAGCAGTGTGGCTTCCTGTTCAAATCTTTGGGCCCTCATTATGGATGCTGGAACTGGATTCAGTTCCCAAGTTTATGAGCTCTCTCCATATTTTCTTCATAAGGTTTGTGTTCAATCAAATGTAGGATGGTGTTCTATTTAAGATTTTGAATTCATCTTACTACTGCATAAGCATCTGTGCTTATATGCATTTTTTTTTCTAACTAATGCCGGATAGACTAGAGGTAGTGCGTGTGTAAATCAACATTAACATTATCATGCCATTTGTGAATTGTTTGAAGGAATGGATTATGGAACAATGGGACAAAAATTACTATATCAGCGCAATAGCAGGAGCTAACAATGGCAGCTCTTTGGTTGTAATGTCTAAAGGTTAGTCTTAAGTTTCAGCAAACACAGATTCCTTTAAAAAAATTACATGTCTAACTTTTCTTCTATTGTTTCTTACAGGGACCACATTCTTACAGCAGTCCTATAAAGTCAGCGAGTCATTTCCTTTCAAATGGATTAATAAAAAATGGAGGGAAGGATTTTTTGTTACTGCAATGGCTACTGCAGGGAGTAGATGGGCTATTGTTATGTCTCGGGGTGCAGGATTTTCTGACCAGGTATTATTCGGAATTTCAAGTAATTCTGTTAGAATACCCTTTTTTCTTTCGAAGTGAAGTGTATTGATTATTGTGTTTTGCGTCCCTCGGAATGAATAATTTCAGGTTGTAGAGCTAGATTTTCTGTATCCCAGTGAAGGTATTCATCGAAGGTGGGACGGTGGTTACCGCATCACGTCAACTGCAGCAACTTGGGATCAGGCAGCTCTTGTTCTAAGTGTTCCAAGGAGAAAACCTGCTGATGAAACACAAGAGACTCTTCGAACCTCTGCTTTTCCAAGTACACATGTGAAGGTAGGTCGGCAATTTGATTTATTAAATCTCCCTGCTTGCCTTTCCATATTATTCTTCTTTCTGAAAGCTCAAGTTTCTGGGTGACTGTTGTGCAGGAGAAATGGGCAAAAAACCTTTACATAGCGTCTATTTGTTATGGTCGAACTGTGTCATGAACAACCAAGGTTTATTGGGATGTCATCAATCTAATTTTGACACGTTAGGAACAACAACAAGCTTTATGTTTACTGGCTCTTCGGATCTCTCAGCAAATTGATTGGTCTTGGCCTTTGGAGTGATGTATGCTAAACTCTTCTTTATCGCCACCATGAAATAGTATCTTTGAAGCACTTGTGCACTGTCTTTCAATCTCTTGAGCTTATTTATTCTCATCTACTGTTAAAAGTTTGTATATTTCTGAGCAATAAACCTTGGTTGAAGGGATGTGCACAAGTCATAGTTTGGGATCGAATTTTGGAAACATCACTTATCATTTGCTATGATTCGGGACCACTGTACTGGGCTTTGCTCCTTTTTCTTCTTTTCTTTTCTTGGGGAGGGAGAACTGTTCCTTTATGGCATTTAAGATGGGATGTCCCAGTTTAACCTGAAAAACAGAAAGCATTTGTATACTTTACAGCATCAGTATGTAATGGTTTTTAATTATATTTTGGTCTACCACTTTTAAAATGTTTCTGTGCTTTTGATTTGTTATCCACCATACATTGTTGACCAGTTCTATTTACACATAAAAGTTGGCAATGTGATATGCTATATTATCAGTGAATGAGTATCACAGGTTATATAGTTGATACTGTGGTCAAGTTCTTCGAAGCAGAAACACAGTAGGGAAGATAACATGTATGAAGTAGGACTGTGCTAAGGACAAACCTGTTCTCCTGTTGGTAAGCTGTATGGTCACTAGGGAATTCTCGTTAAGTGTTCTTTCTAACAGATTATGAATGTGACTTTGGTCTTGGTTTTGTAGCACTGTCTTTCATCATCTACTAGCTGTTGGTGTAATTGGACAGCATGGTTTTTGGTTCTATTTTGTATGTTAGAACTGGTAAGCAGTATCTTCCTCTTGTCTGCTTTCTTTGCAGTTTTGGTCATTCAATATGCTGTAAACACAACTATCTTTATTATATCTAATAGGTATTGAGAAAAGCTGGAATGTGGCTATGTTAGAGTTATACACTGAAAGTTTGTGTGTGGCTTTGATAGCCATCTAGTAATGCCATTAAAGCCATTAAAGAGTTGTTAAAACTTAAACACCAGGTTGAAAATATTCTCGTCCTGAAATCGCATGCTTTTTTCCCAAGTTAACTACTCTTTACTGTTTGATGCATTTCTAACGTAGGAGTTGGGCTGGCTCATTGCCACAAGAGACTAACAGTACTTTGTACCATTAACTAGCTGAAAGTGGCAGAAATATACAGAATTGTAAATATGATGAATAATGGATACTGTTAAAAAGATAACATAATAGATGCATACAAGAGGCATGAGTAAAACAGATATCAAATATCCTTGCCCACTACCATTAGAATTTATATGAATAACATTTAAGTGTAGTGGTAGACGATGCCTGATCTCTATGCATCTCATATTCCCTTATGATTATGTTAAGCTTTGCAGTTCAGGCACAGTAGGTTCATTCCTTTTAACCCCGCAAATATGCGGTGCTTTTTTTACCCAGATGCAGGTTTTGAAGTAGTGACATCCTTGTGCTGAATGACTGAAGTTTATTACTGCACTGGTCATGGCTCTAAACAAGACGAAGCCATGCCGGACATGAGGCATCTTATTTAAATGGGGAGCTGAGTTGCTATTATCACAGTTGAATACTTTTGAATTTAACTCATTTGTGTACACATGCTTTATTATAGATCCCTTCTGTGAATGCTGCTCTTTTTTATTCATGTAACAAAGCTTACGCGCAAAATATGAAAGCCCCACGAAAACAGAAATCCAAATTTCGCATTTAAGCATTTGCTGAGTGCCCTACCAACAAGACCCTCCCTTACAAATGCAAATCTACAGCAATAGAAAAGGGGAAATAACCCTTCACCAAAGACGATGGTGTCGAATCTTCGTTGCTGCAGCCCGATAGGTCCTTTTGCTTTAACCAAGGAGCTGCTCAAAAGTGTCAAAACGCAAGATTTGCAACTTGCTGCCCTATGAATGAATGATACCCGTATTTCAGTTCCTACCGAACTTGATTTCCGGAGTTGGGGAATGGGTAGTACTGCTAGTGAGGGTAGAAAGTTAAGTTCTCTCTGATAGATGAGTGTTGGTAGCCGAAGCTACATAGAAACAAACTTATGGTGGACATTGGACAATAGTTACCATTTGATATAAAAACTACAGTCCCGTTGAGACGCGGGAGCCGTTTGCGGGACTGAACGGGACGATCGAACGACAGTTGTCCGATCTTTAATGAATTGATCATGTCCGTTTAAGTCTGTTTAATCCTATCCGTTAGATCAATTCATTAAAGATCGGACAGTTGTAGTCGTTTCGTCCTGTTCCATCCTGCAAACGGCTCCTGCGCTTGAGCAGTCCTGATAAAAACTATACAAGCAAGATTATATTCATGTCGACGTAACTGATTGGTGGTGTTGGTGGCTCTCGTATCTTTGATTGTGGACGGTGTGGAGGCAGGGTTTCTTTGTGGATTCGGTATCACAAGGAGAGGGGTTCTTTGGGCTGATATGGTACATGGTCGACATGTTGGCCGTGATTTAGAGTGTGTGGGTCGTCTGACTTCCACCGGTGGCGGCAGCTAGGGCAAATGGGTCGATGACATGGCGCTACTACGTCTGACGTTTGGATTAGGGTTTGAGTAGTTGGTGTGGGTTTTGTTTTGAGCCTATCATTTATTTCATTTTTAAATCTAGTTTAATTTAATAATTATCTACCTTGGTTAGTAGATTTAGTGGACCTTGGTCATGTATTCCTTGATCGGTCAGTTGTTACATGGTTTAACCCTGTTGCATCAGTATTGATGTACACCATGGGGTCTTAGGCGTATATACTATTGGGTTGAATTTTGTAACTTCTGTTGTTCAAGGTATAAAAGTCTAGACTAGTAGAAACTGTGGTTGAGATGCATGGTTTCATGTGCATTCAGTGCATACCTGAGCAATGAATGAAGGAGCAGATCTCTTTGAGGGCCGGAGGGAGTTGCGGCCCTACAACAATTTTAGAAAATGCTTAAATATTATTGGTAACTTGTTTTATTTCAATGAATGAGAAGTTATTTAGATCAAAAATCATGATTATGGCCCCCTCAAGAATTTATTATTTATCTTTGGTCCTCTCAAAGACAAGCTTGAGGTTCCACCACTGAATAAATGTAATAGGTGATCCTTGGATCCCTTAGATTGAGTGAGAGATCTTGTAATGATCTTTTTGATCAATGAAGTTTTTCCATTCCCTTATAAAGAGATTATATTCACCTATATAGAAATTTATCACATATATGAATTTCAAGGATCTCGTTTGATGCATTACTATATAAAGTAATGTCGCTTGAAAACAAATAACTAATTTAAGATAGATGTTGCTATTTATCTAATTTCAGTCAAAAACAGTTTCTAACACGTTTTAGTTAGAATCATAAATAGTTGGGAAGAAAATAGAAATATATCTCTGCTTTTTCCTGGCTCCCTATATAAACATACGTCAAATTCCAAGGATTTCACCAATACTACAGGAGTTGAAAGAAAGAAAAAAAATCTCAGAATCAATCAGTTTAACTAGCAGGTGAGATAGAGAAATGGAGAAGACGATTAGCTGGATGCTGGTTTTCCTTGTCATTGCATCCTGTGAGTTCCAATATCTACTGCAATGTTTAATATTAAAGATCATGACATACCAACCGTGTGAAATGAAAACTAAATACTATATTTATGCATGCAGGTTTATCAGAATTTTCAGAGGCACAATTTGGGGAGACTTGTCATTTTTCCACAGCAGACTGCAAACTAACCAGATGCCCTCCTGGAACCTCTGTTCTGTGTATCGATAATAATTGCAAATGCTTTAAAACCCAAACGTGTTCCAGCGTTGGCGACTGCAAAAGCATACCTTGCGTCAAGTATGGATATAACGTTGATTGCGTTCATGGTTCATGCGTCTGCTTAGAATCTTAAATTCAACTGAAATTATAAGCTATGAGCTAGCAAGTCTCCTATAAGGTTTAAGATGAAAGAAATTATGAGTTGTTTTACAAATAAATAAGATGAAATCAATTTGTTCTTTATTTATTATGCAAGTTCGATCTATATTGTGGAAGATCATATATCTGGAAGCAATTTCTTCATCGTTTCCCTTTTTTCTCATAAGATTTATAATTCGTTCCAGATTAATGATTATAAAATAAGGATCCTGGGGTTCAAATGAATGGACTATGTAACATAAAAGTAAGACAGCTGGAAGAATTTTCATTTTTTTCTTCTTTTTCTCAATAGGTTTGAAAATTTCCCATAACATTCACCATTTGATCTAAAATGTACAAGTGAAATGACATCCATGTAATCGCAAAATTCAGTCTTCAGATACGTACATGAACTTCAACGATCTCATTATTTGCTGCATTACTATATAAAGTTTGCTTACATAACCTAATTCAGAGTAGAATCTCCGAATAAGAGGAAAGATATATGGAAACAAATAGTTGTTACTATATATTTTCAATCAAAAAACCATTAGTATCATAAACAATTAAATATCTCTGATTTTTCTTACGTCTAATTGGCACCATGAGCGAAACCAGATAAATGAAGGCCATTATGCAAAGATGACAAATACTGCAGAACACAAAACATTCCTCAAAATCGATCGGTTTAGCTAGCTAGGGTGATATATATATATATATATATATATATATATATATATCCGCGCCAAACCCTGTGGTGCGGACGTCCGCACCTGAGAATTTCTCTATATCAGGGAGGCTTGGCTAAGGATGTCTGCACCAAAGGGTTGGTGCGGATGTGTGATTTTGTCATACTTTTCGATCTTAGTTTCAGATCTTAACCGTTCAATGTCTAGGTATATATGTATAGATCATCTCTGTAAAATTTCATCTTATTTGGTGATCGTTAAGACATTCAAATCTGTGATTTATCATGAAAAAAACGGATGGTTTCTGAACAGTTTAACCGGAACGTCAGTTTTTTTCATGGTAAATCACATATTTGAATGTTTTAACGATCACTAAATGAGATGAAATTTTACAAAGATAATATATATATATATATATATATATTAAACAGTTCATATCTGAAACTAAGATCGAAAAGTGAGACAAAATCACACATTCGCACCAAACCCCGTCCTCACCTGAGAATTTCTCTCTCTATATATATATATATAAAATGGACAAGGCTATTAGCAGCTGGATGATCGTTCTTCTTGTCATTTGCATCCTGTGAGTCTTAATGTTTACGGCAATGTTTTATATTAAAGATCATCATGACGCACCAATCAACTGTGTGATGTGAATTGCAAACTAAACATTCGTACATGCAGGTTTACCAGAAGCAAAATCTGAGGAGTCCTGCGATTTTTCCTACGAATGCTCACGTACTGCATGTGCTGGAATCTTAATTAATTGTTGTGTGTATCAATCGCGTATGCACTATTCGATATGACTCCGCGCCACCGCTTTCTGTTCGTTTTCAGATCAAGTCTTCCGGTGCCGGTGACTGCAAACACGCATGATTCCATATCTTCTTGATTGTCTGTTCAGAAAAAATGAGTCTCTCAAAGCTCCTATATATACTAATCCAAATAGATAAATAAGAAAATCAATTATCTACGTACATTTCAATAAATAAATAAATAATTTCATTTGAGTAGATCTATGGATGTGCAAGAGTGCGCAAGAACGATCAACCTCAGGCGAAAATTGCAGTTATGGGCCTGATGAGCTGTGTATTGTATTTCATGAGTAATGGGCCTGCTACTGTCGCGTATCATATTACATTACATCATTTGATATTTGAAGATAAAGAACACTCCAATTCTCTCAATTATCTTGAACTGGGTTTTTTGGCAAATATCTTGAACTGGGTTTTAGCGCATTCACCTGCAAGTATTACAACAGGCTTAAAGTACTGTTTGGGTCAAAATAATATTTCTTGACGAATGTTGACTTCTCGAGTCCATTTGACCGATTCTTGCGGTCTAAGTAATTGTAAAGATTCTGTTTTTCATTTGAAGTCCTGTTTTGACAAACATTTGCAGTTGCTTAAGGAATCCTCCAAAGATCCGAAGAGATTTGATATTCCTTAATCCGTAAGAAAGATCAAATCCTAGTGTTCATTATATAAAGAGGTCAGGGTACAAGAAAAGACACATTTCAACGATTCAACACAACTTTTGCACACTGCAAAACAAGCCACTATGAAGCACCTCTACCAGAAAGATTCCTCGAGTCTTTTTGTCCACCAAAGCCCTATCCGTAGGTATTCCCCGCTGCTACTCACCAAAGCCCGACCCGTCGGCATTATCTGCTGCCACCTCACTAAAGCCTCATCCGTGAGCACTACCCGCTTCTACTCACCAAGCCTCATCCGTGAGGGAATAGTCCACCACCGCTTCATTAACCCCTATCCGTAGGCGAATACCCGCAAAAACCATTGTTAGGGTACGTGAATAACCTTAGCAAATATCCACGGTTTGTCAATGAACCCTTTGGCGAACGACCTGCAATCCTGAATTATAGCTCTGCTCAACCACTTCGGTCCGAGCAAGATACGTCCGCTTCGCAAGGAGAAGAGAAAAATCCTAGTTGCTCTTCAGTTAGGTCTATAGAACCTATATGCAGGCTTGACCAGCACCTGTATACAGTCGTTTGAAGAAAAGTCAGAAGGCGAACACGCATCAAGATCAAGGTTGTACCTGACCCATAGGTACTGGCACGCCCTCAAGCTTGATTGTTCGAAGAAAGTCCATTTTCACGTCAAATAAGTAACGACTTAAACTTGAAGAAACACCCAATTAAGCACCAAGCACAAAGAAGCTAGGTTGACAAAACTGCAGGTAACTTCCAACGTGCAATGCACACTGTGAAGTAAAGCACCCAAGTAACTTAGCCATGCAGTGTTCCCTCTTCAATAAACTACACCTTTACCTTTGCCACTTTTCGACGGTAAAGACTATTACAAACGGAAATTTTTAATACAGTACACAAAAAATGAGCTACTTCTAACTTTCATATATTTGGTATCTAAAATATCACGTGGTACATGAACTTTAAAAACGGCCCAACTTCTGTACACACTATTAGATACTGTTAATCAGTTGTTTCTGTCAACACAACGAGAGCAAATATGTCAAAGACCACAAAAAAAGTGTATATTAGGCTTCAGAAAAAAAAAACTCCTATAACCCAGCTTGCATGTAGCCAAACGAAAAAAAAAAATAACTCAGCTTTCACTAAAGAATCAACCCAAAAGACCAATTAATTATCAAACGTGCAATGCATGGTCTGCTCCCATCTTCCCCAACTCCCACAAATCCATGATCTATCCAATATATACAGTTGACCAAGAGGAACATTGTGGTTTCTCAAGGTCACAACCTTTTCTGTTAAGGGTTTGTCTGTTATACCGGTCGGTATAACATACCGTTATACTGACCGGTATAACATACCGCTATACCGACCCGTTTTTAGAGAGGAAAGTAAAGAGACCAGCAGGTGGGCTAGAATTGTGGCTAGAATTTTCGCACATACGGTACAAACATGTATAGCAGAATTTTCCTCCTATTAAATGATTCCTAATTTTTATCTTAATCTGAAGGGCAATCAATCTCTAACTCAAATTTAAGTTATCAATCTCAGAAAGTCTCAGCATTTATCTTTTTCTAAAATCCAGCAAATTGAGAATAAGGCTTATCTAGCTATTATGGATTGAGTTGAGGCAATCAGGTTCTTCTATGGTCGATGTGGGAGGGATTGAGGGAGAGTCAATGAAGATAGTTTGGGGCGGGTGGTGTTGATAGTTGTTTTGACGTCGTCTTCAAAAAGTGTCAGACTAGAAAAAACCTTATTAGTGTAAAATCCTGAATTACCTTTTGAAAAATGATAATTTATATAAACCTAACACGTTTACTACAAAATGTTATGTTCATATTTAAAGTTCATGAATCATTTTGCCATTTGAGATACTTGATGTAGGCAAGTTATGTGAGACCCATTTTTGGTGCACTATTTTAAAACAATTTCCTATTACAGATTTACCTCAATTATTTTTACAGTACTCGAATCACCCCGACCGCAGAGGTAAAACCAGAATCAGTAGTAGCTCGTGACCCCCTCTCAATTAGGAAAGCACGTCCATTGACCACTCCTCAAGTGACAACCACCGACACGTACTCTCACGTTATAAAAATGGTGTATGGAATATGATTAGAATTGTACGCCAAATTTCTAACACATCCGGTCAAAGCATCTTAGAAAAGACACTGCTCAATAGATACTTGCCACGTGGCATTGACCACCGGCGCTTTTGGCTTTTGACACGAGCGAAGCACTCACATGGCTCGCTGACACTACAACCAACTCTATCACGTGCCAATCGGACCCCGCCCTAAATCCCCTCCTCAAAATATTAACACAGTTTAAAGGAAAAAAAATCACACGAATTACGCTTTTTATTTATTTTTCTGATTTGTTAGAAGACAAAAGAAAAATAACAGAAGACCAAAAATATATCTCTTTTTCAAGCTTTTCTTTTAATTCACGCAAAAAAAACGAGATAAAGTAAAAATCCCAAAATAAAAAGATAAAATGGGGATCTATAAAATATAAATATCGCCGCAGCAATAAATAAACAACAGCCTTATCCTCCCCCACGTCTCGATGTCTGCCACGTGGTGAAATGCACCACATGTAACTCTTTGTTCACCATTTGATTAACGTCATCAAAGTCTATAATTACATGCATGTTTATTCTAGTAACTTCTTTGAGTGTTACTCCAGTAAATATTGCTTCAATAGAGTGTGAAAATTAGAAACACTAGCTAGTTACAATTTACAAGCTTTACTTCCTCAGCTTTCTCACATTCATGTCGATGGGATTACAAAACCTCTAACTGATGTTATTACTTGGAATGCTTGTTGCCTTGGAGGATAGTTATTTTGGTTCATGGTATTCATATTCAGACACAACAGTTCATCTTTACTTATTTCAAACACATTTTAAAGAAGATAAAGTTTGCCACACTCTTTAGCAAACTATGGACGCCACTAAGTTGGAGGCAATGTATTAAATTTCAACCATTAGACAAATATTGACATTCTGAAAAACGGATATTTCAACAGAAATATCGATATCAGTAAAAAAATTGAGAAAAATAACGGAAATTTGAAGAAAAACACGAAAATTTTAAATGACATTTTAAGAGATGTTTGTTTACCATATTATGTATTATATTTGAAAAGAAAACCTTGAATAAATATTGATCTAGCTATAGGAAGTTGTAGTAATTTAAAGTGAAAAAGTAAGTGTTGAACCATTAAATGGGTATTTTAAAAACACGTAGAAGATCTATGATATACAAAATTTTTCGCTATATTCATCATTTCTCTGTGTGGAGTCTTCAGTGTATTATGAAGAATAATCATTAAATAATACCTCTCATTTGTAGTTTTTCATGTATTGACTTATATGCCAACCATACGGGTCAAGGGGGACTGACCGTGAGTTTTCATACTAGGAGTTGTAGTAGGTATTGAGCATCGCTTGACCTTGGTCATAACCATAATCATTGGAAGATTGTGCTTCCGACTATGACCACGAGTTATCATTTGATTGCACCCTATAAGACATGAAATATATTGGATAAGACATTAATTACCAAATTTTTGTCGTAAGGGTATATGGTGGATTATAAACTTTTGGGTAAAAAAATAAGAGATCAAAGTAAGGGTATGAATTAAAGTAATTGTTTGAATTTTAACTTGAGGATTAGAAAATTTTGGGCAAAAAAATTGAAAATTTTCAGAAATATCGGAAACTATCGAAAAATTTCAGAAAATTTTGAAAATTTCGGACGAGAAATGCTTAGAATGTGAAAGATATTTTAAAGGTCTAAAAATCCAAAAATTTTGAAATTTCGACTAAATTTTTGATTTTAAAAACCTTAGTTGGAGGAGACAGTTGGTTGCATTATGTGCCTCATGTTGCATAAAATGCTCTTTGTTTTGACTCTTAGGGTCTTAGGGATAGGGCTGTAATCGTGATTTTAGTTTATACATTTTTATTTCAAATTGAAGAGAATAAAAGAACAAATTTGAGTCACAATAGTATCTTCATATAATAGAGACATCGCTTTAGATTTGGATCCAGAGCACATTTTTATAATTTTGATGCACAAACATAAGAGTCAAACTCGAGACACGAATTTAAGAATGTTATAATTCATGAACCTTACAACCTAAATTACATTTTTAACATATGATGAGGTTCCTCAAACCTATATAGCTGTTAATTTCTTTTGTTGTTCTGTTTATTTGATTGCCAAATTAACATATAAAAGTTACGTTACTCGAGTGGGCACCGCTAGCTAGGTAAAACTTTTCCAACCACACCACTTGAGCTACTACTTGTTACCACCTCAACTAAAGTTTTTTGGTAACTAGTAACAAAACGTGGTCTATATATTTTACAGTAGACTCGCTCCTAATCCGACGCGGCAGAGTGAGGTAAAAACTAAAAAGTAAAAGTCGAAATAGGAGGTTCCAAAAAGAGGGTGACACGTTGGGGTAATCTCCGCCGTGCATCTCCGAGGAGTCGAGCTGTAACCGTCATGCTTACAACTGCTTGGTTTCTAATTAATTAAACCAACCTGCACAGGGATTAGTTAAAACGTAAAACCTTATTATAAAACCACTTAAATAAAAAATTGAGTGAAACTCAGAGATAAATTTTTTTTAAAAGTAAATTAAGAAAAGCACGTCACCCCAGAAAAAATTAAAGCAGAGGAATCGGTCTGTAAAACTTGGACGCTAATGGCACAACGCTCAGCGACAAACCTGCTAGATCGATTCCTAAGGGGTGAATTTTAACACTTTAATCACGTTTAACCTGCTATTTCTGCTTAATTACCCAAATTAATCCAACCTTCACTTCCCACCTTTACCCTCCAACTATTACCAGCACTTCGTACCGAATTTCCAAATATACCCTTTCCCCGTTTAACTGGCAGCTACTGTACTTGAAGTACATGCCGTGATTATTGTTGTACACCTCGATGATCATGACTGTAATCATGCATCCACGTGCGTCTGATTTAATGACTTTAAACTAACAGGGTGCCGCTGCGGCTTTAATTTTACTTTATCATCCTTTACGCTTTGGAACAGCAGCTGTTGGTCCATTAAAGCAAAGGGCAAAGTAGGTAAAGAGAAAAGGGTAGGAAAGTAACTTCGGTGGATATTTGGGAAATAAAGAGGCTTTAAAATGGTTGAGAAAATAATAAATAATATTTGTTTTTTACTTTAAACAATTTTACAGGGGAGCACTTATTTTGCCCTCGTCAAAATCCCCCCGTTTTAGGTGTCTCGTCCCAGGGCTCTCTTCTCGCTCTTCCTTCACTATTTTCTCACTTGCTATCTCTCTCCCCCTTTCCCCCTCCTCATCATTTTGCCTTAACCAAAATCCACCCACAAAAAATAAGACCAACCAAGCCATGGAGGCACCAGAGTATTTCCAGAACAGCTTGTGCCCACAATTCGTGACCGAGAAGCGCCACTCCCTCGATAGCACCAAGGCCAACAACAATGGCGTCGGTGCTGGCGACAGTTTCATGGTGGAGGACCTTCTCGACTTTTCCAACGATGACGCTATCATTACGGACGTTGCTGCTGCTGTTTTTGATAACGTCACCGACTCTTCCACCCTCACCGTCATCGACAGCAGCTGCAATTCTTCCTCTTTATCCGGTTGCGAACCCGCCAATTTCGCCGCCGAGTTAGGAGGCCGGAGTTTCAACGAAGTCCCCTTTTCCAGTGACCTCTGCGTTCCGGTATCTCTTTCATCATTTAATTCTCTGTTGGCTTTTGGTTTGTTTCGAATTTGTTATGCGTTTCAATCCCAAAGAAACATGACGACAAAAGCGTGGTTAAGTTTTTTTGGCACAAAATGCTCTCGTTTCAATTTTCGAAATTTGAATTGGAATTTTTTTGTTTCTTGAACATTTTTGTTTTGTTTTAATTTGTGCAGTACGACGATTTAGCTGAGCTTGAATGGCAGCTCTCGAGTTTCTCGGAGGAGTCGTTTTCCAGCGAGGACCTCCAGAAGCTGCAGCTGATATCCGGAATGAAAGCCCGACCCGACGAGGCCGCCTCCGACACCCGCCACTTCCAACCCGACCCAAACAATCAAAGCAACAGCAACCACAACAACCCTATATTCAACTCCGACATTTCAGTACCCGCCAAGGCTCGGAGCAAACGGTCCCGGGCCTCCCCAGGAGACTGGACTTCCCGCCTCCTTCTTCTTTCACCTACAGAGTCGTCCGGCGTCGCCGTTTCGGAACATCTGCTGCCGCTACCTGCGGCTTCGAGTGTCGGCAAGAAGACACTAAAGGCCGCGCCGAAGAAGAAGGAGAAGCCGGAAGGCGGCGCCGCCGCCTCCGGGGACGGAAGGAAGTGTCTGCATTGTGCCACCGATAAGACTCCCCAGTGGCGTACTGGGCCAATGGGCCCCAAAACGCTGTGTAACGCATGCGGAGTCAGGTATAAGTCGGGCCGGCTCGTGGCTGAGTACAGACCCGCAGCCAGCCCGACTTTTGTTCTGACAAAGCACTCCAACTCGCACCGTAAGGTGCTGGAGTTACGGCGGCAGAAGGAGATGGTGAGAGCTCAGCAGCAGTATATGCACCACCAGCCACCGCTGCACCACCATAATCCCAATATGATTTTCGACGTTAACGGCGGCGATTACTTAATTCACCAACGTGGGGCCGGATTTCAGGCAGCTGATCTCGTGAGGACAACCTAGCGTAGCTAAGCAGACTAAAGTTTTTCGAGGTTAATTTAGCGGCTCCAGTGATCATCTTCTACCTTTCTTCTTTTCCTTCCTTTTTTTTTTTCTGTTAAATTAGACAATTTCGTAATGTATTTTTTCTAAAATTTTTCCTAACTGAAATTTTTATTTTCCATCATAGACTGTTTCAATGTTAAATTGTTAATCCATTGTGGCTCCCTTCAAATACATGAAACAAATGTTACTATATATATGATTGAACTCACGTACTGATTACCTTCGTTTTTGATTGGTATGAGAACTGAAAATAATATATACATATATACATAGTAGTTCTGTGACCTTGGTTTTTGATGATTGAAGGCCAACTATCACAAAAATACAAGATCAGAATGGCTTAATAATGTGGGAAATGTGGCTCTTTCTCTATGTCTATGAGTACTGAGTCCTGTACTGTCCCATGCAATAGGTTAATGAATTCCAAGCCAGAATTAGAACCATCGATACGACATCATTCATTTGCCCCTACCACGTTTGGAGGCTTCAAATCGGTTTCAAGAAAAAGATGATCGTTTTCAGAGTGTGCATGAAAAGCTGATAACAATGATCCCTAGCTATTGGTGAATGGTTGAGAGTACATGATACGACGAATACGATATCGAACCTTCCACTAGCTTATACAAAGATATATATGTATGCTTCTAGACCAAATGGTAATGATCTTTGAAATAATAATTTTAATAGACATTAAGTTGGATATTATTCAATGAACAATTATGAGATATCTTCGTCTAATCAACAATATTCAGATTAGCAATCTGATATCATGTTATCTTCGTCTAATCATCACTTAAGCATTTGGGTTGAAATTAATCACAGATGATGAAGATAGTAATGACAAAGCACGTACATGCAAGAATGGTTAATGGAGCCCTTGTGATTGAAATGGAATGTGAATATTTTGTACGATATAGTTGTCCAAATGTGCACACCCACTGATCGAGCAGCTGGTGTTTGGCCCGACAGATAATCATGTTATCTTGTTCTTCTGAAATATATCGATCACCCTCAACATCTTCCCCACTTGAATATATTGATTGCTCAGGTCTCCCAACCTACTCATAATCTGGTTGACATCAGATAAAAATTGTCCTTTATTACTCACCTTACACTATAAAACCCAGAATTTAACCTCTTTCAATTATGACCTCCCCCTCCCCCATCAAATAATTAGGCATAACAACATGTCGACATTAGTAAAAAAAATAATTGGCATAGAACAGTGTGGGTGGTATTAGTTGAGAAATTGAAGAGCATGTGAGGAAAGATTGAATATTACATAAATGAAAATAATGTGTTATATATAATATGACGTGCATAAATTTCAGTGGAGAAAACTGGTAGTGACCAGCGGGGATCGGATTTACCAAAGCAGAGAGAATGTTAGAAAAGAATGGCAGATTTGGGTAGCAGATTTTTTGACATCGTTTTTTGTTGCACAAAATCGGGTTGGCGAATTTTGTTACTATCTTCTTGCACAAATTTTCTCACCACTTTTTAAGACTTCGAGAAATTCAAGTTAAATAGAATTTTGCTATCAAGAGAAGAAAATGATTGAACATGCATGTATTTATTCGCCAAAAAACACTCACTCTCATGTGGATGACCTTCGCCATAGTAATACGACTATTTAGACTTTAGAGTTTAGCGCACATAACAAGTGACAAGGTCTTAGAAATTATCTAACGAATCGGTCTTCATACAATGTCCGACTATTAGATCGTTATAGTTCGTGTTTATAATTTCCAAGTTTATACGTGTGAATGCAGATTAAATATATAAATTGTGGAATCTGGTATAGCTAGACAATGCAAACTATGTATGCAGATCCCAGGCAACGCTGATCCAAAGGTCTGCCAAGTTCATGTTGTAAATAGATTATAATGTCGACATGCATATGATTTTAGCCATATTTTAGATGCTCTCTGTGTACTATTTTGCTGTAGTTTTACTTGGTCTTATCGCTAGTGATCAGATTAAGCTAAAGAATATGTACAGGGAAACCCAGCAAACCCTAATGGCAGTAATTATATAGTGGTGGGAATAATGATATTTCAAAAATTCCAAAACTAAAATATTCGATCCGATACATATGTATTTGTACATTAGTGTGATTTGTGAAGCAAGGTTTGCGGTGATCACATGCCTCTTTTTCATGCCCTCATGCAGCACTCAATAGCTACTCTGGTTTATAATGCCATCACTGACACTGACACTGACACTGACACTGACACAGACACCAGTTAAGTTTCTGCATTCCAGCATTACTTAATATCTGTTGTTCTAAAGCTACCTGCACTCTATTACTTAATTATGATTTTCAATTGAGCAGGATCAATAATCTCCACTTCTTGTTTTGGATTGTTTTGTGTTTATAAGCAGTACCTGATTAGTACTGTCTCACAGAGTCACAGGTTCACTCAATTCACTCCTGTAACCTGTAAGAGGATCTATTGCCTACCATGAGAATGATGAAGGTGAATTGAGTTGTGCTACAGAGTACCAGAGATTCAAAGAAATAAGATTCATGGCCAATTAAGAGGTATACAAGGATGCGAATATCGAGCTGTCTTAGTTTTGTGATCGGAATTTTCACTTACCGTAATTTCTATTTGTGTGAAGAAGTTTTGATAATCAAACGTTGTGATCGTAGATACTAAATTAAAAGAGTATATGAATTCCATATCACTCCACTCTTAAAATGACTAAACCAAGAAAAGAGAAGCATACCCCTTAAGAAGAAGATCATTAGCTATATAGGCGTGTGATGAACATCATATTAGTCCCTTTCTAACGAACTAATGGGTTTCCATGCATGGGGGATATGCTTCCATGTTCATTATAAAGGATCTGTCTCCCTTTTCCACTGTCACATCTCTTCTGACAATGACTCGGTGACAGTAGCTTTAAGTTTAATTTTTTCTGAGCCATAATTTTTCTCAATTGCCCTAACATGGTAACCACTAACCAGTGACGGTCCAAATGAAGAAACAATCAAGTACCAATACCACATGGTGGAACTACCATACATACAACTAGTTGGTAACTGATACAAATCAGTATTCAGATTCAACGATTCAAATACCATCACATTGGAAAGATCTTGTTAAGTTTTCTTCTGGGCAATGGTGCTACTGTTCAGTTTGAGCAATGTACATTGCAGTGGCATGGGTGTTGGAAGCTGAGATTGGGCATGTAGACAGTACCGAATTGAAACAACATTGTCCGAAGGTTTGCTGATCATTCGATCCTTTACTTCATCTTAAACTGATTGACGAATCTACGGTTGAAAGCGAGACGTACTACTAAACACTGCAATCTTTAAGGAGACAGAAAACCCTGAATCAAAAACCACACAATGATCATTCCACTAAACTCTTGCTTCATGTACGGTTGAGTATGGAAGAAGTGACCTTAATGCAGATGTGCAAAGGAATTGTGGCAAGAGATGAGACCCACATGCAGCATGCGAGTGTATTGTGATCAATGAGACACTAGGCGCTTAGGCCAAGACTTTTCACAAATAAATGGGCGACAATGGACAATATCACATCTACCGCCCACGTAATATGTATCCTCAACCTGCACTTCACGTTGTTTACAAGCTTATTCTATATTATCAAATTTGCTGCTACGTGCCGACAACCCTTTTGCCAGTTTTCACTTTTCAGTTCAATGAAACTTCAAAGAAGAAAATGAATACGGAAAAGCTTTATCTGAAACTTAGAACATACGCCAAATCTTAGTGCTTTGAACTTGTTCTCTTTTCCTTTAAAGAAACAACAATGTACTACACTAGAGCCAGGGGAAATCCATTGGAAAGGGAAGCAAATAAGGAGAATCTCAGTTATAGCAACCAATCAGGGATATCAATTCCTGCAGCTACATCCCCTGTTTACAGAACTGTAAAAATTAACTCCAGTAGTTGATGAAAAGGACACGCTGGCAACACAGGTTATGTGACACTCGTCTAACCCTCTATCTTCCAACTTCAATCTCTTTTCATTATCGCGGCACACTGAGACCCAGCTCTGAAAATATTCAGGAAAATGAAATTATATCACAATCATTAGTTCATTACTGTAAAGTGTAAACACTTAGATGAGTAAGCTGAATTCTTAGCAATCAATAGACTAACTCAAATAATAATCAGCACTACAATATGAAGATGAAGTTTGGCCTTGGTAACCACTATTTGAAGTTGGAAAGTGTCAATAAATTGGAAGTCGGACTTGATAAGTAGATGTTACATTATGTAAAATATCTCATTGACAAGGGTTATTAGTAGTGTTACATACTTAGAAGTAACCTTACACACTCATACAGGGAATCAGAATTAAATGTTTCCCCCCAATGTAACCCATTTATCTGTCAAGGAACAAGTTAGAGACCTAAAGAATGACCGCTAGGTAATTTATAAAAAAGCTCTATCCCTTCACATCCTTCTTTGGCCTTGAAGTATAGGATTCTCACCCCCACGTTAGCTACTGCTCCAGTTCACCACTAGAAAGATCAATCTTGATCAGGAGGCTAATAGCTAAGAGATCCTAAACTAAACTATAGCCAAGGGAGAAATTGATACAACAATACTGCAGGCTAAATGAGCCCCACATAATTTCACAAGGATTTTTGGCATGGAACATCATTTTAAACTATTGTCTTTTGTACAATCAATGAAAATAGTGCAGTGCACTCTAAAATAGTCACCATCAAGCATTCATCAGATCACAAAACGGTAATGTTAAACAATATGAGATGTTAGACTTCAACAAAATTGTCTGAGTCGCTGAAACCTTTTAGTTACGGCTCAAAGAAGAAAGCTTTAAGGTTTGTAAGGAGCAAGGACTAAAGACTTCCATGTTTGGGGGATGAATACATTTGACAACATCAACCAGGTACAAACCATCCAAACAATAAGATATCAAACATGACTAACAGAAAATCAAAAAGTAATACACAGGATATTCTCCTTTTCCCTCATGAGACTTCATCATGATTTTGTTAAGAATGCAATGTATAAAGGAGACAAATCGAGATAAAGTACTAATCAAATTTTGCTCTCCACATGTCTACCTGACTAGTTTAAAAAGTCACAAACTTGACAACTAAAACAGGGCTAACCCCGAACCTAATCAATTTCAAACATTACTGGTAGCACATTACACCCAACATTCCCAGTATATGAAATGAACTGTTACCGAAAGCTGAAGTATCATCACAGAAAAAAACAAACTAATACACCAATCAATAGTCATGACATGTACAGTGAGATAGCAACCAAAGATGATTAGTATCAAGTTTCAACACTTCCATCAGCAGTTAGTTGTCATTAATTCTCTATTTCAACAATTGAGCAAATTTCAACACGCACAGAAGAAGAATGCAAGTTCAGGATTCAAAATCTAGCTCATTATAGAGTTAAAAAAGGTTGCTTACAGATAATAAATACAAAAGAGTGAAGATATCAAACTCCTGGGTTTGCACTGAGCGTACCCTGAGACAACGACCGCGAGCTCCTCGAGTCAATGCCAAGGCATGACGTCAGCCGAGCTGAAGAAACCGCCGTGTGAAATGGCAGCAGAGACTGAAGACAACCCAACTGAGGAGGAGCCGACCTGTAAATACAAAAAACTCAAAAAGGTCAAAACTTCACCAATTTGACACAAACTCATTGCAGAAAACGACCTCAATTACAATCCCCAATTCACAATTTTGCAAGAGACTGAGGATTTCGTAAATAGGGTTTGAAAGGTTTGTTCTGCTTACCTTGAGAGTGATGGGGTGGATGGGAGAGAAGAGATGGGTCTGGACTTGAGAGGTGGTTTGTTGACGGTGGATTTGAGAAAAGAAAAGCCGGGTCTTGAAAATGATCTGCAGCGAGAAGCCATTGTTGAACACGAGAGAGATAAGTGGCCAAGTTTAGGGTTTTGGGGATAAACAGAGAACACTGCAATAAGGGTTTTGCAACTCGGGGAAATTACCAAAAGGGACCCAGGAATATTACTTCGTTTTGTTTTGTTTAGTGTAGGACTGTAGAGGCTAGTCCTTTTTTCTTTGATCCATTTTGACATTGTGATTTGGGCAGTCGATTGCTTCCAAAATAGGAGAGTTTCTTTCGAGGTGCAAAATTACAAATCACGCTCCTAATACATTAATAAAAAATTTACAATATGTTCAACATACATCTGAATCAGAACAATGGAAAGTTAAAGCATCCAGCTTTCTGACCTTTATCTCCCTATTGGCAGTGAGGTCACGTCTACATAATGTGGAATTCGAAAAGCTTCTTCCTTGTAACACAAGGAACAAGGTATTAGGCCAGAGCTTCGCCAATGGTGAAATCAAACTTGAACTTTACTGCATTTTACGGTTTAATCAGAGAAGATTTTAGGACACTGGTGTGGCAGGTAATAGCCCTTTGTTTCTACACAACTTCAAAGGAGCCCCTGTTTCCCTGTCACCGAATCTACCAATTCTTTTGGTCCTGCACAGAAACTCAAGTAATAAGATAAAACATCTTTTTCTGGTTATTCTTTATATATACTTCATTGTGGTAGATTTCAGACCAGGAAATGTAGAAAGCCACAATAATCATAAGATAGGCAGTAATCTCTTTGTTCAGACACATTTTTAATACCCCTAATGTTGTGTTAATTCTACTACTCTCATCAATTGAGCAAAAGGATGGCACATTTGTTTACAAAGGCATGCAACGAAAACTATTTTCCAGCAAACTGTGAGAGACGTACCAGGTCCAACAGCAAGAACTGTCTTTGAGCCACTGGCAACCTGAGCAAAATAAACTGACTGTCAAGACCTCCAAGTTCTCAAAACACTCGATCATCTAATTTTTTTACATTCCAAGATTACATCGTACCTGTGTTCGCCCTGCATCTGCGACAACAAACGTTGGAAGGCCAATGACCTCAGCTGCTTCTTTCAGCTTATTCCTGATATAACAAAGTAAGGAATCAAAAGCAACCTAAACCAACAAATCAGCCAAAAAGAAACTTTTTAGGTGAGTTATATATTTAAACAAAATGACTTGCTTACATTTCTTGTTGACTCTTGCATGTAACCACTATTTTGGGCTGCCCATTTTCCTCCCATTGTCTCAAAAGTGACCTATGACTGTAAGTAAAACTTAATGTTACACCTTTGATATGTATTAAATGGCACTTTTTTTATTCATTGTATAAGTGCACAACTAGCTGGCAGTTATGAAAATGTCTTTACACAGTTTTGGTTTTCTTTTGTTTTGTTATTTGTAATTAACTAGTGCACCTTTGCAACAGATGTTAACTTCTGTATGCATAATTACAAATATTGCATAAAAGCTAAATCTGTCCCAAAAGATACAAAACACTATAAGGAGGGGGAGCATTCAGTCAGAGTATTAGGCTTAAAGGTATTGATAATCACCTTTGGAAAAGTTCTGCATACATGCCAGTGGCGGCATCTGCACATTTGTAAGAAATATTTCACCCAAATGATCCAGCAAAAGAAATCAAGAATAGAATGTTGAGGCTGGGAAAGGGGGAGTTATCAAAGAAATCAATATCAGAATAAACTAATTTCAAAGATTTTAAGGTACTTACGAGCGCACTGAGATGCTATTTTTCCAGTTGTCATCTTCAGGTCTCGTCTAACTACAAGAACCTGTTATGAAGTATTTAACAGCCAAGACAGGACTGTATTTAACAACTAAGCTGAAATAAGGACATTCCTATTTTGAGACTTGTTATAGAACGTTACACGCCATAAGACCAGAATGACAAATAATTCAAAATGCTAGAAAATACAAGTAATAAAATTTAGCAACAGAATAGTAACCCAAAAACTGTAACCCAACACATGTAACAGCAGCATTACTTATTTAGTATCTACTGTTTCATTTTGTGTGAAAGAAGTATAATGTTTGGTAAGGGGTAAGTTCATAAATAGACTTACAAAAACTACAGCAAGTTTTTTACATCTTCTCCCACTATGTTATCACTTTTAACAAACACAACTACAAGATTGAACATTTTAAGGAGCATGCTTAGTTCTCTTATGAAAGTCAAAATTGTCCCAACCAAAGTACAATACAAGATAATGAAAACACACATGTTCATCAAATTATTTCAATGATAACCGCCAGATACTCAGCATCAACTTTTATCCTTTACAGCAATTAAGTAGACATGTTAACAAACACCAAAGCATGACATAAACCAACAGTAACACCAAATAAGATACGCATTCACTAAGAACTTATCAAGAAACTAAGAAACCCACCATTTTAAGCTCTTCATCACCATTAGTCGAGACCATACCTCGCTGCTGGGGCTTACCATCTGAGAAATTTTTCCTCTTTAACCTTAATGAACCCTTACCAGGTTGCGACAAATCCAACAACAAGCCAAGAATGAAGCCAATGACAACTCCTGGCAGGAAATTTTCTGGCTTAAAACTCAAGTTCAACCATTCTCTTTCTTGCTTTGGCTGCTGCTGTCAATGACACCCATTAGACCAAAACTGATAAAAATCCAATCAATTTCGCTACATAAATCCTAACAAATAGAACAAATTTCCACTCAAATAAACTTACAAAATAAACTACATGGTATCCCCCCACTTCACTGCAAATGAAAAAGATGGAATCTTTCTATTTTGGGTAGATTATAATTCCAACATGGTTCATTTATTTTCCAAAATTCTCAGAAACCAAACTCAGGCTAATCGAAGAAACATGAAAAACCAAAGCAAGAGCAAAGAGAACTACTTAAAGAAACTGAAATTCAAGATAGTACCTTTCGTTGATTCTGGGAAGCCATTCTTAACGAACCAAACATTGATATTGTTCACACAGAGCGCAGCTTTCTCAGAGAAGAAGAAGAGACGGGTTTTTGTCTGGTGGGTTTCTAACTTGCAAGAGGAGATGAGGGTGTGCCACAGTGTAAGCTAAAAGACTAGTAGAAGCTAACAACTATAATGAAAAGACAGTATTACCCCGCGTATCTAAGCGTTTCCGGACTTTCTGACATGTTTTCGGTCATTTTCGCTGTGTTTCCAAAAACATGTTTATAATAGCGCTGGTAACGCCTAAAACTCGCGTATACTGAAAGATCTGACGCGTGGTGAAAAGGAAAGAAAGCAGCGACGAAAGAGTAACTTCCAGCTACAGTGATGTGAACAGTACCAAACTCACCTTTGAGAGAGAGAGAGAGAGAGCAACACATTTTTCTGAAGCTCATATAGCCTATATCATGAAAAACAATGAGTAAGAGTTTGATTCAGACTAAAACCAAACCTGCAAGACTGATCAAAGTAATGGATTTGAACGTGAAGTATGGAATAGTAAGCAAGAATTATTGCATCTGAAGTCTGAATTGTTATTCACTAACTTCTAATTCCATCTTTCTCTAAATTTATCTGTGCCGAGCAAATAAGCAAAGTCCAAAAAGAAACGTCATCGCTTTGTCTTTGTAAGGAAGACATGCGACAGACCAACAATGAGGTGGGCGCTCTGGAGATCAACGGGTGGAATATGCGACTTTGAAAATCTTCTTCCCGATATGCTGATCTCATCCGAATTCCTTTTTTTGTTTGAAAAACGGACGATGCGAATGTCTTTAAACATTGATTAATAAAACTATAAAATATAAGAGAGGTGGACGTAGAGCCTAAACTTTAAATTATAAAAAGTAACGTATTCTAACATGCACCAGTTAGCAACGAGTGTGTCATTAACACCTCTGTTTTGTGGACGTAGAGCCTAAACCCTAAATTATACAAAGCGGTGAAAAGATAACTGTACTATGGACAAACATCATAACGGCTAAAAATGCAACCTTCCTACTATGTTGCAGCACGAAATCATATCTGACGACCATCTGTTTCAGCCTGTCACTAGGAGGTTGCGACCATTTGACAGCAAAGAACTCGTAATATACCTAGAGCATCCAAGGCACATAAGGTGTCGATACCAAGACAACGTCCACATCTTCTTATTAAACTAAAACCACAATTAAAAAAACAAAAACATA
The DNA here is from genome assembly GCA_951800085.1 of Comarum palustre. Taxonomy (NCBI): domain Eukaryota; kingdom Viridiplantae; phylum Streptophyta; class Magnoliopsida; order Rosales; family Rosaceae; genus Comarum; species Comarum palustre. The sequence continues at coordinate 25,159,141 of OX637579.1, forward strand.
AAAAAACCCAAGTTGGGCCTAGAAATAGAACCCAAGCCCAAGTGATAAACCTAGGGTAGAGAACATCAATCGACCTCTGCCTCAACCCTACTGCTGTCGTCGCCAACGGCCGTCTTGAGCCACCACACCCCCACAGTCGGACCACCGTCATCAAGAGCCGCTCATTCACATCGCTCCTCAATGAAGCCACAATATAAAACGAGCCCATGTCTAGATCAGACGCAAGGGAACCACTTCAAAAGTTCAAATCAAAACATGATTTGATCCACGCCAAGTCGTCTTGATCTCATCCCAATGTGTCCGCCCCCGGATCTGCGGTAGCCAACAACCACGTCGATCAGCCTTGCAAGGAGTGAAACGACATACAGTCGCTGATTCGCAACCCACCAACTAGCAGACTTGGGCGTCATTCCAGCCCCACGAGGGAGCACTCAGTCTCATCCGACGATGACGAAGAAGCTCGTCGCCGGATAGGGAAGAAGATACTTTTCAGACTTCAAACGCGTTCACGAGGAGAATATGCACTTTAATATTACTCAAATTGTGTGCCGGTAACTTTCTTATCTCTTGGTATCTCATCCGAATTCCTTGTAAAGAACAAAGACAGTAAGAATTGAATTGCAGAATGAAATGAGTGATTTATTGAATGAAAAGACAGCCTTTTATAGGCTTACAGAAGAACTAAAACATACAAACTCTCGGCTCAAACCAAGCCTTAATATCAGCAACTAATTTGAACAATTCAAATGATACAAACTGATCCTAAAGACTTGCTCTTTGATCCTTATTCTTCGGACGCAAGGAACTGAGGACTTTGAACTGTTCCTTCGGACGCAAGCAACAGCTGAAGCCAACAATTACAGCAGACTCCAACAATCCCTCCCTTGAACTATTTTCTCAGCAATCAGTTCACATCTGGAGGTGTACAAACTCCCAATTCTTCTCGAAGCCTTTGAATGTCTCAAATTTAAGTGGCTTTGTCATTAAATCTGCAAGCTGATTCTGTGTGCCACAAAACATCATTTGCACAGCAGACTCTTTTGTAAGATCACGAAGGAAATGATAACGAACCCTCATGTGTTTGGTTCGGCCATGAAATACTGCATTTTTAGACAGTTTTATGGCCGAAGAGTTGTCACACATGATCAATGTTCCACCTGTCTGATTATGTCCTATTTCATCAAGAACTTTCCTCATCCAAACAGCCTGACAGGCACAAGAGACTGCAGCAACAAATTCTGCTTCTGTAGATGATAGAGTGACAATTGGCTGCTTTCTTGAAGACCAAGCAACTGCACCTCCACTTAACATAAACACATAGCCTGATGTACTCTTACTGTCTTCAATATCCCCTGCATAATCACTATCAGTGAAACCAACTAATTCACTTGCTCCATGTCTTCTGTAGAAAATACCAAAGTCCACTGTCCCTTGCAGATATCTTAGGATTCTTTTGGCAATTGCAAAGTGAAGCTGTGTGGGGCTTTCCATAAATCGACTAATCAAACAAACAACAAACATGAGATCTGGTCGAGTAGCAATAAGATACATTAGGCTTCCCACTATTTGTTTAAAGAGTGTTGCATCTACTTTGGCGCCAAACTCATCCCTACTGATCTTCTGTCCTGGAACAATAGGATTCCTTACAGAATTGCTTTCTGTCATTCCAAATCTCTTCAAAACCTCTCCTGCATACTTCCTTTGGCATATAAAGATACCATCAGAACGCTGTGAGACTTCTAATCCCAGAAAGAACTTTAGTTCACCTAAATCAGACATCTCAAATTCCCTCTTCATAGAATTTTTAAATTCTATCAGCATCTCTTCATCATTGCTAGTAAACAATAAGTCATCAACATATACACTCACCATAAGAATTTTACCTTGCCTTTTTTTGATGAAGAGTGTCTGTTCACTTGGACTGCTCTTAAAACCTTCCCTTATAAAATAGGACTCTATTCGACTAAACCAAGCTCTAGGTGCTTGTTTTAATCCATATAGAGCTTTTTGAAGTTTGTATACCAGATGTTCACTTCCTTTCCTCTCATACCCCTTTGGCTGCTCTACATACACATCTTCCTTTAATTCTCCATACAAAAAAGCTGACTTGACATCAAGTTGATGAAGTTTCCAACCCCTTTGAGCAGTCAGTGCTATGATCATCCTCACTGTGTCTATCCTTGCCACAGGTGCATAAACTTCTGTGTAGTCAATTCCATGTTGTTGAGAGTTCCCTTTCACCACAAGTCTAGCTTTGCATTTACTGATCTCTCCTAGTTCATTGAGCTTCGTTTTGTACACCCACTTTACTCCAATCCTCTTAACTCCTGCAGGTAATTCCACCAAATTCCATGTCTGGTTTTTCTCTATGGACTGAATTTCTTCATTCATTGCTTCCCTCCATTTTGAACTTTGAACTGCCTCTTCAAAGGTTAGTGGATCTTCTGTGACCATTAGTGCCATATTTGCTTCCTCTCCTTCTGACAAGCCTTCTCCTGAGACATAATCATTTGTCCAAGCAGGAGCTTGTCGAATTCTTCCCTCCCTTACTATCAAATTCTCTTCTCTGACTGGTGAATCGATCTCAGCTTCAAATATTTCTCTCATATCTTCTTCTTCTCCCTGAGAATTTGATTCTCCTGCTGCTTCTTCTCCTTCTACTTGTACTGCTTCTTGTTCATTTTCTTCTCCCCATTCAAGCTCCATCAAACACTCCTTTTGATAGTTAATATTCCAATCACACATACGATCCTCTTCAAATACTACATCACGGCTAATGATGACTTTTTCTCCTGCTGGATCATACATTTTATATCCTTTAGACTTTTCACTGTATCCAAGGAGTACACAACTCAAACTCTTGTCATCCAGTTTAATTCTTCTAGCATCTGGTATGTGCACGTAACCTACACATCCAAAAACTCTGAAATGTTCCACAGATGGTTTTTCCCCACTCCAAGCCTCCTCTGGTGTCATGTTTTTAACCACAAGTGTAGGCGAGCGATTTAAAACATGAATGCACCATCGAGTAGCTTCTGGCCAAAAAGACTTAGGAACACCTTTTTCTGAAAGCATAGCTCTTACCATGTTCATCACTGTCCGATTCTTTCGTTCAGCCACTCCATTTTGCTGTGGAGTGTAAGCTGTGGTCAGTTGTCTCTTGATTCCATGTTGCATGCAGAACTCATCAAACTCAGCTGAATTAAATTCTCCTCCTCTATCTGTTCTTAAACATTTGATGAACAAACCAGTTTCTTTTTCCACAAGTATCTTAAAACGTTTAAAGTAATAAAATGCTTCTGATTTTTCTAGAAGGAAATAAACCCAAGTTTTTCTAGAGAAATCATCTATGAAGCACAGTAGATACCTTTTCTTCCCTTGTGAAATAGGATTAATGGGACCACACAGATCTGCATGAACCAGCTGTAACTTTTCTGATGCTCTCCAAGAACTTGCTTTAGGAATAAGAATCCTGTGTTGCTTCCCCTTCATGCATGCATCACACAGACTTTCTGTTGGCATAATCAGTGGCAGACCTTTCACCATATTTTTAGAATGTAGAATGCATAATCCTTTGTAGTTGAGATGTCCATATCGATGATGCCACAGTTTGGACTGATCCATGGTGCTGGTTTGTAGACATTTTTCTTCCATAACAGTGACAGAAGGTTTAGCTAAGAAAATAAACATTCTATTTGTACTCATAACTGATTCTGCCATCTTTCCTTTCTGTGGATGAAACAGTTTGCACACTCCACCTTGAAATAATACATCTACACCTTTTTCCTGAAGCTGTCCTACACTTAGAAGATTGTTCTTCAGCTCAGGAACACAGTATACATTACTAAAGGAATATGTAATCCCATCAAGCAATAGTTTCACTACTCCCTTGCCAATGACCTTCATTCTGGTGTTATTTCCAAGTTTGACAGAATGAGAAAAACTTACATCCAGGCTTGTGAACATACCAGGGTTTCCACACATATGATTTGAACAACCAGAGTCAACAAACCAGGCATCTCTTCTTGTAGTTTCATGAAGATCCACATATGCCATTAATAAGAGTTCATCATCCTCATCTAACTCAGCATAGTTGACCTCTTTTTGCCATGTAGGGCATTCATACTGAAAATGCCCCAAGTTATGGCACTTAAAACATTCCACAGTTGATCTATTGAAATTTGTCCTCCCTCGTCCACGTCCTCTGCCTCTGAAGAAAGATGTTCTCCCTCTGCCCCTAGATCCACTCCTGTCTTCTATCTTAAGAACATGATCTTCACCTTCTGTGCTAATTCTTCGAAATTTCTGCTCATGAACTACAAGTGTGCTTTGCAGTTCATCAATTGACATGGTGTCAGTGTCTTTTGCTTCTTCTATGGACACAACCACATAAGTGAACTTCTCAGTTAGTGTCCGTAAAATCTTCTCCACAATCTTGGAATCTGTGATGACTTCTCCATTGCTCCTCATCTGGTTGGCAACAGACATAACTCTTGCAAAGTAATCTGTGATGGTCTCATCATTTTTCATAACCAGAATTTCAAACTCTCTTCTCAAAGAGTTAAGTAGTGACTTCTTTACCTTGGTATTGCCTCCAAATTTCAGCTTCATGGAATCCCATATAATCTTGGCAGTACGACGATCCAGAATCTGTTGAAAAACAGATCGATCAATGGCCTGGAACAGGTAGTGCTTCACCTGATGATCCTTGGTTCTTGCATCCTCAAGCTGAGCTTGCTGTGCATCAGACAGCCTTGTTCTATCGACTGGTTCATTTAAACCATTCTCCACACAACTCCATAGACCTTTAGCTCTCAGTAAATTTTCCATCATTTCACTCCAGTGGTCATAATGACCATCGAAACGAGGAATGTTGGTCAGAGTTTTGTCTTCACTCATTCTCACAGTGTTTATCAACACTCGAAGGCTGCAGCTTCTTTTCTGAAATCTAACCCTCACTCGTGTTTTATACTTGCACACAGACTCAGGCCCTGTTAGGGCTCTGATACCAAATGTAAAGAACAAAGACAGTAAGAATTGAATTGCAGAATGAAATGAGTGATTTATTGAATGAAAAGACAGCCTTTTATAGGCTTACAGAAGAACTAAAACATACAAACTCTCGGCTCAAACCAAGCCTTAATATCAGCAACTAATTTGAACAATTCAAATGATACAAACTGATCCTAAAGACTTGCTCTTTGATCCTTATTCTTCGGACGCAAGGAACTGAGGACTTTGAACTGTTCCTTCGGACGCAAGCAACAGCTGAAGCCAACAATTACAGCAGACTCCAACATTCCTAAGATAAAGGATGTCTTGTTTCTTGGAGCGTTGATCTTCCAAATGCAATTCCATATAAGGATAGCAATTCTTTGTTGGGTGGTGGGCAAAATCGTCACGGCAACAACGTAGCAACGATTGGTCGGAGCAGTGTTCCACACACTGTTCACATGAACAGTGACTGTCTGATTCTCCGTTAGTACATAGTAAATGTTTATAATCCACCTAGCACCCGGTAAGCGGTGGTAACGCCTAAAACTCGCGTATACGGCCGTAAATTGCCGGTAACGGCCGGAAACCTAAAGGTAATAAACTGAATGTATGGGGGCAATACTGACTGTTAGAAAATTATTGAATCCTTTTTGGGCCTGTGACTCACTTGGCCTATATGATATATGGACCTGTCAATTAAGACACTTAGAAGACCAGAAACACTAGTATAAAGTAGAAGGCAAAAAGTGAAACAAACGACCACCGCGTCTAAAACCGGAAGAGGCGGAACAAAGACTGAGATGGCAGTTCAGATCGGTTCTTACTTGTTCCCTTAACTTTTTCTGTATTTTGTTACATTTTCAACTGTCAAGTTTGGATTTTTAAACTCTTGGGTAAGAAAAGGCATGGAACTTTGATTTGTTGATGCTGGTTTTACTGTACTTCCCTTACCGTATTACTACAATTTTCTGTGTGCTTCATTTCTGGTTTTGGGTTTTCATATTCTCTGTAATTTTGTGCTTTCTGGGTGATTGGATCTGTCATTTCGTTTTACCGATTCACAACGTGTTCGACGGTTTACCTCTGAGAAACACAACACTCCAACTTTACCAAATTTCTATACGCTTCCGCTATTCCTCACTTGTTCCTCAAATTTACACAAAGAATCCAAACCACATTTCCCACCTACAAATCCCACACTGCAAACAGTTGGTCTAATTTTGTTCCAAACCATCATCAAGTTCAACGATGCCGCGGTACAGCCGCTACAAGCCGTTCAATGACCGGGTGGAGCGAGCTCTCAGCCAGCACATTCGCCTCCTGCACCGCTCCGGAGCCACCTTCTTCATCTTGGGCAATACCGGCAATATGTACACTGCCACCATATCCACTATGCCAAAATGCAGCTGCCCTGACCTTGTGACACCCTGCAAGCATTTGCTGTTTGTGTATTTCCAAGTGTTGGGTTATTCAGAGGATGAAAAGTTTCTCAGGGACAACTATTTCTCGCAGTGGGACGTGGATCGGATGTTGGCCCGGGACACACTGCCTGGATCAATGGCTGGGGAGAGCGTGCGGATGTGGTTTCATCAGCTGTATGATATTGAGGGCAAGCAGGGATCGTCATCTTCTTCCATGAAGCCAAGAGTGGTGATTGAGGAGGGTACTTGCTGCCCTGTTTGTTTGGATGAGATGGGGAAGCAAGACAAGGTGGTGGCTTGTGGGACGTGTAGAAACCCCATTCATGAGGAATGCTTCTTGAAGTGGAAGAGGAGCGCGAGGAAGAAGCAGGCGCATTGTGTGATGTGCAGGGCGAGATGGGGCTCGATTGAGCAGGAGCAGGAGAAGTACTTGAACTTGGCTGCTTATGCTAGTACTAGCGAGGAGGAGGAGGAGGAGGATGACGACGATGATGAGAACGAAGACGAGTATGAATCTCCATTGTCATAGCTCAAAGTGGGGTGATTGTAATAGATTGGCAGTAGATGATGTAAATTTGGTATGGAATGATAGAAGTGTTTAGAATTTTGTCTGAATGTCATCATGGTATGAATGCTCCATTTCCAGGTCTAGGTTTTCAACACCAAATCCAAATGGGAAGCAACTCCTATCATGCCTATACAACAAGCCAACTGATGAACATGATTATGCTAATACTAGACTGTCAATCTACAATTTTTGCTAGTATTTGTTAGATTAACCCAACACGCTCTTGCCCTGATCTTGTAACGCCTTGCAAGCACCTGCTGTTTGTGTATCTCCGAGTATTGGGATCAAGTGTAAATGATGTACATTAGCAACCAAGTGATGGAAATACGCAGACTAGCACAAAGGGTTGTAATGCTATGAAGCCTCTTTGCCTTCTTGGTACAACATTACATCAACCCTGCAGGATTGGAATGATCCGTAACCGTAACTGATGTAAATTAGCACTTAGTTGATTGAAATGAATGCATTTGCTTGGTATTCCTATATCGAATGAGGAGCAGAGTTGAGTCACAATGTGAATGACTTGTATTTGACCAAGAACAGAAGTAGATAAGATAAGCAGGCAATGCCACATTCTTTAGCATTATCAGGTAGTCAGAAACACATCCTTAATCAAACAAATTAAACAACAATCGAGTAGACACACAACGTTAATCAAACCAAATTAAAAGACGTGTAATTAGCTAGAACCATGCAGTGGGATTAGTCATAGATTCATCGTCAAGTCATGTTTGGCAAAATATCCCAAATAGTTAAATATACACGCACAAACCTCTCTCATATCTCGTTCTCATTTTATCAGACACTTTCTTAGTAACAGAGAGCTCTGCATTTTTCTCAATGGAGGACATCGATGACGTCAGCGGCTCTCCCACCAACGGCGGCAACTTGGGTCACAAAGTGGTGACGGTGGCTGCCGGAGAAGCTCACACTCTGGCTCTCACAGGTAGGAGCGACTATATCATAGAAATTAAGCTAGCATTATAGAATTTCATGAATTTTGAGATTTGATGATTGTGGTTTTCAGGTGATGGGTATGTGTATTCATGGGGGAGAGGCATGTTCGGGCGTCTCGGAACCGGGTCGGAGTCCGACCAGTTGTTTCCGGTTCGGGTCAAATTGAAACCGGAAAAGAAGCTCAAATTTGTGGGAGTGGCAGCTGGTGCTTACCACAGTCTTGCTCTGGCTGGTCAGTTTTGTACTTTGAGTAGTAGCAAGTATCAATCTTTTAGCTATGGTGATTGCTGGAATAGGCTTTATTATTACTTTTTTGATGATCTTGTTCTGAGTTCATGGAGTCTTTGAATGTTGAAATTTCTAGCACATGTTTGTGGGTAATGATACTAATCACCATCCTAAGATAAGGCTTAGTTTATTGGTGATTCTTGTAATCACCATCCTCAAACAAGAAAGAGGGTTCTTTTTGTTCTATTGTTATTGATGAATCCACAAATCAGGCTAGTTTGGTTGTCTCAAGTTTTCAATGGGCTTAAATGGCATGGAAAGTTATCAACTATTGAGACTAGGAGCGGAGATATAAATTGTCAAGTTCAAGCCTGCTGCACTTCTTTGGATGACCTGTGGATGAAGATCATTTACATTATTTCTTGAGGTGTTATCATTTTCCTTTGTACATTGTGCTTAGTGTAAATGCAACTACTGGTTTGCTCAACATCTTTGAAATTTTTTTGTGACTAACCATCGAATCCTCTAGATATCATAACTCAACAATATATGTCTGGGAAGGGTGTTAGCCTATCTAGTTTTGAACTGAGAGCACAATGATATAATTGAACAGTTTATACTATCTCGTATGTTTAACTTTCCCTATCGTTGTTGCAGATGATGGGTCTGTCTGGTGTTGGGGTTACAACATCTGTATCCTTCATAACAGGACTTAGTTCTGGAAGTTGCATTGTAGTTTTTTTTCCTTGTTTAGATTGTTTAATTCCTTGACTGTTGAACGGATGGCCAACTTGGTGTAAATGGAGAAAATTCTCTAGTACCTTGCTTGCTAGAGCGATTCCTTGAGTTAGGATCTGGAATGAGGAGTGAAGTGCCACTACAGGTATGAGAGAATTCTACTATTGTCGCCGAATTGAACGAAGTAAGATAAGAGCCTAAAATATGCTGTCTTTTGGTTGCCATTATGTCTATGTCAGGTTTGTTCTATTAAGGCTGGAGGTATGATGTCTCTAGCAATAGATAATCTCGGTACCCTTTGGATGTGGGGCAATTGTCCACTAGAAAACAGCAGCACTGAAGGCGGGTTCTCTCTTGTGAGCAGTTTCACTCCAACCCCGGTGTGGGATTTCCATGGCCACACGGTTGTGAAGGTGGCATGCGGAAATGAGCATGTAGTAGCCTTGGTGACTGCTGGAGAAACATATAAAGGTGAAGATCTTGTATGCTTCTCCTGGGGTAGCAACAATCATGGTCAGTTAGGCCTTGGGGACAAAGAGAACCGGAATCATCCTGAAATTGTCGAAGAATTTATTAAGGACTCCAATTTTGCGGTTCATGAAGTTGCATGTGGGGCTTTTCACACAGCTTTGCTCACCCACAAGAAAAGACCAAGTGATACATTAGAAAGCATGTGCTGGACGTTTGGCCTTGGAGAAAATGGTCAGCTTGGGCATGGAACCACCCAAAGTGCATCATCTCCTCAAACTGTGAAAGAATTGCCACAATATGTGTATCTGACCTCTGTTGACTGTGGCTTATTCCACACCTGTGTTGTTTCATCTGCTGGAGATGTGTGGTCATGGGGGATGGAGAAGGGCCTTGGTCTATGCCCAGATGCTAGTTTTACTGGGACAGATGCAGGGGATGCCATTTCTCCCTTGCAGATTTTTTGTAATGGAGCAAACGAGTCTAAATTTCAGGAGCCGGTCCAAGTTGCATGTGGTGCTGCTCATACTGTTCTTGTAGCAAATGATGGATATAAGCTTTGGTCTTGGGGGAGAGGAAGAAGTGGGGTTCTCGGAAATGGCAAGACAATCGATTGTTTTTCTCCCACTGTTGTGTTGTGGCCTCCACTTACAGAGGATTTCAAGCAAGAAGAATTAATCACTGTTGGGGAGGGAGACAGAACTGCCAAAGAGAATTCTAAAGGAGTCGCAGAAACAGAGAAAGGCTTGTCTTCAGCAGTGGAAGAAATGAAGCTTCTCCAGTCAAAACTCTCAGTGATGGAACGATATGCCGGCATACTTCATGGTTCGATATTTGGGAAACCCTTGGAAGGACAGGATATCCCGATCTCCTTGCAGAACTCGGGTACTTATGAGATTGGAAGGGAATGGGACCGAATGTTAGAGTCAGCAGATCGGGTGAAGCTCTTAAGGTTGGAAAAGTTCTATCAAAATATGCTTGAAGGTGTGAAAGATAAGCTGATGAAGAGAAGGATTCAGGAGATAGTGAAAGAGTGTCTCAGTTCTTCAACACCATAAACTAGGCATAAGTAATGCATGTGTATAATATAAATGCAGTGGTATTGTACATATACACAATAAATGTCCTTGTTCTTCTGCAGGGTTCCACAAATCCTACAAATCGATTAATAGTTCTGATTAATATGTTCAACACCAATCCAAATCTGATGCAACTCTGTTATGCCTATTGATAATGCTAACAAAGGATTATGGATTATAAACATTTTATTAACACTGGAATGGATGTTAACTTGAGACCCGATGGCTGATCAGAACCGGACTTCCGTCCCCATATTACAAACACTACTCTGCACCTCATTGCTGGTGACTTGGCCTGCATATGGCACAGTGAGCCAACTTGTTCCTTGAGCACCATTTCCACTTCAAGAAACACTCCTCGTACAGTGGGATTCCTACATTTCCCACAATGCACCGTTTGTCTCTCTTTCCTATTTCATCCAAGCAAATAGGGCAGCAACTACCAGCTTCAGTTTGGCAGACTTAGGCTAGGCCTCGATGAGGAAGACTTCTCCTGCTGCTACTTCTTCCCAAGAAGATGCAGCAGATGAAAGCACTGTCGGACACTATCATCAGCCAATGATGCATGTGACATAGACCCCAATAAGCCAGGTCACATCGCTTGGATGGGGTAAGCTCCTCCTAACACATCTGTGTTGATACAAACTTCCATACTTAGGCACCTGATCTTCAAAAGGTTTATCAGGGTTGCACCACCGCGGCATTTGGAATGAAGAAACTTAGGCAGCTGTAAACTATATAAGCAAGGCAAATCAAATTTGAGTAAACAAGAATCACACATTTTGGCAGAATATATAAAAGCATTTTAACATTTTGACAGTGATTACATCACACATAAAAGCATTGAAATCCCCATCTCCCCAATTCACAACATAAAAATAAAAGCACCACTGACACAAACCAGTATAAGCCTTTCCAGATTTCACATTTTCAAAACACATCATAAAAAATAAAATAAAAAAATGTTAGAACTTCAGTTACCTTAACAGTGGTGGAGGACATTGAGGAGGAAGCCAGTAAGGAAGTTAGGTTCTTTATGGTTGTTCTTTATCGGAATGTAGTTGTCAGCCCAAAAAAGAATGTTTTTACTCAAATGCCCCTCAATTACCTGTATCTTTATGTATATCGGAATATGTAATATTGTTTTTTCTTCCTTTTTTTTCTGAATAAGTGTCTAACACTGTTGATCGATAGGGATCTATTTATATAGATGATGATTACAAATTAATTTTAGGTGATAGAAGGAAATCTTAATATAGTAAACCTAATACATGATAATGTATTCTTATTCCTATTAGCATACAAAATGTAATTTTTTTAGTAAACTATAATTTAATTATCAACCAAATTTAATTTATAAATATGTCATTTAGACAATATCTTACACTTTTAATGATACAAAATAACAAATTAGGACAAGTTGATGTACACATGTAATTTGTTACTTTATATTTTACCAAATTACCCTTAATGATATTGTAGAACAAGTGTTGATGTCCACATGCTACTGCCGATTGTCGAGTACGAAGGTGCTACTGACGGTATGAATGTGTTATTGCCTACTGCCGAGTATGGAAGTGTTACTACCTACTGCCGAGTATGAAAGTGGTACTGCATACTACCGACAATTTATTGCTACTGTACATACATGAAGCTGTTATTGCCTCAAACTGAAATTTTACTGTTACTACCAAATATAAATGTACAGTATCAGGATTTTTACACATCCAAAACATGATTTTCTGTAACAATAGAAAACCTAACGATCAGTAGCAACAGTAGCAGTAAGACTCGACTTTTGAGGCATCACAGTAGCAACAAGACTTGATAATCTACAACAAATAGTAACATCAAACCTTGAATATGAATATGAAGACCAAATCACAACACCTTGCCATAACGTGATCTAAGACCTCATCGTTGTAAGATATACGACATCAGAGGATAAATGTGGTGTGATCCTGGCATTGCGTCGTTGTCGAGCCTCTTTGACTGGCATTAGAGGACAAAAACGATCAAATTTGGACGTCGGAGGACAGAGGCCATGCGATTTGGTCATCATCGACATCGTCATCATCGAAGAATCATTGCGGCAGCGGCGGGAGTCTTCATCCAGGAGTAGTAGTGTTGTTAATTCTCTCAATTCAAAGACCATAGGATCAGCCGATTAGATTCTCCCAATTCCAAACCCATATATCTCATATATATCTTCATCCAGAATTTATGGTATTAATTTATAATTGTTCAAAGATAATTGGACATGTATGTGTGCCTTGGTCCATGCTATGTATGTGGGCTTTATGGGCCCTAGTAGAGATATGATTCATGTACTAGTTTCCTAGTATGACTATGTAAAGTCCCTATATAAATGGCTCCTATCATATGAATGAATAACAACAATGAGTTGATTCTCTATTCCTAAGCATTATAGAGTTTCTCCTAGAACACGTTATCATGCACGTAGCTCTAAACCCCAAAAAGAGCAAGTAGGCCACCGAAAAATTTTTGTCGTGCTCCCGCCTGTGCACTGCGCGCGCACTGCCGCACACCACCGTGCACCGCGCACCTCCTGTGCACCGCTGCGCACACCGCCGTGCACCACCTGGGCACCGCTGCGCACCCCCCTGTGCACATGCGCACCAATAAACCCTAAAATCCGCCTCAGGTTTCAAACGCCAATATTGACAGAAAAATTTCCGAATTGGCTTTCGTCACCAACAGAGAAGTTGAAGATATTGATCATACGCTTCCAACGCCGCCGGTCTCACCCCAAGAACTGGCCGGAAAGGAACCGAACCGGCTGCCGGAATCCACAGACCGGCCGAAATATTCAAGCAACAGGTTTGGGAACTTTCGAAACTCCGATTTCAGCGAAATTTGGAGAGGTTATGCACAAGGATGTCAGGATCCCTTAAAAGATGCATTGAGAGCGAAATCAGAATCTGCCAAGTTTCTTAGGTCGACTTCGACAGGACCTACATGAATGCTCACTCCCTGGAAAATGGTGAAATTGGTACCATTGGAAAGGTCTATGTGTCTAGTTTCTATGTGTCGACTTCGACATAGACCTTTCCAATGATACCAATTTCACCATTTTCCAGGGAGTGAGCATTCATGTAGGTCCTGTCGAAGTCGACCTAAGAAACTTGGCAGATTCTGATTTCGCTCTCAATGCATCTTACTCATGCATGGCAAGCAAACGCATCGATAGAATCATTCTATCATGCCGTATGCTACTCAGGGACTGAATAAGCCAAATACATTTAAGTATTCAAGGGATGTCCTTAAGCCATTCCATTGGCACTGTGTGGGCGCAAAACGACGCTTAGTTTTTTAATGAATGAGAGGTCAAGTCTTTCTTTATCATCTATCTTTAGACGACACGGATCACTCTCTCTTTAGAGTAAAGATCTTAACTAATCATGGGAGTATATGTAGGCCTCATAGAGCACCTATGCCGATTGATGGAAAACATCATCAATACACAATCATCGACTCATTACGATATTGTGTCTTTCCCAAAATAATTTTCATTCTAACATCGGATGTTCAATACATGTCGGCATCTCATTTGCATCAAGACCATGTAAATCCGGAGTCCACACGCAAGGGCATTATTCATCATATCCCTTCCAAATCAAGGAGTTATATAGTAAGCGTCTCAATCTCTTGCAAACGCATGCTCCACTTGATTTGGGTGAATGAAGTCTCTTCAAGACCTTCATACATATCTCTAATCTCATAGAGATGTTACTATGACCACATTCATAGGCTGCATGCTCAGTTTTTCAGAAACTACTAAACTGATAAAGTAGTGGAGTGCAATGACATCCATTACGAGAGCGTATCTCATTGTAGTCGATCTCAGTGCGTGACAGGGTTTACACTTGCGGTGTCGGCATCACCTGCCCAAGGACCTATCTCATTGTTCTGGATCAAGGCAGATAGATAAGAACACACAAAAGATGGACGATCAAGGCAGCAAAAACATGAAAATAAAAACTAAGGTAGGATTTTCAGAGGAGAATACATAAGATGGTGGCCGGCTGCAGAGCAGTTAGCTAGCTAGCTTCCTTGCCTATATGGAGCATTAGGGTGTCGACAAGTAGGACAGACATGATTGATCTGAAGCCAGGGGACAATGCAATCTCGATGATAATAGTGTGAGCAGGGCAACTGAGTAATGCTGCTATCTTTTTTGTGTGCAAACAACTCCATACAAATAGCACACTCTAATTCATCATCAGGTGGAGTCGCTGGTTCCTCTAAAGCCTCGACGAATGATTCAGTTGCCGGAATCAGCTTGGCCCTGTAGCATAAATAATCCGGATCCTCGGACAGTAACTCCAGGTGGCGTTCCTCCGTATATCTATACAGTATATCAACAATTAGAACCTCGATAATTTTATCAGGGTCGGCCCGTCGAAGCACATTGAATATTAGATCGATAATAAACGGATGCTGATTCTCGGCAACACCGACTTTGTTGTAAACGTACCGACGCAACTTGTCCCGTAACTTGTTGGCTTCCCTGGGAGACCTGGCTATTGTCCTCTTGTATCTTGCAAATCTCTCCATCGTCGTCTTTGGATCGCCGCTCGCCTTCTCCCTCGTGAACCGCAGCTTGAGGGTGTTTGTAGATTGCCAAATTGGGGCCTGCCTATCATAATCATGGGTTTCTGGAATATAGTTGCCATATGCCTTCCATCGCTGGATTTTGATCGGAATTACGTCCACGCTGGATCTGCGTCTGTTTTCACTGCTTTGATAAACCATGCTGGCATGTTCGAGTCTCGCATACGGGTATATGGTGCTCATGTGTGCTTCAATTCTGTTCCTCAGCGGCGGCGACGATCTGTTTTAACCCTAAATCCACCGCACATAGGAAATGATACTCTGCCAATATATATTGCAGGTGTTGTCAGCCCAAAAAATAATGTTTTTACTCAAATGCCCCTCAAATACCTGTATCTTTATGTATATCGGAATATGTAATATTGTTTTTTCTTCCTTTTTTCTGAATAAGTGTCTAACACTGTTGATCGATAGGGATCTATTTATATAGATGATGATTACAAATTAATTTTAGGTGATAGAAGGAAATCTTAATATAGTAAACCTAATACAACATGATAATGTATTCTTATTCCTATTAGCATACAAAATGTAATTTTTTTTAGTAAACTATAATTTAATTATCAACCAAATTTAATTTATAAATATGTCATTTAGACAATATCTTACACTTTTAATGATACAAATTAAGACAAGTTGATGTCCACATGTAATTTGTTACTTTATATTTTACCAAATTAGCCTTAATGATATTGTAGAACAAGTGTTGATGTCCACATGCTACTACCGATTGTCGAGTACGAAGGTGCTACTGCCGGTATGAATGTGTTATTGCCTATTGCTGAGTATGGAAGTGTTACTGCCTACTGCCGAGTATGAAAGTGGTACTGCATACTGCAAGAGAACGATACCCAAGGTCATTAAATCTTGAATATGCGAGCAAGAGCTCTAGAGAACGATATTGGTTGTGAAGGCGGTGAAGGAAAGAGCTAGGGTATAGGGAGAGGGTTCTTTTTATAGTGAACGAGGGTAGAATGAGACGTATAAAAGTTTCATTAAACTTGTCCGAACTGATTCCCACACAAAAATTTTTCAAAAACATGTCCTACAGAAACAATGATTCTAGAATCAGTTTTATAGGTTGTTACCACACCCAAGAATAGGCCCCGAATCGCTTTTCGGGTCAAAAGCAGCTTGGGAAGCCTGCCAAACTGGCCCTTAGTAATGCTGCTATCTTTTTCATGTTCAAAAAATAGAGCTCTAATTCATCACCAATGGACTAGTGGGATCTCCAATTTTCGACAGCCAAATTAATTATATAATAGGTTTCTTTGCTGATTGATCTCTTAAAATCTGCTCTACTATTTCCTTTGAGAAACAACTACAATCACGAAAAAAAGAACATCTGCATAGGAAATCACGAAAAAAAAGAACATCTGCATAGGAATCGAGAGGGTTATATCAAAAAATATAAAGTAGGCCTTGACTCATCAACCTAAGTTAAGTAATATAAGTCGTTCATTGACTGCAATCTACACCGAGTGCGAATCACTTTTGCATGTGAGTAAGGAAATCATACAAACAATGGACCATACCAAAACAGCTAACGAGCAGATACTGAAACTATACCAGAAAAAAAATAATCTCGACCCGTATATATGGATGAACTCTTGTTCAAAGAACTGGTATTTGCATATTGAGTGTTCACAACAATGCCATCAAAACAATACTATACTACAAGTACAGTTGTAAAAATAGATCACTTAAACTTGTTAAGTGTTTGTAGGCTGTTGGTTCAAATAATGATGGAAGTACAGATTGGTATGTGCCGAACAATGTAATTCTTCCACAAGCTCTTGCTAATTCAACCACCACACTTGAGCAGAAATTGTTTGCTACTCTCCATGATTGTATTGCTGCACTCTCCTTCTACCCACAAAATAAGATCAACCGTGAAGATTTGTTGGAGTACTTTGGGAGGTAATATATTGAATGGTTGATCAGTTTTTTCATGAATGGTTATATTAACCATTTTTTTTTTTCATGTTTTGTGTAGGTTGAAGGCTTCCAACACGTTCTCATTGGGGCTCCTCTCATGAAGCAACCTCGGACATCAATTTCATTTTGGACGGGTATATGACAGGTAGATTTATTATATTTGCATATTAAGTGTTCACAGCAATGTCATCAAAACAATACCATACTCCAAGTATAGTTGTGAAAATGGATCACTTAAACTTGTTAAGTGTTTGTAGGCTGTTGGTTCAAATGATGATGATGGAATTACAGATTGGTATGTGCCGAACAATGTAATTCTTCCACAGGCTCCTGCTAATTCAGCCACCACTCTTGAGCAGAAATTGCTTGCTACTCCCCATGATTGTATTGCTGCACTCTCCTTCCACCCACAAGATAAGATCAACCGTGAAGATTTGTTGGAGTACTTTGGGAGGTAATATATTGAATGGTTGATCAGTTTTTTCATGAATGGTTATATTAACCATTTTTTTTCATGTTTTGTGTAGGTTGAAGGCTTCCAACACGTTCTCATTGGGGCTCCTCTCATGAAGCAGGCTCGGACATCAATTTCATTTTGGACGGGTATATGGCTGGTATATTTATTATATTTGCATATTTGATGTTCACAACAATGTCATCAAAACAATATCATACTACAAGTATAGTTCTGAAAATTGATCACTTAAACTTGTAAAGTGTTTGTAGGCTGTTGGTTCAAATGATGAAGATGGAATTACAGATTGGTATGTGCCGAACAATGTAATTCTTCCACAGGCTCTTGCTAATTCAGCCACCACTCTTGAGCAGAAATTGCTTGCTACTCCCCATGATTGTATTGCTGCACTCTCCTTCTACCCACAAGATGAGATGTACAGCTGATCTTGTCTTGTAGGTAGAAGGAGAGTACAGCAATACAATCATGGAGAGTAGCAAGCAATTTCTGCTCAAGTGTGGTGGCTAAATTAGCAGGAGCCTGTGAAAGAATTACATTGTTCGGCACATACCAATCTGTAATTCCATCATCATCATTTGAACCAACAGCCTACAAACACTTAACAAGTTTAAGTGATCCATTTTCACAACTATACTTGCAGTATGGAATTGTTTTAATGGCATTGTTGTGAACACGAAATATGCAAATATAATAAATATACCAGCCATATACCCGTCCAAAATGAAATAGATGTTGGGAGTTACCTCAACTTCACTGTCCTCGGGTTCTTCAGATACTGAACCAGTAGACTTGGACACATCTTCCACCAGTTCTGCAATTGGTCCAGCCTACAAGCATCACAAAGATAACAAGTTTAAGTGATCCAATTTCCCATCATTGTCACTGGTTACACAACAAACCAGTATACAAACTGAAATTAATGTTGGAAGTTCAGTGTTACCTTTACTTTTGTTTCATGGTCCTCAGAACCAACAGCCTTGGTTTCGTCCACCGCAGTTGGTCCGGGCTACAATCACATAGCATCACAAATATAACATGGTCAAGTGATCTGATTTCACAACAATAATTTGCAAAGAGGAATAGGACTTGCAGTGGTAGTGTTTTGGTGGCATTGCTGTGAACACCAAGCAAACAAACCCTAAATACAAGATATATACCAACCATACCAATCGAAAATAAAATTAATGTTGGAAGTTCAGTGTTACCTTGACAGTGGAGAAAATTTCATTTAGACGATCTGTTTCCTTGCAAGACTGGACAGAGAAAGCAGCGCCAACACCTTGCGGAGAAGGGAGGAGATCCTGAAATAAAAGCACATAGTTAAAACAGATAATAACAACCATAAACCAATACAAAATAGTTCAAGTGAAAGAGAAGTTCAGAAAATTGAACATTAATAATGAAATTAAGGGAAAAGGGCACACAAATACAAGATAATTAGCAAACAAGCAAGACAATTAAATCACAGATGGCTTGCTTCAATAAAAACGGATAGTAACAAGCATCACAAATGTAAACGGTTTAAGCACATTGTCAAAAAACATAATAAAGAGCATCGCAAAGCTAACTAGTTTAAGCCCAATGTCAAAACACATGATAAAGAGCATCACAAAGCTAGTTTAAGCACATTGTCAAAACTCATACTAGAGAGTATCACAAATATAAACATAATAAAGAGCATTGCAAAGCTAACTAGTTTTACCTTGGAGTAATCCAAGGATTTACCCTTCCCAGAGAGATGCGACCGTGTTGAAGACAGAAGGGAGCTGGAAGAGAGTGGTCGACATAGTTTCTCTGGCTTTGAGAGAGATTTGGTTTAGAGGTAGAGAGATTGGTTCTAAGAGAAAGAGAGAATAGAGAGAGATTGGTTATGTGAGAGAAAGTGGGAGAGAGAGAGAGAGAGAGAGAGAGAGAGTGGTTATGCGAGAGAGAGAGAGAGAGCAGATAGAGAGATTGAGTACAGAGTTGGAGATCGAGTTTCTGAGCGACTTTTTTTCCTTTTATAGCAAACAAAGTTAGGGTTATGTAAGTAATTACAAACCTATCCTCTATTCCTCATCCTAGACTCTGTCCGTATGCGTGACGTGGCGGGATATTATTGCTCCTTCTCGTCCACGTAGGGATATTATTGTCATTACGCTCTGAACTATTTGTTGTTTTGCTGTCTCAAAAGCGAACACCCAAAGAAACGAAGGTGATCGGAGAACCGCCGTAACGTAAGCGGAGAACCATTAGACGGTGAGCATTTCGTATTCAATTTATTTCGAAGGCTCTGTTACGTTTGTTCATTTCTTGCCTGCGATCATCCAAAAACGCTGCAGATCCCTTGTATTTCCTGGTCTTTATTTAGCTCCCAGGTCATTTATAATCCCCTCCGAGCAGCAAGTATCAATCTTTTTGCAATTTTGTACTTTGAGTAGTCACAAGTATCAATCTTTTAGCTATGGGGATTGCTGGAATTGGCTTTATTGCCTGTTTTGATGATCTTTGTTTTTGGGTATACATTGATACTAGTGGATGAAATTGTTGGATCCAGAAGTAAAAAGCCCATTTATAGAAAGGCAAGTGGACCGATGCCTGCGGTCAAGAGGGTCAGAGGACGTTTGGAAAGTCAAAAGCGCTCGCAAGGAGCACAGTAACAAAGTACGCTCGCGAAAGGAGATAATTTGTTCGCAGGGGGAAACGCGCTCGCGAAGCGGGACGTGTGTTAACAGAATACGTTCGCGGTTGGAAAAGCGTTCGCGAGGGTATTATAAGAAATTAGACACGTGGTTGCAGGAGGTTAAGTTACCACTAGAATGGTTTTGGGCTTACATGATTGGGCTTTAAGAACTAGTCTTGCACTACAAGAAGGATTATTTGAGGCTATACCTTGATTCGCAAGGAAACATCTACCCTAGTATTCACTATATAAAGGGTTGAGGTGCAAGAGAAAAACACAACTACATCTATCAACAAACAGACAACAACTTCGCCACGCGAAAGTCTTCAAGCCTCTCCGGAGCAACCAAGCCTGATCCGTCAGCAACCGTAGCCTGAGCCGTCAAGCTGCAAAAGGGACTTAATCCGTTAAGTCTGACAGGTTTCAATCCGTTGAAATCTCTCTACTCCCCTGTTCGATCCGTTGAGCAGTTTTACTCCCGCAATCAGTTCTGGAGAATCCGTTCGCCAGTTTATATCTTGATACCCGCTGCTTAGTTTCCTTGCATACTAAGTAAGATTCGGCCATCCTCAAAGGTTGGAGAAAAATCCTAGAGGGACTTTTCCCTTGTAGGTCTAAGAAGAGAACCTAGCACAGAGGAAGAAGATCGGCGTCTGTCACAGTCGCTGTGAGAAGAAGTCAGAAGAGGGACGCAAGTAGCATCCAACTTCAAGGTTGTACCTGACCCAAAGGTACTGGCACGCCTAGCACAAATTTACAAGCCGGTTGTTTGAAGGACTGCAAATTCTAGACCAAACATCTGGCACGCCCAGTGGGACAGTGTCAAGATTACAGGCTTCGGCGAATATCAAAAGGAATATCCTTCGTGTTCCAAACCAGAACACGTAGTCGCAAGACCACATAATTCGGCTTACTGTAGGAAGCTATCTGCAGAACAAGCTATTAGCAAGTTCGGTGCCATGACTAACGGAGGACAGTCACAGAACCTTGCTGAACAGGTAGGAGCATTAAGCTCATCATTGGATAACCTGACTAAAGGTTTCCAGGAGGTCCGCGACCGAGCCCGGCAACAAGACAAAAAGGCCGAGATTCAGGACCTAAGGTATGCAGACCTAGCAACTAAGATGAATGAAAATCAGCAAGCGCTGAATAAGAGGATGGATATGTTCATGGAGGCTTTAAATGCCATGAGAACTGAGCAGCTTATCCGCCAACAGCCTCCAGAAGAAGAGTTGCTAGAAGAGGTCGATCACCAGGTGGATAGAAGAACCGTGCACCGGGAGGGATTTGGTCCACTTCGTGTGGGTGATGACCAATTAGCGGTGCACAATAATCAGAACCCTGTAGGGGCTAGAGGACGACAGAGGGCTCCAAGGCAGCAACCACGTCGTTCGCCAACACCTAATCAAAGGAGACCTCAGCTGGACTGGGATGCAGTCCAGAATATGATACAGGAGGCAATAAGGGCAACTCCCGTTGTTGCTGTGAACACTGCATACGCACACCCGTATCCAGAATGGGTAGCTGAAAGCCCATGGCCGGAACATTATCGGCAGATAAGATTCACTTCGTTCTCAGGAGAAGGATCTGAAGACGCAGCCACCCACATCGCAAGATTCACAGGCGAGTGTGGACCATATGGTGCGGACAATGTTTTCAAGTTACGCACATTCGGTGCCTCATTGTCAGGGTCAGCACTGACATGGTATACCAAGTTGATACCAAGATCGGTCCCTGACTGGAAGGTGATGGAGACCATGTTTAGAACCACATTTGGAACTGTGGAACCAGAGGTTGACTTGTCTTCTTTGACAGCGATGTATCAACAACCTATGGAGTCATCTGTAGAATTCCTCAAGCGGTTCAAGATTCAACAGGCCAAGTGCAAAACTCCAATCCCGGAGCCTGACTTGATCAAAATCGCAATTCGTGGGTTGGAGAAGAGACAGAGAGCAAAACACCACGATGGAGTGTTCTCTAGCATGGCTGACTTAATGAACAGGGTTGGCAGTTACCAGTACTTCCTGAATGAGCTGGACGAAGACGCTAACAATTCCAGGAACAACTTAGCTCTCATCCCAGGAACGCTGAGGCCCAGAATGCCTCCAGCAAGGCACAAGACTGTGGGGGCAATATATTCCCATATGGATCCCTACTATTCGGCCCCACAAGCTATGCCCTATGCAGACCCATACATGATGGGTTATGAGGAAGAAGTCGCAGCAGTAGAGTTAGCAGGCAGACAGCCTATCAAGTCCCAGGTGTTGAAAATGTCTAAAGAGCCAGTAAAGATCTCGTTCGCCGCGTTCGCTAAGCCGGAGTACGAATCCTATACATATAATGCACACAAGGCACCGGAAATTTTGGAAGATCTGACGGCATTAGGGAAGGTAAGGAATGACTTTGGACCTCCCCCTACACAGGAACAGCTCAAAGGAAAGAAGTACTGCAGGTTCCATAATCTTTGGAACCATAACACATCGGAGTGCATTCGCTTGAAGGACACTATCCAGACTTGGATCAACGAGGGAAAACTCGGAGCGAATGAAGAAAAGACTTTGGCTTGGGTGGACATCGATCCTTTTCCCACCATCAATATGATTGATTTA
This sequence comes from Comarum palustre, assembly GCA_951800085.1. Lineage (NCBI taxonomy): Eukaryota > Viridiplantae > Streptophyta > Magnoliopsida > Rosales > Rosaceae > Comarum > Comarum palustre. Next base: position 25,181,914 of record OX637579.1, read on the forward strand.
GCGCCATGCGAAGGGAAGAAGGAAAAGCCACTGCCAACAAGGCCGAAGTTCAAAGAATACACTTATGATGCCAGTAGGGCTCATATTATCCTGAACAAGCTGATCATGGCCAACGAGGTGGCCATCCCTTGGGGAGTCTTTCCCCCAGAAGAGGCAATAGCTGGTAAGACCTATTGTAAGTTTCATAACTTGTGGACTCACAAGACTTCTCAGTGCATGCAGCTCAAAGATCAGATACAACAATGGGTCAATGAGGGGTCAATCACCTTTTGTGATCCAGCGGTAGCAGATGTGGCTGTGGTTGATTTGGCTCGGGGTAGCAGAAAACTGACGCTTGACCTAAGCACTATAGCTGGAGAAACAGAAGTTGTCAAACGGAAAGAACCAATGGCAGGTACATCAGCAGTCATGTTGTGTGATAGGTGCAAAACTGAATGTGGCATTGCTAAAGAGCCACAACACAAGCAGAAGAGTGCGGTTGCTACACCCCCTGAAGCATATCAGCCACACAGCCCGAAGCAGATGAGGAGATCAGCAAGCCCTAGTCAGAGGGATTCCAACCTCTACTTGCGTTTACGCCAGGCAAGAATGGAGCAGAAGAAGCCAGTGGTCTACCCGCAGGACGCAATAACTAAGCCTTATATACCACCAGCTTCACGGAATATCCTCAAAGACAACGTCTGGATGGTCAGAGAGAGAGGAAAGGTGGTAGAAGCCACACCTACTCAGACTAGGAACGTGCAGCGAAGATATGGCAAAACCAAGAGGCTTTTGGAGGCATTGGATAAAGGCCTAGTCAGCCCAGACCAGATCAGGGAGACTCCGGAACAGTTAAGGCGGAAGCTGGATTTATTGTCAGCTAGACCTTATTGCCCTATCAGAAACGTTCGCGATACCACCGAGACTTCTACCACGAAACATAGCGGACAGAAGAGAGTCTCGCGAGAAGGAAATAGCGGCGAACGAAAGTCTGTATGGTCAAGGGTGAGCATTGACAAAAGTCAACATACGCGAGAACCAGTTTGGTCACGGGTAGGTAAAAAGTTGGTGGGTGAAATATCTATTTCCACCTTTAGTAAGACACCTGAGACGTCTCCGGCGAAAAGGGTTAGGATATCAGAAGTCCCTGAGAGCGGAGACAATATCAAGACGTCGAAAACAAAGGTCGAATGGAGACCAAAAGTAGTTCAGCGTCAGGATCCGGGGTCCCAAGAAACAGATAAGGTTGGACCTATGATTGAGGTTGAGCAACAAAGACCTGTTCCAGAGGTTTCTTTAGTAAAGCAGATGGCTGAAGCATTTGCCCGCGTAGAAGAAGAGTCAGAAGTCGATATACCTCGAGTCATAGAAGATGATATGGAGGAAACTGAGGAAGATGAAACCGGGGATATGGACGAAAGTTTGCCGTGTAGCATGCTTTATGTGGAAAACGAGCATGGTGAGATGATTTCAGACCAATCTGAATCTGCTCAGGTGTACGTGACGACCGAAGCTGTGATACCAGTTCCAGAGACAAACACTTATTGCAATATGGTGTATGTCTTACCTTCTATGTATGCATTGGATGAGCCAATTTCGTCTGAAGTCTTCCTCAACATGTCAGAAGATGAGACTGGAGTGGAGTCATCCGTTCGCAGAGAGGAGTTGGCTGTAAAGAAGGATAAAGAGGACATGGACCCTGATTTGAGAAGAAAGTACGTTTTGTTCTCCAAGCCCACATTCGCCATGAGGCAGCATTTGCGTCCATTATACGTATCTGCTGATATGATGGACAAAAGGGTCAGTAGGATATTGGTGGATACAGGGGCTGCTGTAAGTGTCCTTACCGTACAGACCATGAATTTCCTTCAGGTTCCGAAGGAGAAAATTCTAGATAGCAAGATGAAGGTGAAAAGTTTTGCTGGAAACATAGCTCAGACACTCGGTGTAGTGATACTAAAAATTAAGGTTGGCCCATCAGAGATGTATCAAACTTTCTTCGTAGCTGAGTGCACTGCTCCTTATACTATGATTCTGGGCAGAGATTGGCTTCATCAGGCCGGTTGTGTTCCATCATCGCTCCATCAAGAGCTCGCTATCTGGAACCCAGAAACTGATGAATCTGAAATAATCAAGGCCGATCCTAGACCGTTCTCAGTAGCAGCTTGCTTTGTTGATGCAAGTTATTACAGTGAAGACATGAGGCCTTTAAGAGTCAGTGGCATCACAAAGAAAGGACATCCATATGGGGTGACCTCCACTGAGCTTACGCAATGGGGATTGGCGCAACTTCAAGCAGACGCCAGTAGACCAATCTCCATGGTTTTACCCCGAAACAATCAATGAAGCCACAACTCAGCAAGGAGGAGTTGGAAGCCTACGCTTCCCTGCATCAGAGATTATCTATTTTTAGGCAGGAGCAAGAGGCTTTCCAACAGGTGGCGGCAGTAGAGTGCGTTAACGATGATGTGTTGGAATATTACGAGGAAGAGGAGGAGATTATCCAAGCAGCTCCGGCAGCCTTGGATGATACTCCACCTAAGGTCAAGGATCCAGTAGAGAAAGTCAACCTGGGGACCCTAGAGGAACCAATAGAGGTTGGAATAAGTGTGTATTTGGAGCCTGAACAAAAACAGAAGCTCATTGAGCTACTTCACGAGTACAAGGATTGCTTCGCAGAGAAATACGAGGACATGCCTGGTTTAGCACCAGAGCTAGTTTGTCATAAGCTACCAATCATGGATGGTTACAGGCCAGTCAGACAAGAACCTAGGCGAATGCATGCCGACACAGCGGCTTCAGTTAAGGAAGAGGTGGAAAAGATGCTTAAGTCAGGAATTATTCGACCTACAAAGTATGCCAAGTGGTTGTCTAACATAGTACCAGTCAGGAAAAAGAATGGTAAGATGAGGGTGTGCGTGGATTACAGGAATTTAAATACTGCCACACCAAAGGACGTGTATCCTATGCCCATGGCGGACATGCTGGTAGATGCAGTGGCAGGGCATGAGTTGTTATCGTTCATGGATGGAACCGCAGGATATCACCAGATTCCTGTGGAGGAGGAAGACAAGCACAAGACGGCTTTCAGATGTCCGGGATTTACAGGAGCATTCGAATACCAAGTCATGCCTTTTGGGCTTAAGAATGCTGGTGCCACATATCAAAGGGCGATGAACCTTATCTTCCATGACATATTAGGGAAGATATTGGAGGTTTATATTGACGATGTGGTAGTAAAGTCCAAGATTAAGGCAGACCACATAGAGGATCTACGAAAAGTCTTCATAAGGATGCGAAAACATAAACTCAGAATGAACCCAGCTAAATGCGTCTTTGGGGTTCAGTCAGGCGATTTCCTAGGGTTTGTGGTCCATCAGCGGGGGATCGAGATTCCAGCGGACAAGGTCAAGTCAGTCATAGAAGCTCCTGCCCCAAATAACAAGAAGGAGTTGCAGCAGTTACTAGGAAAGATTAACTTCTTGCGTAGGTTCATCTCGAATTCAGCAGGAAAGATTCAACCCTTTACATCTTTGTTAAAATTGAGGGCAGATACGGAGTTTCGTTGGGAGACAAGTCACCAGGAAGCGTTCGACAGAATAAAGCAGTACCTAGTTTCACCGCCAGTTCTGATGCCTCCACGGCCGGGTCACCCTTTGAAGCTCTACATTTCAGCATGCGAGACATCCATTGCTGCACTTTTAGCACAAGATGAACACCAAGAGGATGATAAAGTGGTTGAGCATGCTGTGTATTACCTTAGCAGGACGTTGATAGATGCAGAAACCAGGTACAGTGACATGGAACGGTTGTGCCTTGCGTTGTATTTCGCCGGTTGCAAATTACGCCATTACATGTTATCTTTCACAACGGTAGTGGTGGCACAGACGGACTTGGTGAAATACATGTTAACTAGACCCATTCTTAGGGGTCGAATTGGTAAATGGGTGTTAGCTTTGTCGGAGTTCTCACTACAATATACACCTTTGAAGGCACAAACCGGACAAGCGGTTTCAGATTTTTTGCTTCATCATCCTGTGGAACAAGATTTACAATACAGGGAGTTAGATGTGGTGGCCATTCTGATGCAGCCTTGGGAATTATACTTTGATGGGAGCAGTACTGAGAGTTTATCTGGCGCAGGGATATCTCTAGTAAGTCCGCTCGGGGTTCGTCATGCATATTCTTTCCAACTAGAGTGGAAATGCACCAACAATCAGGCTGAATATGAAGCACTCATAATTGGATTGGAAATGTTGCTCGCAATGGGGGCAACAGTGGTAAGTGTGTTTGGTGACTCCTTGTTGGTGATCAATCAGCTTAAGGGGTTATACAAATGTACCACCTTTACTTTGGTTCCTTTTTGGGAAAGGGCTACAGAGTTGTTGGAGCAATTCAGTGATGTCACTCTGGATTATATCCCAAGAGCACACAACGTCGCGGCGAATGAATTAGCCCAAATCGCCACTGGCATAACTTTGGCTGATGGAGTCTGCGAGCGGATTTTGAAGGTGGAAAGAAGGACGTTACCTTCTTTCATGGCTCGAAGGGTAGACGCGGATGAATGGTACGTCGCTACGATAGAGGCTATCGATACAGATTGGCGTCAACCACTCATTGATTACTTAGATAATCCATCTACTCCAGTTGATAGACAAGTCAGATACTTTGCCACTAACTATGTGATACGAGGTGGCGAACTCTTACGCAGAGGAGAGGATGGAGTTTATCTTAGGTGTATCTTTGGAAAAGAAGCTAAGCGAGTAATGAGAGAGGTACACTTAGGAGTGTGTGGTTCGCACCAGGCTGGACCAAAGATGAGGTGGCTTATCCGTCGTTATGGTTACTTTTGGCCTTCAATCTTGAAAGATTGCATCACCTTTGCTCAAGGTTGTCAGGAGTGTCAAGCGCATGGACCGGTGCGGCATGTTCCAGATGTGCCCATGCAACCCATTATTAAGCCGTGGCCAGCAAGAGGATGGGCGTTGGATTTTATAGGAATTATTCATCCAGCTTCGTCTCAGCAGCATAAGTTCATCCTATTAGCGACCGATTATTTCACAAAATGGGTGGAGGCTGTACCCTTAAAAGATGCATCTGCTCGAACAGTGTGCAGCTTCATCTTCAGCAACATCATTAGCAGGTATGGTATCCCAGAGTGTTTAGTTGCAGACAGGGGAGCTCTGTTACAACCAGACTTCAAGGAGAAGCAGAGGTCGATAGGATCGGCGATTCCAACGGCTTGCCATCGTTCAAGGTCCTTACTACGGCGTTGTTGGTACCACTGGATCTCGGCGTCATTAGTATTCGGCCACTGCCCAAATCTGGTCTGGACGTCTGACTTCTGCCAGTCGACGAATGAAACTTCTTCCTCGCGAAAGATTAAAGGGGGAATTCGAGATGCATGTTGACGGTAAGGCATTTCAAGTGGGTGTGGGAAGACATCAACCCAGGGACCTAGGTCGCAGGTTTGATCAATCTTAACTCTCAACCAAGAACCCTTGGGTTTTGGAGCAGGTCGGAGGCCAACCATGGCTTGGACAAAGTTTAGGGCTTCATGCTCAGAAGGGGTTCTGGGTGTGGTTTTCACAGCAGAGAAGGTGTGTTTGGGTGCCATTGATTTGGAAGTAGGAACGGCGGCGGATTATCTCAGGAAGGTTTGAAAAGAGTTGCAGAGGGAAATGATGGTTGAGTGTTCTGAGGAGTTTGACAATGAAAAGACGTTTGCTTTTGGTTAAATCAATGCTAAGGTATAGCTCTTTTCGATTTTCGCAAACGGGCTTAATCTCAAGAACTGGGGGGCAATGTTGGATCCAGAAGTAAAAAGCCCATTTATAGAAAGGCAAGTGGACCGATGCCTGCGGTCAAGAGGGTCAGAGGACGTTTGGAAAGTCAAAAGCCCTCGCAAGGAGCACAGTAACAAAGTACGCTCGCGAAAGGAGATAATTTGTTCGCAGGGGGAAACGCGCTCGCGAAGCGGGACGTGTGTTAACAGAATACGTTCGCGGTTGGAAAAGCGTTCGCGAGGGTATTATAAGAAATTAGACACGTGGTTGCAGGAGGTTAAGTTACCACTAGAATGGTTTTGGGCTTACATGATTGGGCTTTAAGAACTAGTCTTGCACTACAAGAAGGATTATTTGAGGCTATACCTTGATTCGCAAGGAAACATCTACCCTAGTATTCACTATATAAAGGGTTGAGGTGCAAGAGAAAAACACAACTACATCTATCAACAAACAGACAACAACTTCGCCACGCGAAAGTCTTCAAGCCTCTCCGGAGCAACCAAGCCTGATCCGTCAGCAACCGTAGCCTGAGCCGTCAAGCTGCAAAAGGGACTTAATCCGTTAAGTCTGACAGGTTTCAATCCGTTGAAATCTCTCTACTCCCCTGTTCGATCCGTTGAGCAGTTTTACTCCCGCAATCAGTTCTGGAGAATCCGTTCGCCAGTTTATATCTTGATACCCGCTGCTTAGTTTCCTTGCATACTAAGTAAGATTCGGCCATCCTCAAAGGTTGGAGAAAAATCCTAGAGGGACTTTTCCCTTGTAGGTCTAAGAAGAGAACCTAGCACAGAGGAAGAAGATCGGCGTCTGTCACAGTCGCTGTGAGAAGAAGTCAGAAGAGGGACGCAAGTAGCATCCAACTTCAAGGTTGTACCTGACCCAAAGGTACTGGCACGCCTAGCACAAATTTACAAGCCGGTTGTTTGAAGGACTGCAAATTCTAGACCAAACAGAAATATTGGTGTTGCATAAGATAAGGCTTAGTTTATAGGTGATTCTTCTAATCATCATCCTCAAACCAGAATGAGGCTTCTTCTTGTCTCAAGTGTTCACTGGGCTTAAATAGCATAGAAAGTAATCAACTATAGAGATTAGGAGTAGAGGGCTAAAGCTCGAAGACAGAGTAGAGTTCATGGAATTTGGGTCCAAAAAGCTAAGATCATCAAATGGATCAGTGCTTTGGTCCTCGTTCAACATATCAAGTAGAAGGGTTTGATCTTTCAAATTGGGATATTCAGAGAAAGATGAATCCATGATTATGAAAAATTGAAGTAAACCTAATTCCACTTGGGTGAAATGAAGAGCAAACTGATGTGAGTTGTGTTTGAAGAGTCTACTTACCTGAGAGAGAGAGATGAGCGAAACGTTGATCGCAAATGTGCGTCTGAAAAGACGAGTTCAAAGCAGAGATGGAGATCGAGGGCGAAGAAGACATAAAAGTCTCACAAGATGGCTTTGGATTTTTTTTGGCAAACGAAGATGGCTTTGCTTTTGAACAACGGAAAATTATATTGATTAACGAATTATATATATAAATATTATATTATCTAATCTTAATTATTTATATTTGTTATGTAAATACATTTGTGTATTAAAAATACTCCTGATAACTTTGGTTTTAAATGATGACTGTGGTGTAAATTGAAACTAACCATGTGTCTTAATCTCCAGCTCCAATCAACATTAATTAGGCTCTTGAAATATTTTGGTTTTCAATTATTTAGACAAAAAATTTTTAATGTTTTAAAGTATCTTTAATACACGGTTGTATATGTATACGATACATATAAACGATTGAGATTAAAGAATATAATATTGATACATGGATGATCAAACATATAAATTATTATAAATAACTAACATTACATGCACCACATACAATAATTTTTCTTGATTTTGGTTTCCTCAAATTAGGAAATCGACTGAAGCGAGAAAAGTTGTAGTGGACAAACCCAGCTAATGACCACCAAGTTAAAGGCGACCCAAGGAGAAATGGGCTACCAAGTTGAAGGCGACCCAAAAGGTTTTAGCCTTTTAGACAAAATTTCAGGGTTTAGGGAAGATTGGAGCTGGAGCGCAAAGAAATCAAAATCAATGTGGAATTGGGCTGTGTTCAAATTCAAGTATCAAGTTGAAGGAGGTACCACCATTCGTTCTCTGATTCTGTTTTGAGCTTTTGCAAACATTGAATAGAGAAACATGTAGGCCAAATCCTGAGCCTGCTCACCTTCCCAGTTGATGGAAAATCAACTGATCATCACTCCGAGTTCTCAACCTGGATCATCTTCCTCGACTACTTGCTAGGTACCCAAACTTAACCACATTCCAAACTCAAGAAGTTGAACTTGGCATGTCTATTTAGCCTGACAGAAGAAACCTTTGTAGCTCTTGATCTTATTCGCTGTTTTCCTGATGATTTGGAAGGATCTACTTTAGAAAGCCTAGCGCTTGGATGCCCTGCGTTGGAGTCGATTGTGGTGCAAGAATGTTGGAGAGAAAAGCTGCTGCAGGATATGCATCATATTGGATATGCCATTGATATCCAATATGTTTCATTGGATGGCCTCTGGTTGTTTGTTTAGATTCCTAAATGAATTCTCAGTTCGCAAATAAGTGTACACACGTTACTGCTTTTGCAGTTCTTCTCATCTAGGGGTTTTAAATTTGATCCTCTTTCTAATATTTGCTGTGGCTTTAATCCAGTAACTTAACAATAGTGTCACACACAGAGACTCTTTCCCACAGCAAATTAAGCATTTCTCTTTGCCAGGGCTCATTAGGAAATACGATGAGCTCCAGTTTAACATCTATGAATGAAAACGCAATTTTACTGCTTGTTAAATATCTGGTGTGGCCCTCGTAAAGCTTGTGAAAAACTCTTCAACACCTCGCTCGCTTATCAAGTGGCCTCTTTACAGTTCTGTTGGCTTATCCTCAGAAACCCTGACATAATTTCATAAGTTTTATGAAGTTTTATTAGCTTGTTCATAAAAACTCCTGCTTAGCAGGACGTCCACTCTCAAGTAACCAGTTAAAAGTTTACCAGAAAAACTCGTCAACACCTCAGCTCTTCTGGCTGCCTCTTCTTGATACGTAAAGCTCATTCACAACTCACAAGAACACGTACAAAATCCAAAGATTTTAATTGGAGAATGGGATTAGGCTGGAACTTGATTCACATTACATTCATCAATCCAGACTTCGTTGAAGCATGTTTGCCATTAAAAACCTATAACTTTTGTAAGGTTGGCACTCGCTTCAAATCTTGTTGGAGTAATCTTGGCTGCACTGTGTAATGATAATCAGACAATGACAAGATGATACTGGACGATATAGTATTGAGAAGGGGATAGAAGCTGAAATAAATAAATAGATCCACACGATGGATCCTATCCTGTGGATAGAAGCTGAGTCCAACCATATGGTCAGGGGGCGTAGCTAGCGTAAGTGTGATGGCCTGGGGAGCAATTGCATTTTTGGGCGCATACCAATTCACAATTGCATCAGCTTTATCATCCTCAACTTCAGTCAAACAGCGACAAGCGTGGTACGTGGATCATCTATGTACAGATACTGTCACAACTTAACCACCTTTAAGGTGTTAGGTTTTAATCACAAAAGACCTCGGTTTTAATCTACATTCATGAATTTGTGAACGAGATATTTGCCATATATGCATGAATTTGTGAACCTACATTCATTTTTGATTACCTTTGTGCAGTTGAAGCTGCTAAACTGGCAGGAGCGTCCGCTGCTAGATGTCTCTCAGACAGACCTCTTGCTCAATAAACTGCAAGAGTTGTCCATGGCTAAGCTCCGTCCGGACTTTATCCAAGCAGACTTGCCGTCAGAGGCCCTGAGCTGTGTGAGGTTGGCTCTTGCTTCAAATCTTGGACGTGCCATCTTGGAGGAGTAATAGTTTACAACCTTTTGCACACGTTTGCCAAATCCTCACGTCTTGGCTGATACAACTTCTGCTTAATTTTAGGACTCCCTTTTTTGTGGTAGAAACTATCGAGTAGGGTCTGCTTGTATATTTTTATTCTTTATTATACTTGCTAGGAACAGATTTGTTCAGATAACGTAAATCACCTTGTTACAATTTTAAAACGGTGGCCGAGTGAGCTATCACTTCAAGTTGTAGAGAGGTTAAGCTTTAGTTCTTCTCGTACAGATTCTTTACACATGCTGATGATCGAACCAGTGACCCCGTATTACTCAGAAGTATCATTGTAACATTCGTTCAACATGGTTGACACATCTTTCATTAGACCAAACCTACTTATGGGTATAACGTAAAGCACCTTGAAATCAGTGAAATGTTGCTTGCAAACTTGAGAGAGATGACCACTTTTCCTTGTTGAATCGGAGAATCGCAACTAATAATGTTAGTAAGCTGTGTGTGCTCAATTATCAGACTGTAACTAGACAGGTATTAGAATACTCTTGGCTTACTCATACTCCTGGACGGCGTTTAAACGTTAAGGATTGATTGTAATTTATGTGAAATGGTAAAGCTAAATTTTACGGAGCCGAACTAATTAAAGTGTAATATCCATACATTCTGAATCAGTGCCTCGATTGATGAACCATGGTAGAAGAAGGAAGGTCCAGCGAGAATGGCAGTGCCTCAAGCGTGGCAGTACATTCTGATGTGCTTCTGAATGCGTGTTTCCATTGCTCCTGAGGAGTAACCGGATCTGGGTTTGTACTTTGTAGGGTCGGGCGGGAACGAGAATTGGACCTTCTTAGTTCTCATTATAGAAGATTCTGTTGGCCTCGATTGCGGCTTCGACTGGAGATGTTGAAGAAAAGGATCATGTCGAATGATCATGACCTAGGTGTTGGATGGTGATTGATCATGGCCTAGGCGTTGGTGATGCTATTATATGACAGAATGATGCTTTCCTACTTGAGGTAGGGAGTCTCGGTGTAATTTCTAAAAATTAGGGATTTGTGTATAGTTCTAAACACTAATATGTTAGAGTTTGTAATGTATATATACCATGTAAACGTTATTTGTTAAAGGTAAGATAAAATCTTCACTAAACACAAACTTCTTAATGATATCATAGCGCTGATCCACAACCTAAGACTCACCAAAACACTAACAAAATCCTCTCTTCTTAAAAAACCCTCTATCCTCGTTCAAACATGTCCAGTGAGGAAGAAAAAGTTCTCGCCTTGTTGAAGGAGAAACTCATGAAATAAGCAGCAACTTCTTCTTCGGCACCTCCTGTACGCACACTGGATCCATGGGAATACCCCAACCATCTACACTATGGACAACATTCTGACCAGCCAAGAGCTATTCTTGTGACTTGAGCTTAGATGGGAGACAATTACTCCGAATGGATTAGATCTATGAGCATGACTTTGACGATCAAAAATAAAATCGGCTTTGTCAATGGCTCAACTGTTCGACCAGCAACTCAAGATGATGAGCGACAACAATGGGATATGTGTGACACATTAGTCAAATCTCGGATAATTAGTTCCATGTCGAAGGAGGATGGGGCGGAGGATTTGATTGAGGTGGTTTTGGTGGCTAGGGAGTTGGAGAGAAAAATAGAAGAAAATGAAAATTTGATTAAAACTTGAGGACATTTAAGTTATTTTAGCAAGTTAACGAAATTTTTGATGGTAAAATAACAGAATGGGCAAAATTGTCGAGAATTAAGAATTTAAGTGTAGCCCAGTTTAATTTAAAAATAGAAGGACAAAACTGTTTTTAGAGATAAAATTAGAGGTGTTACAAGCATTTAACCCATAGCTTATCATATATATTGTCTTTCGGAAGTTAGACATGAAGCACTGCGGTTAGGGATCGCTGCTGATGGATCAATGGAGAAATATCGGGCGCTTGAACAAGTTGGGGATGAAGGTTTGTGCGCTGTGGCAAATGGGTGTCCCAAGTTGTCCAAGATTGTGATCAAAAGGAGTGATGCTGGATTGTTTGGAATTAAGACTATGATTACTTCTGCAGCACATAATTTGGCTCATTTGGATTTGGAGGGTTGTTCTTTGGTTGCTGACCAAGTCCTTGAAGCAATTGGGTGCTCTAGTTGTTCCCTTGTCCTTTTGAATTTGACATATTGTTACGATATTAATGATGCCGGATTGAGATTTTTGGCAAATGGTTCTTGATCAAAGACCATCAAGCAATTGATTCTTGAGGACTGCACCAAAATCACTGATGCTGGGGTCTGGCATTTGCGCAAGATGATTGTCTTGGAGTAGAAGCATTTGGAGGGTTGTGACCAGCTAACTGATGTTGGAGGTCAGGCAATCTCCGTGATTCAAACCCTCAAGAACTTGAACTTGGGCTCAGTACGAATTCTGACAGCACAAACCATTGTAGCTCTTGCTAAGAATTGCATAGACTTGGAGGAGCTTGAAGAACATTGGAGGGATAGGTTGTTGCAAGAAATGCAGGAGAGTACTGTTACTAAGTTCCTGAAGTAATTGGGTTCTTGAGGCTTATTAGCAACTTCCCTGTTTGAACGATCTGAAGGTATATATGTTCATTTTATCTTTGTTGGAGCTTACAAAGACCTAGAGATGATGCATGTGGTGCTACTGAACAATGTAGTTTGTTGGAAATGCTAGAAATAGGTTCACATTTCCCTAATTATGCATGAAACTTCTATTCAATCCAATGCTGTTATATGTTTCAGTTTCTCTTCACAGTTCATATTGTCATTATCCGAGGCAATTTATTCAGGGGATAACCTCTAACGTACTGTTTGGTCATATTTTGAAGTGAATACTTTTGCTTATTAGTGTACAAACGTTTCTGTTTTTTTTGTAAAAAAAATACACAGTGCTTCCTAGATTGCTAGATGTGGCTATTGTCACTTTCTGGAAAAACTCATCAACACAGCTCTTCTGACTGTCTCTTCGTGTTTTTTAAGCTCATTCATGAAAGAAAATATGGACAAAATGCATCTGTATGAAGTTGGTTTTGCATCTTCAGACTCATCTCAAGAAATATTATGAATTCGCTATAGATTTTAGATAATATAACATTACATTTGGTTTTTTATTATTGGTTTTCCGGATGTTATTTAAGTGCACTTAAAGCATTTTCAGTCTCAAAAGATTGAGAAAACTGAATAGAAAGACAAGGATTATTCAAATTCCATGTAATATTCTTCAACATCCTTAGAGCATCTCTAATAGACTATCTATTTTAACAAAAAGTTAAAAATTTATCCAGTTTTGCAATAATTTACTACTCCAACAGAATAGTTATATAAAAGTCAAATTTAACTTTTGTTAAATCTTCTAACTAAATTTTAGAATGAAGAGAGAAAATAGCTACAAGTTAAAACATCAAACATCTATTGTTTCTATAATTTAGCTACACTATTAAAGTGAAAATTTATATTTTACTATTTAAATTTAACTTTTAACAAATTTAATTAAAACAATAGCTGTTCAGGATAGTCTTTAACCACCGCTTTGCAAGCACATACAACCACATTTTTATCGTGTAGCACTTTCCGGCGTCTTTGTTGCCTGTAGACAAACCCAGCTAATGACCATTAAGTTTCTGAAAAAGACAAAGGCAACCCAAGGAGAAATGGGCCGGAAAAGAACACGAGCCCAAGTTTCTAATCGAGGGGTATAAAAAACATAGAAAGGAAGAGCAGAAAAGGTTTAGGGCAAGATTTCAGGGTTTAGGGAAAGATTAGAGCTGGAGCAGTGGAGCCTGGAGCGCAAAAAATCAGAATCACTGTGGAATTGAATAGAGAAACATGAATAGGCCAAATCCTGAGCCTGCTCACCGCCCCAGTTGATAGAAAATCAGCTTCTCAGGTCTGCAAAGGGTGGTGGGTCATGGAGGCTCTGAGCCGATCATCACTCCGAGTTATCAACCTGAATAATCTTCCTCGATTACTTGCTAGGCACCCAAACTTAACCACATTCAAAACACACAAGCATTTGAGCAACGCCAACCTCGCATTGCTGGCCCACTCATGTCCCAAATTGGAGGTTTCGGCTCCGAGCAGCTGAGACAAATTCACTATCAAAGTCTGAGAGATTAGGGCGTCTCCAACAGACTACCTGTTATACATTCTCCTTCTCAACTATTTGGTTTGCTGTGAATGTGGGGAACTGGGTGAGCTTTCAGTTTATAGAGAAATCGATTTCATCTATCAAATCCATTTTGTGAATTTACCAAGTGTCAGTTTACTTTCTTAGGTCATTGTCACTAGCAATTTGTTTCATTGGATGCCGTCAGATTGTTTGTTTAGATTCCTAAATGAATTCTCAGTTTGCAAATAAGTGTACACACGTTACTGCTTTTGCGGTTCTTCTCATCTCGGGGTTTCAAATTTGATCCTCTTTCTAATATTTGCTGTGGCTTTAATCCAGTTACTAATAGGTCATACTTGAAACAACGTCATACGGTGTGGAAATGAGGGAAATTGGGATACAAGACATTGAAGCATTCGCAGTGCTAGCTGCTGGCAGAGGTGTAAATGAGGAAAGGACACAGCGAATGAAATATGGGGCGACTCAACATGTTGGGGACGAAGGTTTGTCTGCTTTGGCAGATGGGTGTCCCAAATTGTCCAAGATTGTGATTAGAAGCTATGAGGCTGGACGGCTTGGAATTATCGCATGATTACGTCGGCAGCACATAGCTTGACTCATTTGGATTTGCAAAGATGTTAGTTAACTGACCTAGCCCTTGAAGCAATTGGGTCCTCCAGTTGTGCCATTCGCTTTTTAAGTTTGAGAAGTTGTTCTGTTACTGATGCAGGATTGAGATTTTTGACAAATGGTTGTTGTTCAACAACCATCAAGCAGTTGAACCTTTGTGGCTGCCGTGAAATCACTGATGTCGGGGTCTCGCTTTTGTGCAAGATGCGTGTCTTGCTGGATTTGAGGTTTTGTTTCCTGCTAACTGATGTTGGAGGACAGGCAATTTCCACAATTCAAACCCTCAAAGTGTTGAACTTGACCTGCCTAGTCGACCTGACCGAACAAACTTTTGTAGCTCTTGCTAAGAATAGCATAAACGTGGAGGTGCTTAATCTTAAGAGATGTCGATGGGTTACTACAGCTAGTATTGATGCATTTTCCGGTCACAAATGCTTGCGATCCCTTAATCTGGTCGGTTGCTTGTCTGATGATATTAGAGGATCTACCTTAGAAAGGCTAGCGCGTCGATGCCCTTCATTGGAGTCTATTGTGATACAGAAAATATGTTAAAGGAAATGCAAGATATTAGGCCAGGTAATGAAAACCTCAGCTCTTCTGGCTGCCTCCTCTTCATGATTTGTTAAGCTCATTCACTGTTTTGATACGAATTTAGGCTGGTACTTGATTCACATTACTATCTTTTACATTCACCAATCCATACTTCATTGAAGCATGTTTGCCATTGGAAAACCTACAACTGTTGTAAGGTTGGCACTTGCCTGAATATATGAATACGGATATGATAAGAGTATTACATTGGTCATGGGCTTAGATTAAGTTTCTATTTTCAATTTGGATTTCTAGAATAAGTTTCTTGTTTCAATTAGGATTTATAGTTCCTACTTGTATATATTCTCCGTTATTAGACTAAATAGGATTTACAACCTAGACAATAAAAGGCTCACCCCGCTAGATTGGATTAGGCATTCCACAACCTAGACTTGTCCTTTTTTGAATCATAGAATTAATATACAAATCGGCTCTTAATTCATAGTGTTGTTTGTTGATTAGATATATACTGCTGCAATGGGAAAAAAGAAGACTGATGAAGCTGGTGCATCCAAGAAGGGTAACTCAGCTGGAAAGGAGGCTTCTAAACATGGAGAAAGTGAAAGTGCCGACAGTCTCGTCCAGATTGTTTGACATGGAGGCCTCTCCCTTCACTTCCTCCAATGCAAAGGCGAAAGTCGCTTCGTACATTGATGATATTGATCTCCCTCCCTCTGATGATGATGAGGTGGAAAAGGAACAACAACCTAATAAGCAAAGGAGGCCAGAGGCTAAGATGCTTAATACATCCATGACAGGGAAAGAGTTAAAAAGCACGAAAAGGACCTTCTTGCTGCCCATGCTGCTGAACTCTCAAAGGAGGCCCTAAGAGATGATCATGATGCTTTCACTGTTGTTATTGGAAGCTGGGATTGTGAAGATGCAGATGCTAATATCAAAGATATATCTTCTGTGGCAGTTAGAGGAAAGGAACAACTAAAGAATACAAAAGTGAAGATATCTCATGGGCATAGATATGGACTGGTTGGTCCAAATGGGATGGGGAAGTCTACCCTCCTGAAGCTTCTTGCTTGGAGGAAGATTCCAGTACCAAAAAACATTGATGTGCTTTTAGTTGAACAAGAGGTA
Source organism: Comarum palustre (assembly GCA_951800085.1). Classification (NCBI taxonomy): domain Eukaryota; kingdom Viridiplantae; phylum Streptophyta; class Magnoliopsida; order Rosales; family Rosaceae; genus Comarum; species Comarum palustre. The sequence goes on from OX637579.1 coordinate 25,198,035, forward strand.
GTTGGTGATGATATAACTGCTCTTGAAGCAGTTGTTTCGGCTAATGAAGAACTCATCAACCTCCGGCAAGAGGTTGCAGCATTGCATAATCCAGAGGAAGATGACAGTCATGATGATGATGTTGATGCAGGATAGAAGCTTGCTGAGTTGTACGATCAGCTGCAACTTATGGGAACAGATGCTGCTGAAGCTCAGGCTTCAAAGATTCTTGCCGGTTTGGGATTTACAAAGGATATGCAAGGCCGTTCTACTAAGTCATTCAGTGGTGATTGGAGAACGAGAATCTCATTAGGTAGAGCACTTTTTGTTCAACCAACTTTGTTGTTGCTTGATGAACCGACAAACCATCTAGACTTGAGGGCTGTTCTTTGGTTGGAGGTGTACTTGTGCCGCTGGAAGAAAACTTTGGTGGTTGTCTCACATGATCGTGATTTCCTCAACACAATTTGCACAGATATTATTCACTTGCATGATCTCAAGCTCCACCACTCCGATGGAAACTTTGATGATTTTGAAAAAGGGTATGATCAACGCCGTGAAAAGGTAAACAAAGATTTTGATCAATACGACAAGGAGGTGAGAAAAGCCTTAAGGAGTGGGAGTCGTGTTCAAAGGGAGAAGGTGAAGGACTGTGCTAAGTTGTTAGTTACTAAAGAAAAATAAAAAAGAAAGGGCAAGAAAAATGTAGTTGTTGAGGAGGAGGATGAAATCAAAGATGAGGCTCCTAGGAAGTGGAGTGATTACAGTGTTGAGTTTCACTTTCCTGAACCCAGTGAGCTTACACCTCCACTATTGCAACTTCTTGATGTCAGCTTCAGTTATCCGAATCGCGAAGATTTCAGGCTGTCTAATGTTGTTGCCGGCATTGATATGGGTACTCGTGTTGCCATTGTCCGGCCTAACGGAGCCGGAAAGTCAACACTGCTCAATTTACATGCAGGTGATTTGGTTGCTACTGAGGGTGAAGTAAGGAGGTGTCAGAAGTTGAGGATTGGTAGGTATTCACAGCACTTTGTGGACCTCTTGACAATGGAAGAAACCCCAGTTTCATACCTTCTAAGGCTCCATCCTGACCAAGAGGGATGTAGCAAGCAGGAGGCCGTGCCTGCAAAGCTTGGTAAGTTTGGACTCCCTGGCCACAACCACCTGACTCCTATTGCAAAGCTATCTGGAGGAAAGAACATCGATATCCATGCCAAAACCACACATTCTACTTTTGGATGAACCGACGAACCATTTAGACATGCAGAGCATTGATGCATTGGCTGATGCACTCGATGAGTTCACCGGTGGGGTTGTACTGGTCAGTCATGACTCTAGGCTTATATCAAGGGTGTGTGAGGATGAAGAGAGGAGTCGGATTTGGATTGTTGAAGATGGCACTGTGGTGAAATTTGATGGAAGTTTCAACGAGTACGAGGAGCTACTAGAACAAATCAAAGCTGAGGTTGATGAGTAAAGCACCAAGGGCGCGCTGCATTATGTTTTATGATTATGATAACCCTGTAGAAATTTGTGATTGTAGTAAACTTTTGCATTCGTTTTTCGTATTAGCCAAACTACTGAGTTTTCCTGAATATTGATGATCTTCATTACATAGCGTATACAAGTTTCACATTTACACAGCTTAATTCCCGGAATATATAGCAGAGGCCAAGCTAACTAACAGCTTCATCATCTTCTACAGCTTGGGTTTCAGAATTTGGGCTTCACCAAATACAGAGTCAGTTTGATGAGAAAATAATGTTGCTGTTGCGCTTGTGATGGTGAATAAGCATGAACACAGCTGGCAGAAAAATCACCAAGGCGACATATTATTCGTCTTTTCTTTGTTTTTAACTGGTCCTGCCTCCAGCCCGTCAGGGCCCATCACAGCCCATACCGCCATGACGCGTCACCCCTCCGATACCCGTTAAAGGGTTTTCCATTCCCGGAAAGTTGACCCGTTGAATTCTACTCATTGATCAAAGTGATAAGGTACCTATCTCATGTCTATGTTTCCAATTTTTCGCTGTATCTATGTTCTCAATTTTTGGTTGTTGTCAGCAAAACAGAGGAGAGAAATATATAGAAACTCGGCCTCTCTAGTCTGCAAGCGATGGCTGTTAGTGGAGGAGGGTCTGACCCGATCAGTCATCAGAGTTTCCAAACCCATTCTTCTCCCTAGGTTTCCCAACTTGGTAGTATTCAAAACATTCCACTGTATCAGCGATGCCAACCTAGTATTGTTAGCAAACACATGTCCCAAATTGGAGGTGATCGATCCAAAGGCAAGTCGGGGACGAAGGTCTGTGCTCATTGGCAAGTGGGTGTCCATTCAAGGTCTATCTTGGGAAGAGAGATAACGTTGGACTTGTGTCGCTCATAACTTGAAGAGCACTTAATATGACGCATTTGGGATATTGTGCTTAGAGCAATTGGTTCCTCCAGTTGCTCGATTAGCCATTTGGATTTGAACGGTTGTGATTAGATCAAGCATCGTGGATTGGGGTTATTAGCATCAAGGCATTGATCCTTTCCAGGTGCACTGGCATCACCGATTCCGGGGTCTCACTATTGCACAAGATGTCTGTATTGGAGAAGCTGAATTTGGAAAATTGTAGAATCATCGACGTTGCAGGTGTGTGGATCCCCAAATATCCGACGCTCAAGAATTTGAATTTATAGTAGTAAGATCAAACATAATGATTATATAGAGAAAACAAACAAAATGGAATTGAACTCTCCCTTGACAAACTAAAGGAAAGATAGGGAAAAAATGGCTGTGCAATAGAGAATTGAAAAGAATAGCCTGAATGAGATCATATAGCCACTACATGCGATAAGAGAAAAGTGAACTAACCACACTCAAAGAAAGTGTTTAAGTCTGCGGCATTCATCCGCTCCAAACTTTTAGTCACTGCTGGATCAACCAAATCCTTAACAATTTACTATACAAGATCACTGACCACTTGATATGGCAAACGTCCATCCCCTCCTACTCACAAATGAATGAAATCACAAGCATCTCACCAGGGTGATCTTCACTAAATACAAGCACTGTCCAAGGGAACTATGAGGCATCATACTGCAAGGAATGTTTACAGTTTCTTGGGCAAATTGTAGGTCTTCTTAAGGAACTTAGAGGCTGCTTCATCATTTCTATAGCACAACACACGGAGGAGAGTGTTTGGTTCAGTTGGATTCCACTGCCCGGAAGTAGGAGGTAAAGGTAGTCTGGACCTGGCAGAAGAGCCATATGACTCCAAGGTCACGCGTCTAAACCGTTCAATGAGGCTCTCAGTATCAGTTCTGAAAAGGGGAAGTACACCTCTCACTGTAGTTGTATACTTATCTATCAATTCAGAAGGCAAGCCATCCCCATTCGCCCAGAACAGATCTTTAAGTGACTTGAAGTCGTCTTCTATTATTTGAGAATCCTTCCGGGAGAATGCACGAGAGGGGCCTCCGGCAAGCAAAACCAGCAAGAACCCATCAAAGGAAGCTCTCATTATGTCAGTAATAATGCGTGTACGAACTCTTTCATGTACAGTGTTTGATATGATAAGTAAGTTCTTCTCCAGCTCGTCAAGGAAAGGCTCTATTCTAGAAGACGGTTCTCCAACATACAAACCATCCCACAGAACATGACTCAGGTCATGGAAGACCATTTTATAAGCTACTACCTCACAAAGTTGTGTGATTACCTCCACACAAGACGCAGGTGAGAGCTCAAACTTCTTCCCCAGTCCATTCGAGAAGTCTTCTACATGAGCAGATTCAGAATTTCTCAGATGAGTAACAATCCGTTTCTCCAAAACTTCTAACTCACTGCGGATTCTTTGCAATGTGTTTATGCGACAAAGCAACTGTGGTATCCCGAAAGAGTTATCTCCATTGACTGTTGCAACCTGAGGGTTCCTCTTCTGAGAAGTTGGCGATTTTTCTTTCTTTTTGCCAAAGCCTTGAAACTTTGATTCCATAGTGCATCTGGTTAATGCAGGCATAGTCGGAACAAATGTATTACGCGATCCTGCGGATTAGAAGAAAATACTGCTTATCACGAAATTAACATACCTTACTTGATATACAATATATTTGGAGTTACAAAATTACTAACCACATCCAGATTTTGCCTTGGTTACATAATATTGAAGACATCTATCAAGGCCAGCCATCAAATCAGGAAGCAACACAGGATGCATTGGTATTGGTAGCTGAAAGAATGCAACCAGAGTCTCATCAAAAGTCCGCAAAACTTCAACAGCAGATGGAGCATATCCATCTTCACTTGCTGGTGGATTCCATTCCTGTAACATCAATGAAAATGGTTAGCTCTACCATAGACGTAAACAGAATGTAAGTTTATGGGCAATACAGCAATCACCAAGTGCCATATCACAAGAAAATCATAAGGAGCAGTTCATTTCCTCTACTCGGGATAAAGATAATAACAAAGATCAAACCAACAAGACAAAAAATAAAGTTCATGTTGTGGGTTATAGAAGGACATGTTGAAAACTATAAAATATACGAGTTCAAGATTCAGGAAACAGACACTCAATTCCAAAAATCTGGGTATCAAGTGCAATAGTAGAAGTAGTTTAACTTTTGTGTAGGCCATGGATGAAATGAACAATGTACAGCCATGCCCTTAGTTTGTCCTCTTTTGCCCCAGACAATAGACTAAAAGTTGTTATCAAAATTCAATTCAGAATAACACGTGAACCGTTAATGCATACCTCTTGTTGCAGGTTCCTATCGATCCATTCTTTAAGTCTATCCACTCTTGTCTTGATCCACACTTTAACCAGATTTGCAATTGCAGCTTCAGCCTCATAAGGAGGCATCTCACGAATAATTGCCTTGCCACCATCATCACTGTCCACAGAATCCTCAACTGCTATGAGCACAAGATCTTTCTCCAGCTTATCTGCAGCTCTCAAAACTTGTACAGCATCTGGTGTCAACTCTGCTATACCCGATATGAACTGTTTAATTTCATTCGCATAGCAAGCATGAAGTGTTGCCACGGCCACACCGGCAGCAAAAGGGTGCCATATCTTTAGTATTGGACTGAATAATTGCTTCTCTTTAATTGCCAGCTCACCAACATCCTTTGCAAGGATGGCTAATACAGGAAGGGAATTAGGCTGGTTTCTTGATGCTCTCCGGCTAGAATCTGCCATCTCCATTCTCTGTATACAAGTAACTAAACATATGTCAGATCATAAATCCAAATTAAACAGTCACACCAACATGCAAGAAAAATTTGTCCGACAAAGTTCATAAAAAATTTGAAGCAAAACCCCGCCATATGGTGCACCAACTTGACAGTAAAGGAAATTTGAGAGATCAATTGTCATGCATATTTTTCATCATTTTAAACCTTCCAAAATTAGCATATAACTTGCCTGAGCAAAAGCAGTGCGCAATGATGATCTAATATAAGTGTCAATCCTGTTGCGAGCAACGTCGACTTCATTTTTTCTCCTCCTGCGGTACTCATTTGATATGTCTTCAACTAGAATCTTAGCTGCTGCTACTCCCAGAGAAACAATGGCCTGCATGGTATCAATATTACTGCTATCAAAAGTGTCATGATAGGCTAGGAGTCTCTTCTCTGCCCAACCCATAATTGCAGTCAATGTCGAACTCAAGATCTTGCAGTACTCTGGATCCTTTGTTGCCTTTGCATCTTTAGCAACCTCGGCTAGCTGCGTATCAGCAGCATACAACAGGTCCAACTCAACTTGGCCAGTAGCAACAAAACGGTTAAACAAAACCCATGTAAAACAAAGGTTGTGGAACATCTGGTTAAGTCCAAGGATTGACCAGGTCTTCTTAATATGCTCCATAAGCTCATCCACTTCCTCTATTACAGATGTCTCATCCTGAGTATCAAACACAGCTTGGAGAAGCATTTCATAAATGCGGAGATTCAATGGTAACCCATCTGCCCAATGGGACGTATCATAAACGCCATCAGATGACCTCGAAGCAAGAGCCGTAACAGCACTACGAAGAACCTGCATGGACTCATTATTCCTCCCCGTCTCAAATGGCCTATCCAATGCTCCATGAATAATCTGTCGTAGCCGCTGTGCAGCGCTATTGGACTTGTCCAGCGGTACATAGGGATGCAAAAGCAGACCAGCCTCAAGAATTTTGAGGGTTCTCTTCTGCCATTCCTGGTGTTCTTGCGGGTCAGTAAAATCAGATGATTTAAGCTGCTGTAACAGCTCCAGTGGGACTACCACCGACTCGATTCGCCTTCCTACCTGTAAAATAGCACATCAAAACACATGACTTGATCAAACACAATTTCGAAAATACTAAACCGTAAGATTACATCAGATCAAACCACATTTAGTAAGAAAACTACTACTGTACCAAAAATAGAATTCCCAGCACCAAAAATAGCCCATAAATCCAAATTTGACCGACACAATATTGAAATTGAGCCATTTCATTATCAAATTCATCGCACAGAGAATCAAATCAGGTTTTAAAATGTAAGAGAATGAGAGCGACAATTGACCTGTCCAGCTGAGATTCTAAGCAGAGCTCTCCTGACTCTAGAGTCCATAGCCTCAGAAATCCCCATTTGGATCCTCATCAGCTCCCCCACCGTCATAGCCCGCTTGGACTTCCCGGGCCCCGACCCGGACCCGGGGCTCTTCTTCGACCCTGAGCTTCCCGGCGATTTGAGCCCCAATGCCTTCTTCATCTTACTCGCCGCGGCGGAGGTGAGCGATCTCTGCAGCGCCGGCGAGCCGTTGGGGGAGCCGGCGGCGCCGTTGCTGTGCTGCTGAGTCGGCGAGTCGGATGAGGTGACGAACGTGAGGGCTTTCCCGGTGGAGGTGCGGCAGGAGGCGACGAAGATCTCGTAGGAGGTGAGCCGGAGCTCCGAATCGGTGAGGTGGGCGGAGAGCTGGCCCAATGGGGACGGGAGATCCATGGCGGCGGTTGGCTTGGGAGGTATCGTGAGTGCGGTGGCGCCGTTGGAGTGGGACCCTCTCTTGGAATGGCCCAGTGAGAGCTCTCTGAAAAGATGAGCCATTGTAGAATGAGAGAGAGAGAAACAAGGAAGGCTTACCAGACTAGAGAGCTGCAGGTTTATGCATACACACACTCAAGGCAAAAGTAATAGTGAAAGAGATGGGAGAGTGGTTGTTGTAAGTTTTTTCTTTTTTTTTTTTGACTTTTTTGGAAGAAGAAGAACATGGCTTACTGACTAATTAATCATGATGGGCAGGTATAATGAGGTATTATGTATTTGATTAGGATTACTTTTTTTTACTATTTGTTCTTGTACCTACCTACCTGCCATGGCCTTGGTTTTAGTTAGGCAGTTTTGTTTATGGGGTTAATGTCCATATTGAATAAGACATACCAACAAATATCTAGTTTACTATATGATAGATTACTTATATATGAATGTCAAGTGTCATATCTTTTACTATAGGATATTTGGTATTTTATTTACCACAAATACATATGTAAGATATACAAGATTAAGATAACTAGATCAAAGTCTTTGGTCCACGTACATTACCTTTTGATCATTTTGAATTCAAAGATAGACATGTTAAATGACCAAAAACTCTGTTTATAACAAAGGTATGGTGCAATATTTGTTTTATATAGGTAAGTTTAGTTTGGTATTGTGTTTTAAAAAATTATTTTTTTTAAAAAAAACTCGGTTTTTTAATATAAGGGCTAGAAAAGCTTTTTTTACGCTGTTATCATTAACAAAACCGTAGAATACAAGGAACATTGTACCGAAACTTTAAAGTGCAAGAACACCTAAAAACAATACATGAAAAACCGAAACTCTATATATAGGAGACTCCCCTTATCAATACATGAAAGTTAATCAACTTACAACTGGATCACCACTTGTAATACGTGAGGTGCTGATAATGCGCCTCAACTTATAGTACATGTTAAGTGGATTACCTTTTGATTATTTTGAATTCAATGATAGACATGTTAAATGACCAAAAACTCTGATTATAACAAAGGTATGGTGCAATATTTGTTTTATATAGGTAAGTTTAGTTTGGTATTGTGTTTTAAAAAATTATTTAAAAAAAAACTCGGTTTTTAATATAAGGGCTAGAAAAGCCTTTTTTACGTTGTTATCATTAACAAAACCGTAGAATACAAGGAACATTGTACCGAAACTCTAAAGTGCAAGAACACCTAAAAACAATATCATGAGACCCTACACGACCTATACATTCAAGCAAAAAACGTTTAGCAAAGAGTGTCGTATTGACAACTCCATTTGCTTTGACTAAAACATGATGACATAACGGAAAACTATTACTCATGTGGAGCCAAAGGTAATTATATGTCTCTGCTTCCCTATTATGCTGAGATTTCACCTTATTGTAAAGAGGCTGTGACCATTTGACTAATCAAGAAGCTCGTTGTCTTAATAAAATAGTCATAGCACTCTGCAAACACTTATAGGAACAAAAGACAAAATGAAAAATAAATAAATAACTCAATATGGGCTCAAAAATAAAGCATAAACCAAACCATCAAACCTAGAGAAAAAGACTTGTGGAATCCGCCGCCGTTGTCCAAACCCTAGTGTCGCACTGCCGACCTTGAACCACAGCAACCCCACAATCGGACCTCCAACATCCAAAGCATGTGCGCCACATTGCTCCTCAAGGAGGCCACAATATGAACCGGGCCCGTACCTAGTCGTCATGATCTCATCTGTCTGCCTCTAGATCTATGGCAGCCTACCCTGCTGCCAATAAGCTTTGCACATAGAGCGAAACCCAGTCGCAGATCTATCGTCCTGCACCTCGCAGCCCATGCGATCTCTCTCCCCCCTTGCACACGGACGCCACAATCTGCCCTCTAGGATAACCCGACAACAACCCAGCCCCACACGGGAGTAATCAATCCTGTGACTCCTATCTGACGTCGGCGGCAAGGCTCACCGTCGGACAGGGGACGAGGCTCTTCTACGTTCTCTCTCTCAAGCGCGTAAAAAATGCAAAAATACTCAGTTTTAACTAAGTAGAGTTTGAATAAACACTTTTTAACTATGTGTTTTAACCCTTAACATGTTTTATAAAATCATAGTTATTTGAACTAAAAATGTTTAAATAAGCGTTTTTAAGAGTATCAAACAAAAATTCTATCCATAATGATGGTTATAAATGACTATATACATATATTTTCAATATCAAAAAACTTGTTTGTATTATTTATCTGGATTATATACATATATTTTTAATTTGATTGACAACACAAGAAAGAAAGACAATAATAAAAACAAACAAACAAAGTGAAATTCTTAATTTTTCCCACTGTGAAGGACACTGCTTGCTGAAGTAATTTGTTAAAATACTCTAACAATCCAACAGGATGTGATGATCATTAGATAGTTTTATAAGTTGTTACATTTCTGATATTCTGTTGAGGTTCAAATTTAAAATTTCTCTCCTAGAAGATAAAGAGCAAAAATTGAAACGAATTCTTCAGATAATAACATAATTTGTTATAAACCCTGCAATATAATACACATTTCACTGCGGACGTGCTCCGTTACGCGTAATATAGAAGCAAAGTCAAAAACGAACACGTGTCACTGTGTCAGTAACAAATCCGAATTTAGATGGTTCTGTTCGACCCGGCTTTTACTTCCTTTCCGGAACATCGCGTGACCGCGTGCTTTTAAATAGCTGCAGACTCAAGAAGGACGCGGCGCGTGAGGTGCCAACATTCCCTCCTGGACGTGGAACTGAAAAAGCTGCATGCATGAGTGATAGCTGGAATTTGGAGGCAAAAGGTTGGATACGAACCGCGGGAATGTGAATCTCCCTGGTCAGTGGGCCCCATCATAGTCCCTGATTAAGAGAATTAGTTACGTTTAAACACGCGAGATTAAGGAGGCAGAATACTGCATACGTACGTAGACACCTACGGGTTCGTATAAGAAAATACTATACGCCCAGAGTATCTCGGATTATAGTAATGTTTTGGTCGTCATCAATAATCGACTTTGTATCGTTGTCGAAGCGAGAGGGAAAGATTACGACAACAGTTGGTCGATAAATTATATGGAATTGCATGGTTCGTTAAAGATGACGACAAGAGGCCACATGGTTTTTGACAAATATCATTATGCTATGGCGTTTCACCAAGCATGGCCACATGGTACGTTGTCATTCGTGTGAGCTTGTAGAGTTGGAGGACCGCTCTTTTATATAAAATCTTTTTTAATCCAAGAAATAAGAGAAAAAGAAGCGAAAAGTAAGGAAATTAAATTTAACACAAGAGAACACAAATGCATATTTTTGCTCTAAAATATTCTTTTATGTGTATCTTCATCTTATGTTAGTTAAAAAATAAAATCTATTCCGTCTAGAGATATAGATTATCATATTAGAATATAATTATGTTTTCTTATACAACAGTGGAAATATGTTATCTAATTTCAATTTATCTACAAATAAATAAGATTATAAATCTCTATATACTAGCTTGATTTAGAACTTCCAGGTCATATTCAAGAATGTTCAACTTAGGGAAAACTCTTAGCCCAGCCCTAACAGGGCCGAAGTCCAGTCCGAACATATAAAAGAAGGGCCAAGGCCATGTTTTAGCACAACCAAAATCTCAGAAAATCGCACGTTGCTAATGCTACGAGCCTTGCAGCGAGTTTGTGTGATGACGTAGTAGACCTGATCCTTGACTACGTTACCAACCCAGAGGATAGGACCTCCCTCTCCGAGGTCTGCAAGCAATGGCTCAGATTAGAAGGATCAAGCCGATCAGAAATCCGTGTTCTCAGAGCCAGTTTTATCCCTCGTATATTACCCCGCTTCGCAAATCTAATAATCTTTCAAGCCTCGTCCAAGTACATCACCAATGCCCATCTCACTTTGCTGGCCCAAACTTGCCCGAAGCTCGAGCACGTCGACATTAACATGGATTGGAATGAAATCCGCTACCGATCGGCGGCCGTCGACGAAGGCCTCGGCGCAGTGGCAAACGGGTGTCCAAAATTGTCTACCCTATTGCTTAGCGGCAGAAAGAAAATCACGTCTCACGGAGTTGTTTCGCTCCTAAATAGTAATACAGAACAGAACTTGACCCATTTGGATTTGGGATATTGCAGATTGATCAAAGACGTAGCCCTGGAAGCTGTTGCCAAATTGAGATCGCTCTCCGTTTTGATACTACAAGAGTGTCCTTTTATTACGGACGTGGGTTTAGAGTTCTTGTGCAATGCGTCTTGTTCTAAAACCCTAAAGAAACTGGTCCTCGTTAACTGCCCTATGATCACAGATTCCGGCATCCGCCAGCTGTCCAGAATGTCGTGCTTGGAGGAGCTGGACTTGACTAACACCTGTGGGCCTCACCATATCACCGACCGGGGTCGTTATGCGATTTCGGCGGTTCAACCCCTAAAGAGGATAATCTTTCGGTCTGAATATATATTCTGAGCCGGCGCCCGTTGGTTCTTAAGTTCTTAACCTCAGCAAACCTTAATTTGTCTCAGCTTATGTGTCTTTGTCTCAGTTTATCTGTCTTAGTAAATCGGTTTAGGACATGAAGTATCAGAATTGTCTGCCTTGAGAGGCATGCAAGTGTTTTTTCATCTCTTTGTGTTATACCTTTACATTGCAACGATCGGGGTCATACAATGACTACCAGCTCCCATAATGGCATAATGTGCCCCCAAAGTTTCACCGAGTTATCGACAACAGTTTATATTCTTCTTGAGGGGATTAGAACCCTAAAATAATGAACAATTGATCGCATTTCTCGTTTGAATCATATATACATTTAAAATATAAATTTCATTCACAAGAAGTTGCGTATGAGATTCAGAGTTAATGCATGACATTTTATATATTTGTGAGAGACCGATATAGGTTTTGAAGGACCTTGATATTGGGAGACGGTATTCATGCAAGATATTATTTGCCGTATACTCCATTATATACTAAAATCGAAGATTGTGTAAGATTGGAGATGAAAAAGATTCACTTTGTATCAAATTAACGATAATAGGTTTCAAGGCATACCAGCACCCAAGGCGTTAGGCCCATCAATGGGCCCAATAAGACTTGAGAAAGGTGCGCGCAGCAGGTTCATCCATGGCCATCACCAGTCGACTGAAAGACGAAAGCAGCGGCAGCCTCTCATAGCTTGCATTTGAACTCATCAAACCAAAAAATGTGTTCATCAAGTACAATCAGAGCGTTAGGTTCAACCTTACATAGGTTCACTGCTGTAGCCTCTTCCAAATGCCCCAACTCCTCAGCCAGTACGTACTCATCTTCCTCCATTCAAATTCTGAAACATTTGCTTCTGATTTTTCCATTTTAAATAAACTTGGAGCTTATTTTGCGTATTCAGGGACTGCTTTGATGAGTATAAGCTTGTCATCTTCATCTTCCATTTCGACATTGCCATCTTCATGGATTTCGACTCCTGTAGGAAGCTGCCCCGGAGACAGAAGAACCATTTTTACTGTCTCTCCCCTCTCCATGGGCAGACGCTCCAGCAAAATCGCTGGCAGAAAGGTTTACGTGTCTTTTTTACTGTTTTGATTTTACTGCACACCACCTGTTCGGTGAAATGCCTCTGTGAGTTTTGAACTTCACCAAAGTGGCATTGCAGGGAGCGCAAGACGCGAAGAAGATGAAGCTGTATTCCAAGATTGGGAAGGAGCTGGTGTCTGCGTAAGTCAGTCGCTTCTTCTCCATCTCTCTTATGACTATTTCCTTACTTGGTATTATGTTTGCTGTATTCTTTTGTTGGCGCGGCATTGTTGTGATCTTTGTTGTCCTGATATGGTAATGCAGTTTGAGGAAGGGCAGTCCGAATCCTGTGACGAACACAGCCTTGGCTAGTATATTAGCCAAGGCCAAGGAGCTTGATGTACCTAAGGAAATCATCGATCGCAACATTAAGAGAGCATCTGAGAAGGGACAAGAAGCTTACATTGAGAAAGTGTATGAGGTCAGTACCTTGGTAGCACTATCATCTGCTATTTGTATTGCTTGCATATTTCATCTTTGTCAATGTAGTCAGTTGCTATGCATATTCAATTATAAACTTGTTTCTGCTAGGTATATGGTTATGGTGGAGCTAGCATGGTGGTTGAGGTATTGACAGATAAAATAACCAGATCTGTGGCATCTGTTAGAGAGGTTGTGAAGAACTGTGGCGGGAAGATGGCAGATCCAGGATCTGTTCTGTTCAAATTCAGGCGTGCTCGGGTTGTAAACATAAAAGTTACAGATGCTGACAAAGATCAGCTCCTCTCCATTGCTTTAGATGCTGGTGCTGAGGATGTTATCGAACCGCCAGTATATGAAGACGATACTGAAGAAGATCAATCCGAACGGTAATGTTTTCAGTAGCGGCTACAGTTTTCTAGTTGTTAATCTATGTGTTCATTACAACCTCCCATTTTCTGCTGAACACAATTTCCAGTGTTGATCATACTTCCGTTCTGGTTGAGTGGAATCTAAAGAGTTGCTTTTAGTTGGACTTCATTAACTTTTAGGCATAGTAGATTCAGTTGTAGCTACAAAGTTCTGATTTTTTTTTTTGCTTGTGATAGCTATTACAAGATCGTGAGTGACTCAGAAAACTACTCAGCAATACTTTCAAAGTTAAGTGACGAAGGAATCAAATTTGAGACAGATAATGGTTCTGAGCTACTTCCAATAAGCCCTATTGAGGTCTGTCTTCACATGATTTTTTTATGCCTTTGATCTGCTGCTGCAGGCGTTTAGCATAATCTTTTAATTACTAGTTTTTATTAGTCTAAGAGTTGAGTTTCTCTTGGTGACCTGTTCAGGTAGATGACGAGGCTGTGGATTTGAACAAGGAACTTATGACCAATTTACTTGAACTTGATGATGTTGATGCCGTTTATACAGACCAGAAATGAATGAAACCTCCATCTTTATTCATCTCAGAAGTCCAATTGAAGCTATTGGTGTTGGTGTGTTACAGACTTACAGTATACATGTCTCTGGTTAATTTGTCTTCAAATTCACCTTTGGAACTTGGAAGTACATGTCCTATTTTTATTTTGGTTACAAAAGTATATATCCTATTTTTATTTTGGTTACAAAAGTATATGTCCTATTTTGAAATAGGAGAGCAGATAGGCAAAGTTTTTCACCTCAAGGATAGATTACTTTTTTTCACTTTTCTTGTGAAACACAGTAACATTGAACTATGATTGTTTTTTTATCAATATAAATGAAAAGAACCCTTCAGTACAAACAAATATAAAGCTTTAATCTTGATGCTTCTGGTCATCATGAGCTAGCCTCATTTATATGGATCTTTTCTCAAAGTTTTAGTGTCCCTGAACACTTAAACAAGAAGTAGGCAGTGGAGAGATGAACGCAAGAAAATGCAGGAAATGATAAAAGGAAAGTCTATTCATAAGCTGTGTGTAAACTGCAGTCTACAAAAGATGAAAGACTTGCACACGCTACAAATAATAGATATGAACATATTTTTTCACGCAGCCTATAAGCTTATCTAAGTAATTTGCTTTACATACATCATATCAAATGCTACGATTTATACGTAGGTAATAGGTAAAAGCCTACGTACTTGATTAACTTTCATTTCTTTGGAACCCAGCATCCATGCAGCCCATACGGAAGGCCATAAGGGAACTTGGCTCTAGCAATCTCTTCAAACGTGGTTCCATCTAATACCAATGCAAAACCACCTCCATTTTTCTCACTGACCATTGAGATCACCACACCATCATCTTCTTCAGTTGCGCCTGGTCGAGCCACAAAGAGTGGTTCCGATGGAATTGCGCCCTCTTCGTACCAATTCTTGGCTTTCTTCTCCACCAAATCAATCTGACATTGTTAGGTCAAAATGTTAACTTCTGTAAGAATAAGCTGAATACGGACCAGGGATATCTTCTGGAAGATAGAAGTAGCTAGTGCAGTACTAAGTACCTTTGTGAGGGTGTTGGGGAAGTTGCAAGGGCGCTCAGCCCCACAAGCATAGGCATATCTATACTTCTTACCCAAAAACGCAGGGTTTATGCTGCACATGTCCATCCCTTTTCCATGTTCATTTGGGTCTACTGCCGCCTCTAGTTCTCCATATGCACTCCCATCGAATGGTATTCGAAACCTTCCAACCCTGAATGCATAAATCATCGATATAAATCAACGGGGGTCTAACAACATAACATCTCATAAAGTAGTGAACGAGAAAACATGACATATCTGTCTTACCTAGCATCTGGTAGCACGTCTTCTTCGCCAGCATATGAACGCAGATTCTGTATCCTAAGCTTATCCAGGATTGTGGTATCAGCGTTGTGCTCGCAACAATCCGCAATGAGCGCCGTCACCCTCCCATCCTCATCTTTCTCTTCATATGCGTTGATGAAATGGAAAGTAACAAACAATGGCACTTCCACACTCGCAACCTTCAAAACAATTACATCAAAAAACGTAAATAACTAAATAAAAAAGGTGAAAATTGTGAACTCAATGACATATTATTCGAGTTTCGAAGAGAGATGGACGTACAATTTTACCACTAGCTTTACACATGACATGCATGTAGGCCTTGGACTCAGGATGCCACTCAAACTTGTACAAGGGTGTTGGTTCAGCCCTTAGCAAATTCCCCGCACAATATCTCAACGGCATTTCAGGCACAATTATGTAGTGCTCGGTCATCGGAAAGCTATGAACCCACCCTGGCGCCGGACCTTGGATGCAATCAACCCGACCGATCACCTTCCTTTCATTCGTACCAGGCTCCATCCTCACCGCCAAGTAACCCGGGTTGATCAGATCAGGCAACAAAGTCAGGAACTCGGACTCTGTCACAATAGGATGTGCTGAGTGGATCAAACCTCCCAAAGAGTCAGTGTATTCGAATTTTCCTATTGTGTCCAAAGTGTCCGGGTCAATCACTATAGATCCTTTTTGGGTCTCAGTGAGGCACACCACCCGGCCATCACCGAGGTGAACTACACCGGTGTTGGCGTTATCGGTAAGGGATGCACCGGAGAATAGATTAACCAGCTCACCAATGTAGGATAGGAAATTATCCGGTTTAGGAACTTCTGAGAACTCACGGTAGCATAGCTTTTTGCTCTTCATTGCTGCTTTATAAGCATCGGATTCTATTTGGCGGTGGCCGGCGATCAGACGACCGTTCTCAAATTGTAGCTTGGCTATCATCGCGTAGCCGTCGAAGAGGTGACGGAAGTTGTAGTCCTCAATGTTCCAAAGTCCCGGACCATTTCTTAGGTACGTTCCTTTCTGCATGTGTAACAAGTAAATATAAATAAGTGTCCCCTCATTGTAAACAAATTAATTAGAATAATTCGTTTAGAACTACAAAAACAAATACTTGTACAGATTTGGAATGAGATCGGTATACGTAATCCGACCTAAAGTATAAAAATATTAGGAGCAACTAAGAGCAAGGACAAAGAACAAGGCAAAACTTGAACATTATAAAGATAATTAAAAGGAGGAATATACTTTGGCCAGCCCTGCTATTTGTGCCAGGTTATGTGGCGCCACTAGGTTAATCGTTGATTAATCCATTAATCACATAATTCTTTCCTTAATCAATAGTACGTAATACACTTAGGAAAACAAACACCATTAAGGAGACAAACACTTGGTGGTAGGCCATCCAAATAAGCAATAAGTTCGAATACTACGAAAGAAATCAAAGGCTAGCTAGGGATTATATCGATCTTCTTGCTACGTAAGGCATCTCTATGCTTCCTTCCAGCAATTTACAGCACAAATAAGTCGTAAAAGATGGCGGCCTAATCTTGCATCACAAATCTAGCTAGGATTTAAGTACGTAATTCAGAGTAATTTGCCGTGAATGATCAGCTTTGAGTTGAGAATAGAATTTCATATCGAAGAATATTTCTCCTTAATTAGTTAACGTCTCTACTTAACTGTTTAAATTGCTATTGAGTTGGATATCCGGGTTGAGGTTCTTATTCGTGTAATATGATCTCCATAATCCGACATGCAAGCTCATTAATTATCTAGGGAGATAGTTGTCTCTTAATCAAAAATTGATGAATTTAGAAATGAAGGAATCACATACCAGCCACAGTGGTATTTGTCCTTGTACGCGCAGCTCTCCTTCCCATCTCTCGTGCCGCACACTGGTCCAAGCTACATGGCTTCCTCGATCAACAGTACTTTCTTTACTCGGCGGCCGATGAGGAACTGCAACAGCCGGCAGTGGAGGACTTGCGACGTTTGTGGCCGTCAAGCGCGTCCTGCCGGTACCGCCCTTCTTTAAGGGATTAAATCCATCTCTGCTACTATTAGGATTGGAGTGATCCGAAACTGCTGCTCTCGGCCGCAAACACGAGTTTCCACTGCCTACAGAAAATCCTAAGGAAGCCATTGAGTCAGGCTAAAAGACTAGCGCAACTAGCGAGCTTGTAGTGATATGAGCTTGAGTTGAAGAGTGAGGAGGTATGAGTGATCTGTATTTATAGGAAGATCGTGATGAGTCGAGATAAATATGATAAGCTACAATGGTAATTACATGTTGGTATCTTAATTGGTGGAATTCCCCTTCACTACGAGCCATAACTAACTAGCTTATGTATTTAAAATATATGATATATTTCTGTGAATATATAAATCAGACCGATCAGAAAGAGATACGTAGTGCACAGAATGCCTACAATACAACACATTTTGTAATGCGGTAACTAGAAATTATCGATTCTATTAGTTAATGTATAATCCTTTACATATTCTTCTTAGATCAAGTTAATTATTCTAATTATAAACCATATAAAATTAAGGAATCTAATTGTTCTGAATCGATCTTTGTCATATTGTACTGTTTCAATTAAGAGTAGCCTAGCCAATGACAGTCTGTGTTTCTGGACGTGCGTACAAATATAGTGAAATGAAGCCGGTGATTTGCCATATGGCTGCCACGGTTTGGCCAAACATATATACTTATGACGAAAACATTTGCATCCTTAATATTCATGATCAAAAACCTTAACGATCAAACGTTAGAATGCTGCATTGATGATCATAATCTAATTAAATTCTTTATATTCTTGTTGCAAAGAGGTAAAGTTATGGTTGAAATAAGAAGATTATTGAAGTACTAGTACGTAGCTAGGGTTTTCTGATTCCAATTTTGTAGCTGGGGTTGAACTGCAGATCATCCTCAGATACTTTAGTGGTTGAGCGGAAGCTGTCTGTTGGTGCATTCTTGGCAGCTGTTTTATATATCTACAGAAAAATATATAACCTATCGATTTGTTTAGGGTTTCTTTTTCTTTTTTGTAAACTATTTATTTAGAGTCTACTCCAAGAAAACTATGTTACTAGGAGTAACTGTAGGTTAAATATCGCATCTTCTTCCTCCGTTCCTCTACATACGCTTTAACCATTTTCAGTTCATCAATCTGCAAGTGATCATACCCTGCAGTAGTAATCCATCACAAACTTTGATTAACTTTGCATCAAACGAAGTGTGAATCAAATCAAAGTTTCGCTTTCGAAATCAAATCCAAGTTGCTGTTGCGTACTTCTTTCTGATCAGTTGTGTTAAGAATACCAATGCCACAAACTTATCAATCCATAATTCATCACGTTGTGGATCTGAAAGCTCCGCCACTGAAACTTTGCAAGTCATATATTCATCTGAACTACATCAGAGCATCAGTATTGGCCCCTTCAATTCAGAGAAACTTTAAGTGTTCACAATTGGAAATTACTAACAAAATATTCAAAATAAACAAAAACCAAATAAGAGAATTCGAAATGACAAAGGAAATTTGGAAAAAAATTGATATTATTGGTGATGGAGTATATATATATATGACCGTCCAAAGTGGGGAGCTCAGACAAATTGAAGCTTTAATTTGTTGGAGAATTTGCGTTCAGACGCAAATAATGATGTTTTCCATGAAGAATCCACCATATTTTCATGATTTCAGCTTGCTTCATTTTAATATCCCCAGTTCCCCACTCAAGTTCTTAGTCCATACCCATTGGGGAAAGTGGAAGCCTCAACTTGTTTCTTTGTATTTTGGTTATTTTTGATATGGGCTATGGCCCAATGTGTTTGCCACCCAGAGCTTCTAGTTAATGCCAAAATTTTCTCAATTTTGTACCACACATGGAGACCACATGTACGAACACCCTGCTAGCCCCTTGCAAACGTAGTTTGATTCAATAACTATATATAGTTAAGAGTTTAAGAAAGATTATGAGGGGAGTTTGACGATAATTTTTCTCAGTTTATGCATGTCATCTTTGCGCAAGAGTCATTCTAACATTTTTTGTATCGTTTTAATTTTATCAAATGTCCCTAAAGAAACATTATTTTATTCAGACTAATTATAGAGTTAAATCAATAAGAATTCGCTTATTTAGTCGCTGAATATATATATATATATATATATATATAGGGTTACAACTAGATAGTTTCGAAGTTTTAGGTTAGATAGTTTTGAAGTCGATAGAGGTTTTCATCGTTTCGAACTGTGTGTGAGGCTGACACTCCCTCAATTCATTTGGTCCTTGTAGCTCGAATATAATATATATATATATAGTTTTGAAGTCGATAGAGGTTTTCATCGTTTCGAACTGTGTGTGAGGCTGACACTCCCTCAATTCATTTGGTCCTTGTAGCTCGAATATAATATATATATATATATATATATATAGTTTTGAAGTCGATAGAGGTTTTCATCGATCGTTCCGAACTGTGTGTGAGGCTGACACTCCCTCAATTCATTTGGTCCTTGTAGCTCGAATATAATATATATATATATATATATATATATATATATATATAATGTTCGAGCTACAAGGACCAAATGGATTGAGTAAGTGTCAGCCTCACACACAGTTCGGAACGATGAAAACCTCTATCGACTTCGTAACTATCTAGTTAGTAACCCACTTGTCCAGATTAAGTGCTTTCATTAAAAGTCATGTCTGGTTTGGCATTGGAGGGGAGTACAACTACGAATTGTTTAGAGAAATCAAGACCCTTGTAATTGCTTGTGTCTCTTCATGCCCTTAATGATTCCCACAGATTTTCAATCAGAGAATGGCCTAATTGCTCGAATGTGGCGGACACAATTAGGGTTTCCCCATACAAGCAACACCTTACTTAGTTTTAATCTTAATTACGCTTCTCAGTGGATGGTCGATATCCATACACACACACACTTGAATTGAATTTTGAAATGTGGGTGCTGGTGATGCAGAGTGACGTGTTGACTATTCATATCGTTGATATTGATTTGAATTAGTTGATGCTTTTTTTTGGTGAGAAATTAGTTGATGCTTAGCTAAGGCCAGCATTTGGTTTGTGTAATCTTGTTCTGACTTTTAAATTCTGAAGCTATAGCTAGCTAATTCGAGTCAATAAAGTAAAATGATTTCAATTGCTTGATTCAGCAGCATTAGTGGAAGGAGAATCCATTTATACTCTACAACATTACAAAGGCAATGTTGATCATCATGAAAATTCTTGATTCCATTTAGGAATTTTCAACGTGTAGGTACTCGATCTACTTACAATTGTCAATTTTGATTATAGCTAAGCTAGCTAAGGTAGCAATAATAACTAGGTTCTGAATCTTATACGCTTCATGAATCAAGAATAATATTTTCTGTTCTAGTTGTATAAGCATCTTCTCTACACGCACTTACCTAGCTAATTAAATCCAGCAAAGGGATCGATCTCTTTCCAGATTATTCATAACTATTCCTATTGTATGGGAGATGAATCAATAATATATATATATATATATATATATATGTATATATATATATGGCTGTATCATCAAAACAAAACCTAGCTAGCTATTGAATATATAGTTTTTTAAAGATGATCAAAAAAATTCACCTTTACTCTTATGGTTGGCAAAGAATATATAGTTTCATATACGTATCTGGGGGATAATACTTCTCTCTCGAACATTTTGGATCATCGAAAAATCCTTGTAGCTACATCTAAATTTAACATTGGTGTGAACAATTATACATTTTTTTTAAGTTAAGTACACAACAACATTTGGTTCGATTGGGAAAATTTATCGGAAGTTTATGACGCATTATGACGTTTTAAGCACGATTAGTGGCCTGGTTTGCTTGTCCTGCAGCTCAAATTGTTACAGAGAATCTTGCTTGCATTAACCAAACCAAAATATCAATTAAACTATATACCTAATTAAGCAACGGATTGATCAGTTTTATCAGTTCATATATGAAAGTCAGGATTTTATGTCTATTTAATGAGCTTTGAGCATGAACTATATAATACATATTCCCTCGTGTACCTATACCTATGTATACTTCTTTCTTGAAAGCATATTAACCGGTGAACTTTGTCACTTATTGAGAAATACAAATCATGCCGTATTAAGTTTAGGGTTTGAAAATAGATTTAGAGTTTGAATCTTATCCCATCATCGTCAGAGCTTATATATATAATGCTTAATGCTTTGGTACGTAACTAATTAAGCGGCACCATCAAGATAAAAAACAGTCCCTGATGATGGTGGCTACGAGATTGAAAATGGACGTACAATTTTGTTTCGAATTATACCAAGAGGAAGACAAAACACCAACGCAAGGTCGACAAGAAGAGACTACTATGTTCTGAAGGTGGATTACAAAAACAATGACATACAACGGGAAGGAATTATAAGCCTAGGGATCTCGTACCAGACTGAACTTTGAAGTGAGGTTTGAGCAATCTAGAGACCTATGTGCCGAGCTAGTGCGCGCAGTACGTATCTTCCTCTTAGTTTTGCTCTAAAATCCTTATATTTTGCTTGGCAAATTAATGAAATATCGAGTGCGCTTTTACGGCCGGATCAAAATAACAAGAGACGAGGTCGGCCACTGAGACGGTGAGAAATAAGCTTTAACTTCGAGAGGGAAACCGCTCGGATCACCAGCTAAGTGTGTATGTTTAGACACCTCCATCGTCTTAATTTCCAGACTTCTATTAAAGACTAACCTGAACTATAAAATTTGTGACCCTCATGATCGATCTAGTTCAAAAGTGCTTTTACCAATATGTTGATACATTCGGCCCAAAATAGTTTGCATCAGTATCAGTTGTGATTGCGAAGCCGACTGTGTTGACAAATAGAGAATGGGCAAGACCTTCGGATCTAATCAACAAACGGGCCAGAGTGCCAGACCCTACTTTCATACAAGATAATACAGTAAAGCTGCTTCTTAATGCAGAAAATGGTCTAGCCCCATCGGGCTGAAGGGAAACTTATATGAAAAACCAGAACCGCAAACGCTACCTGTTTTTCACTGTCCTTTCCATGGAAGTTGCTGTTGATATGTGGCCTGTGATAAACATGCTTGTACGTGTGTTGTTGATCCATATTGATCAATCCATTCGACTCTGTATTGTCATCAGAGGCTCGGGAATTATTAATAGTACTAGTACTACTACCAGTACCCAGAAGGCCACTGTTATTAGTTCCTTGCAGACAACACACACACACACATTAATGTCACCAGAGTAATAATTTTTTTGAGAGGCGACTAGACGTCGAGTATCCATATCTGAGAAACCAAATTGGAAGACAACAGAATCAGAACCTTCTTAATGAGCTTTGTCACTACCTCTATGTGATAATGGAGTTTGAATTCATGTAGTTTTCCCACGGCCATGGAGTTTTCTGGTGAAAAGGCATTATCGGGTCATACATGCATGGCTGTAGTGACTACAAACCTGCAGATCCAGATCGAGCCAGGGTTTGATTAATTTGTTTTTTTTGGGCTACTAAATCGATATACCTTGTGGGCTAAGGTTAGGTTTGTTACTTGCAGAAACTCACTAGGTGGTGATTACTCTGTCCCCCGATCTGTGTTACAAGCTAGCCTTGTGCGTGTGTTACCCCCCATTGGTATACTAGACCATTCATTACGGAGATCTATTCGTTTTTTCTACTTCTGATCAAGAATTGCAAGAAAAACTTGGTTGAAATCCCAACATGCATATCTCTTCCGGGCCATTCAGGTATAGGTCGATAACATGAAGTTATGATCTATTACTTTCTTGCTATTCTAGAAGAGACTAGTCGTTCACTAAGTTATCTGGCCCTTGTCTACGATAGTGTCCAAGGGATAGAAAGAGATAGGACATTGTCGATTATTGTCCCTTCATCTGATGGGTAATGTCCTTTCCTAAATGCATGCTGCAATTATCTCTATCCTTCATTGCCTCCTGATCGAGTCTCTGTCTGTGGCTCTTTGTCTATATTATAGTACTACTCTAGGGTTTAGAGGTACTACGTGTACGTTCTCTATCTGTCTCTTAGGGTTTATATGTGCATGACTTCAGACCAATAGGAAAGAAAAAGAAAAGGACGTGGAAGAAGAAGAAAAAACCCATACAGGAAAATTCAGAAAAAACGTAATCCCCATATAGATCACGGTAAAAATCGATATAGCTCCACTCGCCCAGCCTCCGATGAATGATTGGCACGTGGTACGTGCCCCTTAGTGAGACATCACTTGCCTGGTGTCGTTGACGAAGCAGGGGTGGGTGAATATATGGTGGCTCCGATCAGAGCAAGAGTTGCCGGTCTGTGGTTTCCAACGTCGCAAAGTCGTACGTGGCGCGTGTGCATGCCTAATGTGCAGCATCCTCTCCTTTTCCGCGTTGGACCCTATTGTACGGACGTCCACCGGTGAGCCGACATTTCACGTCACCGGAGGCTGTCTACA
The DNA here is from genome assembly GCA_951800085.1 of Comarum palustre. Lineage (NCBI taxonomy): Eukaryota > Viridiplantae > Streptophyta > Magnoliopsida > Rosales > Rosaceae > Comarum > Comarum palustre. The sequence continues at coordinate 25,221,794 of OX637579.1, forward strand.
GTGCCAGAAGATGCGACTCCTCCGATTGAACGGTTGAGACGCCTCTTGAGGTTTTGCTCCGACATGGACCATCAGAGATATTAAGTACCTGAATCATGTTCATGCTACAAGTAGGAAGACATGCAAGTCTGTTTTCTTCGGCTGGGCCCGCTAACTTTGGTGGAAGGGGTTCTGTTCCAATGGGGGGCAAGTCTATTTTGTTTAGGTATGAATGGCGATATTGGTGATTAAGTTAGCCATAACGCTCATCGTCTAAATTAACGAGACATTATTGTTTAGCAGGTTTAGCTTTATTATTTCTATGAAAAAAGACATGAGGCATTTGTAGATGATGGACATTGGGGTGGACGGCAAGTTAAAGATGGACGGCAAATTTACATCCAGTAATGCATTGTTTTATGGTCGTGATAAACTTACGTGCTAGATAGGGTTCTTATTCTGAAGTCTTTTCACAGACGTTAACCCACTATACTGTAATCATCTTGATAAAATGCAATGCATGCACTACAATTTCTTTGTTGTTTGACTTTTACAAAGAGACCAAACAAAATCTAAGAAACCATAAGCAGCTGGATGATTAACCATACATAAGTGATCTTAGCTGTCATTAGGTCAAGTCTCATAATCTTGTTTGATTTTAAAGCTCGATAGCTTTTGGATTTTGGATTTGGCTGACCATGCACAAGCTCTCTATCACTTATTCTCTTCGTGGATATCTCATTCTATAGGTCCTCTATTAATAATAGGCTATCTACAATATTCTCATGGATATCATTACTTTGAAATTGTGGCGAGTTTGAGTTGAAGAAAGGTTTCGCTAAGCTGTATATAGACTAGGAGAAAACGAGCTAGGTAAGTCGCTTTAGGCATGGTTTTCTAAACCATACAAATTATCATGTAATTGATTTCATCAGTTTTGTTGTTCGTTATATAATTTGAAACTTTTATAATAGTTTTTTTTATGTCAAACAGAGCCCTTTTTGTCATTTTAGAAGGTGGGTCTCTCTCAGTTTTTTTTGTCGTTCATTTTGTATGAAGTATTAACTCCTGATATTATTTCAGGATGTTTAGCCAATATGAGATTTAAGTTTTATGTCCTCATCTCTTTTTTCTAGTATTATGCAGTTTCGTTAACAGTTAAGTTATAATGACAACCAATTAGCCGCTATTAAAAAAAATAAAAATTACTTATTGGATTTTTGAAATGAGGTATTTAGATCAAGGGAGGCAGTCTACCAACAAATAAACATTCCTCTTTCAATTAACTATTTAATCGTCAATCAAAGCGAGCGCATACACATACACTAATCTAATCCGATCTTGACTACTCAAAACTAAACTTTGGTACGTGAGATTAGTAGCAAACAAGTTATGCATCGATAAGACTAGATAGTTTAGTGCAAGAGACTTTAAGTTTCAATATAGAGGATGTGGTAAGGCGTCACTTTCTCATTTTGCCTCCATACATTGATTATGTTCCCTCAAACCAAAATTATTCAGCTTGATGGGGTTGTTTTACATTTACGTACAGCTATATATATATATATAGATCGAAGACCATAATTTCATTTTCAAATGGCCCCAACAATATTGTCCTGCTTTAAAACTAATTAATTTGGAATGATCAGTCGTGCTCCCTCTCGTCCTTGCCACTATAGTCAAATCCCATATGGTCCAACTTGTTGAAGCTGCCTCCTACATTTTGCTAAAGAACTAGTTGCATGAGGAGAAGAGAAAGTATTTTACTCCCACCTTTTGTTTTCAGCATTACTACATTACCAAATTAGGTCGGGTCACATATAGGCGGTGTAACAATAATACAGTAAAGAATAATACTAAGTGAATCACATTTTTATAAATTATCTGAACTGATAAATTGAGACAGAATGCCCGATCGATATTGGTCATCTGATAACAATCGTGAACTTTCCTTTTTCTTTTTCTCTTTGAAACTAAGGTATGTGTTAAGGCTAGCTAATCAATCAGTATGATTTGCTCCCACCTAATTATCTTTATATCTAAACAACGATAAGAAACAAGTGAAACTATAAAGTTAATATATATATATATATATATAACACAGTAATCACGATCAAGTTTTGCTAAATGCTAATGTGATCTTGTTAAGTTATGATATTAAATCCTTTACAGAAAGATTATATATTAAAATTATACATCTTTATTCGATCGTCCGACCAAAAAGAATCTCCTTGTTTTATATTCATGTATGCCGTCACAGTTTTCCGTCTCCATTCCCGATGATTTTTCTCAGATTCGACCAAACCAGCACTGCTCTTGCTAGATTTTCTTTTATCTAAGATCTATCATATATGGCATATTATTAGATTTGGTCACCGACTCACAGGGCGTAGCCATTACGAAAGAAACTTTTGTTGATGCATTATGGTCTTCACATTTGATTCAAATAAACAAACAGAAGCCACATTTAACATAGCTCTGTGGATAACCAAAAGATCGATCGATCGGTCAGTGTGAGAGAGGTTCGTGTTGTCATTGGCCTTAAATTCTGAAAGATCGAAGCGATCGAATTATGCAGGGTACGGTGGGTAAGGATCAACCTCTATAAATGCAGAAAAGCTAGGCAGCGATCGACGCCGGCAATTGTATGACCAGAAATTATATCTTCTCCTACTCCCTGTACATCACAATTACACTTTGTTCTTGCACAGCCACAAAGCTAGAATTGAGAAGGAGAACGTACATTGTGTATATCAGTATATCGTAGTAATTACAAACTCATGTAATTGTAATTCACAACTCTGAAGAATGTTCGGAACGAAATTAAACTCGAGAGGAATGTTGGTTTCTTCAGAATTTCCCCAAAAGAAATAAGTAAAAGGAAAATGTAGGGTTTCATCACTCCATGCATTTACTGTTGGAGATGAAATGTCTCATATCAGAAAATGGATAAATAAAATACAATATATATGTGGGTGGATTGTATCCAATTATACAGAGGTCTTTTGTGATTAAAACCCAACGCCTTAAAGGTGGTCAAGTTGGAACAGTATCAGTACAATGGTGATCCACGGGCCACACTTGTCTTAGTTCAAATTGGTATGAGAGAGGGTCACTCTTCAATTACTTCTCCCAGCATGAAGCGAAAGTCTCCAATCATAATGAGCTTAAATTTGGGCTCATCGAATCGAATTGCAGTCTGAAAATTTCTGATTGGCTCATGCCATATCAAGTACCTACAGTGGGCCTTGAACCGTATACCTCAATTTCTGAAATGGAAATTGGACCGAATGAATGTACCGATTTTGGATGTTGGAATTAGACTGAATGAATTACACGTGCAGACCTAAAAAGATTAGGTTGCACATAAGGGGATCGAAGTGTTGGAAAGGAAAGTTCTCACATCAGAAAAGAGATAAATAAAATACAACATATATGTAGGTAGATTGTATCCAATTGTACCGAGGTCTTTTGTGATTAAAACTCAACACCTTAAACGTGGTTAAGTTGAGACAGTAACGGTACAATGGTGATCCACGGACCACGTTTGTCCTAGTTCAAGTTTTACATCTGAACTAATTATCACATTATTATGTGTCCTGGTTCTTGTCCATCCATTTGAGGGTTATTAAGCTAGGATTTCTATCGCTACTTGAGCTCTCACTCTCTCACTTTATCTGTGTGCCTGCCGGCACCACCCCGTGGCTTGCCGCCCGTCGATTTGGCTACAAACGTTGCAAGGAGTAGGAGAACACCAAGAATTGCGGCTCACTTATTAGTGTCTTGTATCAAGCGTAAAATTTGATATCATATTTTTGTTCAGGAGCAACTAGGGTTTGGTGAGCTAAAATCGACTTCCTTAATAATGGAACTGGCGGATTGGTAGAATTTTTGGTTAGGGCTTTGACCAGTTGAAGACGACTGAGGAGGGAAATGTAAACCACCTTCGACATGTTGCGTATGCGACAGCTGTCCTTGTAGGCCAGGTTTTCATGATTTCCGTGGGGCCTAGTTGTATATATATATATATATATTTGGTGATGAACAGCCTGGATTTTGGCGAAACAAAAAACACAACGCGGGTGGATACCATAAAGACACGTGGTTGCCTATCAGGATGCCGACAGTCGTTGTCGACGTCGTTTTTCCACAAATACCCATTCTGCCCTCTAAGGCGACAACGATTGTCACCCACCACATTACTCGGCTTTGCAAATTGCAACTCAAACAATTTGGACAAAAATTTTAAGTTCGTTTTGAAATTAAAACGTGAAACTTCTTATTTAATTTATTTTTAAGTTATATATTCACATTTACTTAGTTCGGTATCTAAAACATATCGTGTATTTCATTTTTGTCATGAGGGAGTTACGAAGAGACCAAAGTTGTTTGCCAACACCCTTTAAACTACTACCATTTATAATTAACTTTGTTGAAAATTATGATATCTGGCACCTAGATATATTGTTGATCGTATTGGCCTTTTTAGATTTTAATTTCTAACTCCGTCACTCATTTTTGAAAAGTGTCATCCAGTTCTATACATATAATTAAGTGATGGAAACTACTCAAATTAGGTTAATAAGTCCTTTAATTAGGTATCATGATTGACCAACTCTCTCAACATTAGTCCTACTGTACGAAGATTCGATCATTATTAACCTATAGGGTGGACGATCAATTATTCGAGAGATAATTTTATTTGGGGTGCAGAGGGATCGGTATGGTACGGTACGAGATTTGACCTATCCAGATATTGATTTTGATTTTTTTTCGTTATCGGTATGGGACGGGATGTGTGATTTTAAGATTTGGTACCGAACCGTCCTGATACTGAAAAATTCGAGACAAGTTCGGAACAAATCGGGACATAAGATTTTAAGTTATGATTTTATATCTATAAATTAAAAAATCACTTTTATACTATTTATGCAATATTTAATACTTTATATTAACATAAATCAACAAACTAACATAATTAGGCGACTTCATCATTTTAAGATGATTAATTCTTCATTATAAGTACATATTTTTTTCTTTAAAACTAGTAAAATTATAAATTAGGGAGGATTTAGGACGGTTCAGGACATTCGGTATTTATTTGGCTCATACCGATCTCGAACCGATTACTAAATTCAGGATTCGGTATGGTTCGAGACAATACTTTTTTTCACTTTGTGTCCTTCCCAATCAAATTCGATACGAGACGGTCGATATCAGTATCAGAATTTCGATATCAAACTCTCACCCTTAAATTTTATAGTTAGGCTGGGTACGTCCTAAAATTATATCTAGTAAATCGTTGAATTTTTATAGTCAGATAGAGTGCAAATTAAGCGGTCCACGTGCTCTCTTTACACATACACACGATAAAAATATATATATAATCTCCCTTACTTTTTGTCTCAAGTGATATGACGTAAATAAATCTCTTAGTAATATATGATACTTTAGATTTTTTGTTTTCTTCTTGGAGCGTAGAACAGCTAAGCCTTGGCCAGCCATGCATATTCCCCTAAAATGTCAAAAAGGGAGTTTTCACTTTGAGGTGGCCGGGTCTGTTCGGTTTCTCTAATTTGCTACATCATTGACATCTTGTTCCATATGTATGATTGATATATAGTCACTAGTACTCGGTGAAAAAGGCATGCAATATCTTGTTAGTAACGAATGGATTCAAATTTTTCCGGATTATTGATCACTACATTTAACTTGCCTCGAAATATATATATAAGATTCCTTTAAATCAGCCAAATAAGTGGTAAGTCAATAATATCATAAATAGTTACGTATAGTATCAGACTTAAAATTTAAAGAACTAAAAGACAACAAAATCTCTATGCATACTACAGTTCCGATAGGTTAATCTGTGTGTTGTTCTAAAACCCTAGCCTCCCTCTTCTCTCTCTAGCACACCAACTAGCCTCCTCCATCCTTGTCTGGTGGCGGTCTCGTCTTAGCTGGCTTTAGGGCTTTGCCGACAACAGGATTTGCTGTCGGACGGGATTCCTACATCCTATTTAGTCTCTTAGAGGGTATTGGCTCGAGGGTAGAGGGTTCGATTTGAGATTTCTTTTTAGGTTTGTGCAGGTTGTTAGGATGAGCGTTGTTATCACTTTCAATCTTTGCGACGGTGAGGGTCGTCGAAGTGTACTGGACTGTGCTGAGGCTCGACTACTTTGGGCCACAAGAGTTTGAGAATCTAGTCGAACCTTGGTGTGGCAAGATGAAAGTGTTTTTAAAGCTTTGAGCCGGCTCGGGAATGGTCGCAGTGGTTGTCTGCAAGTCGACAGCGACAGAAGCAGGTGGTGGTGGAGGAAACGGATCTTGGGTTTTCTTTATTAGACCTTGGGCTGGGCCTATTATTTATTTTTGTTGTTTAATTAGTTTGTTTTGTTTTGGATCATTCCTCCTCTTTTGAGGGAGGGGGTTTAGGGTTTTGGTATGATGGTGTTGGTCGTCTCTTCTCTTTTAGGCAAGGGTTAGGGTAGGTGGTGTTGTTGTATCGTGGGATGAGCTATGTTTTGGTGTCGTTTTCAGAGACTATTTTATGTCGGTTATGTCTTGTTGTCAATGTAATGGGGAGGTTACCTGATCATATATGCTGGTAGTTTTGGCATGTAGTGTTTGAAATGGTTGTTTCTTCTTGAGGTTGGCTGTAAGAATGTATCGATACTTCTAGATTAGGTTTAGATACAGTTGAACCCTTATCGGTTCTTGTCTACTATAACCGCTGGTGTTTCGGATAGGTAGAGTGGAGAATTTATTTTCACCACCAGTGTCCACTGATTTTTTATGCACCCATAATGTATGTTGCTCAATGCTCAGATGAGCCGACTTCACCTTAAACCGGAAGAGTTTGAGGAGAACACTGGTGAAATAAATTTGTAACAGGCATAAGGGTACGTGCTACCAAGATCGGTAAGATGTATTAACTCGGACCAAAAAAGGGTGCGAAGTTAAAAAGAAACCACCAACTTAACAAATGGTGATGATTAGAGACAAAAAATCAAATTTAAAAGAGAAATTAAGAAGGGATAACCACAAAACCCACAATTATCCATTCAAACGTCCCTAGCTACCAAGTCTGCAACTCCATGGTAGTAGTGTTCGCGCCTGCGCCTGTCATCGCTCTCATCCATCACAATCATGAAACTTCTCTCTCTCTCTCAACCTAACCATTTCTCTTCTCTGTTTTTCATTTCAAAATCCCAAAACCCAGAAATCTATAGCTTTGAGCTACTGCCGGCGCTTTTGATGCCTCCAGATTCTTTGGCCCTGAGTCGGCCGCCACTTCGGCCTCACCTCAGCTCCGGCCTGCATAAATAGACTCAGTATCATTATCGAGTAGGAAATTGTAAGTTTATCTCGTACAGTTGTAATTTATCTAAATAATAATAATAATAACATAAATAGTCGTTTTGGTCGTGTTTCAGACTAGGGGGTACCAAATGGATGAATTTATCATGCGTTTAGAGACATAAAGCTAATCATGCTTAGTACTAAACGGGTGGAAAACAACTAGAAAGGGGTTTGTTGAAGATGACAGCCATTCGGATATGACACCTCGTAAGAATCTTTTACCGTATTGGTGGCACCCAGTTCTCTCTATTATAACTAAGAATCTTACTGTTACATGATTTGGAGACAAGCTTCTTTTTATTTATTTTTTGGGGTACCTTTTCCCTCTTTGGGTATGTTATACTAAAACAAAAGTTGGATGATATTTCGTTGGGTCAGTAAAATTTGATGATTACACATTTGAAAAGCACCAGTTTGATTTTGCTACTAGGATCGACATCGTCTCGATCACCAATTCAATCCGGTCAACAACTTAACAAAATTTGCATGCTCTGTCTTTTTCAAAAGTAAACGACTCATCGAGCAATATTGTCAGAGGATAGAACAAATGAAAGCTGAAGTAAGAGATCAATTTTTCATTGGTAGAATATTATGAAATTGAAATGTTTGAACCGCGTGTACTTTTTTAAAGAAAAATATTAAATGTACATTATGTAAGTGAGGATGAATTTATAATCTCAACATTGTTAGTAAGATTTACTAATAACCAGATCACAGCTAATCAATTAACGGTTTGTACTTACAAATCAACTAAAATTTTAAGATGACCACAACTATTCTTATTATCAAGTTAACCTAATTTGCACATTTTGATAGCTCCGCAAATATAAGCTAGGGTTGGTAAACTTTCTGGGTTTTGGTTGCCTATCTGACGTCGCTCTCGGATCTGCTGATGGCTTTCGGTTCGTCAAGACTTGATGGGTGTGGCCGGACGGCTCTTTATCCGGCTTTCGGCTGGAGGTGGTTTGGGTTTTGGAGGATTGGAGGGATGGGTAGAGAGATTAGGTCCTTTGAAGTGAGATCAATTACCTTTAGGTCGGTGGCTAGTGCAGATCGGGACGACATACCTTCTATTCCAGACTTCTTGATGTGCCGATTGTGGAGAGTGACAGTACGAGGTACGCTGAGGACCAGAGAGAGGGTGATCGTGATGGTGTTCTCCTGCTTAGATTGGGTTGTTTCAATCTGGTTTGGATTTCGAAGTTGTGACTGGTGGAAGGATTGGAATGATGTGTATACTTCTTTTCAAGGTCGTTACATGGAGGATGAGCGGTTGGCAGCAGCGACAGTCTGACAAATGCGACGGTGCGGCTCCCTGAGCAGTATCCTGAGGTTGGCTAGAGGGGATGGGGCTAATTCTTTTTTAGGGCTTCACTCTTTATGTTCATGGTGGTGTGGTATGGGTTTGGGCCCAATCTTTGGGCTTGACTTATGTTTCCGGGTAAACTTGTGGTCTCTTTAGCGGGTCACACGGCTCCAGAAATAGCGAACTTCCCTGTACTCCGAGTTTTCCTGTGTAAAGAACAAACACGTCAAAGAGGCGTCCCCGGGTTTACCGAGAGAAGCCACTCCGATGCTTAAGTTAGACACTGTCAATTAAGCAGAAAACTCAAGAATAGGTGAGAAGTTGCGCGTCCTCTTACCGGGAGGCCCGCGCTGGTATTTATAGTAGCATTAAAGGCAGCATGCCTTGTCCTTTTCCAATGTGGGAACAATTTTCCTTGCTTTTCCTTAGCTTTATGGCGAACTGGGCCCTGACAAAGGACCCAGAGTGGCTTCTCACATTTAACTGGGCTTTCACCCTATAAACAATACTTCAAGCACAATAAATAATGCATATTTAATAATTAACTAGACAGTTAGAGGTTCTTTCTTGAATTGTAACCCGGTAAAGGTGAAATATTAGGTTCCACCTATAAACAAGTCCCCCAAGTCCTCAGTCAAGGGGTACGCTTGGGTGGGGACTTAAAATCTTTTTTTTACTGGGTTACAAAGTTAGCAACCAAACCCGGGGTACCCAGTCCCCCAAGTCCGTACGCAAGCGTAACCCGCAGACACTTTTCACCTTGAGAATTTAAAACGACGTCTCCGGGTTGTAGTGGGGGAAACTGAAAAGTTTTTCAGTTTCGGGACGCGGCATGCGTGACACGTGTCGTTTTTCTCGAAAAACCGAAACGTCCCTTCAGTGCACGCCTTTAACTGTATAAATAGGGGGTGAGAGTGACAGTTTTGTCTCACCTCCAAACCCGATAACTTTTTCGAGCTTTTTTGCTATCGCTCTCTCTTGTCTCTGTTTCTTTCGATTTCAAGACTCAAATCTGCCTCAAAACCCCTTCAAACCTTCCCAGCTAAGGTATGGCTTCTCCTCCCCTCTTTTTTGTGTGTTTTGGGATTATATTTGTGCTGTTTCTGGGCTTCCAAGAAGGTTTTTCTGGGTTTCTGCGTTATTCTTTGTGGGATTTTAACTTGTGGTCGCCGGGTTATCTGGGTTTTTGTTGACGTCCCCGTGTTTTTTGGTTTTGCAGATGGCCGATGAAGCAATTGACACTCACGTCCCCGAGTCCAACTTTGTAACCTTCACTGATGGGACCACTCTCGACCCTCCCGGGTATTCACTGACAGCGGAGGAGATCGTGGAGTTGAGGAGCAACTGGAAGATCCCCGAGGCCGTTGAGATACGGCCCTTAGAACCCGAGGACCAATTCTTCGCTCCCGGGGATGGGTGGACGCTGTGCCACGAGTATCAGCTACGGTGCGGCCTATCACTCCCGCTAAATGTAGAGGTGCAGTACCTCTTGGCTGCAAGCAACCTTGCTATCGGGCAGAATGGCCCTAACACGTGGAGGCAGCTTCTGGGGTTGTGCGTCATGTATAAGGTGTTGAGGCAGCAGATGCCGACATACCACGAGTTACATGCCATGTACCGGGCCGAGTACTCCCGGAAGGCGGGTTTAAGCGGGACCATTCAATTGAAGTCCAAAGCGGCTTTTAAGAAGATCGTCGAGGACCTGCCATCCTCAGTGAGCAGGACTTGGAGGGAGAAAAGTTTCTTAATAAGAAACTTTCAAGACCCGGGATACACGCTCCAAGTACCGATTGACTTCCAACAATTGATGAGTAAGTTCTTCTTTCTCTCCGGATTCTTCTCTTTTTCTATCCCGGGTTTTAATCATGTTGGTGTTTGCAGATGTCCCCGACATTCCTCTAGAGCCGGTGATGGAGAAGAGGATCCGGAGGATGCTATGGGCCTTCCAGGGTCAAGATGACCGGAGTTCATACCGGCTTTGTAGGCTGTACGTGTACAGCAGGTGCCGGTTGATGGAGCTCCCAGGTTTGTCCAGTCTCCTTTGAACTTTTCCCTTTGTCGTATGCTCTTGTGTAACGGGCTATGTGTTTTTTCTGCAGCTCTTCTTCCGATGGAGTTTACCAAGCGGAAGAACCCGGAGATATACGACGGGTTTGAAGATAAAGCTGTATGGGCCGGGATCCGGACGCAAGCAGCGGATGGTCGACTGTATGATATTGATCTGACCACGAAAGCGGCTTTCCTGCGCCCAGAAGCCGAGCAAGGGGATCTTCAGAAATTCTATGTTGATACCTTGCACTTCAACGTTATCCCCGGGTACCTGGCTGAGGTTCTCGGTACGGAGGTGTACCAGGAGGAAGAGGAAGAGGTTGATGGGAATCCCGCGGAGGTGGTGGAAAACCCGGTAGCTGAAGAACCGGTGACTCAATTCACCTTTGCAGATGAAGAGGAGATTGAAGAACCGGTGATGAGCGCGGTTCCCTCATCTGTGCTCCCGGGTGAAGAGGAGTTTACTGAAGATGAGGATGACGACGGGGGTGAAGAGGTTGGAGGCTTGGAAAGGGTGATGAGTGAGGAGAACCTCGGGGGGAGTGACGAGAGTGAATAAGTTCAGGAAGTGGAACCCGTTCCCTCTCGCAAACGCACCCGGGAGGCATCCAACTCTGCGAGGTCTGAGAGGAGGAAGAGGAGGAAGGAGAGGAAGCAGCACCGGGCCATCCACGAGATCATGGAAGAGTTGACGAGTGGAGGGATGACGGACGTGCCCGTTCAGAGGATGGTAGCGGATATGAAGAACTGTGCCGCTAACTCCTGCATCCTGAAGCACGAAGACCCGGTAATTGCTGCCCGGAGGACACAGGAGAAGCTAATGCGAGTAAGTGTTTTCTTCGTGTGACTTGTGTGTTGGGTTTTTTTTTCTGCTTCTGGATACTAACCCGGTAACTTTTTTTTTGTAGGCGGTCAGGATGTCATACTTGGCAACTGATCGGCTAATCAACGAAGGTATCCCCGAGAGAGAAAGAGTGCTCAGGGACGACCTCCGGGCGGCCCGGAACCAGGTGACGGCGAGCGAAGAATGCCTGGCTCGGTTCCGGGAAGAGGCCAGCGCATCAGCGGTCGCGTCGTGGAAGGAGTTGGCCAAGGCATAAGATCAAGTGGCAGAGTTGGTGGCCAAAAACTCAGAGCTTAAGAGGGTCATCGGGAGGACCGGTGTTCTCAAGATGCCGCTATAGCTCAGCTGACCGAACAGAACCAGGCGCTGTAGCAACAAGTGACTTCTCTGGAGCAGCAAAAAGGAGATTTGGTTCAGACGGTTTTCCGGGCCAAGGACTCTGCTATCTCCGAGTTTCTGGCGAGCCCCGAGTTTGACTTGAAGCTGCGGACGGCAAGGGCTGAGGCTCGTGCCGAAATTGTTAGCGCCGGGATTCGCCAAGGCTGGCTTGACAAAGCGGGTTATGATGGTCACCAAGGTCATGTCAGAAGGAGAATTTGCTCGATCTATTGTTGGTGATAAGATTGTATCATTATTCTCTGGATTTGATAGCTCTCTTTAAACGTAAAATTTGTTCAGGAGTTGGGTCCATTTGGCTTATGGATGTTGCTTTTAGCCCCTTAACTATAGATCTTGGAAGTAATGTGTATTGTGGTGTAATCACATAACTGATTGTTCCATTGTTATGTAATTTCTTTATTTGAATAAAATTCTTGATATTTCTCCTCACTACCAGGACAACTAGTTTAGCTGACAATATTTTTTCAGATAAGAAGTCGTCGAGAAAAGGCCGTTGGCCAAGACTTTAGCCAACGAATAAATTTTTCGTCGCTTAATATCTGATTTTAGGTGACAAATTTTTAGACTTTAGGCCACGAAATTTCGTAGGCTATAGTTATTTATTTTATTTATTTATTTAACTATATAGCCGACGAATTTTAATAAATTTCGTCGTCTATAGTTATTTATTTTATTTATTTAACTTTAGTCGGCGAATTTTAATTTCGTCGGCTATAGTTATTTTTTATGTATTTGTTTAAATTTAGCTGAATAATTTTTATTTTATCTTTTTTTTCTTGTATTTTTTTATTAATTTTTTTCTTTTTTCGTTTTTCAGCCACCACTCCACTATTCGGAGGTGGTGTTTGGAGAAGGAGGAGGAGAAGGTGAGAGAGAGACATAGAGGAGAAGGAGAGTAGAGGAGAGGAGGAGGATGAGGTGTTGCCGCTAGAGGGGAAAGAGGAGTAGGAGAAGGAGGAAGAGAGATGAAAAGGAGGAAGAGAGATGAAGAGGAGGAGGAGGAGGAGGAGGAGAAGGATGAAAGATATAGAAAAAATTTAAAATTTTTGACAGGATTTTGAACTTTAGCCGATGAAATATCCTAATTTCGTGGGCTAAAGTTTAAAATGAGTGGCTAGGATTTTAAAATTTTTTAGGGTACTTTAGCCGACAAAACTATGATATTTCGTCGGCTAAAGTACCTTCTATGATACAAAATTGCACTACGGATATTTCAGTGTCCGATTGACTATTGTGATACTAATCTGGAAGTGGAACTCATTGCTATGCCATGACCTATTGGCATTTTTGGCCATCCGAGTTTGTCTAGGGCTTCAACATACAGTTTTTCTAACTACTTAACATACAAAAACGCTCATATCTGCATCTATATGATGTATTTTGGTCGAACTTTCAACACAACAAACTCTTACAATGATGTGACCCAACTGCCATCTAGGGTATTTATCGGCAAAGGTTTAGGGTTTAAGCCGACGAAATTTATTACTATTTCGTCAGCTAAAGTTAAATAAATAAAATAAATAACTATAGCTGACGAAATATAGCTGATTTCGTCGACTTAACTTTAAAATATAAGGAACTTTAGCCGACAAAAGTATATATTTCGTCTGCTAAACTTTTAAAATTTCGTCGGCTAAAGTTCACAGACTATAGCCGACGAAAAAAAAAATTTAGCCGATGAAAATTTGATTTCATCAGTTAAAGTTGACTTTAGCCGATAAATTTTTTAATTAGCCGACGAAAAATGAATTCATCGGTCAGTTTTTTTTCGTCGGCTAAAGCTCTTCTTTCGGTAGTGCCTCAAAAAAAATGAACCTTTCTTCTCTAATTTGCTTACTATTCTTGCTAATGAGCTCTTAGAAAGGATTCACTTGCACAACTAATATCAATAGATGATTGAATAAGACCAAAAAAGGTTTTCAGCCAAAAACACCAAAAAAGTTAGCTACACATATTAAGGGTCCAATTTAGTTAATAAGTGATGGGTCACTCACATTGTGGACGCATAGAAACAGTTTTTTGTACTCTCTAATCAAATCAAATGTTGTTGTCTGAACTCTGAACAAACAAAAAGAAAACGAGTATGTTTTACTGGACTCGAATCCTCTCCTAAGAATCATAAGATTAACTCCCAACCTGATTTGTCATGGAATTATTTTGTTCAATTTCGGGTTGTGAACTACGATTATGATATATAGTTGAGTTTCATATCAAAGAAGGAAAGAAGAGAAAAAAAGGCGAAGAAAAAAAAAAGCGAGGCCGACAGAGCAGACTGTAAAGCACTTCAGTTGTGTTCTAGACCATTAATTAGATTATTCATTTCCACGTGTTTCAATCTCCCGAAGAGCTTAGACAGCTCAGGTGAAACACAAGGTTAGGAGAGGATCCAAATCCTGTTTTACTTCGTTAGGTAGGAGGAACCAAGGGAGCCCACCCAAAGAAGACTTATAAGTTGAGGGTTAATCGTAAATTTTTGAATTAATTATTTATTATATTAATTTTTTAAATAATTTTTTGATTAAAATTTGATATTTTAACCTTTTAAGTTGTATATTTATATAAGTAGATCAATTATATAAAATTTCAGTTAAATTGGTGTTCGTTAAGTTCTAGTTTTAGATCAAATCAATAGACGAACTAAATCTGTTAAACATGAACTGTTCAAGTTCATAATTGGTAAATCACGCTTATGAATTCCTTAACGATTTTCAATTTAGTTAAAAATTTTCAGAAATGATTTACTCATAAATATTTATAAAATGAACAGTTAAAATATAAATATAAGATCGAAAAGCAAAATAAACCGAAAAGTCTTCAACTTAGAGCTACGGTGCTCACTAGGACTCCCGATGAACCAATTCCCAATGATATAAGATAACAAATGTCAAAAATAAAATTTCACTAGCTAATTAAATCATATATACTCCTCCATGAACAAGGCAAACCGCCATATTCGACAGCTGCCAAAACAAAAATCGACGCTTATGTAATATGAGGGATTTAGTTGTACCTAACGATATTATCAAATTAGCAAATACTAATTAAGTAGCTAGACAAATATTATGGAAAGCATATATAGCTACAACTGGTGATATTTATGCTTTCTACTTTTGGACAATTTGGAGCAACCAACTTGATTAGAAAAAGAAACCCTGATTATCTCAAAACAAAGAGATCGAAAGGCAGATTGTTTTTCCCTTTAAAATAAGAAGAAAATGATTTGTTCCCTTGTTAGATAGACAACGACAAAAATGAGCACTAGTAGTAGTTTACGGCTTTAAATATAATTATATATATGAATTTCTAGGTACTTAGTCCTTTAAATCCAAAAGTAATGCATCCTAACGGTGAAGAATGCCCATGTAAAGATTATTTTGTTTTCCAATAAATATGTTTCAAGTTTAAAGGAGATTTATCAAAATTTACTTCGATCATTTTGAGATATGTTCGTGTATCTGAAAAGGAACTCAAAAAAGAGAGAAAATATCAGTATCAGTTTACACGTGTTCTTCCGAAAAGCTCTTTCAATAAAGCCAGCTCTTATTCATAATGGAACATACTGTGTATATGTTTCTATTTTAGTTTGATGTATATATATATATATATATATATATATATATATGTAGGTACGAAAAACTATTGGCTTTCTTTTACATGTCAACTTGAAATCAATTCTTCGCACGACGAAAATTGATTGATGACAAATCAAACCAAACCTTTGGTCCATCTATTGTTAATTAGATTCATCACTTTCATGCATATATACGACACTTGCTTTATATAATGCTGTCGTTAATTGGAGTTTTCTGTGAAAAAATTTCTGCCCGTGATTTCGCGTTATTCGTATGCTTAATCTGTTTTCCTAATTAATGTTTTATTGTGTAATAGTATATAGCTACTTGAATTTGGTACGAATTATTGTGTACTAGTATATAGCTACTTGATTTGCCCCGGTAATTTTTATGTAAGTTGTATTAGACTCTGATCGGTTTTCATTTGCAGATGAATAGTCTGTGGTGATTACCCTTATGCTTATCCATTCATATCGTAGATACTTGGAATAACAAAGGATGCATCGCAATGATATTTATATTGGTGGCGAGTAAAATTAATACTACTAGTGGGAACTGGGGAAGTGCTTGTTTTGGTGCGTCGATCTCATATATCCTATATATAGATTGTTAACGTCTTCCATTAATAGATAAATATAGTCGGATAGACCACTCGTTTGGAATATATGATCATACTTTGGGATATGGGGTCTGACTCGAGTGTACTCCATCTCATCTGTACGTTACCATCAAGTGAATTTCTATCCTCTTTTTTACACTCAGATATTTTGCCCTCTTAGATATTTTTTCCGCATGCCTGTTTTACACCAAGATATTTTGCTCGTTTTTTTACACTTCACAAACCTGGTAGCTAGGGTTTAATCTTCTGTATTTCCAACCCTCCTAAGTCCTCAGCATCTCCTACATTTCTTGGTCTTTGAGTTGCTTTGGGTATCTGCAGAAAACTTAAAAGAAGAAAGACAGGTGGACAAAACCATGCATATGAAGACAAGTTTATATATGTCACTGCCGATGATGGAGATCGAGATTACTACTAGGAGTGATTTCAAGCACGAAATGATTCTGCAAACTATTCACAATCATATATAGCTAGAAAGCAGGTTGAAATGGGGTCGTGTAAGAACTGCATGATTTCTTCTCGTACACAGATAAATTACAGGTGTACATACAGCTTCCAAATAAAAGGCAAAGAGAGAGACCCGACCTGAGGGGTTTTGATTTAAAGATTCATATATATGAGATTGTAATTTGGAACTATCCATGATTATAAAGAAGCTTGCAGCACTTGTCCGAAACGAAATCAACAAAGCAGCTGCTTGGAAATGCTGGGTTTCTGTATACATGTAAAAAAGATACTTATAAATGATTACCCAGAAATAATAATTGAGACTGGTTATTATAATGTATACAAAGATTGTATACTATGCATGCCACATAGGAGGTGTTCTCAAAGCTTAGTTATATAGTATACCACGTGATTTTAAATCAATAATGTATATATCAAATCAGATTTGTAGGCCTAATTGGGGCATCAAGGATGTTCCATTATCAAAATGTAGCCGTCGGAAATTACCACATATGGATCGATGACTGCTGCTGGCTGGCTGGCTACGAAATATCTATGGCTAGCTACTTGCTGGAGGACCTCACAGTTTTGATGGCATGGATTATATATGATTAGCCTGGACCGACCTAGCTCTCTATATCACGACTTTGATCAAGTTTATATTCTTGTTTTCTTCAACGTACCTGTTGCATGCATATACGTATAGTTTAAAATCCATGATTAGTACGTTCTCTTAATTTGTCCAAGCTAGTCAACCCATAATTTCCTCAATTAAATTGTGCTATAGCGCAATTGCTCCTCTTCGATCTAGGTTTTTGAATTTCAAGTACTCACCATGACACCATATCGATCAAATGAAAAATCAAGATTCCACCTTTGACAAAAACTCCTTCACGTTTGATATGATACCTTTTATTTTATTTATTCTTCTAATTTATTGGTTTAATTTTATAAATTTACCCGTCATGTATATAACAATTTTTAAGCTGCAACAACTTTTTAGAGGATAACGCCAACGAGGTTTGGCTCAGTTGGCAAGGACGGGCTTGTGGTGGAGACCCCATCTGAGTTCGATCCCCGCTACCAACATGCCTCGTTGGTTCGCGATCTATAAATTCTCCTGTGGAAATCCATATCTGGAGGCTAGTGTGACAGATACGTGTCCACTGTAAGTCCTTCAGGGTTAAGGTTATAGGTTTACCCTGACGACAGTGGTGTAGCGTAACCAAGCTCTCACCTAAACTTTTTGCTACCACAACGTTTTAGAGGACAACACAGCCAAAGAATAAGACAAAAAGAAGCAGCATATATTCCTCAGTAAATTCAAGGGGAAGCAATATTAAACGACGGAGTATACAAGGAGCTAGGAAATATGGTTATGCGGGTGTAAGTCTCAGTCTAAAGGACACATTCTCATGCAAAACCAAAATGACTTGATTGATAGAATAGACCCTTGATGAAATCAATGAAACTATTCCGGATTTCAAAAGGAAATCCATATCTCTATACACAGAGAGATATGTTATACACAGAGATACCTTTGGAGATTTTCCTGTATTTTATACACAGAGATTTGTTTTCGTCTACATAAATTTGTACAAATTATGAAGCACCATTTTGTAATTTTGCGACACAAACTTTACTAATGAATTCTGACGGTCGTTGTTTCCTTCTACATAAGGAAGGTCATGCATGGACTGCATAATTAGAAGATCAGATAATTAATTATTTATAAACTATATACTATAGCAGCTGTGTCTGTATATATATACCTACGGTGCTTAATTAGAACACTGCTATATATATAACAAATTAAGCTATAACAAAATAACAAAGACAATTGAACCACAATAGCTAGCGGTTATAATGTCCCTATTATGCTGTTACATAATTCTGATTAAAACATTATTTCCTTCTTTTAAATTTTCAACCCTAGCAGCTAGCGACCTTGTCTCATTCTGTTCATACTGCTTGATTTTATGTCGACAGCCTTATATGTTTGGGAATCGCGATTATAAAATAGCAAAGACGTAGAATAATCATTGACAGATTAATATATATTGTTAGGTTTTCAATAATCATAATTGTCTTTCGTCGAATCTGGTCTAGCATTTTATTTTATTAACTATTTTTTCTGTTTTTATTCATGCAACTATACCATAGCAACTATGGATGATGGATATGGTACCCCAGCTTGACCCTTGTTTATGAGGCTATGATATCACTCGTATAAGTTTGTATTCTGTGCTTTTGATTTCTAATTAACAAAGCTCATATATAATTAGCAGGAAAAATGATGATTACCCAAAGAGTAACATATGACTGAAGTCGAATTTTAGAAACAAACGTGCTCATTCATAAAATTGAAGCCACTTTTTATTCTCAAATAAGAAAGTTTGTGAAAGTGGTCAATGTCTGGAAATATTGAAAAATAAAAAATAAAACCACTTTAGTGAAGAACAAGGCACTTTGTAATAGAGTGCACTCCAACCACTCATATTCTAAGACTAATGTGAATATTGAATGTATATCTAGCTTTTGTGTGTATAATTTAAGGACTAAAATATCAATTTTAATGGTTTGGAAAATGAATATATTGATAGATATATTGAAAAAATTATTAAATTTTAAAGAAATTTTTTCTTTAAAATTTATATAAAAATATACATTTAACTAAAAATAGATCAAATATTAAATACCATAAAGATACGAAAATTATTATAAATTAAAATATAAATATAAAAATTTCAAAAAAATATCAATTACATTTTAAATATTGAAGAGCTTGGTATAATTTTCATCAGCTAGCATCATTATTTGGTATATTGTGTATATATACACTGGATGGTTATTTTGTTTTTATTTTATAGCTTGGTGGGTCTTGAACTAGATAGGGCTACATTTGGAGTCAGACTGTAAAAGATGATTCTCTGGTTTGTCTCATCTTCCCCAAAAAATTAAAGGGAGAAAAATTGGAACTGATTTATCTGTCTGATTTGAGTTAGGATCATATAATAATAATAATTTAGTGAAGATACTTAAATAAATAGTTTGATGATATAAATGTTGAAATTAAAAAATATCAATTAAAAAAGAAAATTTCTTTGTAATTATTTGTTTAAATTCCACACTTGATTCTTCTTAGAAGCTTTTATGATTAACTAACTCTATATAATTCCTAATGAGTTTAATCAGAACAATACAAAAAGATCAATGTTGAAGATAAGCACTACCAGAATAACTACTTTAGCCGATGAAATTTTTTCATCGGCTAAGAAGTCGTCGGGAAAAAGCCGACGAAATTACTGTTCATCCTCGGTTAAAATCATTTATTTAGCCGACGAAATTTTTTTTCGTCGCTTAATTTCTGGACTTTAGCCGACGAAATTTTATTAAATTTCGTCAGCTATAACTATTATTTATTTAACTTTAGCCGACGAATTTTAAAAAAATTCGTCGGCTATAGTTATTATTTTTTTCTTTTTTAACTTTAGCCAACGAATTTTATTAAATTTCGTCGGCTATAGTTATTATAATTTTTTTATTTTTTTAAACTTTAGCCGACGAAATTTAATAAAATTCGTCGGCTATAGTTATTTTACTTTTAAAAAATCTTTTTTTTCTTGCATTTTTGATTAAAATTTTTTTGCTTCTTTTTCGTTTTCTTGTATCTTTTATTTCGGTGGTGGAGGAGGCTAGGAGGAGAAGAGAGGAGGGGAGGAGGAGAAGGCTATGAGAGGGAGAGGAGAAGGAGGAGGAGAAAGAGTTAGAGGAGGAGAAGGAGAAGGATTTAGAGAATGAGGGGGAAGGAGAAAGAGAATGAGGAGGAGAGGAGGTAGGTTGAGGAGTACGTTGTTGCCGCCGAAGGAGGAGAAAGAGTAAGAGGGGGAGGAAGGAAGATGAAGAGGAGGAGGAGCAAAATGAAAGATATAGAAAATTTTAAACTTTAACCGATGAAATACCCTAATTTCGTCGGCTAAAGTTCAAAATTTTAGTCCGAAAAATTTCAAAATTTAAAAAAACCGCGCAAAAAATTTTGAATTAACTTTAGCCGACGAATTTTAATAAATTTCGTCGACTATAGTTTTTTATTTATTTAACTTTAGCCGACGAAATTAGGGTAATTCGTCTGTTATAGTTATTTATTTAACCTTAACCGACGAATTACCCTAATTTCGTCGGCTATAGTTATTTATTTATTTTATTTATTTAACTTTAGCCGACGAATTACCATAATTTCGTAGGCTAAAAACCTAAACCTTAAACTCTATACGTAGAAGCTTCAAACGAAAAAAAGTCCGAAATAAGATATGACCGGAAAGGTGAAATACGTCTACGGATGAAAAATCACGTAATTTCAGTAAAGTCTCGGTGCCGATAGTTGAGGTTAACGCAATTTTCCATTCTTTCTCCATAGCGGTAGCCCTATCTCCGGTGGTTATTTTTCATAAAATTTTTATATCACTGGTTGCGTCTCATCGATTTGAAACTATTTTCAGTTGAAGGTCCGGGCAAAATATGTAATTTAGACGGTCAAATTACCGTTTCCGGGCATTAAAGGGTTTGACTTATGGGATTGAGCCCTTAACTTTGTCGGATTAAGTTGAATTTTTTCTATAGACATATTTCGACATAATAATCATATCTGACGGTCGGAATTTTGTTTCTCAACTTTGATCATCGAAATCACAACATGCCTACTAATGTTATATAACTTGTTTACTTTGCTTTATGTAAATGTTTCGTTTCTAAAAAAAACTCTACGTAGAAACTTTAAAAGCAAAAATGTCGTGAAATAAGATATGACCGAAATGGTGAAATACATCTACGGTTGAAAAATCACGTAATTTCGGTAAAGTCCCAGTGCCGATAGTTGCGGTCAATACAATTTAAGGGTCTGACTTACGGGATTGACCGTCCGGATGAAGTCCTTAAATTTATCGGATAAAGTTGAATTTTTTACCATAGACATATTTCTACATATTGATGATATCTGACGGTCGTATTTTTGTTTGTGAATTTTGATGACCGGAATCACAACATGCCTACTATTTACCATTATTTATCTACATGGAGAGCCCTATCATCGAGGGGTAAATGTCTCAAAATTTTTAGATGGACAGTTGCGTCTCATTATGGTGAGTGTTTGTTGTGTTGAAGCTTCGACCAAAAATACCTCATTTAGGTGGAGATATGTGCATTTTTGTGTGTTAAGTGTTTAGAAAAACTTCATTTTGAAGCCTTAAACGAACTCGGATGGCCAAAAATGCCCATATGTCATAGCATTAGCGATGAGTTTGACTCTTAGGGCCGCTCTGCTTTCAGATTGGTATCACAATAGTCAATCGGACACCGAAATATCCGTAGTTTAATTTTATAACTAAAAGGTACTTTAGCCGACAAAATACCCTAATTTCGTCGGCTAAACTTTTCAAATTTCGTCGCCTAAAGTTCACAGACTATAACCGACGAAAAAAAAATTTCGTCGGCCTGTTTTTAGATATTTCATCGGCAAAAGTTTTTTTCCGGTAGTGAAGGAAAATTAACCTATTAGAACTACTAGGTAGAAGATGTTTTTTGGGCATTTCGGGTGGTTTTCCCCCCAAGTTTGAGACTAGTCCGAGCAACTGGCTTGACCTGTCCACATAAAATTTTTACCAAATTAGGATTTGAACTCATACTACTAGTAGATGGTTGTTGTTTACTCGTTTGGGAAGAAAAAAAAATAACAGTCACTTTCAGCGTCTCCATTCACAGCTCATCATGTTTCGCCATTTGTGTTTAATTTAATCAGCTGCCAAATTAATCTCACACACCCATCAGCAATATTTCAGAGCCAGTAGTAGTACGATTGCGTCCTAATTTCTCCTTTCAGATTGTACTTTTTACCAGTTCAGCTGTTCTTGTTCTTTCTTCTGTCATTTTTGTTGTTGTTTCTGTTGTTCCTCTTCTACTCTACTTTCCCGGTCGTGTTACCGTAAGATTCACGATTTGAAATACCCCCAACGGCCCTCCTCCCCCTTTGTTTTTTTGCTTTGGACTGTTCTTTTCTGAATTGGTGAATTCATTCCAATTCCCAAGAACGGAGCAGGATAATAAGTTGAATGTTGCTAGCAGCTGCTGGTAAAACACGTCGTGATCAGAATTTCGATGACAATTCCGGACAAGATTTTTGGGTCTGTTTTGCAGTACTACTGCCTTTGTTATTCTTTGTTTTACAATAAGCATATATTGAATGTAGCGCTTCCTCAAGACTGCTTTATATAAAGAGTTATGATAAATTGGAATATTATGTTTCAACTAAATTGTGAGAGATTCAATACATGATAGAGTCAAATGATTCTAATCCAAAGTACCTAATCCCAACCTTATAGCCGCCTCAAAAATTGAATTAAATAGAAAAGCAGGTAAAAAGGAACAATTGCAAAACAAAAGGGTTTATTGTATTTGCACAAGGTTACCAACCAAACCTGATCCTAGCAGCAGTACTTACACAAAGCAGAGGGGAGAGATGAGATTAATAGATCAGAGTTTAAGCCCTTAAATGAAAAACCAAAAGGGCTAAAAACTTCAGAAACCCCCCAAAAAAGAAAAAGAAAACACACTTACATAATTTACAATTAAACACTGAACCAAACCACTTACGCACTTGCTAATTAATAATCCCATAGCAAACCCTCAAAGCCAGTTGAGTTAGCAGAACTTCCAAGGCCACCGCACACGTAGACGCCGCAGTCCCCCATTTGCTGTAGCCACGGCGGCGGGTAAACCCACTCGTCATCGGCTGAGTCCACAAACACAAACTCACTTCTCAACTCGTACGACTCGTAACTCGTCCCCAGGCTCGGCAGCTCAACTATCTCGCTCAGCTCTTCTGACTCGGTCGAGAGGTTATCTATAGCCGAGACTAAAGAACTCAACGATGACGACGATGACGTGCTGGTCAGTGAAGGCTTGGAGTCAAACTCGTGCATTTGGGCGGCTTTAGACGCCGCGGCCTGGACGTCACGTGGAGCGAGGGAGTCCGGCCGGGGCAGCGAGTCGATGAGTTCAGGGAAGTTGAGAATTGCTGAGTTGCCTTTGATGCTCAAGGCAGCCACGTCATGAGCTCTGGCGGCCATTTCAGGGGTGGGGAAGGTCCCGAGCCAAATGCGTGACTTCTTGCGTGGTTCACGGATTTCAGAGACCCATTTGCCCCAGTTGCGCATCCGGACGCCGCGGTAGACCGGGTGCTTGCTGGAGTCGACTCTGGCTCGTTTGCTCTTCTTGTCGTTGTTGTTTTTGGGTAGCAAATCCAGCGAACCAGGCTTGTTGTTGGGGTTCGAGGGTACTCTGGAACTCGCAGGGGAAGACGGTGGTGATGAGGAAGTTGAGCTTGTATCAGTTTCTGAACCCAACTGGGTTTCAGTAGTACAACTCATTGCCGATCTTTGCTATATAAGGATGTGTCTTAATTTGATGCCAAGGGAACTGAACCGTAGTGTCAGTCGTGGAAATGGTCGGTGCCAGTATTAGGAGAAGAAGGGAGCTATTACAATGCAAACGATGGCTGAAAGGGGTGGCTCTAAGTTTCTATGGTTTCCTTTATTGCTATCATTTCCCAATGAGTCATACAACACTCTTATAGGAAGTGAGGGTAAGAGAGAGAGGGAGAGAGAGTGACGAGCAAGAAATAAGAGAAAGAGAAAAAATGGTCGCCCTCCTGTTATGGACTTATGGTAGACCATAGGGCTCTCAGAACTGTACACACAATAATGGGGTCCCGTTTCTCTAGCACCACCACGCAACTCCATTTATTTCCTCGTCTATATAATAAGACTACCTCAACCTTCACCATTTTTTCACCTAAGATCTACTGTTCATTTATCCCTTATCTTCTTAATAAAATTCGGATTCTAACTAGGCTGGTTCTAAACCCTAAAAAATAAAACATCCCTTATCTTCTTTCTCACCCAGTCGACTCCTGTGTCTGTACAAGTGTACATGCCATCTCTCAGCTAGTGTTCAATTAATAATGTTCTTTAACCATGCATTTAACGTAGGCACGCAATTATATCTTAATCCTGGAAAACAAAGAACCACATAACCTGATCACCGTTGTCAAAAAAATAAAAAAACAAATGACCATTTGTTAACATTGTCAAACATGCTGCTAGATTTAGCTCTCTATCTTGAGGTGTTTACCTCGTCTTGCTTGATATTTATATTGGTGTATAAGTATGATTTTGGTCGGCTAGATTAACAAAGAGCTAGCACAGAGAGATGCCCCATGCCAATAATAAGAAAGATCGAACACAAATAAGTAAGGTAAGAGAACAAAGAGAGGTAAGGAAGGGGGAAAAAGAACAAAAATACAAAAAGGTACCCTTAGAAGAAGAGACCCGTACCCGTCACCCGACCCATTGCCTTACATCAGTACGTATATAGCAGTTGAAAAATGGTGAGAACAATATGAGGTGGCAATCAATAAGTCATGACACTAATAATTCTACTATCGTCTCTAATAGTTCATGATCGAGCATAGTAGCGTAAAGGTACGATCGAGTAAGTCTGATCTACCAGGCATGCATCATCTGCGGTGAAAAAACTTGAGTCGCTACTTGCTCCATTTTGGAAACTTCCAGCTTCAACGGTCGCGCAATCGCTCGTTATCAACTACAATACACATGGGAATTCATTTCGAAATCTCCAGTCAAGACCCTAAAGCAGCATTGAAGACGACGGTCTTCGATTCAATTCTAGGGCCGGCTAGCTTAGCTAGCTAGATATCAAACCCGAACCTAAATGTACGAAGAAAAACCCCCTAAACTAAACCTTGCTAAATTGCTTGCGTGTCGAAGACCGATCATTAATTGGTTTTTCCATATCAGGATGACCAAGTAGTAGTTGCAGCTAGCATATTATTGATCACTCAAGCACCAACTCAGATCGAGCTATCAAGCACCAACTCAGATCGAGCTACCAAATTATACAAGGCGAATTTGCCAAAAAAAAAATTGTACAAGGTGTACGCACGAACGAGTCATCACTCACACACTAACTCATCACTCACACACCTCATACATACATATTTGGGTCCCCAACCATTTACGACCAGATCGAGGATATTGTTGTGGGCCCATTCCATATCCACGAGTCCACATTGTGGTCGAGCCACGACTACTAGCCTTACGCGGGGGGATACCCTAGATTATTTGGATGGAAATCCCTAATTAATGAGAGTTTACCCCACAATTTCACGTCAAAAGAAAATGGACAATTCTATGTATGTGCCCTATAATTAATGGGCCGGTCCCCGTTCTTGTAAGCTCCTAGAGAGTTTGCCGACCACTACGTCCAATGATCGATCGGTAACCTTGCGTCATATTGTCGTCGGCAAACGAGAGAGAGAGAGAGGGAGAGAGAGAGAGTTACTTGGTCTTTAACCCTAGCCGTGCGTTTTACTTTCTAAGATGCATGGTCGTGCAATTTGGTGATGGTTACGTTAATTAGTATATCTTCCATTAGCTAGCTTAAATGGAAACTTGAATTGCTATCAGCTTGAGAAAAATGGAAGGTTTTGCTTACTCGGGCTAATCTAAGAGGTGAAATAGAGTATTCTTATTTGAAATCACTAAATTAGCTCCATTTGGTGAGCATGTACTTGTCACAATCAATTATTGCGATCCTAATTAAAGTTTTATAATACCTCAAGTTTTTTTTGGTACGGTAGTGATACAAACCCCAAGTTTGAAACATGTATGTTTTAGCATTCAACTAATTTTGATTCATGTATGTTTTAGCATACAACTAATTAATTCAGTCGTATACAATTTGTTCATCTACAAACAAGTATTATGTACTAGGCTATGAGTATATATATACAAGTCATAATTAATCATAGTGTTGTGAATGTGATGTGTAAATTATATCCCTTAACTAGTTTGTATGAACAATCACTACAAAAAAAAAGCAATTGGACGACGAAGAGAGCCGAAACAGGGCGACGAAATTTGCCTAAAACTAACTTTAGGCGACGAAAATATGTGTCGTCGCCTAAGATCCAAAAATCGTCGCTTAAGATAAAATTTCAAACGACGAAAATTGAAATCGTCGCCCAAGGTCATTCCTTCGTCGTCTAACGTCCAGTCAAAGATGACGACAGGAAGTTTCGACGCCTAAAGCCTAATCGTCATCGTCTAAGAAGGTATCTTTTAAGCGACGACATCTGATTTGTCGCCTCAGATGGTCATTCTTAGGCGACGACAAATATATCGTCGTCTAAGGTCCGAAAACTTTGGGCGACGACGTCCTTTCGTCGTCTAAGAGTGACCCTCTTAGGCGACGACAAAAATATCGTCGCCTAAGGTCTGAAAACTTTGGGCGACGACGTCCTTTCGTTGTCTAAGAGTCCTTATATTCTCAGATTTGGACAGCAGCTCACTCGGGAAAAAAGGGAAGAAAATTTTGGGTGTTGTCGAAATCTGTCCATACTCAGTTTGTGAAGCTACATATATATATATATATATATATATGTTGTTTTTGAGTTTTATTTGAGTTGAATTGATAGATTTTGAGTGTGTGATTTAGTTGATCAATTAATATATATATATATATATATATGTTGTTTTTGAGTTTTATTTGAATTGAATTGATAGATTTTGAGTGTGTGATTTAGTTGATCGATTAATATTTTAAGTATGTTGATTGATTATGAATTAGTGTTCAACGTAGTGGCATTAATTGGTTGATGTATTTTTACATTTTGATTAATGTTATATTGAATAGATATATATATATATATATATATATGATGTTGTTATTAATTAATTTATAATATTGTGTTGATGTTATGAAGTTATTGATGATAGTTTTCTGAGACGTCGGTGCAGGCTGTCCCTAGAGCTGTCAACAGTGCTGGTATTGACAAGTACAACAAACTGTTTGCTTTCCAACAGACCCCTTTGTACACCGGTTTTAAGAAGACCGTTCTTGAGTGTGTGATAGAGGTGATCCAGATCAAAGTTGAGGAAAAATCGACCGTGAAGGCTGTTGATAAGTATATACAGTACGCTGCTTCGTTGCTGCCCGACGGTCATCGTCATCCCACCACTCATCATAAGATCCGTCGTATCCTGAAAGATCTCGGGCTTTCATACATCAAGATCCATGCATGCGGATATGACTGCGTTATGTTCTAGGGTAAAGATGCAGACGGGAATGACCTTGAAGGCCTTCATCGTTGTCCGGTATGTGGGAATGACAAGTATAAGCGGACTCCTTCAGGCAATAGGAAACCTGTGAAGGTACTTCGGTATTTCCCGTTGAGGGATAGGCTGGAGCGGATATACATGTCTTCACACACAACCAAAGCTATGAGATGACACACTGAGAGGGAGTTGCATGACGAAGACATCATGGTACACCCTGCTGACGGAGAGGCTTGGAAGCATATAGACAGGGAGTTTCCTCATTTTACGTTAGAGGTCCGAAATGTGAGGCTAGAGCTGTCATACGACTGGTTCAACCCTTTTGGCAACATGAGTCTTCAATACAGTATATGGTCGGTGATTTTGGTACCTTACAACCTTTCTCTATGGATGTGCATGAAGAAGGAATACAACATGTTGACCTTGTTGATTCCGAGGCCCAGTTATCCAGGGAAGTGTGTCGATGTGTATATGAGACCGGTGATTGAAGAGTGTAAGTTCCTTTGGGAGGTTGCTCATCCCACTTATGACTCCTACAAGCAGGAGATGTTCCAGATGCATGCCGTGATTGTTGGTACCATCAGTGATTTTCCTGCACGTGGGATGTTGTCGGGCAGCGTTGTTAAGGGATACAAGGCTTGTCCAGAGTGCCTTAGAGAGGAGGGGAGCAGCAGTCATTGCAATAAGATAGTCCGGATGGGTCACCGTACTCGCCTTCCATATAATCACCTATGACGGGAGATACCGGGGCATTTGATGGGACCGTAAAAATGGGTGTGGAGCCTTATAGATGGACGGGGGAAGATATTTTAGCAGTGCTTAATGAGTATGATTTTGGGTGGCTCAGCAATCATCCCGACATTGTGGCCTCAATACCTGAAAGGCCCGACAAGTACAAATTATGGACTCATAAGAGCATATTTTGGGAACTCTCGTACTGGAGTAAGTTATTGATCAGACACTACCTAGATGTGATGCACATAGAGAAGAATGTCTGTGAGAGATTAATTCTGACACCGACGAGGACTCATCAGATGATTCCGATTACGAGCATTAGATTTTATGGTATTATCATTTTAATTGAGAATTAGGGTACGTCATGTTTTCATTCTTGATGTCGGTAGGTATTGGTCTAGTCCCCTACCTTTTCTTTGTACTTTTTGTTCTATATATTCTACATTTATCTCTAAGGCGACGAAATGTGGCCGTCGTCGCCTAAGGTCTCTCTTAGACGACGAAATACTTATGTCATCGCCTGGTCTCTCTTAGACGACAAAATACTTATGTCATCACCTAAGAGATAGGGTATCTCTTTTAGGCGACGACATAAGTATTTCGTCGCCTAAGAGAGATACCCTACCTCTTATGAGGTCTCTCTTAGGCAACGAAATACTTATGTCGTCGCCTAAGAGGTCGGGTAGATCCGCCTCCCTCTCCCTTCCTTCCCCTCTCCCTCTCCCTCTCCTCCGCCTCCTTCTCCCTCTCCTCTGCCGCTGCCGCCTCCCTCTCCCTTTCCCTCTCCTCTGCCTCCCTCTCACTCCCTTTCCCTTTCCCTCTCCTCCGCCTCCCTTTCCCTCTCCTCCGCCTCCCTTTCCCTCTCCTCTAAGGCTGCCCCTGCCACCTCTCTCTCCCTCTCTCCCTCTCCCTCTCCTCTGCCGCCGCGCCCCTAAGATCCAGGTACCGTCGTGATAATTTTAATGAAAATTTGTGAAAATTGTGGATTATTTTTTGTAAATTGTGATAATGTTGTGGAAAAATTATGGTAATGTTGTGGAAAAATTATGGTAATGTAGTGAAAAAATTGTGATAATGTTGTCGAAAATTTGTGGTAAATTAGTGAAAAATTAAGTGTAAGTTTATGATAAATTAAATGGAAAATTTGTACAATATTTTATGGAAATTTTGAGGAATATTTGTGAAAAAATTGTGGAATATTTGTGGTAATTTTGTGGTTAATATTTGTGGTAATTTTGTGGTAAAAACATTCCCAAAAGTATGTACGTTGGAAAAAAATATTGTCGTGAATTATATGTTATATTAAATATATATCTAATATTTGATGTCGTATATGTAGGTTTAGAGAGTGCAAGCATAAACTGAGGGACCACTAGAAAGCGTACGAAAACGGCCTGCTGGGTACCCCTCTTGAGTTCCAATACAGGGAGCAAGAGTGGCGTTGGCTTCTGACGGTCGAATTCAACAACCGTCATAAAAAGGTAGATAAAAAATAAATTACTTAATTAGTTATCGAGGCCGTACTTAATTATTAAAAAATAATACGTGTTAAATAAATATTTTACTAACGGTTAATTTTTTTTTCAAGGTCGTCTCTCAGAAGAACGCTGCAAACTGGCAACGCAACACGACCAACCATCATACCGGTTCAAAACCGTTTGCTTGCATCATGTAGGAGGTGATGAGGGACAATCCAGAGGTTAACTCGTTCGTGAGAACGTTTCATAGGGCGTATCCTCAATCCGAAGAGGATTTTGTAAGTTATCTCACACTTTTAATTTTTAATTTTACTTATATGTATTATTTAATGTTAATTAATAATTTGTTTCTAATAATTCCAATTAGGAGAGGATGAGGTCGACGGAGTCCGATATGATGCGTGATTACGTGTCAAAGACATGGCCGGAAACGCAAGAGGAGGATATGTCTGAAGCCATGTCTCGGATCGACCGATCAGATCCACTCATCTGGGCGAGGATCATGGACACAGTTTTTCCACACCGTACAAACAACTTCTACTGCCAGGGTATGGGCAGCGTTGGTAACCAGAAGCTGAAGCAAATCAAAGGAGGAAAGAAGGGAGCCTCAAGCAGCAACGTGTAACTACAATCAGAAGTTGAGAGACTGAAGCAGAGACTACAACGTCAGAAGCGACAAGAGGCTGCCATGAGAGTCTTCACATCAGCCCTAAATGTCTATGAAGACGCCAAGAGTGCCTATGAAGACGCCTGGGAGCAGTATAATGAAGCGCGTAATGCAGCACAGGAAAACTATCAGATGCAGTTGGAGCAGTGGTTTCAAGACTGTCTATATGCTCAGTCAACAGGACAAATTCCTCCTCCCATGCCGATTCGTCTTATTCTGCCTCCGTCGCCGTAACGTCCTCAGCTTCGGAAACCACAAGAATCGGATTTCATGATCGATTTAGATGATATTGAATTTACTTTGGACTAAATTTATATATTTGTACGTTTATGAACAATTTAGATAATTTGTAATGAAAAATTTGTTGTTTTGTTTTTGAAATTTTTTGTGTTGTTATTTATATTTTATAAAAATTTACAAAACTAAATAAAAAAATACATAAAATACTTCAGGCGACGAAACAAGATATTTTTCGTCGCCTAAGAGAGGTTTAGGTGACGACTTTTGCACCATTTCGTCTTCTTAATATCACTTAGGCGACGAAATATACCACTTTCGTCGCCTAAAAGAATTTTTAAATTCTTTTTTTTTTTAAATATAAGGCGACGAATATACACGTATCGTCGCCCAAGGTAGAACTCTTAGGCGACGAAACTGGAGTCGTCGTCTAAGATCTAGACTCTTAAGCGACGAATAATTTTTCATCGCTTAAGAGTCTCTCTTAGGCGACGACTCCAGTTTCGTCGCCTAAGACGAGACTCTTGAACGACGACAGCTGTTTAAGCAACGAAATGTGTGTCGTCGCCTTAACTTAACTTTTAGACGACGACATGGATTTTTTTCGTCGCCTAAGATTTTGGGCGACGAACTTCTTACGACGACATCTTGGGCGACGACGCTTCGTTCCCTAAGATCTTAGACGA
This sequence comes from Comarum palustre, assembly GCA_951800085.1. Classification (NCBI taxonomy): domain Eukaryota; kingdom Viridiplantae; phylum Streptophyta; class Magnoliopsida; order Rosales; family Rosaceae; genus Comarum; species Comarum palustre. Next base: position 25,253,363 of record OX637579.1, read on the forward strand.
CAAAAATTTTTAACAAGACGACGAAATTACTTCGTCACCCAAACACTCTGTTCTGGTAGTGCATCTTATTACAACTTATGCATTAAGCTGCTTTCTTTTTAGATATAACAACCAGCCAAACACCTTGACCTAGGTAATTTAAAGATATTGTTTGCATTTGTTTATAAAACTAAAGACGGTGTTGGATTTTAGTCATAAAAACATCTGAGTTGAATATATATATATCAGTGCTGTATGTTCGTCATCGATCGATATCATCCAAAACTGATAATATCTAACTAGAAATTTCCATCAGTTTCCCACTATTGAAATATGAATGTAGATGAATGCGCACGAATTATTTTCATAACAAGTTGGAAATGTCATACGTTCTAAATGAGCTGTTGATTGATTCACCATTAATCTGGACCCGGCGGGCGATAATAGATTGATTTCCCAGTCTCTGTCGTGTGGGTGGTACAAGTGTACACAACGTACTACTACGATCTTATATACACACACAGATTCATATAGATGAAATAATTACAAATTAAATTCGACGGCCACACATTGCTAGATTTGATGTTTGATTATGCCGGGTCAATATAAATCAATTATCCCATCATTTCTTTCATATCAACTACATATGCACTACTCCTAGTTACCTCCAAACTCTAAACTCCAAGCTGTCACCGATTTTTGCAGCCATCGAGTTCTACTTCTTAGCTTGTTGATGAAAATATTTAAAATCTAGTGGAGTTTGGAGCTAGCAAGCTATAATATAGGAATCGATTTTGCTAGTACACCATTAGCAAAATAATCAAAACTTAATCATGTATGTTTGGTGGTAATATTTTCCGATTCTATATGCATGCAATTCGGAGGACTAGCTATAGGCATTTGCAAGCATATGAAATTAACAATGAAAAGTAACTTGGTGTGATCGATATAGGCTTAGCCGCTTAGCTTTACTACTCAAAGTGGTTAGTTGGTTGGTCTACATGTATTTAACATTTTCTTGTTAGTGGTAAGGGTTTAGGTTTTAGTGGGAAAGGAAACTCAAGGGTTAGAAGCCTAGCTAGCTAGTAGAATCTCAATCCCTTTTTTGTTTCTATCGGATTCACGCCCTTTATAGGTGTAAAATCTATTTGAATTGATTTTTTCTTGGCGCTTTGAGGTTAGTCAAACAATGATCTGCTATTTGGCTAATGGATCATAAGCCATTAGCGCTTAAGTTAGACATGAACAAGGCGTATGACAGGGTTGATTGAAATTTTCTTGAACATGTTCTTCTGAAAATGGGGTTTCGACAAGATTGAGTGGGGATAGTAATGAATTGTGTCTCTTTAGTGTCTATGACTTTGATTATCAATGACAATCCAGGAAAGAGGTTTCATCCTACGAGAGGGCTACGACAAGGGGATCATCTCTCTCCATTCTTGTTTCTTTTCATCAATGATGTTTTGTCCTCCATGATCAAGAAAATGTGCGACCAGAATCTTCTTTATGCGGTAAAAATTTCAGAGAAGGGTCCCCTGATTAGTCTTCTTTTCTTTGCGGATGACTCTCTTTTCTTCTTGAAGGCTACACTTTATAATTGTGAGGTTCTCTCGGTGCGCTCCATTTCTACTGCTCGGCTTCAGGACAATCAATTAATGTGAATAAGTCATCTCTATTTTTCAGCCCAAATACTAGACATGAGATAGTTCAATTGTTGAGCTCCATTTTAAATATGAAGGTGGTGGATGACCTAGGTCTGTATATGGGTCTTCCAAAAGTTTGGGGGAGATCTAAGGTGGCTGCGCTTAAGTATGTGAAGGGAAAGATTAGTAAGAGAATAGTGGGATGGAATTCTTCTTCTCTCACTCAAGCTGACAAAGAAGTTTTGATTAAGGCAGTAGCTTATGCGGTGCCGGCCAACCTTATGATGGTATTCAAGTTCCCAAATTCGACTTGTAATCAGATCTCTTCGTCTCTTTTCAACTTTTGGTTGGGTAATTATGACTCGACTGAGGTGCATTGGAAGAATTGGGAGGCTATGGGAGGTGGTAAGGAAGTGGGAGGCATGGGGTTCAGAAACTTGAAGGATTTTAATATTGCTTTGCTTGCTAAACAATGCTGGAGACTTCATTCAGAGCCATGGACGCTTTGGGCTAGAGTATTGAAGAGTTTGTATTTTCCTAATTATGGTCTGTTCCGAGCTGTTAGTGGGAGTTATACTTCATGGGCATGGTCTAGTTTACTGGAGGGGCGCGAGCTTCTCCAGAAAGGGTTAATTTGGAATATAGGTTCAGGAGATAATGTAGACATGTGGAAAGACAATTGGATATCTAGCTTCTCTTCGATGAACCTGCGCCAATATGACTTGAATCCAGACCGCTTTACTCCGGTGGCGTCAATTATCAATAGAGCTTCTGATTCTTGGAACTTTGCCGCAATTTCTCCCTCCATTCCTTTAGAGGTCAGACATGCTGTCATTGTTACTCCGTTTGGCTTGGTTTCAGACACAGATAGGCAATTATGGGCTAATGCTCCCTCGGGTGAGTACTCGATCAAATCGGGTTATGCTGCTCAAATTGCATCGATCAGGTTAGCTACAAGTTCAAATCCAAATCAGTCTCACGCTGTCTCTGGGAAAGTATGGTGGTTAAGACATTGTCAAAAATTAGACACTTTCTTTGGAGAGCAGTGTCAAACATCCTGGCAACAAATGATAAGAGATTTCAAAGACACTTGGCAGATATCCCTATTTGTCCTCTCTGTGATGATAAACCAGAAACTGTAGAGCATTGTCTATTGTTGTGTCCTCTTGTCAGACAAGTCTGGTGTGCCCACCCTTTCTCTTATACTGTAGATGCTCGGTCTATTACTTCTCTGGACAGATGGATTAAAGGTGTGTTTTTGGCTAAGAATGACCATTGTTATTTTGAAGGTGATTTCGAAACATATGTGTCCTTCCTCTTGTGGAATATCTGGAAAGCAAGATGTAACTTGGTTTTCAAGAAGAATGCATATGATCCTCTTCAGACTGCCTCGATTGCATTTCGACTGGCACAAGAGTTTTTGTTGATTCCTCAGAAGTTGTTCAAACCCTTGAATTCCTTGAATTTGGGCCAGGATAATGCCCCTCATTATTGGGTCAATCCGAAGGTGGAAATGGTGAAGATCAATACTGATGCTGCTTAGGACAAGGATTTGGCTGAATGCGGCCTTGCCGTTGTGGCTCGTAACTCCTTGGGGAATGTTGTTGGTGGTGTCCATTTCCATGGCTCTGCTAATTCTGTAATGGCTGCTGAGGCTTTAGCTATCAAGCTTGGTCTTGGTCTAGCCTCTTCTCTCTCTCTTTCTTCTTTTCAGTTGGAATCGGACTCGTTAGTCCTCATTTCAACTCTTTTAAATCCGTTATCTTCTGTTGATTGGACTGCTGCTCGTACGGTAGCTTGGATCCGAGAAAATATTTCCAGGTTTTAACAGGTTAACTAGCGTTGGGCCAGTAGGAAGACAAATGAGGCTGCTGATTGGGTGACTTCTCTTGTGTTGCGCATGGTGTGTCTTGTGGATTGGTTCTCTGATCCACCCCCTCCCTAATGCGTATTCTCCTCTTTGATGCCTATGCTCTTCCTCCTTTGCTTTGTTTGTAGTATAGTGCTGCCTTTCTTCTGTTTGTTTGGAAGATTTGGGCTTTCCTGTTCTGATTTTTGTTTTTGTGCTGTTTAGGTCGGTTCTCTGTTAAAAAAAATCATTAGTAGAGTACTTTGGGTGAGTGGAATGAAATTCATGAATTCAGAATATATAACCCTTCTTCTTCCTTTAGGTTTCAAGTAGTGATTTGAGTGCTCTTGTCTGGTTGGTGCGTAGCTGCCCTTTGCTGTGTGACCCTGTACTGCTGTCATTCATGTTTATATAAGAAAACATAAAGTACACTACTGTTAATTTAACATACAATTATTCAATGGTATTTACGTACTATATATATTCCCAGCATATATATCTATGGGAAATCCACAGCATATATATCCTTCCGAGTTTCTCTGAAGTCTGAATGATGTAGAATTGTTGATGATCGAAGTCATCAAACATAAATGTATAACGGAATTGCTCAGATTTATAAGAATGTGTAGCATCAGATTTCACATCAGCACTGTGCATAGATTTCTGACCGAAAGGCAGCAACCCTCATTGTAAATCAAACATGACGCCGTTTAATTACTATAATTTTTTTACGTACCTGGATATCATATCCGGTAGGAAACAGGAAGTGATTGGAACACAACTATTATATGAATTTATTATGGTAGACCTACTGAAAATTTTTCCAAAGATTTAGTCCATATATATAGTGCACAATTCACATGCACAATTATACACAGTGCAAAGGCCGATGTACGTACTTATATACAGCTCAACCTTTAAATTACGTACACTTTATTAGTAATCTCAATCATAATATAATTAAATGTAGCCCGATCAATCAAACAGATACATATGTTTTTATGTTCGAATATACATATGTTTTTATGTGTCTGGCAGGTTTCATTTGTTTTCTGCAGTAGATAGCTTAGCTACTGTATTGGACTATTGGCATGCATGGAAGTGAGAGGGTGAGACCATGCTGCTGCTGCAGTAGTAGACTAGTAGTACTAAGTTTGCTGATGTTCGATCATATTCATTGTTCTGATTTCAGAAGGCTCATGCATTTTTGAGTCTGCCAGATGCACCATGCATGAGACGCATGACACTGTCAAATAAGCTAAAGGACTCGTATAAATCAATTCATAGTGTGCAGATGCTATTGATTACTGAAGGGTGTGAATTAAAGGCAGCTCAGCTGAGGCTTCGAAGTTGTGAACAAATGGGCGAGTTATCTATATCTTCTGCCATGAACACAGTGATAGATTACACGTGTATTAAGTATGGACCTGTGAGTAGATCATCTTCTAGCTAGACTGGTAATTTCGGGGCCAAACTTATTCAACTCGATCGAATCCACCAATATGGAAATCATATATTTTACAAGTCTGTGCATAGGTCTGCAAAATTTTCATCACTTTCAATACCTATTTCATTGCCTTCAGTACTTCACCCATTGAGACTATTGAATGAATGAACTCTTAGGCTTATCCCTTACAGTTTTATGAATAATATTTAACTTATGATGAACTGTACTCAATTTGCAATACATATGTAATTATCTCTCTCTCTCTCTCTCTGAGTCCATTACCCGACTATTTAACTATTTAGACTAATATCAAGTTAATCATGATCTATAGTTTCTCATTTAGACAGATCACCTTAAGCACTTGCTTTCTAACATAAACAAGTTATACACTTACACAGTTACAAAGGCTCAATTTCCTCGCAGATACTTTTTCTGAAACTTGTAACAGTACATAACTCGCCCACAAGGTCTGTTTCCTGAATGGCAATAGATATCACAAAAGCATAAATTGGAAGTATCAGTTAACTTCACTAGGCTATTTAGCACTGTTGAATACAAGAGATGAAGCACTGAAAACCCACAAGTTTAGGAAATGAAACAGATGTTAATTGAAATGCTTTGATGATTGTTTCCGTAAGTTACAGAATTACAATATAAAGAATGTCTTTCTCTATCAGATTGTTTATTAATCTGTCCAACATCTCCCAATCTTTTTCTTTTCTTTTTTCCTTTGGAGTTGAATAACGAAAACTCAATAAGCAATTTCTAAAAGTACACTGATACAAAGGATGGAGGATTATTACTTTTTACTTACCCTCTCCTTTTGGGACTTAAAACGAAGTCGTCGTCGTCACTTTCATCAACAACTCTCTTCTTGGCTTTTACATCACCATTCTTAGATGCCTGCTGTTGCCTCTGTGAACTCTCTGGTTTGCTTGGTGGTTTTGAAACTGGTTTTGGTGGAGGAGACCTAAGTGGGGGAGACTTGATTGGAGGAGACTTGATAGGAATTCCTGACCTGATTTGCTTTTGCCTTCTCTTCTTCTTCTTCTTCTTCTTCTCAAAAGCCTTTCTGGATCTTTCAGGGGACAATAAACCATGCTCCATCATCCTGCAAGCCGAATTATGTTGTCATCTCGTTGATTAAAAAAGAAACGTATGCTGCCAACCCACCATTTAGAAGACAATTCGAGTATCAAGTTCACAGCATAAGAAAATTTGGCAGAGTATCCCAAAACAGAGGTATAATTTCCTTTCCGGGATCTGATGAAGGCAAAAGAACATCTCTGCCTTCCCCATTGAAGTCAAATTTGCAAACAGAGTTATTTTCCAAGTTGGTTGGTTAGTTTTCATATTAGTCTAGTGAACTAAGAATTTGAACAACCGCCAAACTGACCAACAGACCAAGAAATGAACAACAAATTCACCAATACCAATCTTAGTCAATGTATCAGATACTCAGCAATATATTGATGAGGATCCAGCCTAAGTTTTCAATGTAAATTCTAATTCCTTAGAGTAGACAGTATGAAGTTTCTAATGATGAACTGCAAGTGTTTCATGATGAAATCAACCTTAAACAAATTTAGAGCAGAACTTTCTACTGCACCTGAACCACAGCGCTGATATTGCTTAATGCTTATAAATAAGTAAAATAGGTCCATATTTGGTTTTCAAGAGATATCAAAATTTTTGAAGAATTATAATTCAGGATATATTACATATGTTTATTTGAGCGCTCCAATCGTAATTGCTTCCTTTTTTCAATTAGAGAATACGCAGCCTACTGATCTGATTACCTTGTACCGTACCTATGCAATCCTTTCAGATAAAGTTTAGCTCAGCCACTTGTAAAACATTGAATAACTATCATTATAGAACTCAAAGAGTGTCCAACTCCTAAATGAATAGAAGATTATGTAAGGTAACAATCAACTGTATACAGGGAAAGACTAGCATTGATCATTAAAACCCAAATGCATAGAAAAGTTTGTTACAACAAGCAGTGAAATTGATCTAATCAATTCAAGTCGCATCCGTCCATTTGTTCACCACATCATAAACATCATATACATTCCCCATACTATCAGCCAGAAGGAGAAAGTCTCTTAGAAGTTAGAACAGAAACAGAACGTACCAGAATTCAGCCATTTCACTACTTGGTATCTGATGCGACAATGACTCGTAGAAAATCCTCAAAGGTTCTCTTTGCAAAAACAAAGACAAAACAGAAATAAGTACCACTTTACTATAGGCATTAATCTTCTCATAAACCATACAGAAATACATGTCAAGGTTGAACAACCTCTTCAGGAGGATCATATTTCTGTCCGGCCAAACTGAACACCTTCTTCACTCTCGTCGTAGTCGTCCTCTTTGTGGTGGTCACTTTTGATTTCACCTTCACATTCGAACAAATTATACAAAATCCATTACATCCAATAACACAGTAACAAAATCAATTATGTTCATCCAGGACCAGAAACCAAATCAACACACCATATATCCCACCAACTTTTTCCACATATCACCCAATCTCATTTATCAAACCCAATTGAAAAACCAATCAAAAAGAACATAAATTCAAGGCCAAAAGCGATCAAATTTGAGATGGGTGTACCTCAATTTTTGTGACAGTCTGAACAGATTTGAGCTTGGAATCAGCTCCAGGCTTGGTTGATGAGCTCCCAATCTTGTTTTTCGTGACAGAAAATCCAATCTTTCCCTTTGAAGAACCATCCTGGGTTCCTGTCTTGATCTTCACCGAAGTAGCCATAGATTGATGGATGATAATAATACCAATCTATGGAAACTGTTATGCTATTTGCAATTGATCTGATAAAGCTTTCATCTTCTGTTTCATACCTATTCCTGGGTTAATGTCAATTAGCTCAAAGTCTCAAAGTCTGTGAAATTCTAAAGGATTTATTTTTCAAATAAAAACAGATAATATAAAGAAAAAGAGAATTCTAGGTTGGTAGATAATATCGGAGGTTAAAGGCTGGGTTTGGTACAGCTGGGCTTATAAGATATAAGCTTACTTTTTTACAGCTTACAAGCAGAAGGTGAGTGTTTGCAGCTTCTTCTTCTTCCCTCAAAACACCTTCTACTTTTTTAAAAAGTAGCTTATTTTTAGATTTACCAAACACCAAAATCTTTGGTGCTTAAAAACAAAGAGCTTATAAGCTATCTCAAACCCAACCAAAATTGTTTTAGCTGCTGCTGAGGTTCATGAAGAACCTGGTTCTGTCATCTATGTATAGCGGATCATTCTCCGAGGTTGATCCAATCTGATGAGGACAAAAATGGAAATTTGGACAGTTATAACTTAAAGTTTCGGAGTTTACAGTCGTTCGCTGAATTTAACGGAAATGATATTCGGCCACATGCTGTAAAATAGAGGCCTATATCTAGATGTAGTAAAAATGGCTATGCCTATTAAAAAAACAGGCCTAAGTAACTTTGACGTTAACTTCCACATCAAAAGAAAGGTTACATTTTTTACAGTGTATTTTCAATACACATATGACGATCAAGATAAGAGAACGTACTATTGAAACTAGCCATGATCACGTGATCTTATCAAGAAATTCAAATTCAATTCCTGGTTAAGCCGAAACACAGAGAAATTTTGACTAAAGCACACTCCGCTCCTTTCAAAATTTATGGTCTGATCTGAGGGTGCAGAATAAGTGAAGAGGAGTTACTTAAGTTTATGACAAGCATCAGGAGTAGCTTGGAAGAAAAAGGAAACTATCGTCTGCAAATAATAAACGGTGTAGCTCTTCTGCAAATGCTAACACCCTTTAAATCTCCTGTTGTATGTGCATGACTGATCAAAGTCTATTGTAAAATAAATATTCTATAACTGGATTTCCACGATTCATGACGTTGACTAGACTAACGATCGTTGACTGGTGTTCGACGACCGTTGATCAGACCACGACGACCATTGACCAGACTGACGAGTGACGGTCGTTGATCACATCACGCATCTAAAAAATAATAATTTAATTTTGATTATTATTAATCAAGCTGATTGGGCCATCTATGGGAAGCCTTAATTGGCAAAAGTAGCAACACCACTAACCCCATAGTCCGGCCCATTAGTCTTGGGTTTTCCACTCCCAAAAACCAATATCCTCCACCAGAACCAAAGCCGACCCACATCTCTCTCCTTTGCGCACACTGAACACCCCCTATCCCAACAGTCAGCAGCCCATCAGAAGCATACGACCCAACATCAGTGCCATCGGGCCCAGCAGACGAGTTTAGTTTAGATCTAACTCAAATGTACGTCACCATATGTTTTATTTTTATTGTACTTGGTAACTCAATATACCCTCGATGGCTTCAACTTTGCTCGCAAACTCTTGCTCGTTGAAAAAAAAACAGAGCTTCGAAAGTGTTGACAGTGACTGTCGAAGAAGCTCACTCTACACAGAGACTATATTATATCATTTTTTTTCTTAAGACGAAACGTAAACTTTCATTTAAGAATTAAGATTACAATCAGAGTGAAACAACTATACCAAGAAAGGAGGAAGGGAGTTAAAGACATTAAAACAAGGCATGTGAGAACATGACATGTCCATTTAACAAGATGATCAGCTACTACATTGTTGTCATTGTTGTCACGATAAATGTGTTTACAATAAGAACCTGATAGCTCAGAAAGGTAAGATAAAATGTCACCATACACCACTATTAGCTGAGAATGAGCAGTTTGACCATCTGATAACACTATTACTAATGAGAGACAATTAGATTCGAAACTAACAGGAGATAAGCCATGACTAGCCAAAAACTTACATGCTTCCAATGCTGCCAAAGTCTCCACATGTTCAGGAGATAGATAAACCAAAGCAAGACCAGCTACAAATAAACCATTCTCATCTCGCATAACTATCCTAATACCTCCAGAAGTACTACTATTATCATAGGCCACATTCATGCACACACTGAGCCACGTGTAGGTGGGGGCTTGTTCCAACTTGTTTTGACTCTTGGACTCTTCAGAGACTTAATATTGATAGCACGAAAACTATTAAGCTAGGATGTAGCATTCATTCTAACTTGTTGAGGATGACAAGTAATTTCTTACCACAAGAAGTCATTTATGGCTTTCCAAGTAAACCGCAACAACACTAAGAGTTTCGTCTGATTTGTACCTAAAAGCAATTCAAAACATATTTGCATCCAATACATGAAAGTCTCATCAAAAGTAGAAGGAATCATAGAAGGAAAGATGACCCAAAATTTCATGAGTAACACGACAATCCTTGAATAAGTGATTAGTATCCTCTAAACTTCTTCACATAAAACACATTCTGGAGAAACATCCAGGTGACGTTGTAACAGAGTACCACGTAAAAGAATATAGCATTTCATCGCTTTCCAATCAAAAATCTTTACCTTAAAAGGTACATAACTGTTCTTAAAGGCCATTATAGATTTCGAAGGGGCCTGGCCATCTAATGGGAGCAAATGATCTCTTGCAACTTTGTAAGCACTATTGACTGAAAAGTAACCTTTCAGGGTGAAATGCCATACCTGAAATTAAGCAGGGGATCGAAAGCTCAAGGGAATAGCCGAAATCACTTTAACATCTGCAGGAGGAAACAAGGATTGTAGTAATGATATATTCCATGAGACTGAGTTAGAATCAATAAGTTGGGAAACAAATCTCACCGTAGTAGGAGTACGCAGTGGAGAGCTAGGCACAAAAGCACCAAACTGGGGAATCTAATTGTCTTCCCAGATTGCTATAGAATTACCATTACCCACTTGTCATCAAACACCCATTTGTAGGATGGATTTTGAGGTAAAAATACTTCTCCAAGTGTAGGAAAGTGAAGCACCAACAGAAGAGTCCATGAAAGAAATAGAATGAAAATATCGAGCTTTCAACATAGAACTAACTATCTAGGGAATTCGGATTTTGAAGCAACCTCCACACTTGTTTGGCCAATAAGGGTAGATTATAAGCATAGAGATTATGGAAACCCAACCCTCCAGTTGCTTTTAGAGCACATAAATTATTCCAATTACTCTAATGGATCTTCTTATGATTATCTGAGTCACCCCACCAATAATTAGCACACATATGTTGTAGTTCCGCGCAAAAAGTTTGGGAGAGAAGAAAGCAACTCATTGCATAAGATGGTAAAGATTGAGCTACCACCTTAATGAGAAATTTCTTACCAGCAATATTGAGTAATTTGCCACGCCAACCTGATAGCTTCTTTCAAAAATGATCATGAATATTAGAAAAGGTAGTCTTCTTACTTTTTCCCATCCGCGTTGGAAGTCCTAAGTATTTTTCATGATAAGACATCAATTCCACCCCTAAAATATCTGATGTAAATTTAAGGGTGATAAAAATTATTTTTAAGTAAACTTATTTTATTTTTCAACTTTTACACTTACGTCTAACACGATGAATTCTCTTGATCAATTATTACAAACCAGACCAACACTACTGATATTAAAACATGATAGTTAATCAATCGATCTCGTTGTGGTGGGGCTTCGTTAGGGTCTTGTTGGTGTAGAAGGTGCGGGTCATGCGCGAGTAGTACGGACTGCTCGATCACCTCACGAGTAGGTCGAAAGCGTTGTGGTGGGTGTGTTTTCCAGATGGATAAATTTAATAGCACCTTTTTATAAGATAGTATATGAAGGTCTAACAAGACAAGTAATCTGCTAAAGAGATATTCCAATCAGACAAGAATTAATTAATCAAATCCAGCCTTTATATCCGGCTAAACAAACACCTCTTTAGTGTAAAAGTCCATTATACCCCTGAGCGTACCGTCCCGACTGTATACGCCTTTCTTTCCGACGTATCCGAGCAAATACCAACCTTATAAATCGGAAAACACTGATGTACGGCCGGATACTTCTCGGATACGTTTGCTCAGGGTAGTTTGGACTTTTTGGCTAAAACCCAACCCTACGACCAATTTTCCTTGAAAATTTGAACCCAAATTTGAATAAGCGGCCGGTGGCTGAGAGAGCTCACTCGATTTTGATGGAACACCATCTCCAACTGATAGGAACACAAAACCGAGCCATGAATCTGAGACCCAATAACCCATTGTTATTTTCAGTTCGCTCTCAGCTCAGACCCTTTTGTAGTTGTGAGGCCATTAAGAGTCCTAGAATCAGTGTTGCGAGGAAGGTTAGGGATAAGGCCAGGCTCAAGGACAACTGGCTGGCATCTCTCTCTTGCCCCTCTCCTCAAATCTTTAATGGTGAAAGGGATTCACATTCCAGTTGGGTGTTTGGGATCGACCCAGATGTCTCTGGTGCCTTGGCGATTCTGAAAGGCAACCATGGTTGTTCTGCGCAGGTATATGACTCCCCACATTTGAAAGTTCTTGTTGGTAAAAGTGTTCGTAGACGTTTAGATGCAAAATCTATAGTTGAGTTGCTTAACAGTTTAGATGCTCCTCTTGGTTCGATTGCATACTTAGAGCAATCAACGCCGTATCCACAAGATGGGAAGCAGGGTTGGTGGAGCGGAGGATTTGGGTATGGGCTTTGGATTGGTATCTTAGTCGGGTTGGGGTTCTCTGTTGTTCCAGTGCCATCTACTGTGTGGAAGAAGAGTTTTGAACTCACTGGAAGCTTGGCAACAAAGGATGATAGCAGGAGGGTTGCTTCTAGTTTGTTTCCGTCTTTGAGTTGTGAGTTGACACGAAAAAAGGACCATGGGAGGGCTGAAGCTCTGCTCATTGCTGCATATGGAAAAGGGATCAAGTTGAAGTCTGAGTCACGCGACCCAGAGGTACTGATGCCTTCAAATTTGAAACCCTTGATTTAGTTTGTTCTAACTTTCAATTTTGTGTTGGAAAGTTCACATAGGTTGTATGTAGTTGGACTGTTTTCTTTTATCGATTATCAAGATATAGAACAATTCAACAACTTGATTTGTACATGAAACATATGCTGAACTAATTCATGCATGTGTCAGGTGGATTTTATGTGATAGAGTCTATTGTACCAAATAGAGTGAAGTATCATATGAAAAATGTCATATTTCTCAGGTTTAGCATGCCACAGAAAATGCTGTTGTAGTTTCTTCACCCTCTGCATCTGTAGATATCTCTTCTTTCAGTTCTTTGGGAATGAAAGTAGAATATTCTTCAAATTCGGGATATCTTTCTCTAAGACGTAAACAGCAAATGACTCCCAATTCAGAACTTCGAAAAATGGAGGCACAACATTTTCTGATATAATCACCGGAACACACATAGAAAATGGCCTCTGCCACTCTTGGACTGTTCACTTCATAACCCTTTGCACAAATGCAGTACTTGCTGCTCTTCATATGGTGCACATAGTTCTTGTTGCCTATTCCCCTAGGCAATCGACCAAAGATTTTCATGTCAGGATCTTTGTTTTCCCAATGCTGCAGCAAAATCGGCCTAACTTATCCATGTATCTTCCCAGCAAAGAAAGCAAGTATCAGCCTCTGAGAAGGAGGGTTACCTCCTAGATTCCTTAGAGGATCTTTAACATGAACGTTTGTTTCAGGAAGAGACATCTTTCCCGAATACAAAGCCTTCTTTCACATCAGCATTGCAAAGGGAGCTAATGCACTTAGACATGTACATCTTTGTTTCTGTTGGAGCCTAAGGTAGTATCATTTTACTGATTAGAAAATACTGATAATGAGATACAATATACATGGACTGAAGTAATTTTGAAAGCATACCCAGTCGTGACAAGCAACAAGAAAGTGATCTGCTCCACCAGTTCTGTTCCAGAAAGAATATTTCCCTGAAATCATGTTGATATAGTTCTTCAAATACTCGATGAAATTCTTAAAACTATGTGAATTTGGCACATATAGTTTTTTCCTCTAACATTAGAGAGCTAAAAGGCAAGCAATAGAGGTGTGCTTTCTGAGGGTCTTTAGTAACTGTTGTGATCTTGGACCTGCTTCATGAACCATCCCTCAGAAGCATATATGCCTTTGAGAACCGGCGTGTGCATTATATAGGTCTTTCTCCTTCACTGTATATGTATACTTTAAGAGTGCTCTCCATTAGTTCATAGCTCCTGCAAAATAGATGAGATGGTTCATTTTCACTTACAGTAAGTTGATAGTATGGTTCAAATCACACCATACACTTTGATGAAGTTACCTTTTAAACATGGAAAGATTCCGATAAAGAGGTACATAAAGATTTGGATCATTCTCTATACGAGGAGCATTTTCTATCTGCAATGCTGCCAATGCTGCATACTGAATCTCTTTGTCAATGGATGAAGACCATTGTGGCACCTACAAACAAGCACAATATATTGAAACAGTAACAAGAATGAGGAGTTGGAGAATCTCATGCAGTACTTGAATCACATTGAAAACACAATGAAGCTAGAATTTTTCAGACATACTACTGAATCCTACGAGGTCCGACTATGAAGCAACAGCTTGTTCATATCACTGATATCAGATATTGTATATACTTCCAACACTGGACTTGGAACCCCCGACCCTTTGTTTACTTCAGGCACTCTGGTTACTGGAGAACTATTTGGCGTTCTGTTGAGGTCAGTGTCAGTCTGCTCAGAGTTTTCGGTTTTCTCAGAAGAGGTTGTTCGATCTTTCTTCACAAGTCACATTTGAGTGAACAGATAAACTGGGAACTCCTATTTCTAAAGTTCTGTTTAAGCCTCCACTTTCTTCTGTTACAAAGCTAGAGGTCCTAGTATTAGCAATTTCATGAAATGCATATGTAGCAGTGTAGTTCAAGTTATTAAAAGCTGACACATTACCAACCCTGTCAACATAAGAAGGTGGATCTCCATCTTGGAAGCTGGTTTTCCCTTCCACCGGAACCTTTTTAGCCGAGAATACAGATGATAGAGGATGAAGACGCTGGAGAACTACAAGCACAGCAAACATCGTCCCCACAATCCACAGCATTCTCCAGGTTTCCCTTATACAAAAAGAAAAAAGCCCCAGAAGCATTTTGAACAAATGTTTGCCAACTTGTAATAACCATAATCCACCCTGCACATTTTCCACAATCACCAAAATGTAACTATTGAGAAGAGCAACATAGTGTTTCTTGCATGCTGATCAACAACTAAACAAAAACCTTTTACTCTTCCAAGTCCTAATTCTTGATTCCATCAAACCAACTATTTCATCAAGCATTAAACTACGACATTGATAAATTGATTTTGGTGATTTGTACGTGAAAAGTTAAGTGAAGTATGCACTTGAGACGGTTAAAACGCAAATTGTGGAGAGGCATCAATTCTTACCGGAATTCTACAAAATGGGTTGGCTTCATACATAATATCCAAAGCGTCACTAGTTTCATACTCTTCTAAACACTTGGTTTTGGGGTTTCAGCCTTTCAGGGAGAGCATACACAAGGTAAATTACGCTGCTTGGGATTGAAGGAAATACATTGGTTTGAGAGAAAAGTAGCTGAGCTTCTACGCTCCTGTCACTGGTTTTGGCCTAACAGAGAAGCTGACATTTATATGCCTCTAATTCATCATTCATGTATATACAAACTAATTTAAACAATACCAAAATTTTCCTGGAAGATACAACACCAAAAAGAAAACAAAAGAACAAGGAATACAGAATTTACAGGACTAGAATATTACAGTGTCATCTAGGTTTAATCTGACGGAGTCTATTGTACCAAATAGAGTGGAGTATCATATGAAAAATATCATACTTCTCAGGCTTAGCATGCCACAGAAAGTGCTGTTGTACCCTTTTCACCCTCATCTGCATCTGTAGATATCTCTTCTTTGGGATTGAAAGTAGTATATTTTTCAAATTCGGGATATCCTTCTCCAAGACAAAAACGGCAAACGACTCCCATTTCAGAACCTCGAAAAAAGGAGGAACAAAATTGTCGGATATAATCACTGGCACACACTCGTAGAAAATGGCCTCTACCACTCTTGGACTGTTCACCTCGTAACCCCTTGCGCATATGCAGTACTTGCTGCTCTTCATATGACGCACGTAGTTCTTGTTGCCTTTGCTCTTTGGCAACTTACCAAAGATTTTCATGTCTGGATCTTTGTTTTCCCAATGTTGCAACAGAATCGGCCGTACATAACCATGCATGCTCCCAGCAAAAAAAGCAAGTATTGTCCTCTT
This sequence comes from Comarum palustre, assembly GCA_951800085.1. Lineage (NCBI taxonomy): Eukaryota > Viridiplantae > Streptophyta > Magnoliopsida > Rosales > Rosaceae > Comarum > Comarum palustre. The sequence goes on from OX637579.1 coordinate 25,269,427, forward strand.
GGAAGGACGGTTGCCTCCAAGATCTCTGAGAGGATTCTTAGCATTCTTGATGTACGTTTCAGGAAGAGATACGTCCTTGCCAAATACAAAACCTTCCTTCATATCAGCATTACAGAGGGATCTAATGCACTTGTCCGTATATTCCTTTGTTTCTGCTGGAGCCTGAGACAGTAGCACTGGATGTTAGAATATACATAGAAATCATAATTATTGAATCAAATGGAAAATAACAGAGTAGTTTTTAAGGTAAAGAAAGCTCCAAGTAACTCGGGAACTACTAAGCATGAGAAGCATACCCAGTCATGGCAAGCAACAAGAAAATGGTCAGCTCCTCCAGTTCTATTCCAGAAAGGATATTTGCCTGCTATTATGTCCAAGTAGTCCTTCAAATACTGTATAAGATTCTTAAAACTATGTGAATTTTGCACATATAGTCTTTCCTCCAACATCTGAGAACTAAAAGGCAAGTAATAAAGGTGCGCTTTCTGAGGGTCTTTAGTAACAATTTTTTTGTGATCTTCCAGCTGCTTCATGAACCATCCTTCTGAAGCATATATCCCTTTGAGTACTGGTGTGTGCAGTATAGGTCTTTGTCCTTCCCTATAAACATATACTTTAAGAGTGCTCTCCATTAACTCATAGCTCCTGCTAATACAGAAGATGGCTATTTATCAGTTCAGAACACTAGAGAATCGTATCTTTCCTAATCATATGGATTGTGTCCTTTGGACAAAATAGATAGTTTAACAAGAAAAAAAAGTAACAGCCAACAGTAGTTCAATATAACAATCTATTTCAAGCATTATCATTTGATGCTAAATGTTACCTGTTCATGAACGATATATTCCTAATACTAACTTGTTCAGTAAAAACACATTCGCACAAACAAGGCATTTCCCAATAACATCGAGACAATGATGGCAGTGCAGTGAATCAATACTTGTGCTATTTTGATAAGCTTACCTTTTAAACATGGATACATTCCGATAAAGAGGAGCATAAAGATTTGGATCATTCTTTATAATGGGTGCATTTTCAATCTGTGATGCTGCATCTTGCATCTCTTGGTCAGCTGACGAAGACCACTGTGGTATCTACAACAAAAGGAAAGGAAAAAGAAAAGAATAAAGAACTGAAGCATTAATCAGCTTCAAAATAACAGAGCAGAACTTTATTCAAACATACCACTGAATGGTATGAAGTTCGACTATGATGTAACAGCTTGTTCATATCAGATATTGTATACACGTCCAAGGTTGGAACCTCTGGCACTTTGTTCACTACAGGGACTCTGGTCCCTGAAGAATCCTTTCCTGTTTCGTTGAGGCCCCCATGCAGTTTCTCAGAATTTTCAGGTTTTTCATGAGAGGGTGTCTGATCTCTCTCTGCTAAAGTCACGTTTGAGTCAACAGATATAATGGGAGCTCTGGCATCTGTTTCTACAGCTACAGGTGGGTATGCATGTGGAGTGCTTGGAAAACCAGCATTTAAATTGCCACCTGGGTCTGTAGTACTACTTTCATTCTCAGTCCTCTCTTTGGAAAGAGTAATATCGGTACTATTCTCCTTTACCAAATTTCCAGGTTCTCTACCCCCCTGTGCAATATTAGTCTCCACATTCTTTACATTGTTCTCGCTCAAAGTTGAATTTTGCTTTACCAAACTTCCAGAATCATCTTCATCCTCATCTATTTCTAAAGTTGTTTCTGAGCCTTTACTGCCGTCTGATACCAAATCAGAAGTTTTATTATTGCTAGCTATCTCATGAAATGGATGAGTACCAGTATCGTCCAAACGATTGATAACTGACTCATTGCCAACCATATTAACATTAGATGATGGGTCTCTAGCTCGGGAGGTACTATTTTTCTCCACATGAACTTGTGTAGCTGAAAGTACAGATGATAATTGACTACCATATGGAAGTTCGAGATGCTGGAGGACCAAAATCAAAGCAAACAACATCCCCACAATCCACAGCAATCTCCTCACTTCTGTTGGACAAAAAGAGAAAAGATCCTGACCCATTCTGAGAAACCACTAGTGATTCTTACCAAACTTTCAGCAACTATAATCCACACTGCATATTTTCCACAACCACAACAATGTAATAACCAATAAGCAAGAAAATTTCCTAATTGCCAAAATGATCTTCAAAATTTGTAACCTCAGAAGTCAGAACTAAACCAACAAACCACAACTACCAACTGTACAAAAATCACATCCAAACCAATCAAGAGTTCAAATGCAAAGGTTTAGAAATCTATCGCAACAAAATCGCTTAGATTATTAATTAAAAAAGACAAACTGAGCCTTGCATGTTGGATTTTCCAATTCAAATGAATCAAATCCAACAAAGTATCTCATCATGCAGAAACAAACCAATCATTACACAATGAATAAACAGCCACAATCATTAGTTCATTACACAGATACACTATGAACTACATCCTACATGCAAAGACAGAAACGTGAAGCATTCAAAAACACAGACTACACCACTAGTCCACTACAATCCTAATCAGATTTCACATCCCTGAATCAGTCAAGAAAAAAAATGAAAACAAGAAACAAAGAAGAAAAGATCCCAACCTTCAAACGGAATTCTACAAACTGGGTATTCTAACATAGTAACACTACATTCCAAGCCTCATTTTCTACTCTTCTGAGTCTCCTCAGCTACCAAACAGTTGTTTTCTTTTCAAGAACAGAGTAAAGATGCAAATTGCTTTGTTGGGTATTAAAGGAGATACCTTTTCTTTCAGAGAGTATGCTTTTGTTTTTTTTTCTGTTACTGTTTCTGGGCTTTACCGAGAAGTTGAAATTTCCATTGAATATGCTTTGTTGTTATGCTTCTTCTCTTCTACACGGCTCCCAAGTCTAAAATGGGTTCTGCCGTTCTGGTCTAATGGAGAATGACGTAAACACCCTCATTTGTTCAAAGAGAAAATTTCAATCCACGCGAGTTTATAGGGATTGGGCGGGCTTTTTTTGGTCGTTGTCTCGTTTTATGGCTAACCTCATCAAATTATTCCATTTAAGAAATTTAATGGTGACCATGGGATTCTATACTTTTCTATCCTCATTTTTGTTAGTAATGCAAGAGACACTGAATATTTATATCAAAATCATGTATCAAATGATATGGCAGATGCCAACTCATGGACTATATTTGGAAAGAATTGGGAAATATGGATTTTCTTTTATTAATTCTCTTATTAAGAGAATTATATCCAAAAACTTCTTTACCAATGTTTTTATTAAAATATTTAAAATCGATAACAACCCCCGTTAGAAAATAAAATCAATGACATCCATTTTAAAAAATCAAGAATTTCCAGAAACATCATTTTGCTATTATTATTATTATTATTATTTTTATTATTTCTAATCTAGTTAACATACCGGTGAGGAATGAAGTATTTAGTTTTTAAAGGATAAATTTATGTATAGATATTCTTTTACTTTCATTCTTTTTTAAGGTATAAAAGTCATATATATTATTCCATATTATCAAAATCTTAATAGGATGATCGATGACATGACAGGTGCCGTATCATTTGGTACTAATTTTTGGTATAAGTTTTTGTGTCTAAAGCATTTTCCTTTATTTTTTATATGTATAATGTATCTTCCTGGTTAGCTAGAATACATGAATTAGTCACGCTTGTTATAACAAAGAACATATGAATAGACGCAACATTTTTGAAAATTTATATATTTAATTAATTACTTTTATTCAAGTCATTAAGACATACTTTGGTACAGTTTCATTTTTTTAAATCATCTTTTATCTGAACTTTTAGATTTAATTGTGTTTGGTAAATAAAAAACTGTTTTTTCTTTTAAAAAAATTACATGTCAGTGGAAACAGATTTTAGAAGTAGTTATTGAGTTGTTTTAGAAGTTGATGTCAATAAAAACACAAAACGTACCTTTTATGTCTTGATAACACTTTTAAAAGTATTATTTATCAAACGGTTATTATTTTAAATCACAACTAATTATATTCACAGTACAGTAAAAAAAATTTCAAAAATAAAACTATAGCAATCACAAACTAAACCTAAAGCTATTAAAAAGCTGGTTAGAAATCCCTTGTTCGAAATTAATTACGTCAAGCTTTATATTGATGAACACATCGAAAAACCATCCATCTCACATTTCTCCCTGTAATTATAGAGAAATTTTGATAAATGACCTCTTTCCTGTGTTGGAATTGATCTTTAACCATGGTTTTACAAATAGTTGAAAAATGACCATTTCAAGGGATCAAAAGTCTTAACTACCCTTATTTCAACTTTTGACACCAAACAGATCTATTCCTCTGATCCAAAATTGATAGAAGAAGAGAAGATGTATATGGCATATGGATGGCCACAGGTGATCCCGCTGGAACAGGGTTTATGCCAGAAGATCATATATTTGAAGGTCATCAATGGCTTACTCCTCGTCGTCTCGCCCTCTCACATTGAGCTGTGGAGCTCTTCCCACCATAAAGTCAGACTCGGCAAGTACATGAGGGATGCCGATTCTCTCCACTCCAAGGCGAGAATCTGCAAGCAGTCTGGAGCTCCGACGCCAAATTCATTGCTCTTCTTGTAGGTCTCAAAGACCCTTCTATATTTTCTAAGTGTTGTGCTTATTTTCTCTATCGCTTTTGTTTTTGCAGACGTCTTCTTTGTTTCTTCACCTTTTCAAGGTCCAGTTTTCTGAGAAGAAGATTCAATTAGGAGGCGGGAAGCAGCCCTCTGCTTTATATCTCGCTACTATCTCTCCTCTTCTCAACGAGCAGGTGCCATTTGCAGATAAGAACATCACACTGTAAGTGTCATGTCTTGTCCTCCTTCCTTGTGTTTGCTCGTGTTGTATTTTGTTCCATTTAGCTTCAGATAGACAGACAGACAGACTTATTTGTGCCTCTTTCAGGAGCAATATCGTAAGCGATAGCAAACACATGCTACTTGGACTTTCTGATGGATCACTTTACAGTATCTCATGGAAAGGGGAGGTAAAATATGATTTCATCGTAATGTAGTGATCATGAATTAGAAACCAAAGCTAGATATTGAGTAATGTTGTCTTCTTTTGTACAGTTCTATGGGAGTTATGAACTTGATCCAGTTCCACGTGATGGCCCATCATCGCATTCCTTGGATAATGGTGTTGCTACTAATGAGAAAACTTTTCCTGCCAATATTTGCGTCCCCAGGAAGTCTGCTATTATCCAACTGGAGCTTTGTCTTCCGCTTAGGCTATTGTTTGTTTTGTATTCTGATGGACAACTGGTGTCATGTTCTATAAGTAAGAAAGGCTTAAAGCATCCTGAATCTATCAAGGCTGAGAAGTGGCTGGGGGTTGGTGATGCTGTATGTGCTTCAGTAGCTTCGGAGCAACAAATCCTTGCTGTTGGGACCAAAAGAGGGGTTGTGGAGTTATATGACTTTGCAGAATCTGCATCACTGATCCGAACCATATCTCTGTATGATTGGGGGTAAGTATGGGATCTGAGTATAGCCAAGGGTGGAATAATTTGATAGGTTGGCATTCACCTTGTTAGGTGCCTAAAAATAGTCAGTAAATCCAAGGGACTAGATTCTGGTAGAAAACAGTTGATTTTATCGTGTTGTAGAATTGAATCTGCATAACAGATGACCTGCCTTTTCACTTTTCATATACTCAATGGAAGACACTGGACCTGTCAGTTGCATTGCAGTGCAAGAATATTAGTTACACAAATTCAAATAAGGGTAGTTAAGACTTTTGATCTCTTGAAATGGTCATTTTTCAACTATTTGTAAAACCATGGTTAAAGATCAATTCCAACACAGGAAAGAGGTCATTTATCAAAATTTCTCGTAATTATAATTGAAAACAAATTGTCTAGTTGCTATGAAAAGTAAAATAAAGGGACCGTGAGTGATATATATATATAGCTCCATTCTAATGAATAATTCATTTTTTGACATATATGAGGGATCGGGGTTTACACTAATTTTTTAACACAAAATCACATCTTTATCGTTCAATACGTAATTCTATATGAGTAGATCACTTCTGTAAAATTTTATCCAAATTAATAATCGTTAAGGTCGTTAAAACTACGAATTAAAAGTTGAAGCATGAACGGTTCAGGTTTGGTAGATTTGATCCGTCAATTGATTTCAGTTAGTTCGAAGCCTTAACGATCACCAAATTAAATGAAATTTTGCATAAATAATCTAGATATATGTATCTAAATATTGAACAGTGGAGATATTGATATGTGATCAAAAAGTTGGTGTAATCCTTAATTCTTCATATATATCAAAAAAAGAAATCCCTTAATGAAATGGTTATATATATATATATAGTTTTTCTTAGGTAGGGACATCTTTACCTTGAATTTGGTAAGGATTTCTTGAAATGACCAATTTTTAGATCAAATTTTCTCATTTTAACCGTTCATAATCTAGATATATATATATATGTACATCATCTCTGCAAAATTTCAGCTCATTTGGTGATCGTTAGGGAATTCAAAACTATGATTCACAGAGAAGAACACGAACGGTTTCGGTTGAACAAATTCGATTCGTTCATTGTATTTGTACGTTTTCAAGGCCTTAACGATTACCAAATGAGATAAAATTTTGTAGAGGTGATATATATATATATATATATCTAGATTATGAACGGTTAATATGAGAAAATTTAATCAAAAAGTGGACCAAATTAAAAAAATTCGCACTAAATTTATGATAAGAACATCTTTAACTAAGAAGGAATATATATAAAGCCTAAAGCCCCACATCAACATCCAACTTCCATGAATGGTTTGGAATCTTCTTATCTAACTAAAGTCCAATCCTCTGATTGCACATTGATTTTTTTTAAAGTAACTGATTGCACATTGAGTGAGTATCTAATTAATTGAATAATTCATGTATAATGGAGGTAGGTAGGATATATAGATGCCCAAACTCTTTTTTGTTTAGGCACTCTCTTCTGTGTTTTGTACCAATTAAATTAGATTTTAGAGTTCAGAAAGACATCAAACTCATATGAAGCAAAGCATATAACCTCATGAAATCAAACCCCAAATTTTGAATCCAATAGTAATTTTCTAATTTATTAACAGCTTAAAAAAAGATTTAATAATTAATAACTCAAACGGATGCAAATTACATCTTAAATACAGTAGCTTAATTGTAACCCACATTTCTCACCATTTAGAAGGCAAAATTCGAGCTCTAATGTATGACTATATCTATATGTATACATCAATACCCGTGCAAGATTTAAAAAGCTCCACCATAATCATATGCAGAGCTCAAGGAATTAGTGAGATACACGCGCCGTAGCTGAGCTTGAGGGTTTTCCTGAATAATTTACTTACTGACAAATTAGTCATCATGAAAATATGTTCCATGCATGCACATGATGTAACAGTTTTGTTATTCGTGGACTTTAATGGACCGTTAGTGTCTTTATTTGGGCTGTGATAGTCACTTGCTTTTCCAACCTATGGTCCGTTACATCAATACTATCACGTGCCCTACGCTTGTCTTCACACGTGTGAAATTGTTTCTCTGAACATCAATGGAAGCGGGGGATAATTATGTGAGCTCTCTGGGGCTGGACATATGTTTGGCCCAATATAGACAAAATGAGATTTGAGAATTTATAAGATCTGCAGTAGTAAAACTGACTTTAAAATAATATTAAGAAATTTTCATTTTTATTTATGTTTTTAATTATAGGAGTTGAAACACAATTAATTGATCAAACACAGAATATCTACTAAAGTCAAAATAATTATACGAGTTTGCAACAAGTTTGTCTCTCTTTTATTGCTAAAAGACTATAAATCTTACTAAGTGATATAAGATCATGCCAATTATCTTTAAAAAGTAAAGAATGAGGTAACTACTACAAAATAGATTCAATTTCGACTATAATTACTTTTATTTAATTACCTCCAATATCTCATTGTACTTAAAGTTTTGGGCAAAATGCCCATGTAACAATTGTGGCAGCATAACAATTGTGGCATATATTATATGGGTAAGGCTTAGATGTGTTGATGCATACCATGCATCAACTTTGTCGTAAAGTTGTAAAATGAGTCGTTAAAGTAGTAATGTTAGTTGTTAAAGTTGTAATATGAGTTCTTAAAGATGTAATTACAACATTTATGGTTATATGTTCATAAAGTGGTAAATGAGTTGTTAAAGTTATAAAATGAGTCCTCAATGGGATAAACACTCAATTTTACAACTTTAACAACTCAATTACTACTTTAAGAACATATAAGCACTAATGTTGTAACTATAAATTTACAACTTTAAGGATTCATTTTACCACTTTAAGAACAAATATTACTACTTTAACAACTCATTTTACAATTTAACAACAAAGTTGATGCATACTATGCATCAACTCACCCTAGAATTTTCCATATTATATGGATTGGTATCACAATGAAATTGGAGACAATCTAACTCGTCTCAATTGTATTTCAATGATGTCAAGGCACGAATACAATTATAATTTCACAAAAAGTAACTTTTCATGCCATTTTGATTTACTGTGATTCAAATTACATGATAAAACAATTGGGTAAGAATCCAATAGCAATAAAAAAACGTTGGGCCTGGAAAGCCCATCACCATTTTCTTTTTTTTCGTGTAAAGCCGAGAAAACTAAAACCCTAAATCCCAAAACCCATCATTAAACCTAGAACTCCAATTTCTGCTTCTTCTTTCTTTGATCTCTTGAATCAACCCAAGCTTCCTTAACGATTAAACGACGATGGAAATTGACAGACTAGATGGTCGCACACCGAACCAGCTGAGACCACTGGCCTGTACTCGCAACGTTCTCAACCGAGCTCATGGCTCTGCCAGTTGGTGTCAAGGTTTTTACTTCTCTCTCTGTTCAGCATTTTCTTACTTTCTGGGCTTTGTGCACTGAATTTGAGCCTTTTTTCTAATTGGGTTTTGATTTTTATAGGAGATACCAAAGTTCTTGCGGCAGTTTATGGACCCAAAGCAGGGACAAAGAAGAATGAAAACCCTGAAAAAGCTTGCATTGAGGTTATTTGGAAGCCTAAAACTGGCCAGAGTGGTGAGTTGTATGCAATTATATTAGTGCTTTTGATTCGGCTAGGGACTGCGGTGTTTATATAAGAGCGTGGTGTGTTCTGTTTTCGGGTATCTGAGTTTGCTAGATTGTGTGTGCTTGATGTAGGACATACAGAAAGGGAGTATGAGATGATATTGAAAAGGACCTTGCAAAGCATTTGTATACTGGCTCTCAATCCAAACACTACGACCTCGGTTATTATTCAGGTGCAGTGGTCTTATTTACACTGACTGTCTGAATCTTGCATTGTGTATTCCACTTAAAATGAAAGTAATTGAGCACTTTTAGCGCTAATAGTTGCCAAGAAGTGGGGCTTTGCTCTGGGTTTAAGCCTTTGAATGGAAATGCCTTTTCAAAGGTTATGTATGAAGGGAAAATAAGCAAGATACTGTAATTTCTCCAAATGATTAAGATTACTGGATCTGCATTAGAATATTATGAAAAGCATATTGTGCCTTTTAAAGAAGGAAATTAGGTGATGGTCATGGTCAATATATATTTAGTGTTGATAACGAGTTTCCGAAGCTTTGCCATCTAGTAATATGGGGTTGCTATGTCTTTGAATGTCTTAATGTCTTTAGCAGTTGGTGTTTATTAGACCTGGAAAGTGAGTCACCAAATACTTTCTTTGGTTGGCTTTACAACTGTAGTTAAGTAACCATTTTTATCTTGAAACCTTGTCTCTGTTGCAGGTTGTCAATGACGATGGTGCTGTATCCTTCAAAGCAATGCATTTTTTCATAGATTAATTCTGCATCAGTATAAGTAGTTCATGGAAGCTACTTAGCTTATTGAACTTCATTGAACTTCTCTTTTGCAAAATTATGCATTCATCTTCTCGCCGGTTGTCCTGTGGTGGCTCAAGGAATATAAACATCTTGTTTGAATTTTGCACTCATCCAAAAAGAAGTATCGACTGTTAGCATCTGTCCTCTCATTTTGTTTTCTGTTATCTTCTTCTTTACAACGATGATATTACCAGAATTGCCTTGACAACTACTTGTATAGCTTTTGCCATGTGCGATAAATGCAGCATGTGCTGCCCTTGTTGATGCTGGGATTCCTCTAAAGCATCTTGCTGGTAAATGAACACCTATACTGTTGATTTCTTTTCTTCATTTGATGAATATGTGCCAACTGTTTTCTTATGCTGTTTTGCAGTTGCAATATGTTGTTGCTTGGCGGAGAGTGGATATGTCATATTGGACCCCAGCAAGCTAGAAGAGCAGGTTTTACTTTGTTTCATATCATGTATTTCTGCATCCCATGTGAATACACTCTGTAGAATCTATTTGTGGATTTTTAGCTCTATGATGTTCCTGTTCTTTGAGGCCTGAGGTATAGTTTGTATGGAGTGATTGGAGTCATAGTATGTTAGTCTGTGTATGCCACTCGTTTACTGTGTTCTTTATATTATCTAACCTGAACCCATGTCTTCAATCTCAAGGGGCATATTTTGATAATACATTAGTATTGTAATGGCAGAAAATGAAGGCATTTGTATATTTGGTGTTCCCAAACTCAGTTCTCTCAAACCTTCCAGAAGGACAGTTAAAGGTGCAAGGCGAACCAATGGAACATGGTGTCATAACCTCTGTAACCCAGGGTGCAATGCCAGGTATCTGCCACTTCATTTTTCCTCTTGATCTGTTTGCATTGGAATTTTCTTAGTTTTGCATTGCTTTTGATCAACTGGATGCAAATTTGGCTATGAGCTACACAAGGTTGTGTAACCTTGCCCCTCTGGTATCGGTGAATCCAAGCTGTTAGGGCCTCAACAGCCAGTAAATACTTGTTTTAACTAAATACTTGTTTTAACTTTTGTCTGTCAGAGTATTTGATGTGTTTCATATAGTCTTATGTAATTGGGTTTTCTCTATTGCTCTAGTTGTCGACTATCTCCACTGTTTGGAACGTGGGCGCGCAGCTACTGCAAAGATGTCTGCTTTTCTAAGAAAGAGCCTGCAACCAAAGCTCCCAATTGATTAATCGAGTCCCTATACCTAGAGTTTACAGATGTGTACTTCGATGCTAAATGAACCTTATATGATGTACCTGAAAACTCCAATTCAATGTACAACTTGTTGCTTAACTATGTTTTCCCTGTTTCTCCTATTGGAACAAAAGGCCATTGAGAAGCGGCGTTTGTTTGTCTGGTGTATGTTATCCGTGTCGTTCTCGATAAAATAAGCACGGCATTGTTGGCTAAGCTGGTATTTTCCTGCAGAGCATATTCTGAGTTTGAACTTTGACCAGAAACAGTATGGGGCAAGGAAAGATGCTATCAACAGAGAACGAATCTTTATCTTCTCACTTATTTAACTCAACATGACGCTAACACAGATTTTATTATTATGATTAAGACTGGTTTTAGTAATGAATGATGATAAAGATTGGTGGTTGCTGTATCAACCGTACGTAAAGCCACTAATCCTTAGGTTCTTACACCAACCAGTTGTAAAATATGGATACGATTGTAACTTTTTTGTTTTTAGCATCGACAGTTCTATTATAATCGTTGACATAATATGGTCCAAGAACAAAATCACCGAAAAAAATAGTCTAAAAACATACGCTGCAAATATCTTATAACATTTCATTTTGGCAGGGGCTAGGGGAGGTGAGTTTGATTGTGATCCCTTTGCTTACAATTATTCTCGTTTGGTTCATCTGTGAGACAATAAAATCTTAATTACCATGGAAAGAAGTCATAGCATGGAGCCTCTTTCCATTTGTCTAAGCCTAAAGCGTGCGTTTAACGGCTAATAAAACCAAAGGTTGGACACCTTGATCGATCTATATTTACTTGGTTGGATTGACTAGCATAAGAAGACGCAGAGAAATGGCGACTTCATGTTCATCAAGTATGAGTATGGCGTTTCAAGTGAATTGCTCCGTTCATCAGAACAAGAAGCCCTCAGCTGTCCTAGACAATATTGAGTTCTTCAAGACCACACTCTCCTCGACTATCTCGGTGAGTTGTTCTCTATCTCTTTATCTAAAACGTAAACTCTAAAACTGATTTGCATTTTTGATACTTCGAAATTACCAGAAGCAGCCGTTGTTGAGAAGAATCATGCAACAACGTCCCATGCATATAGATGTCTCGAAAATCTTCAAGAACGCTTCTGCAAAAATGCTGGACGCCTTTGTGGATTTGGTGTTTGAATTCATTGATCAACCATTGCTTCCATCTCAGGTACCGCACTAGCTAGGGCCGGCATTCTCAAGAACTGAAAATGAAAATGGATTCTATGCTTGGCTTGTTCTTATAGTTTGTTTCAATCTAGCTAGCTGCATGCACTGCACTATCTGAATGATCACGTTGTGCCGATAATCGAATTGTTATACATTGTAGAAAAACTTCGCCCCAGTTGATGAATTGGAAGGAGAAGGAGTTGTGATAACGAGCATCATCGGGAGAATCCCAGATGACTTTACGGATGGAGTCTACGTAAGAAATGGTCAGTGCTCTCTTAGTATATATCAGCGATTAAAATTAATTAGTGATGTTTTTTGAGAAGATCATTGATCTTTTTTATTGATAGAATACAATTAGAGAAATAATGATGGTGGACAGAACATACACACTATCTTCTTTTCTACTAGAAATACCTACGGGTTTGTCATCATCGATGACGTTCATGAGCCAGTTGGGCCTGACCCTTAACCAAGATATACACCCCTCAACTCAGGCTACATGCTTTGCAATCAAATCAGCCACTCCATTGGTACTCCTATAAGCATGAACAATCCCAGACACGCAAACATTATGCAGCAAGGAGCAGACTTTATCCACTAAAACTCCTTCGATCTGCACCAAAACAATCCTCCCCACTGTTAACAAGGTCTACTGAAGCTTGACAGTTGCACTCAACACTCTCCAACACAATACCCATCTGTACTACTGCCTCCAAACCAAGAATTAAGGAAACCAATTCAGCCAAACAAGGCTGAAGCCTACCCTGCGCTTTTTCACCTATTGCCAGCAACAAACCCCCTCCATGGTCCCCTACCACAACCCTAGGCCTACCATCCTATCATTCTCAATCACAGCAGCATCACAATTAAGTTTAAAGTTACATAGAGTTGGAGGCCTCCATCTCATGTTATGCACCTTTCCACCATTATTACTAACAGGAGAGTCTCGTGCCTGTACCTTAACCAAAGCTTTCCACCCAAACAAACCATGATCCAATAGAAATTTTGGAGGCCTGGGCTGATCCCCATGAACAACCCTATTCTGCTCATACCAATTGCCCCCACAATAGAAACACCAACCACTTCATTTCATCAACAGATAACACCTGGATAACATGGTTGAAAAAATCTGGAAAATTCCCCCAAAAATCCGGACCCAACTTCGAGTAAAAACTCACCCTCTCCAATACCGCAACATCCAAAGAACAAGACAAAGTTACGTGCAAGGGTGTTTCATTAAACAGCTGACATCTAGGACAAACATGGGAGTTAGTGATGTACCTCTGATACAATGACCACTGACAAGGAATAAAACCATTTAAACACCTCTGAGACATTTTTGGAGGAATTTTCAGCTTCCATAGATGCCTCCATTGATCTGAAATCATCGGTGCTGCATTCCTCTTCACTACGGTTGTAATTCCACATCAGCTTATCTCTACATCATGATTGAGTAACAAGGACACTTAGTACCGCTTCAAGTTCATCTACAGTCAAACTTGCTCTAATTTGTTCATATCCCACTCTCCAGACGCTGTTAACAATTCTAAAACCCTCATATTCCACTCTCACCCCTCATTCCAAGCAATCTTAAACTGGACTATATTAGACACCCATAGATCTTGGAACACCCTTACACTCTCACCACTGCTGACTCGTCATCTCAACCCCTTCATCAACAACTCCTTTCCCAAATAACAGCTTGCCAAATACTAGGACTCTTTCCCATTTCCGCCTTAATAAAAGACTTATTGGGAAAATATTTAGCCTTAAACATCCTACCAACTAGAGAACCCTCATCTTGTACCAACCTCCACCCTATTTTGGCTACGAAGGCTTGATTGAAACTCCGAAACTCACAAAATCACAACCCTCCTTCACGTTTCGGGTTTCTAGATGCAAAACATATTGTAACTTAGGTTGTTTATCTTGCAAGTACAACATATATCCAAGTCATGGTTCTCAGATTTTGAAGATTCGTTCGATATATCTAAGGAATGTAAAATAGCTGCCGTTTACTTAATATATAACGTAGGACTCTTAGAATATTGTATATCCTTAAATTGGATACATATGTATAAAAGTACATGATCTGGAATAATCACTTGAATTGGCTTGCGCGCAGGACCCAACCCTTTATTTGGAGGATTGAAATCGACGAAATCGGTGTTTGGAAGGTCAAGTCACATATGGATAGAAGGAGAAGGCATGTTACATGCTCTGTATTTTACGAAGAACGACGACGTCGTCAGCAGTGATGGTAGCAGATGGACGGTCAGGTACAACAACAGACATGTCGAAACCGAAACTTACAAGCTTGAAAAACAAAGAAACAAGCCTTCTTTTCTCCCGGCTATTGGTGGCGATTCGCCAGCCATTTTATCTGCTTATCTCCTCAATTTGGTAAGCATAACATAATACATATCATCAGCATTTCATTATTCCAAAAATATGAATCCATTAACAAGATATGTGAGACAAAATTAATGAAGAACTTAAGTGGACACATTTAACAAATTTGGTCGATTGTACAATTCAAGAGTTAGGCACTGCAGACTGCAGGACTTACTGGGACTAGTTTGCTTTTATGCTTATTCTTACTTGATTCCACAGTTGAGGTTTGGCAAGGTGAACAAGTACTTGAGCAACACCAATGTTTTTGAGCATTCGGGGAAATTGTACTCGGTTGCAGAGAATCACATACCACAAGAGATTGATATCCTTACACTAGAAACTCTAGGCAATTGGGATGTGTCTGGAGCATGGAACAGACCTTTTATCAGCCACCCGAAGGTATGCACCTAATTAACATCTCTTAACTTTCACTAATATTATTGATTAGGTAACTTAACCATGTCTTTTCAATGTTCTCAGAGAGCTCCAGGCACAGGAGAGCTGGTCATGATGGGAGTGGACGCAGTTGAACCATTTTGGGAAGTAGGAGTAGTTTCTGGTAATATAAATATATATACTTCGCCGCATAAGTACTACTAGTCAGAATGTTTTCATGTCCATCTCACATTATCAATCACTTAATTTCACAGCAGATGGCAAAGAATTGATCCACAAGGTGGATCTCAAACTCAATAGGTGCAGCATTTGCCATGAAATAGGGGTTACAGAAAGGTAGTTGATAACTTGATATATTAAGCTACGCTAGTCAGTAGCATCAGCTCGGAGTTGTTATTGATTTCTGAGCTAGTTTTCCTCACTGAACCAGAAATTAGTTAGATAACGAGTGCTGTGCGTTCCTTGGGTTGCAGGTACAATGTGATCATGGATATTGCACTGACTATAGACATTAAGAGACTAGTAGGAGGAGGCCCGTGAGTGCACACCTTACACTCCATATATAGTTCTGCAAATCTCTTGACGAGCTGATATCGGTTTACATTTATGCAGATTGGTAAAGTATAACGAGGAAGAATATGCAAGAATTGGTGTAATGCCGCGCTACGGTGACGCAAGTTCAGTCCGGTGGTTCAAAGTTGAACCCAACTGCACATTTCACATCATCAATAGCTTTGAAGCTGGCGATGAGGTAATTAACTTGTAACTTACATGAGCTTATTTGCAATTATTCACTAAGTGATCCACATTAATTTGAAAACTTTAATTTGATCATCAGCAGGTTGTAGTTTGGGGATGTAAAGCTCTTGACTCAGTTATAGGTCCAAGTAATGAAAGTAGTAGTGATAAAGATGGCACCTCAACGGTAGAGGATGCTAGTAAATTATACTCTCATGCTTATGAATGGAGATTAAACATGGAGAGTGGAGAAGTAAGGGAGAGATATCTCACTGGCAAAAACATTTCTATGGATTTTCCCATGATCAATGGAAACTTTACCGGCCTTCAAAACAGATTTGGGTATGCTCAAATCGTCGATTCAGTTGCGAGTTCTTCCTCGGGTACATTATCTAAAATCATATTACTTTCAGTTCCTCAAGTGAATATCTGATTTACTCTGTGATATGTTCTCATCACATCACCAATTCATGATAATTTTTATTTCAGGATCGCTCAAGTATGGTGGCATAGCTAAGCTACATTTTGAAGAGCCAGCTGAGGTATACGATTTTCTTTGGTCTTATACATGCATATATCTTGAATAATGTTCACTAAATATTCTTTGGCATCCAATGTATCAATGATAATTGCTTATTGCTTGGATCACTAGAGAGAAGGCGGATTAGAAAATGAGGAAATAAAGGTGGAAAGACATATGTTTGAGGATAACACATTTTGTAGCGGAGCTGCTTTTGTCCCAAAGCTAAGAGGTAGTAGTAGGACTGGTACTAGTTTTGAAAAAGTAGAAGAAGATGATGGATGGGTTATTACTTTTGTTCACAATGAAGATACCAATATATCTCAAGTAAGTTTCAGTATACAAACTGATCGATCTATGCAAAGGTGGTTTATTTACTTGTTCGATCGATCTCAGTAATTTTCATGCTACTGGTGCAGGTTTATGTCATTGACACCAAGGAGTTTTGCAGTGAGCCTGTTGCCAAAATTGCGTTACCCTGCAGAGTTCCATATGGATTTCATGGAGCCTTCATGCCAACTTCACCCAACACCTAATCTCAATTTGCATCTGCCCGTGCATATATAGATGCATGGTTTCTGATTTTGTTGTAATGATTTTAGGCCTAAGATGGGTGATTTTAGGTCTAAGATTTGTGGTCTTAATCATAGGTGACATGTCATATCACATATACACATCATCAATTTAAAAAATATCATGTCATGTCATTTTAAGTAAAAATATAATTTTACCCTTTTCAAATCCAATTTTCTAAATTATTTTTGTCTTTATTCTATATAAAAAAGAGGGTCATTCCACTAATGGATCTCTATTTTTAGTTTATTTATAGGGATAGACATTCGATAAAATTTTAGATCACATTATTCAATCTTAACCGTTCAATTCTTAGGTCCTAATATATAGATCACATCTGCAAAATTTCATTAAAAAATGATTGTTAAGATGTTCAAAACTGCGAACTAAAATTCTATATATTAATGGTTCAGGTTTGTCACATTTGATCCATCAATTGATTTTAATTATTTCAAACCTTAATTATTTGATATGACGATTCTCGAACCGGTGAGAATTCAGGATTTTTGTCTATTCGGTATTTACGTTGTTTCGTCGCCTATTTTTAAATTAAAATATTTTTAAACAAGGTCTAGTAAAAAGGTTATAAACCTTTGATAATTATAAAACCTTTAAACTAATTAACTATAGAGGTAAAAAGGTAATGTCACATCCCGGTTCTAGAATCCATTTACGGTCGGTTACTACCCAAGTTACTTTGATCTTTAACCGTATCGTAGTAACCGTTTTACCGTGAAAGGTCAAAAAGTTGACTTTTTGTTTGGTCAGGAATTTGGGGAAACTTTCTTCATGAAAGTTGTAGAGGGCGTCGTTACGAGTCCGTGGACACGTAGCACGCTTAAATCGGAGATCGTATGAAGAAGTTATGGTCAAAAAACAAAAGTTACTATTTGGGTGAAAAGCCTATATATAGTGAGTTACTGGGGTAATTCGGTGAAAAGGTGAAAATTGGAAAAGTTACTGTTCACCTCGAAAAATCCCTCCGAAACCCGATTTTTTTCGCCGGATTTCATCACCGGATTTCTCCTCCGTCCGGCGGAGTTAGGGCGCGTGCTAGGTACCAAATTGAAGCCTGCAGCGCCACCTTCAAGTTGGTGGTGGCCATCGGAGCTGAGCCGCCGCCGTTTGAGAGAAATCACGGCGAGAAGGGGGGACCTGTGCACTGTTCATTGACACCGGATTTCTCCCTCCTCCGGCCACCTCCCGGTGAGTTCTTTATATGGTTTTGATGGGTTTGAGGTGTACATTAAGCCCCTAGAATTTGGTAGCTAGATTTGAAGTGTGTAGGAAGAATTATGGATTTGAAGTTTGGGTTGACTTTTGGATTCGGGTTGTGTATTTCTTGTCGATTGACCTAGTTAGGGGCCGAGTTGGCCTTCGAGTTGAACTAGAAAGTTGTCCCAAATGTTGAGACGAAGCTGCTGGTAAAATTTGGTGGTGATCCGAGGTCGCCGGAATTTTGGCCGGATTTTTCTGCCGGCGGCCGCCGCCGGCGGCGGAGCCGCCACTTTTTGGGCAGTTTTCTTGCCCATTTAAATTGTAAAAATTAAGGGAAGTCCATTAGGGGCAGTTGCTAATTTTTGGGAATTTATTTGAGGTGTTGAGTACGTTTGGAAGGTTTGGGATTATTATTTGTGTAATTAAAGGTTAATCGGTCGTTTAGGGAGAACCGGCTAGGCGTGAGAGCGTGTTTAAGAGTTTGTACGCTATTTGGAGGGTTAGAGGCCGACACCCACACTTTTGATAGATGGTTAAGGTTGAACGCTATGGGTAGAGCGTGTTATTATTGCCCTCACGATGATTATGGGTTTAAGACCTGTTTATATGTTTTGTACAGGACGTGGGGGAGCTCTAGCTGAGCAGCCATCTAGTAGCCGGCAGACCTAGCGGCATCTGTGAGTGGACATTTGTTTTAAATTAAATTGCATGCTATATTCTTTAATTGGTTTCTCCTGCATATATGATTTCCTCCATTTATATGTTTACGGTGATTTGGGAAAATGAGATTTACGGATTTCAAAGGCAAACAAGCCGGGAAAGAGGTTCAAACCCTTCCCGTGATTTTTAAAAGATTTTCCCGGGTTATGGTTTAATGATTATCACCGTTTTGGGATTTGGAGGGGGATGATTTTAAAAGGGGAAACTTGGCTCACGGATTTTAAGGGGTTTCGATTATTATTATTTTCCCACGAGGTTTTACAGGTTTTACTGGTTTTAAAGGAATGTTAAAAAGGGAAAAGAAAAAGGATTGTATGCTAGCATGACCCTCTTCGGTAGTAGCTGGTCAATAGACCCTCCCGAATAGTAGCAGGTCGGGACCCTCTTCGGTAGTAGCTGGTCAATGGACCCTCCCGAATAGTAGCAGGTCGGGACCCTCTCCGGTAGAAGCTGGTCATTGGACCCTCCCGGATAGTAGCAGGTCGGGACCCTCTTCGGTAGTAGCTGGTCAATGGACCCTCCCGGATAGAGCAGGTCGGATTTCTCGTGGATGAGGTTAACACCCCACATTTAAATTATTTATGTTTGAGCCAGGGCATCATTGATGGTTTATTTGCATGCGGTTTTTCTTAAAGAAACTAGAGGGAGAGCATTAAAGATAATAGAGTTTTATATGTTATTTTTCGTCCACTCACTCTAACGGTTTTCAATGTTTCTCCCCTGGGCCTTTCGTTTTTAAATGCCCAGATTGCAGAGCTCGACCTATCTAGACCACTTGGAAGCCAAGCATAGTTACCGCCGCTTTCCACACTAACAGTAGGTTCCGGGTTGACCTACTTGTAATATATCTATGTTTCTGCTTTTATCCTAGACGCTCTGATACACATCGGGTAGTTTATTTGTTGGAGAACTCTTAGGGACTTGGAATGTTATGTATCATTTACATTTGGGATGTTGAATTAATTGTGGGATTTTATTAGATGTGTATCATGTGGAGTTGTTGGTTATTGGGGAGCAGGATGGCTCCAGGAGTTTCGGTTGGACATTGGTATTAGAAGTGTACTGTGGGTTATTGCAGGTTAAGGGTTGTCCACTTTTCAAGGGAGACTATGTCGATTTTTCGGCAGAATCTTCTTTGGGAGGTGGTCCCCGCAGGATTTACTTCGAGTTAAAGGGGTTTAACTTGGGGTGGGTCCTGACAATTGGTATCAGAGCATTAGGTTATCCGATTCCTTCATACTACTATTTGTACTTAGGAGTATCTAGTATCTATAGAGTGATGGTTTGACCATGGCAGACCATTAGCATTTATGCATGAGGTACTGGGTATTCCTTGAGTATTTGTAGTAGTTAATCCAGTGCTGATGTTATACATGGTACTAAATGTTTTCTTCCTCAGGTAACTATGCGTCGTGGTCGTAGTCGAGCCCGTAGGGGAAATCCTCCTAGTCCTCCCAATCCTCCAGAAGGAGGGGATGCGGGAGCACCAGCTGATGGTCAATTGGAACAATTCTTCAGGCGACTCACTACCTTTGCCTCAGACATTAATTATGAGAAGGCTCGTAGGAATGGAGCCCGGGTTTTCTCCCATGCCAATGAGCCGTTAGATGCTCTCAGCTGGTTGGAGTGTATGGAAAAGATGTTTGTGCAGGCTGAGTGTCCTGAGAGCAAGATGGTGACCATAGCTGTTCAGTTTCTGGAAAGGGAAGCTTGGCATTGGTGGGTGGATTTGAGCAGAGGTTTGGGCGATGGAGCTCAGAATATGACTTGGGGTCAGTTTACCGTTCATTTTAAGGAGCGTTATATCAATCCAGCCCACATCAACCGTATGAGGTTGGAATTTCTGAATCTGAGGAAAAGTAACAATGTGACAGTGACAGCCTTTGAGCAGCGCTTCAGGGAGTTGGCATTCTATGTACCTGACTTGGTTAAGACAGATGAGGAGAAGATTTACTACTTTGTCCAGGGACTTGGCGGTATATATGCCAGTCAGATGACAGCCGTGCCTTACCAGACTTTCCAGCAGGCCTTGATGTTTGCTAAGCATATTGAGGCGCAGGAGTTGGCAGTTGGTCCCCTACAGAGTTTTGGTGATCCTAGCCGAGTTCCTCCTAGGCGGGGGACATCTACTTCGGGTTCTGGATCATCTGTTGGTAGTGGATACAGTAGTCATTCGAGTTCTGGTTCCGGAGTTCGAGGACGGTTCAAGAGGTTCGGCAGGAGACGTCCTAGGAACCGGTTTGGTGGACGCCCATCTGGACAGTTTAGTGGAGGATCTAGTAGCCAGAGTGCGGCCTCAGGTGGCCAGCCATTTCAGGTGGGGCAGAGTCAGCAGCAGGCTGTGGGATGTTATCATTGTGGTCAGCTAGATCACTATAAGAGAGAGTGTCCTATCCTGATTCAGAGATCCATGTTTGATCCTACTCAGTCATCGGGTCAGTTTCCAGCGAGTGCTTCTGGCAGCGGTGCTCGCATGTGGGGTCCTGATAGAGGCAGTGCTCAGCAGAACAGAGGCGGCAGAGGACGTCCCACCACTACTCATGCTAGAGTGCATGCCATGACTCAGCAGGAGGGTCGTACTTCTCCAGAGGTCATTATTGGTACGTTATTAATCTTTGGTCAGCCTGCTTTTACTTTGATTGATCCGGGTGCTACGCATTCCTTTATGTCGAGTAGATTTTCACTCCATGCCAATGTGCCAACCTCCCCACTCCCAGGTGAGTGGCGTGTATCTCTGCCTTCTGGAGATACAATGGAGATTAACTGGGTGTGTAGTGGGTGTGAGGTGTTAGTAAATGGACTTGTATTCGAAGCTGACCTAATTCCTCTGGATATGATAGAGTTCGATGTAATCCTGGGTATGGATTTTCTGGAAGCCCATAGGGCCATGGTAGATTGTTTCCAGAAAGAAGTGGTATTTCGTAGTCCAGGATTGCCGGAGGTTATATTTCAAGGAGAAAGAGAGATTCTCCCAAAGTGTTTAATTTCAGCTGTGGCCGCTAGGAAATTGCTGAGTAAGGGTTGTCAAGCCTACCTAGCACATGTGGTGGATACTAGTATGGGGGAAGTAGGTTTGAATGACATACCTATAGTTAAGGAGTTTCCAGAAGTTTTTCCAGATGAATTGCCTGGATTGCCACCCGAAAGAGAGATCGATTTTTCGATCGATTTACTTCCTGGAACCGCACCTATTTCTCAAGCACCATATAGAATGGCCCCTGCTGAATTGAAGGAGTTGAGAACTCAATTGCAGGAGTTGTTGGATAAGGGATTTATTCGACCAAGTTCCTCTCCTTGGGGTGCCCCAGTGTTGTTTGTTAAGAAGAAGGATGGTACATTGAGACTTTGTGTGGATTACAGGAAGCTGAATCAAGTTACTGTAAAGAACAAGTATCCCTTGCCCCGTATTGATGACCTGTTTGACCAATTGAAGGGGGCAACAGTCTTTTCGAAGATTGATTTGAGGTCGGGGTATCATCAATTGCGGATTCGGGAAAATGATATAGCCAAGACTGCATTTCGGTCACGATATGGCCATTACGAGTTTGTAGTGATGGCTTTTGGGCTTACCAATGCACCTGCAGCCTTTATGGGCCTCATGAATAGGGTGTTTAGCCCATACCTTGACCGGTTTGTTATCGTGTTCATAGATGACATTTTGGTTTATTCCAAGAATGCAAAGGAACATGCAAAGCATCTGAGGTTGGTTTTACGGACTTTGAAAGAGGCTCAGTTGTACGCAAAGCTCAGCAAGTGTGAGTTTTGGCTAGATAAAGTGGGGTTCTTGGGCCACATTGTGACGGCCGAAGGTGTTAGTGTGGACCCCCAGAAAATAGAGGCAGTTGTGAGTTGGAGGAGACCCACTAATGTAAAGGAGATACGGAGTTTCTTGGGTCTAGCTGGGTACTACCGCCGTTTTGTGGAAGGCTTTTCCAAGATTGCGGCTCCTCTTACTAGATTGACTAGGAAAGGGGTAAAGTTTGAATGGTGTGAAGACTGCGAGCAAAGTTTTCAAGAATTAAAGAATCGTTTGGTGAGTGCTCCAGTTTTGGCATTACCTGATGATAGTGGTGAGTTCGTGGTGTATAGTGATGCATCTGGACAAGGTTTGGGTGGTGTGTTAATGCAACATGGGAGAGTCATTGCCTATGCTTCTAGACAATTGAAGTTACATGAAGGAAATTATCCCACCCATGATCTAGAGCTTGCAGCGATAGTTTTCGCGTTAAAGTTATGGAGACACTATCTTTACGGAGCTAAGTGTCAGATTTTCACTGATCACAAGAGCCTCCGTTATGTGTTTACTCAGAGGGATTTAAATTTGAGGCAGAGGAGATGGATGGAACTACTGGCAGATTATGATATTTCCATTGAGTATCATCCAGGAAGGGCCAATTTAGTGGCCGATGCACTTAGCCGCAACCCTTCCGTCTCTTTGGCTCATTTGAGAGCGGTTCGGGTTCCACTTCTCTATGAGTTGCGGGCTACTGGTGTTGAACTTTGGGAGGATGAAGTAGAAGCCTTGGTGGCTAATTTCCAAGTGAGGCCAGTTTTAATTGATAAAGTGCGAGAGGCACAGTATAATGATCAGTCAATAGTGCGGTTGATTGAGCGGACACTTGATGGGACAACAGTTGACTTCTCGGTTAGAAAGGATGGAACTTTGATGTTCAAGAACCGACTTTGTGTTCCAAAAAGGAATGAGGAGCTTAAGTTGGAAATTTTGGAGGAAGCTCACAGTTCAGCATATGCAGCTCACCCTGGAAGTACAAAAATGTACAAGACCTTGAAGAATCATTATTGGTGGCCGAATATGAAGAGAGAGATTGCGGGATTTGTGAGCAGGTGCTTGATTTGTCAACAAGTAAAGATTGAGAGACAGAAACCTGCTGGTTTACTTCAGCCTTTGCCTATCCCCGTGTGGAAGTGGGATGACATTGCTATGGATTTTGTCTTTAGTCTACCACGTACTCGTGATGGGCATGATGGTATTTGGGTGGTCGTTGATCGATTGACCAAATCAGCACACTTTCTGCCGGTGAACAAGAAGTATACGGTGGAAAGGTTGGCGGAATTGTATGTCAATGAAATTGTGAGACTTCATGGGGTGCCAGAGACTATAGTGTCAGATCGGGATCCTAGGTTTGCCTCCAGATTTTGGAGAGCTTTACAGGCAGCTTTGGGCACCCGGTTGCAATTCAGCACAGCCTTTCATCCTCAGACCGACGGGCAGTCCGAAAGGACTATCCAGACTTTAGAGGACATGTTGAGATCGTGTGCCATGCAGTTCTCAAGAAGCTGGGACAAGAATGTAGCTTTAATGGAGTTTGCTTACAACAATAGCTACCATTCCACCATTGGTATGTCTCCTTTTGAGGCACTTTATGGACGACAATGTCGTACACCTTTGTGTTGGAATGAAATTGGCGAAAGAGAGTTGTGTAGCCCTGACTTGATTCATGAAACGAATGAGAAGATCAAGGTTGTTAGGGACAAGTTAAAAACAGCTCAGAGTAGACATAAGAGTTATGCAGACAACCGAAGAAGAGATCTTGAATTCCAAGTGGATGATTGGGTATTTCTGAAACTATCCCCTTGGAAGGGAGTAGTACGTTTCGGCAAGCGGGGGAAGCTTAGCCCCAAGTACATAGGCCCTTATGAGGTCATTGAGAGGGTTGGTCCACTTGCTTATCGGTTGGACCTACCTCCTGAGTTGGCAAGGATACATAATGTCTTCCATGTGTCTATGCTCCGTAAGTATGTTGCCGATCCATCCCATGTGTTGCAAGAGCAACCGGTTAATTTAAAAAGAGATTTGACTTATGAAGAATTGCCGGTGAAGATCCTTGATAGGAAAGAGCAGGTACTCAGGAACAAAACCATTCCTCTAGTGAAGGTACTTTGGAGGAGCCATGAGTTAGAAGAAGCAACATGGGAACCAGAGGCTCGGGTGAGGCAGCAGTACCCCCATCTCTTCGAATGACAGGTATGTAATTTCGAGGACGAAATTTTTATATGGGGGGGAGAATTGTCACATCCCGGTTCTAGAATCCATTTACGGTCGGTTACTACCCAAGTTACTTTGATCTTTAACCGTATCGTAGTAACCGTTTTACCGTGAAAGGTCAAAAAGTTGACTTTTTGTTTGGTCAGGAATTTGGGGAAACTTTCTTCATGAAAGTTGTAGAGGGCGTCGTTACGAGTCCGTGGACACGTAGCACGCTTAAATCGGAGATCGTATGAAGAAGTTATGGTCAAAAAACAAAAGTTACTATTTGGGTGAAAAGCCTATATATAGTGAGTTACTGGGGTAATTCGGTGAAAAGGTGAAAATTGGAAAAGTTACTGTTCACCTCGAAAAATCCCTCCGAAACCCGATTTTTTTCGCCGGATTTCATCACCGGATTTCTCCTCCGTCCGGCGGAGTTAGGGCGCGTGCTAGGTACCAAATTGAAGCCTGCAGCGCCACCTTCAAGTTGGTGGTGGCCATCGGAGCTGAGCCGCCGCCGTTTGAGAGAAATCACGGCGAGAAGGGGGGACCTGTGCACTGTTCATTGACACCGGATTTCTCCCTCCTCCGGCCACCTCCCGGTGAGTTCTTTATATGGTTTTGATGGGTTTGAGGTGTACATTAAGCCCCTAGAATTTGGTAGCTAGATTTGAAGTGTGTAGGAAGAATTATGGATTTGAAGTTTGGGTTGACTTTTGGATTCGGGTTGTGTATTTCTTGTCGATTGACCTAGTTAGGGGCCGAGTTGGCCTTCGAGTTGAACTAGAAAGTTGTCCCAAATGTTGAGACGAAGCTGCTGGTAAAATTTGGTGGCGATCCGAGGTCGCCGGAATTTTGGCCGGATTTTTCTGCCGGCGGCCGCCGCCGGCGGCGGAGCCGCCACTTTTTGGGCAGTTTTCTTGCCCATTTAAATTGTAAAAATTAAGGGAAGTCCATTAGGGGCAGTTGCTAATTTTTGGGAATTTATTTGAGGTGTTGAGTACGTTTGGAAGGTTTGGGATTATTATTTGTGTAATTAAAGGTTAATCGGTCGTTTAGGGAGAACCGGCTAGGCGTGAGAGCGTGTTTAAGAGTTTGTACGCTATTTGGAGGGTTAGAGGCCGACACCCACACTTTTGATAGATGGTTAAGGTTGAACGCTATGGGTAGAGCGTGTTATTATTGCCCTCACGATGATTATGGGTTTAAGACCTGTTTATATGTTTTGTACAGGACGTGGGGGAGCTCTAGCTGAGCAGCCATCTAGTAGCCGGCAGACCTAGCGGCATCTGTGAGTGGACATTTGTTTTAAATTAAATTGCATGCTATATTCTTTAATTGGTTTCTCCTGCATATATGATTTCCTCCATTTATATGTTTACGGTGATTTGGGAAAATGAGATTTACGGATTTCAAAGGCAAACAAGCCGGGAAAGAGGTTCAAACCCTTCCCGTGATTTTTAAAAGATTTTCCCGGGTTATGGTTTAATGATTATCACCGTTTTGGGATTTGGAGGGGGATGATTTTAAAAGGGGAAACTTGGCTCACGGATTTTAAGGGGTTTCGATTATTATTATTTTCCCACGAGGTTTTACAGGTTTTACTGGTTTTAAAGGAATGTTAAAAAGGGAAAAGAAAAAGGATTGTATGCTAGCATGACCCTCTTCGGTAGTAGCTGGTCAATAGACCCTCCCGAATAGTAGCAGGTCGGGACCCTCTTCGGTAGTAGCTGGTCAATGGACCCTCCCGAATAGTAGCAGGTCGGGACCCTCTCCGGTAGAAGCTGGTCATTGGACCCTCCCGGATAGTAGCAGGTCGGGACCCTCTTCGGTAGTAGCTGGTCAATGGACCCTCCCGGATAGAGCAGGTCGGATTTCTCGTGGATGAGGTTAACACCCCACATTTAAATTATTTATGTTTGAGCCAGGGCATCATTGATGGTTTATTTGCATGCGGTTTTTCTTAAAGAAACTAGAGGGAGAGCATTAAAGATAATAGAGTTTTATATGTTATTTTTCGTCCACTCACTCTAACGGTTTTCAATGTTTCTCCCCTGGGCCTTTCGTTTTTAAATGCCCAGATTGCAGAGCTCGACCTATCTAGACCACTTGGAAGCCAAGCATAGTTACCGCCGCTTTCCACACTAACAGTAGGTTCCGGGTTGACCTACTTGTAATATATCTATGTTTCTGCTTTTATCCTAGACGCTCTGATACACATCGGGTAGTTTATTTGTTGGAGAACTCTTAGGGACTTGGAATGTTATGTATCATTTACATTTGGGATGTTGAATTAATTGTGGGATTTTATTAGATGTGTATCATGTGGAGTTGTTGGTTATTGGGGAGCAGGATGGCTCCAGGAGTTTCGGTTGGACATTGGTATTAGAAGTGTACTGTGGGTTATTGCAGGTTAAGGGTTGTCCACTTTTCAAGGGAGACTATGTCGATTTTTCGGCAGAATCTTCTTTGGGAGGTGGTCCCCGCAGGATTTACTTCGAGTTAAAGGGGTTTAACTTGGGGTGGGTCCTGACAGGTAAATAAGTAAGTCTGTTACAGTAAAAGTCAAGAGTCAATTGTGAAATACTAAAAGTCAACCATCATGATAAAACATTAAAAGTCAATGGTCAAAGGTAAAAACAGTAAAAGTCAACATCCAACAGTAAAACCATAAAGTCAAGTCGGTAACAGTAAAAGTCAACACAATAAATGGTAAAAGTAAAACTGTGAAAGTTAAAAGTAAATATGTCTGAGTTATTTTGGTAATTTCACCTCATGGTAAAAAGCAAAACAGCGTAGTAAAGGTTTTTACCATGTCTTCTCTGATCAACTGGTACGTTTGGCCAGAAACCGAGCTTTCTCAACCAAACCGTGTTCCTCCACCTGCAAACCTAGGATCTACACCATCCCAAGATTTAACGATCAAATCAACGACCTCGATTGAACACCGAATTTAAAATAATGGAAAAAACCAACAACATTTTCTAAAAATCATATATTTGAAAATAAATTGTCAAAATAATCTGTAAAATAGAATAAAAAATATGTGGAGTGCCGGAAAAATATTTCGTAAATACGCATGTGTTCTAATATAACTGTTAGACTACACTTACGACGTACCAAAAAGAAATCGAAAATAAACTCTAGATATGTTGAAAAATTAAATAAAAATATTGGGGTCTCACAACAGCTATGTCCATCAAGTCGAGGTGATACTTCCACTATCACCCATGCTCGTCGTCGTGGCTTCAATCACAACATCGCCGATGACACCAGCTTCTCCTTAGCTCCTCCTCTTCAATTCTCTCTCACCAGGTCTTTTCTGTGAAAACTAAGACCATGGAGACGATCAGGGCGTCAAAACGAAGCTGTAGACACTAGGGGTCACTACCAGAAAAAAGACTTTAGCCGACGAAATATCCAAAAACAGGCCAACGAAAACAAATTTCGTCGGCTAAAGTGAAATTTTAACGGACGAAAATCATAACCATATCACCAAATGTACAGCTCCGTGACGGAAAATTGGACTCAGGCATTTCCTTTGTAGCGAAATAAAAGTTTAGGTATCACATTGATTGTTTTTAAAGTTTGGATACCACTTTAACCATGTCACAAGAGTTAAGGTACCAATGCTGTCATATATAAATTCTTAATTAAATTGACATTTGTTTGTTTGATTTCATATATATGCAGCCTTTCTTCAAAGAATTCCAGCAATCGCTTCCGAGGAATGTGGATGTGATCTCGAAAACCGTGAAAGCACCTCCGGGAAAATGTTAGATGCAGTTGTGGACTCTCTGTACCGATTTGTTGATATGCCTAGCTACACTCCCATCTCAGGTTTCAGTCCGACAAACTAATAATTTACTCCTCCAGTTATAGATATAGTAAATTAGCTAGATACATATTCCCTTGAGATTTGATCTCGAGTTATTTTTAGGTTTTACTTGTTCTCATGCATTGTACATTGTTATTAATTTCTACCACATGTATGTAGTATGTTATGCTCGTGTGTGCTTGCAGAGGAACTTTTTACCAGTCGAAGAGAACGGAGAACTTGCTGAGGTTACCTGTGCCTTAGGAGAAATACCTGATGATTTTGCTGTGGGTGTTTTCATCAGAAATGGTATACATACATAAGCACAGAATGAGGCGATCGTTCTGAACGTAAACAGTTAAACACAGTAAAAGGATGCACGTAACTAATAAAAACCCAAGCCAGCTGAATGCATGCAAATGATATATGAACCGCATAGACTGATTAAATTTAATTATTAGCTCTCTCTCGCGCTCTATTCCTTGTAAGGCCGGGTTTGTTTATATTAATACCTACAGCATACATTGCAGGCAGTAATCCTTGGTTTGGGGGGTCTGAAATCAGCAGTTTCTATCTTCGGAGAAACATACCATACTTGGATATATAGAGGGAGAAGGAATGCTTCATCCTGTATACTTCAAGAAGGAACATGACAGCGGAAGTTGGATCATCTCTTACAAGAATAAATTTGTTGAGACTGAGACATTTAAGAAAGAAACTCAACGAGATACACGGTGGCGGAGCTAGCATTTGGATCTTAGAGGATTCACGTTCAAAATATAGAAAATATAGGACAATAATGTTATATTTAACAAGTTTTACTCACCTATTTAAGTTCAAAAATAAAGTAATTGAACAAATTAGACATTAATGATAATTAACTCTAAAATATCATAATTCTAAGCAAACTTTACGCATTTCTTTCTATAAATTAGGTGTAAATTAGTACATATTGAGTATTATTAGTCCTAAATTTTTCTCTTTAATTGCTCTTATTACTTGTTTTGATTGTTGATTAAGGGGGGTTGAGTGATGAAATTAAAACTAACTTTCAACATTTGAATGAGATTTTGTGGTGTTTATGGGAAGTTTGAAAAATGTTTGCAGGGTCCGGACCCCTTCAAGCGTAAAGGTAGCTCTGCCCTACTCATACACCAGGTTTCATACAATCCTTAGCAGGAGACGCTCCAGCAGTTATAGTAGCACGTACTTCTCCTAAATAAGATAATTAATTGATTTAAATTGTCTTTTATCCTTTCCTTCTATGATAGACGTCTCATAGTGTTTCTGGCATGACTGCATGAGTCTGTCTACTAAGAGCATCTCCAGCAGTTTTTTCAAAATTTCTTCAAAATTGAAAAGTAAAAAACCAAATTCTCTAAAAATATTATGCTCCAATTCTAACAGCTTCTCTATTTTGAAGATTTGACATTTATTAGAACAACAAAATATGATACATCATAATTAATTATGACCAAAAGAGATTATATATTTTATTGTAACAACAAAATAATTAATAAAATATTCTATTTTGTAAACATTTTGTTGGAGCACGTGAAAAATTAAATTTTGGAGAATGAAAGCTTTGCTGCAAATTTGGGGAAGCAATGCTCATTTTTCTTATACATCCCCATTTTAGGAAATGAGATGTGGAAGCTGTTGGACCTAAAAAACATTCAATATTCTCCAAATTTGACAAAATCGAAAAAATGGGGAAGCAAAAACCAAATTCTCCAAAAATATTATGTTCTAATTCCAACAGCTTCTCTATTTTTAAGATTTGACATTTATTAGAACAACAAAATATGGTACATCATAATTAATTATGACCAAAGGAGATTATATATTTTATTGTAACAACAAAATAATTAATAAAATAGTCTATTTTTGTAAAAATTTGTTGGAGCCCGTGAAAAATTAAATTTTGATGAATGAAAGCTCTGCTACAAATTTAGGGAAGCAATGCTCATTTTTCTTTTTCATCCCCATTTTAGTGAATGAGATGTGGAAGCTGTTGGATCTAAAAAACACTTAATATTCTCCATATTTGACAAAATCGAAAAAATGGGGAAGGGTCGATGAAATTGACCTCTGATCGATTATGCCTTCGTTTTCTTATTTTGAATCCTTTGTATGCGTATGTACTTTGTATGCAGTTGAGATTTGGAGAATTTGATAGACATTTAAGCAACACCAGTGTTTTTGAGCATTCAGGGAAGGTTTACTCCATTGCAGAGAACTATTTGCCTCAAGAGGTGGACATTTCAACCTTGGAAACCATTTGTGATTGGAATGTCAATGGAACTTGGGATCGCCCTTTCACAATTCATCCTAAGGTACGTTAATTACCTGATCTAATTACTGAGTCTAAATGCTTTAAAACCTGTATGGTAAGTGATGGATCGATTAATGAAGAAAGCTCCGAACACCGGAGAGTTAGTCATGATGGGGGAATCCAATGCCACCTTACTTTGTTTTGGGGGTCATTTCTGGTAAGCATTCGATTTGATCACCGATGATCATTTGATAATCATAATTGCTTTACTTAAAGTTGCTAAATCATGATCTGTTTCTTGTTAAACACTTCAGCTGATGGAAAGAAACTGCACAGGGTTGATCTCAAATTGAAAAGAAGTGTGTTCATTCATGATATAGGGGTCACGGAAAAGCAAGTCACAAACTATAGTAGACACCCATATACTAATCAGACCATCGCACTAGAAACCATTTTTTCACAATAATTGGTTTCTTGCGAACAATCTGAAATATTGAGGGTGCTCTAAAGACCATGATCAACCATCATCAAGTAGTTGAACTATGGTCACGTACTAATTGATGGATTACTTATGTAACCAATTCTTTACATATTTTGTAAAGAATAATGAAGTATAGAAAGGAAGCGTACTCGAGAATTGGGGTCATGCCTCGTTATGGAGATGCAGAGTCTGTCAAATGGTTTGACGTACTGGCGAATTGCACATTACACATTCTAAATTGCTATGAGGAGGATAATGAGGTAACTAAAATTCAGAACTAAAATTTATATCCAATTGGCACGGTATTCTTGATTAATCAATGTGTTTTGTCATGAAAAACGAGAACATATACACAGGTCATAGTGAGGGGATGTAGGGCTATCACATCCATTCTACCAGGTGCTGACGGCAGCAAAAACCCTTACGAATGGTTCTCCAAAGGGTTCAACTTTGCTGGTGATCATCATGATTCTGCAGAGGTTGGATATCTGTTTGTGCATCTATATGAATGAAGATAGAACACGTTAACTGGAGAAGTTGTGGAGAGGAAGTTGACTAGGGATGAATACTCCATGGATTTCCCTTTCATCAATGAACAATTTACTGGTTTAAAACACAAGTATGGATATGCTCAGGTCATTGATGAAAAGGCAAGCTCGTTATCCGGTAAGAAATTCTAAAAGTATGTTGGCTTAATTGAAAAACTGTCCGGTTGATGATCGACTTGAGAGTTGAGATCTTCTTTGTATAGGCATCGGTAAATATGGATCACTTGCCAAAATATATCTGGAGGAATCAAATTCTGCAAAATTTGTGGTAGGGATATTAATTTAATTAGAAAAAAAATAACCATCTTAATTACTATAACTTTTCTGTATCAAGTATAAAACCAGTAACATTGGATGGTTCATACTAATCAGGTTGAAAACTTGTTGAAAAGGAAGAATACCATAAGTTTGGGGACAGCAATTTTTGCAGTGGAAGTGTTTTCGTCGCCCGAAATGGAGGCATTGAGGAATATGATGGTTGGATTATCAGTTTTGTTCATAATGAAGAAGCTGATGTGACTCAAGTGAGTTCTCAGGTCTATACATGTTTATTATTATAGGCTTATAGCAGAGCAAGTCACATTTCCTGATACGAAAACTTGCAGGTTCACATAATTGATGCCCAGGATTTTGAAGGTGAAGCGATTGCGAAACTTACAATGCCACAAAGGGTGCCCTGTGGTTTTCATGAAACCTTTTGTGTCAATGCCGGCTTGTCAATCTTAGAGTTGTTAATGTTAACTCTGGGACGGAGATCCCAGAAAAATAAAATGAAGTTTCTGTTACAACATTTTCGAGGATATTAGTACATGAATTTTCATTGTGTCAATGTAAGATTGTAAGATGGAAATTAAAATGACGACACTTGGCAGAATTCTACATCATCGAATTTTCCCAATAACAACAGGTGCCGCAACTACTATATATGTAGCAATTAAAACACACCAGCAAATATTGCTGAGTTCTGACTATCAGTATATGTGCCTAGCTACTATGCATATGAATTGCTAGTAGCTGCGTTAATTTTTACAGGGAAAGGGAAGGTGAGGTTGGAAGAAAGATCAAGGTTAGAAGTAAGAACCTACCTAACAGATTGCTATTTCAAACTATCGTCATCCATAAAAGATTTAATTCTGAACCCACCAAACTAATGCATAATGTAAAACTTAAATGCTGCAGCTTCTCCTTCATTCTTAGCACAGCTTCAAATTACATACATCACTTTCCCTCTGTATTCAAGCATGGAAATGGAATTCTATCGCAGAAATTCTCTGCTTCGCTTAATAGACATCGAAAGAAATATTGTACTACAGTCTCCCAATGACCTCCATAACATCAACACCAACGACGAAGTGTTTGATGATGAAGATATCCAATTCAGCCCTTCAATGTCTTCAAGCCCCTACACAGCTACAATGCTTACACTAATGCCACCCCCAAGTCCAGAGTCCCCATGGACCCTCTCCCCTCACCAAACCCCATCTCCTTCTCTCCTCTACCACTGCATTGCCTCCCTCTATCGCCCCGAAGGCTCCATCTCCTCCATTGCAGTGTCAAAGCAGCAAGGAGTGGTCTTTGCTGGCTCAGAGAGTACCCGAATCCATGTGTGGAAACAACCAGACCACATTGAATACGGATGTCTCAAGGCCACTTCAGGTGAAGTACGATCCATTGGAGTTCATGGAAATATGCTCTTCACTGCCCACAAAGACCACAAAATCCGAATGTGGAACTTCACGGTCACCGATCACATTTTCAAGTCCAAAAAGGTCTCTTCTTTTCCTAAAACAACCTCTTTCTCTTTATTTTCAAGATTTACAAACACCAAACCGCAACACAAAGAATGCATTTCCTGCTTGGCATATTATCAAATAGATGGTCTTGTCTACACTGGCTCCCATGACAGAACCGTCAAAGCCTGGCGTCTTGTAACTAATCACTGTGTGGACTCATTTGTAGCACATGAAGACAATGTGAATGCAATAGTGGTGAACCAAGATGATGGGTGCGTTTTCACTTGCTCCTCAGATGGTTCTGTCAAAATTTGGAGAAGGGTATTCAGAGAAAACTCTCACACTCTCACCATGACTCTCAAATCCCAATTCCCAAACTCCCACCACCCTATAAACGCCATAGCCTTGAACACATCATCCAACTCTTGCTTCCTCTACTCTGGTTCTTCAGACGGAACCATTAACTTTTGGGAGAAGGAGAAACTCACCCACAGGTTTAACCATGGAGGGTTTTTACAGGGCCACCATTTTTCAGTGATGTGCTTAGTGGCCATTGACAAGTTGATATTTAGCGGATCAGAGGATACTACAATTAGGGTTTGGAAGAGGGAAGAAGAGGGTTGTTTTCATGAATGTTTGGCTGTGTTGGAGGGACATAGAGGCCCTGTGAGGTGTTTGGCTGCTTGTTTGGAGATTGACAAAGTTGTGAAGGGGTTTTTGGTTTATAGTGCGAGTTTGGATCAGACTTTTAAGGTGTGGAGGGTTAAGGTCTCGCCGGAAGAGGGAATGGGGTTGAACTCTTTTATGGATCGGAGGAATAATGGGATCAATGGAACGTGAGACCAGGACTGTGTTGTCTCGATCATGCATTGAGCGGAAGCTGCGCCATCCATAGACATGTTCACGAGTACAAGTGTTGCAGCCTCTAATTTGTTACCAAGGATTTTTTGAGGCCCAGAGGACATTATTATTATTTTGTAGTTCCAAGTTTCCAACCATTTTTTCTATTATTTTCTTTCTCTCATCTTATGTTTTCTATCCCCTCTTATCTCTGATGAGTTAGATGGCATCCATTGATCACAATGTGGATGCACATTTGATCATTTATCGAGAATTAGGTGTCATGGCTTTGTAGTGAGAATGGTATTGGGTGTCGATGAAATTGGTCATATAGTTTGTTATATCGTCTTTACTTATCTTTTGTAGAAAACCCCTAAATAGACTTAACGAGTTGAATCAGTGAATGAGACTAAAGTCCATAACACACCACAGAAGCCAAACCTAACCGTAGCTAGCACATGCTACTAAAATTGATGAACGGAAGCAGGTAAGTTTGTTAATCAATGTTTTCCTAACCTGGGCCTCATCCATGAACATTGACAAGGGAAAATTGGAAAAAGAGAAAATAAAAACAGCATAGAATGGTAGGAAGTTCTAATCTAAATCTTGCATGGGTAACCCAAATACAAATACAGAACAGAAGGACTAGCAGGATGCGAAGTATTGGATACTGAAATTGTCAGAAACAAACTATAGTCTACTACTTACTCATGTTCACGACCGGCATGGCACGTAACAACGTGGTTATAATACTAACTCCATAACACTTTTGGGTTTGATACACAAATTAGGTAACAGATTTTTTAGTCACAACAACTCACATACTTCGTGAGTCATACCTCTGTACTCAACCTCAGCACTGGACCGTGTAACAACCTTCTGTTTCTTACTCTTCCATGTAACCAAATTACCTCCCACAAAGGTAAATTAACCTGATGTAGACCTTCTGTCTATAATATTTCCAGCCCAATCTACATCTGTGAAGCCACAAACATCAAAAATATTATTGTGTTTATAAAACATTACTCCTCTCCCAGGAGCTGACTTCAAGTACGTTAAAATTCTCACAACCGTATTCATGTGACACTCGCTCGGGTTGTGCATGAACTGACTCACCACACTCACAACATATGCAATATCCGGTCTAATATGAGCTAAGTATATCAAGCGCCCAACTAATCTCTGATAGTGAGCTCGATCAGTATGTATCTGGTCTAGATACTTTCCTAGACGATGGTTCAGTTCAATGGGTGTGCAATCGAACATACATGTCTCTGTCAGTAGATCAAGAATGTACTTTCTTTGGCACAAGTATATCCCTTCTCTCTCCCTAGCTACCTCAATTCTTAAGAAGTACTTGAGATCACTCAAGTCTTTCATCTCAAACTTAGAGGTTAGTTGTCTCTGCAATCTGTCAATCTCAACAGTATCATTGTTAGTGATTACCATATTATCGACGTAAATAATTATGGTTGTTACCTTCCCATGTTGATGCTTGAGGAACAATGTGTGGTCTGAATTACTCTGTCTATAACCAATCTTACGCATGAACTGCGTAAACCTCTCAAACCAAGCCTGAGGTGACTGTTTGAGTCCATACAAAGATTTCCTTAATTTGCATACAAACTCACTAGGAGAAGCAGCCATATACCCCGGTGGGAGACTCATGTGCACAATCTCAGCAAACTCTCCATGAAGAAAAACATTTTTGACATAAAATTGTCGAAATGGCCAGTTTAAATTAGCAGCAAAGGAAAACATAACCTAAATAGTATTTATTTTGGCAACAGGTGCAAAAGTCTCATCATAGTCTATACCATACGTCTAAGTAAACCTTTTTGCAACAAGACGTGCTTTGTACCAGTTCACTGATCCATCTACATTGTGTTTTACAGTAAACACCCAACGACAACCTACAGCCTTCTTGCCATGTGATGGAGGCACAAGTTCTCATGTATCATTTTTCTGTAACGCATCCATCTCTTCCTCCATTGCTTTCATCCACCTTAGATCTCCTAATACATCTTGCACTTTGTTAAGTACTGATACAATGAATATTTGATTCACATATGATGCATATGACTTAGATAATCTTTTAATGGATATATAATTTACTATTGGGTACTTTGATTTAGCTTGAAGAGTGGGTTCATATCTTTTTGGTGTTTGACCTTGAGTAGACTTACTTGGTAACGCATATTAACCACCATTAGACTCACTACTAGTAGTACAAGTGGGTGGACATACCTCAAATGAGTGATCTTCAATACCAGTAAGCTCTAGGTCAGGGGTAGGAGCGGCAAAGGCAGGAGGGGCAGTTGTGTCTTCAAACACATTTTCAATCCTTAAAACCGGTGTTTCTGAGTCTGGATGAAGCACTGGATCAACCGGTGCTTCAGTTTTAGTTTCTAGATGATCTAGTGCTTCTGTTTCTGTATTTGATGAGGTAATAATCTCAATTAGACCCCATCATTATATCTCTTGCATGTGTAACTTCTCCTTCTTCTGATTCCTTCCTCTCACTATGATACTGCTCTTCGAAATATGAATGCTCATCTTGAAGAGCAGTATCAGATGAGATAAAATAACTCATGTCTTCAAAGAAAGTAACATCCATAGTGACATAATACTTTCTAGTGGGTGAATGGTAACCCTTGTAGCCTTTATGATGTCCTCCATAGCCAACAAACACACACTTAATCGCCCGGACATCCAATTTAGACCTCTAATTTTTAGAAACATAAACAAAAACAACACAACTAAAGACACTGGCAGGAAGATTATGAAATGAGAGAATGGGAACATGAGATGCAAGGACCTCAAAATGATTTTTTTCTTGAAGAACACTAGATGGAGCAATGATCGGGTCAAATTCCGATTAACTTGAAGGTAATCTGATTCGAGGACGTCGGTCTGCAAATTGAAGAAGACCGGTCTGAGAATAAGACTGAACCGGATCGGAGCTGCACTGAAGAAGACTTTGGGGTGCCTAAAGTACTTTCGATTTGTGTTCTAACGGGAGAAGACACAAGGAATAAACCCTAACAATTGGGTTTTGGAATTAATTTCTCAGGCTGAAGAAGAAGAAGAAACAAAGAGACAAAATTCTCTCAGATCTTTGCTCTGATACCAACTCAAATATAATGAAGATGAGAGAATGAATTTTAGGTATATTATTTATCTCACAGTGGAATTTTATATAAGAGATTATAAGAAATAGAATTGATAAATATAAGCCTACGATATAATTATAATATTACATTCTTAATATAATCCTAACATGACACACACTAACTCTCTCTATATAACTATTCAGTTGTGTCAAATTCAAATGAGTATGTGTTGTGCTGGTGTGCAAAACTTTTGTGTCCTCTAGCTTCTTCCACTTTCATTTCTTTACTTATATCTTCGGTCACGATTGACATATAAATAGTAAAGTTTCAATTATTGGTCTAAGTAAACGATTCAGTAACCTTACATGAACCTTGGGTTCGATTCTCAAATCATGTTCTAACTTGAAGCCACCAATCAAAGTGAGGTGAGATTTGGATATCTAGGTCATGCGCCGTATAATTTGCATGCATTCATCAAAACTAAGCTTTTTAACCAATTTACTATCCTAACTTTCATTATAGTGTCAATTTGCTATCCTAACTTTTTTTCTTGTGGTTTTGCTACCATAACTTTTACAAAGAGGCCAAATTGCTACCCAACCGTCAACTTATCCATCTTATGTTAACTTTTCCATCCACAAACTAACACGAGGGTATTTTCATTTACATCTCATAGATCCAAAGTTCACAGAAACTGAGAGAGAGAAAGGTATTGATCTAGAAGGCTCACCTGCTCACCTATGAAGGAATTGAAATTAGAGGAGGTGCTCATTTGATCCTTGTTGCTTTTGCTGAACTGGATTGATTTGTGGTGAGGTGCAGAGTTTGAATATGTTTGGGTTCGATAATGAGAAGAAAGTGTTTTTCATACTGATCTGAGAGTATCGGTGGTGAAGAAGAAGAAAGAAAGTCATCATGTAATCACATCGAGCCCATCGACCCCGTCAGATCTTGTTCCTAGGTCGACGTCTCCCTTATTGAGTCTAGCCTGCCCAGCAATGGGTGCCTCGTCTTCGCACACTGTCGTCATCGATTCTAGCTGCCCGTATGAGATCCGAGAGTTTTCAGGGTGCCTAGGCTATATTCGACATGAGAACGAGCTCCGAAAGCAGTGTGTTGCCATGTTTTATGGTTAGACGTGAAATTTTGAAGGGAAGCTACAGAGTTTTTCAAGAGGAGATGCACGTCAAATTGATAATTGAATATTTGAAGAGAAAGAACTTTGCATATATCTAAGACAAGGTTAGATGGGTTATGGGTTTATAATTGCATCATCAATTACAATTTATACTTTTTGATTATTTGGATAACAATAAGCATTTGGCAAAGAGAAATCTTTATTTAGAATCTTAGGGATTGCGTGAGTCTTCTATTAGTTTGTCTCACACTCTCGCAATTGAACTCAGGTTTTAAGCTTCAGCAAATTCGCCGCTGTGGTGGTGGTCGTGGTCTCCCATAAATCCAGGTGAAAATATCATAAGCAAAAGGCCAAAAACAACATGGGTCGATGAAGATGATAACGAAAGTACAAAAACACCCTCACGTTATGCGCACGTGTTGGCCTTCAAATGGAAAAATTAACAGAAGTAGGCTTATTTGACGGTTGGGTAGCAATTTGGCCTATTTGTAAAAGCTAGAGTAGCAAAAAGACTGGAAAAAAAAGTTAAGGTAGCAAATTGACATTATAATGAAAGTTAGAGTAACAAATTAACTAAAAAAACCTCGAAACTATTGAGAAACCTTTATTTGTATATACAAATCATGCATATGCTAATTGTGTTACAAAAGCCAAAGAGCTCCAATGGAATTAGATGTATTACTGCTGTTTGCTGGTGACTGCTCCATCTCGTGACTAGAGATCGAAGTGTATAATATAGAGCCACCCGGGAGTCCAGAAAGCTAGGTTGCTGGTTGGTGAAAGGTTGAGAGCAATCAAACTCTTTTGTTGCATCAGGCGTGAATCCAGGTACAAGCTTGGTAGGGCTCAAGCCCAACCAAGATTTTGATAATAAATCTACTAGTATATCTTAGAAGTATATATGTGAAGCAACAACATGATTGGTTTTTTATTTCATCCGCTTCCAAGCTCACCCGGGTTCGAATTGGTCAAAGTACAACTTGATTCAAACGTGGGTTTCTAATTGGTGCATCATCTTTCTTTCTTAATTCTTTCTCTTCAAAATCTTACAACTTGATTCAAACGTGGGCTTCCAATTAGTCAAAGTGCATCATTTTTCTTTTATAATTCTGTCTCTCCAAAATCTTACAACTTGATTCAAATTGGATGGACTACATCTGTGTAGTATTACCGGTATTTAGTCTACATTTTTTCTTTCAAAACATAGTAATTCTCTCGTCTGTATTTATGATATAGCATTTACTTTTAATATAAGGTTTTCAAAAAATTCTTCTCTTTTGAGTCAATACAAAAAGTTATTTTTTTAGTTTGTTATTAACATTTATTAAGGTCTGTTAACAATCTCTCTATTTCATTTCATTCAAAATAAAATAAAATGATTTAAATCTCATGTAATCTAATAAATAGTAATTGTTTTAAGTGAGTTCTAATTATTTATGTCTCAATAATTAAGATGTATATCTAACATATTTTGAT
Source organism: Comarum palustre (assembly GCA_951800085.1). Taxonomy (NCBI): domain Eukaryota; kingdom Viridiplantae; phylum Streptophyta; class Magnoliopsida; order Rosales; family Rosaceae; genus Comarum; species Comarum palustre. The sequence goes on from OX637579.1 coordinate 25,309,723, forward strand.
TGGTGATAATATAAAAAATTGTTCTTTTTATGATCACTTGGGTAAAAAAAATCAAACCCGCCCAGGTTATAAATTCTGGATCCGCCACTAGTGCTCATCATTATTCCACCACTCTCTTCCTGCGAATTTTTCAATGCCAATATCCACTCCATAATTTCCTTTTTCCTTTCTCATTCTCTTTCTTCAACAATCTCAGGCATCACTTCCAAGTACCAAGCACGCTTTGATTAAGGTAGGAACAATCAAAGGAGCAGAAAATAGCGTCGGCAAAAAGGCCCAACCGAATCATAAAGCCCAAATATATATAAGCAGGCCCAAATAGCAGCAGGACAAAATTTAATATCTGCAGATAACAGATAACAGGAGCTTGGAAGTTGGAATGAGCGAAACACAGAGACACACACAAATGCAGAGAGTGTGAAATATCTAACCCCTAAAATGGCGTCTTTATCGGCCACTCTCAATCTCTTAAGGCCTTGCTCCATTGCCCGTAAGCCATCTCCTTCCTTGAGATTCTTTGATGTCCGAAACTCTGCTTCTTCCTATTGTTCCACTTCTCGAAGACTCGCTCTCTTTCACCTTGGCTCTGGTAACTTTCTCTTCTCGTTTCCACTAAAACCCTGTTTTACCTTTTTGTTTTTACTTCTTGGTTTGATGGGTTTATGCTTTGTGATTCATTTTTGGTTTGTGGCAATGTATCCAAAATGTGCAATGTATGCTTGTAACTTTGACTGTGTGATTTCATGGGATGTAAAATTGGAGCTTTGTGGTTTTTCATAGCTTGAAACTTCGTTTTTGTTCATTGAGTTTACCAGAATGTGGATGACTGTTGCTGAAGTTTTGCAATGTAGTTTTCTCTGAGGAGACTGATGAGAAAGCTGGATCCTTTTTTCATTGGAATGTTGAATAGACATGAACTTTGCATAGATTATGATGATTTAACTAAGAACTGTACGATGTATAACATACGAAAACTTGTGCCATGTGAAGAATTTTGCAAAGTAGGGAACTTGGTTTGAATGAATTCATAGCTTTTGTTGAGTGTGTATCGGGTTTTAACATGCATTGTAATTGTGGCTTTGGGGTGGTTATCCAGCTCTTCCTCAGTCACAAATATTAGGGGCAAAAGCATCTCAATTGCTGAGAGGAGAGGGGAAACCTGTAGAGGCTGCCCCAGTTGCTGATTTGGCACAAGCAGGTGCTGCTATCGCTGAGGAAAATGCATTGGAATGGGTGAAAAATGATAAACGGAGAATGCTTCATGTTGTCTATCGTGTTGGGGACTTGGACAAGACTATAAAGTATGTGTCTTGTCCAGTAAATAGATTTCTATAATGCAGTGTTCTAGAGATAGCTCAGTAGTAGTTTTCATATGCAGATTCTATACTGAGTGTTTGGGAATGAAACTGTTGAGAAAACGTGACATACCAGAGGAACAATATTCAAATGCTTTTCTTGGATATGGGCCTGAAGATTCCAACTTTACTGTTGAACTTACATATAGTAAGTCCTTTCTGTAATTTGTAGGAACACAAGCGTAATTTCCCTGTTTTAGGGAAGTCTTTCACAGTTGCTCTTCATAGGATTCTGAAATTTACTCTGTACCGCTGATAGATTATGGAGTGGACAAGTATGACATTGGGACTGGTTTTGGCCACTTTGGTATTGCAGTTGAAGATGTAAGTTCCTTTATTTGTAGTCATTTATCAGTTTACATTTCAAACCCACATCCTATCAAGTTAAACTATAAAAATGTCAGTTCTCTCTCTGAGGAAGTGTTTTTCTCTGAGTTTTGTCTCCCATGAGAACATTCCTGCTATTATTTTTGCTTGTAATTTAACTAATATACAATACTACATTTTAACTTCACCAACAGAAAATTGTTAAGATATTAAGTTTTATATGTAAAGACTGTAAGCTTACTTCAGTTTTACATGTTTCTGTAGGTCGCCAAAACAGTGGAACTCATAAAGGCAAAGGGAGGGAAAGTTACCAGGGAACCTGGTCCTGCCAATGGTGGCAGTACAATAATTGCTCTTATTGAGGATCCTGATGGTTATCCATTTGAGCTTTTGGAGAAATGGCCTACACCAGAGCCCTTTTCACAAGTGATGATTCGTGTAGGTGATCTTGACCATGCTATTAACTTTTATAAGAAGGTGAGTTGTGTTAAATAATTTTTATTAGTTAAGCTTAAATATTTGTTCTAGTTAGGCTTTTGTAGGAATAAATTTCCTGAAGGTTTTACTGTTTTGTTTCTCTAACTCAAAGGCTTTTGGAATGGAACTTCTCCGCACAAGAGATAATCCTGAATACAAGGTAAATTCAGTTTTACTACGCTCTGAGAATTTCTGTTTATTTGGATGCCTCTGAGACAACATGTCTATGTAAATCTCAGCACGCACTTAGTTCTTTACACTGCATGACCATTATAGGAATTGTGACCAAAGGATGTCATCGCTATTTTTGGCATATATGTGGTTGTTTTGCAGTACTTGTAGATGTTTCATATTTCTAAGGACGTAGGGAGCATGCTAAAATCTGAAGAATGTGTTACTCATTATTGCCCATCATCAGCATATTGCTACTGTACCTGATATTTGTTCTGCCTTGTTTCCAGTATACAGTAGCCATGTTGGGATATGGTACTGAAGAGAACAGTCCAGTGCTTGAACTGACATATAACTATGGGATCACCGATTATGACAAAGGAAATGGTTATGCTCAGGTATATGCTGTTCATTTTCTAGTACAAACACATTTTACTTTTTGCAGATACTATATGATCTTTACCGGTTTTACTTGCCAAAATCTGTGTTATATTCTATATGAATAGAGACTGAGTTACCAAATGTTTACAGATAGCAATAGGCACAGACGATGTTTATAAAAGTGCAGAAGCAGTTAGACTCTCTGGAGGGAAAATTATTCTTGAACCTGGTCCCTTGCCAGGTATCAACACCAAGATAACTGCTTGCTTAGACCCTGATGGCTGGAAATCGGTACATTCTATTATATGCTTTTCAATAGTGGAACTTTCTTTATTTCCTTTGCATTTCCAGTGGGCTGATTGTTAAATGTTCTTAGTTGGTAGTTCTGATACCAACTAATTGCTCAAAATATTATTAATTGAAATTCTGAAGAAAAAAAACACGGAAATTTATTCAATGATTTAATCTTTTCTTTCCCAAACCTCATGCTGCAGGTTTTTGTTGACAACATTGATTTTCTGAAGGAATTAGAATGAGTAACAACACCATTACCACACCTCCAAATGAGACCATTGAAGATTTGTGACACAGTTGACCATAGATTATTCCATTCTGCCAATCATAGAAATCTTGAAGCAGCTCATGAGAGAACATACACCATCCCAATTTGCAGATACATCACTGTACAAGCTAACAGTTTTGAGTGCTACCCATATGTATATCTAGGATTTGGAGATAGTACGTGCACATTGATTGCTGTGAAAAGTTGACAATTTGGTTTCACATCAATCTTAATAACCTTTCATAGAATCATATTATGTTGGAATGAGATTCAACATATTCTGAATCCCCTCGGTCCACATATGCTTGTCCCTTTTACTTCTGCATTCAAATTCTATTGTCCTGTCAGCTGTTTTGATGCCAAAGTATGCTCTTGGTTTGCTGCAATCTTCCCTCTCCCTTCCCGGCCACGCTGCTATGTCACAGCAGACTCCAGAGACCACACCTGCATCACACCACAGCATCTTGGTTGACATGAGCAGAAAATAGAAAATTCTTGCTCTGGTTTTGAGAATGTTCTTACATTTCTTCTTCTTTGTAAATGTTCCCACCATGTGCTTGCTTTTCATTTTGGCTACAACCTGTTATCAGTCAAAAAGGTTGAGAAGGGAAGAAGTTGTGTTCAGCTACATAAATTTTAAGTATTTGTGATCAAGGTCTATAAGCAATCAAAAATTTCTCTGCAAATTACAAGTTATTTGAGTTCAGTCTTGTCATATAATTAAGGGAATTACCTGCCCATTTGAGTTGGTGTTAAAAGAAACTTGTTTCCAGTGGAGATCCCCTGCAGTCATAAGTTGAATATCTTTCAGTTCCACATTAGTAATAGATAAGCACTATTATTGCCTCATGAATTTGTATTGAAAAATGCCCTTTATACCTTTCCTAGTACGTTTAAGAAGTTCCCCTCCTCTTGAGACAAAGTCCAGTGCTGAGATTGATTCTTTTCCTTCACATTTTTCCTCAGCCAGGGCAATGGTAGTGCCAACATACTCTTTTTGTAGCCTTATCTTGAGTGTAGCAGCTCCTCGTAAAGCTGAATTTCATTGATCAGGTACTTTATAACACCCTTGGTAAAGCTTAACTAAACTAGTAAGGTTTTGAGCTTAGTACCTGTCGCAGCTCCAGCTGTTAAGGTCATGATGTCTCCATTAGTCCTCGCGTTAACAGCAGAACTGACAACAGATAGAATATGATCGTGGTCAGCTCCCATCTCCTCTGTAATCTCGATGCAACGTGAAGCTACTAGAGCAGCTGCAGATGCCAGTGCTGTCGAAATTTCAGTCCTCTCGGATGCTGCTGCTTTGTGCTGCACACTGGCAGCTAATGTTTCAGTTTCAGGCAATGCAGTTGAAGCTGCAATAGCTGCTACCGCAGCAGCCACCCCAGCCACAGAAACTGCAGCATGCAACTGTGCATTTTGGCTTCTCATTTCCTGCTTTTTTCTCTCCTTTTGATCTTTTAACCATCTCCCCATTGTTTTCCCTCTCAACATGCTCTTGTATAGCTGCGGAGTGAGAATCAACACAAAATTGAAAACCAAAACCAGTTTCATGGATGTTTAAGGTTGAGTTATGTGATATCAGTACCCCATTATTGATCAATTGTTGTTGAGTGGAAAGGAACTCTGGATGAAGTGCATGATGTAGTAAAAAAAACTCCTGCAAACATAACCAGCTGTAAAAGTTCATGGGAGAACCTGTTGTAAATCTAGTATAAACACAAGTAAAGAAGTTCTATGTAGTCACTACACAGGCAAGGGGACCAGGCATATATATACTTAATGACACATTAAAGAGTTGATAAGCAATGATGGACAAGCTTAAATTATACGCTCATGCACACAGACCATTATGGTGATTCTTCAGCCTGAAAATGAAGATCAAAGAGAGAGGTACCTTCATTTCATCACTGTTTCTTGGTGAAATCGGAGGACTAACTCCAGCAGGTAGCTGCTAAGTAAGAAAATGTCACGTTATAGCCACAAAGCACTTAAGCATATGCTGATCTGAACCAACTAAGTGTCCACTTAAACAATAGTCTAGACTCTAAATCGAACAATGTGACAACATATTATAGTAAAACTGATTACGACGTAACTGACAAAAGAACAGCGGTATCTCACAAAGGATCAACAGTAACATGAGATCAATATTTTGGTGAGGAAGAAACTCACAGATGATTCGCTCAAACGCATGGAATTTGAATGGCGAGCTTCAGCGGTACCTTCATAAGAGAATGCCGACTTATTCTGATCAAGACTCTTAGAAGCAACATGCGAGTGGGAAAGAGCCTTGGAGATCTCCATAGCCGAGAGGCTCCATGATCTCGCCAGAAACTCCATGGACTCCGTCGGAGTTTCGGGTGGTGGAGCATTTATACCCGCTACCCCAATACTCGTACCACCATTTTCATCTATGTTCTCCAACCCATGTCGAGTTGTGGAGCATTTCAAACTGCAAGAGCTCACTGACACCATAACACAAGCACAAAGAGAGAGTTAGCTTCAAATTCTATCTACGACATTGGTCTCTTGCAATTTGAATTATAAGAGTGTCCCATACTTTTCAAGCTCGGCTACCAATGGAGAACCTAACTTAGCAAACAAAGCCAGAATGAGAGGATGGTGAGTGATGAAGAGGAGGTACAAGAGCACAGTACGTATTTAACCAAGAAGAAAAAATTTAAGTTGCATGATTCTTTATTGCGATGTGTACAAATTCAATAAGCCAATTAAAGGCCAATGATCAATTTTTGTCATCACCAACTCTATTGCTGCTTTTGATTTCTTTTCCGCACGTATGTGCTTTATACATAAATAGGAAAAGGAACCTCTTTCTGGAGCGGCCGAGCTCATCTTCATCATTACTAGGGTTCTTTTGTCACCATTATCAAGGGCCCCCTTTCTGGGTTAGATTCCCATAATAAGAGTGTGCATCAAGTTCATCGATTACCATTAATCATGAAATCAATGGAACAAAGTCTAGTTAATGAACACTTTCATATAGTTTTGTGGGTACTTAAGCAGCCAAGGAACAAGGATGCAATGTGCCCTATCATGTCAACCTGCAAAGTTTTAAAGCAACCCGGTAAAGCTGGTCTCTTTCACTTTGTTTTCCCCTGGTAACTTTCACAGTATTCCCATGAGATTGTTGGAAATATAACATTTTGACCTTATATAGGTGGATTAATGATAATAAACCTAATGTTAATTGCGATTATGAAAATGGGTGGCACCTCCAAGAGCCCCTGAAACCCTCCAAAGAGCTCTTCACCATAGTAGTGGCGGCATTAACAAACTTGCAATTTCAAGATCAAGTCCAAAGCACCAAGCAAGTTATCAGTATGATTATGCCTTTAATCATTGTTTCCATTACTAATCTTATCATGGTTTATTGGTCAGTAAGCACCTCCATTAGTTTTTCTACTCTTTTTGGACTGCCCATTAGTTTTATGACCTAAACGTGAAACAAACACAACCGTTCAATTTTCTGCTAGACAGATGCAGAAACAAATGTGCGTGCAATGTAAAAAGAACAAGTATATTCATATAAATTGTGGGTAAATGGAAAACAAAATTATTTCTGACATGAAATCTGGGGAATGAAGTTTTCCTCGACATTTTCCGCCCGATTCTCAGAAACATGATATAACCTACTTTAGGGCCTGCTTCAAGGAATGGACTAGTTACCTTAAAGCCTCTAAAAATACAAAGCTGGAAGAATTTGAGAAGCAATATAGAAGAAAGGATATATATCTCTAATCTTCAATTGACATCAACACTTCCAATGAAGTTCCTCCTTTTCGTCCTTTATAACCCATCTCCTATCAAGATATGAAGCAAAGTAATGTCAATAATACAACCAGATATTAAATAAGGACGATTTCTGTGGAAACCATGAGCATGTACCTGAAATACTACTTTACACTTTTCCAGATTCTGAAGGACCTGGATACGTAAGGTTCAAACTTGAAACTTCATCCAGATGAACATCCAGGGCTTTCATCCCAAAATGTTACAGCAATAAGAACAGAAAGCAACTCAATCCTGAATTGAATAAGATACATGGTCACCAAACTATACTGTGAAAAAAAATTATGATCTTTATCAAATTAAAATGGAAAACAAACTTTACATGCCATCCACACAACATTCAAGGGGGCTCAGTCAATCTGTTCCACCTATGCACATGAACACTCCAAGCTTTGAAGGCAGTCCTAGGGCATCTAGTGTGGTCATGTTTTGCCAGACACATTTTTCAGGTAGATATGCCAAGTTGGCAAGCAAGCAATCCAAACTTCATTACATTTGCTACAGCAAGATGCATGCTCTGAGTAAATTCTTTTACATCTGTAGCTGAAGAGAGAAAACCAAGGTGAAGAATTCAATATGCAGATTTTGAGTAGTTTCTCAGTTTAACAGAGTTAATAATATAATTTCATACAATAAAACACTCCATACCTTTTACTTTGATTGAAAGCTTCGGGTTAGAGTTGGCATCCAACTGCTTGAAGCACGACCTCCATCATCAATTTCTGCTGGCCCCTCTGGTTTTGGTAAATTTCTTTTGAGAGAATTGCCCTTATTCTGCAACAATCACGAATGAAAAGCAATATGCAACAGATTATAACCTGTAAACAGGAATAGATACAAAATAAAAATACGCAAAAAAAACTATAATATGGTTTACACTACAAGTTACATACATGTTTTTCAATGGATTTATTAGCATCCGAATTTGGGACTACAGATGATGTAAATGGCCTGTGGATATGAGCCAGATGACTTGATCTTCTAGGTTCTGGAGCCACAGCTTGTCTAGAAACAACATCAATTCCTGAAATCCACAAAATGAAACATAAGTCCCAAAATATTTGGTACATCTAACACTCAAACATGTCAAAAGATTTCACAATGCTGTGAAACTCAAATCTCATCAATGCTTAGGTCATTAATCATCCTGGGGTCAAAACCGGAATTTACCTTGATTCCTCACATCCATAGGCATTGCTCGACTGCTAGTCACTACTTGACCATTGGTTGCTACAGCTGGCTACAAATTACAAGACAGTTGGAAGAAACAATATCAAATATCTAACACAAGTAACCGAACACAACGGGAAGAAGAGCAACTCTCAGAGGCAATTAAAAGAAGATAATTAATTTAAAAGGATTTTGCAAATACTAACAGCTGATTGACCATGACCCCTTGTTTGTTGCGCTTGCTGGTATTTTAGGATTGTCCAGTCAAATACATAATCAGACTCAAATCCTGTATAATGTGAGCATAAACACCAATTGAATAAGACACAATCAGTTAGGATAATCCTCAAGATGTAGAATTACTATTTCTATATTGGGGACTAATCGAACTTGGTCATGATGGCAAAATGAGTATCATACCTTCGCGTTTCAATAAGTCACGAAACAAACGCTTCAAGAATGCATAGTCCGGACGTTGATCGAATGTCAAGGAATGGCAATAGTGGAAGTAGGATGCAAACTCCACAGGATGAGACTTACATAGCACCTGAAAACAGATGTGAGTAGAGATCACTATTTGACTTAAAATGGTAACATAAAGCTCTCATTGTAACACTATTGTTTTTCCCAAATAAAAGGAAATTAGAAACCCTCCAATTACGAGCTGCCTAAACTACAGTGCACATACCTCAATGGGAGTTGATAACTTCTTCTCACAAATCTTATCATATTTTTGCTTCTTCGTTGCAGCTTTTAGACCCTGCCAAGGAAGGCTAAACATAGAAATCAATCAATCGGTCAGTGAGGATACTTAAAATGCCAGTTTGTAATAACCAACACTAGTTGCACCAAGAATAAACCCTAAATTGAAAAAAATTATCTGCTGTGGTAATGAATTCATGGCATACCTTCCTATTAAGAAATACAGAAGAACATAGCCAAGTGACTCCAAATCATCCCGACGACTCTGATCTAAAACAATGAAGCTACAAAGGTCAGGATAAAGACAGCCAAGCATTTTCTAACAGAGTTAAACAACTCTCTGCTTACCGATTCCCAAATGGGTATTGCAACTAGCATATCGCGCAGTTCCTGTTAAGCTTTTGTTTTCTCTGTATGGAATATGCCGATTTGTAGTTGGGTCCCGATATCTTTTCGCAAGTCCAAAATCAATGATGTAAACCTGATGAACGAGTTTTCAACAATAGTTAAAATAAAAAACTGATAAACCACATAAAAGGTCCCAACAGTCAGCTGTTAAAAAGAAACATGCCAATTACCTGATTTGCTTTCTTGCCAAGACCCATGAGATAATTGTCGGGTTTGATGTCCCTATGTAAAAACCCTTTCGAATGCACGTACTCTATTCTTGTAATCTGCAACAGAACAACAGGATAAGAAAACATTAGCAGCAGGTAAACAATCTCACCCTTACCAATTAAACGAATCTATTTACGAAAGTAGAAGATAAATTGCAAAATTACCAACAAAACATTAGCAGCAGGTAAACAATCTCACCCTTACCAATTAAAGGGATCTATTTACAAGAGTAAAAGATAAATTGCAAAATTACCATCTGTTCGGCCAACAGTAAGACTGTTTTCAGAGAAAACTTCCTCCCACAGTATACAAATAAGTCTTCGAGACTCGGCCCCAACAAGTCTATGATCACAACATTATCGTCGTGATCAAACCCCGCCCACTTCATGCTCGCAATACCACCTGAAACGACAACAAATCAGTCAATTACAACAAAATTCCAGGTGATAATAGCACGCAAACGCAACCAGATTCAAAACGAAAACTCACTTCCTCCCTGTAGAATTTTATACAGCTTGGCCTCGTACATGAGCTGTAAATGCTTCGTCTTATTACTTTCCTGCCAAAATCAATACCAAAATCAATATCAATCGCCCTAGAAGCTCATACAGCAGCTTGTTCGACAAGATTGAGATACCGAAAATCGTGGAGGGCATAATCCTAAATTCTAACATGAAATTCCACAAGAGCATCATCTAATCAGCTCAAATGCGATTAATTCATAATCCATGCAGAGCAATTATCCCTAGAAATCATCCAAATCACTCAAAACGACGACGAATCAATCAAGACTTACAATCTTGGCCGCCAAAATCTCTCCAGTCTCCATATGAGTAGCTGAAACAAACAAAAAAACCTAATCAGCACCGATCACGATAATCACGACGATAATTACGATTCGAGATAAAGAAAACAAACGAGATCTGAACATACCGAGGTAGATTTCACCAAATGAACCGCTCCCGATTTTTCGACCTAGCTTGAACTTGCCTCCGATAATCCTCTCCATAACGAAAATCCCTAACCGGATTCAAATTTTCTTGAAAAAGAAAAAAAGCGAGCGGCGGGATTCGAAGTCGGATCGGAAAAGCGAGAGGGACCGATTCGGAATTTGAGATTGGATGAGACTTTTTGGTTAATTTTTAGGGAGGAAGGAAGTGAATGGAAGAAGCATAGAAATCGGAGGAGGAGGTACGACTTGTGTGGCGGCTACGGAAGAGGAAGACGAGGGATCTAAAAAGACAGTGGCCAATTTGGTAATTTGGGGTGTGGGATTGGGGCGGGAGTTGGAATTTTGGAAATGTGTGGGTGGGTTTTGGATTATCTGAGGTTGTGGAGGGGTCTCTGAGGAAATAATGGTTTTTAGGGTAACAAAAGAAACCTAAAAACCATTATTTAATGGTTTTTTTTAGTTTGGAGATGGAGGTAAAATTTAAAAGTCGTCAAAGTCAAATTTGATTGGTCCTGTGTAACCCAAAAACAATTTATTGGTCCTTGGTGAAGAATATCTGGGGGTATTTGGAATTTTGTAGCTCGTAAAGGAATATACTCAAACTATAGTGATTTTATTCCAAGACTCACTTCGTTTAGAAAACGTTAACAATAAATGTCATATCGGTTTTGTATACTATTTGCCCATAATCCACACAATTTGTATGTATATTATTTGTGTGGATTAAGTTTCATTTTCGATCTATTAGGAAACGTTAAGAATAAATATCATTAATATGGAGCCATATCCATGAACTAGGAACTCCAACGTGGACAACAAAGACCACATAAAAGCCCGGTGGAGCAATCTCAGGTTTTGGTGGCGCCACAACCTCAACTCGGAACAACTCCGATTCCACAATCTTCAACTCTGTTTCGACCAATTTCACAAATTTTTGTCCTATCAATAAACCATGTGTTGTGAATGGTGGTGCGTACATTGTTACCTTCAAATCTGATATATCAACCCTAACGTTCTTTACTTAAAACTCGATGAAAAACTTTTGTCTGTAATTTATCATTTCACCTTTGTACGTAAATGTTATTACCTTGCGGTTCGACACTCGTTCCAGATCGAAATATGTCGGATAAAACTTCTCAACCTAAAGCTCTGTCAGATACTTCACACCGGTGAAATTGTAATAGAAGTTTGGATTGCTCCCAGCTACTAAAATTGTTCCATCTGACAATAATGTAGACATTGGACTGTACATTCTCGCTATTGTGGTTTCCCTTAGCTCCATGAACCGTCGGGTTATTGGGTTATCGAGTTTATAAACTATCGGAGTGATATTCGGATCCTCTGCGAAGTTCAACCCGGCTGTGCCCTTTTTGGCTCCATTAATTATTAGGACATCACCTGTGGGAAGGATCACCGTATCTCCCATGATCCTTGGCGTCGGCATCATCTCCTTTCGCCACATGGCTTTTGGATTTGTTATATCAATCCTTCCGCAATCAATGACGTATCCAGAATTCACTTACTAGTTGGGCTAATTTATGAGTGTTTCTTAGTATTTTTGGCGTGGCTGAATTTTTTTTGTCTTGATAGGTGATGTATGAGGTCAATGTCAATTATATTGCTAATCAAACAAATACCATTACATTTATAGTTAGAGAACCTTTTTGACTAAAAAAGTTTGTGGGAAACTAGTAAAAAGAAAGAAAAACGAATGAAAGATGGTAAGAGAAGAAGGAATAACCGGGAAAAGAAATAGGAAGAAGTGAAAAAATGAAGAAAAAAATATGAAGCAACAAGCACGTCTCCGATTTGAATCGAACTAGTGACCTGCTATAAAGAAACCATAGATTGAACCAACTGATCTAGAAGAAACGTATGCTCATAGGTTGCAATTTTCTATATACATTGGAGAATTTTCCCTTGGGCTACAGCCCAAACAGCCTCCTGCGTGGCTACGTCCATGTCCGCAATCTTGTAGTGCATTTACGTATATACCCTTCTCAACAAACTCTCCCGTTCTAGGATCCGCTCCACCGCAAACCAGAATCCCAGCCCGAATTACATTCGGGTTCGGGTCATTGAGCTTTATAGGGAGCAATGCTGCCATCCCGGATGCGGGGTAGTTCCGAGAACCACCTTCAAGGATTGGGAGTTCTCACATGACCTTATTAGTGGTTGGGTTAAGTAAAACGGATCAATTATTAGCGAAGATGAGGAGGTTGCCATGCGTGGAGAGGAACACAAATGGGTAGAGATTGTTCTCTACCAAGTCGTTTATCTTTTGAAAAAATGGTAAAACATAGCTTATTTGGTTGGAAGTTCCCGTCTCGGAGATATACTCGTAATTGAATATGTAACGGCCTCCAACCGCTATGAAATCTTCATTTGGTAAAATATGTTGTGTAGAAAACCTATAACCAAGAGCAAATTATTAGATAGCTACAAAATTCAACGAAAAAAATTATGTATCTAGTTATTTATACAACTATAGGTGATTGGATCACTACAAAACATGTGATCTAAGCGTGTCTGACAGACATGTGATCTAAGCGTGTCTGACAGACCTTCCTCCATCCCATCCACCAGCTTGCACAAGTGTACCATTTGCTGATAACCCCCCGGATGAGCACCATGTATCTGTTAAAATCTGTCCCCAAAATGTATAAACCTCTATAGCATCAATGAAATAATCCAACTTAAACATAACCAACCTTAAGTGGCCTAATAGCTACAGTATCAACAGTGTCAAATTCCACAGCATGAGCCCAGCAATCTAATTCATAGACTTCATCTTCCATTCTGCTGTCCAAAACTCGACGACAATCTCCGGCAGGCAGTGAGATCCCAGATGGGCCAAAACCAGCAGCATCAAACATAATGGCCTTATTACTATTAGGCATTAAGATCATGTGCATGGCAGATATACCTGAATTCTCTGAAACCAATTCCCACCTACCTCTATACTCTTTCTCATGTTTGATTGCGTCATTTGGATCAAGAACGGCTTTGAAATATTCATATTCGCCTCCATTGAAGAAAAGTGTAAGTGGGATGTTCAGAAGCCTAGAATTCCCAAATGTGAAGAAGAAGAAGAAGAAGAAGAAGAAGAAGAGAGAGGAGTAAGGGATTTGAGCAAGATGGACATAATTTGAGAGTGGATAAAAATGGATCTTTACCTTGGTATCTATATTCACCTCCAATATATTACTTCTAGTTCTAGGCACACTTTTTATGGTCTCTATTTGCTCCAGATTTGAAGGAAGTTTTGGATGGTTGTTAGTCTGTTAGACTAAGCACCAAAGTAGTGTTCAGTTGGCTTTGTTTCGGAGAAGTCTTGGGTTTTATTGTCATAGTAGTTGGATTTGTCAATCCAAAAAACTTGTCAACTAGATTTTGACATATTAATCAATCTATAAATGAATCATAATAATAAGAAGGTGATGCTATTGATTATGACAATTTTGAGTGTTCTTAATAGGACACGAACAGGTATAAGATTGCTTAGCATTTAGGTTTGTATTTGAACCTATTGTGCTGGATTGTCATATATACCTGTCTTATATGTGTTTTACATGTGCTGCATTGTGTAACTTTGTTTGAGAATGATGTACCTAAATCTCGAAATCCAAGAGTTAAACCCTATTAGTTTCGTAACAATCGGCATCTCTTGAAATAGAAACAAAGAAAGGTATATTAGAGCAACAAATTTAGATTCATGAGGAAGATAGATCGATGGTGGTTCAATGTGAAATTAGTATCTGATAAAGTGATAACTGTTTGATAAATTCCACAACAGCTGTAACTGAATTTTTCGAAGCCAGGCTAATGAACTTGCCAGCTTCAGTGGGATCACCGGAGCCACCTCCGGTTAGACCAGAAGAGAGAGCCCTGATTGCAATGAAAGGCACCCTTTGCTGAAGACATATCAAGGCAACATAAGCGCTTTCCATGTCCAAAGGGCTAATTAATGTTGAACTTCGCATATAAGAAGCTACGGTAAGCAGCGTTAGATAGGAAAATGCAGGCACTTGTTCCCCTGTCGACTAAAGCCACTTTTGGGGTATGGAGCAAACATGTCGTTGCGTTTAGGCAACTTTCAAGCTTTAAATCCTAAAAAATATGTATGTGCGTAACTATAGAAGTATATAGCCATAAATTGTGGATCATATATACTATGCTGGATGGTTGCCTCAAGGTTTTTTGAAGATTTCATAGTAGATGGGATCAACAGCAATCCAGAAGGCATGTTGTCTTTGTTCTGGAGTTCCATCAATGGGGAAGACTTCTTCAGGTTGAAACCAAATGTTGTTTAACAGATTGTCAAATGAGCTGCAACCTGTCACATTCACTGTATAATTTGAAAACTTGAAGTAGCCAACTTTTCTTGTGTAGTCTCCTTGTGATTCAAGGGATAACTCATCTTGAGGCCCATTTCCATATCTCTGCATCATGCCATGAAGGATAGATCAAACATTGCGTTATCACAAGTAGATCCTAATTAGCTAGTGAAACCAACTATAGATAGAGCTAGAAATGTACCTGCCAATTGAGGACCAATACTGAGGAATGAGCACATCTGCAATGTTAAAGGATGGGTTTGCATTGCCAGATATGCCATAATGCACTACTCCTTCTATATCAAACAAGCTTTACAAAACCTATGTAGTTATTCCTGCATTGATCTTAAATAGCAGAAAGTTAAAAGACAGAAAAAAAGAAAAAATGATTGATATAATGTTCTATACGTACCATGGACAGTCCTGTCATGACTAAGATGACTTTCTTTTCGGCAATGGTTCCAAACCGAAATCTCCTTCCTTGAATTAAACCCAGAAAATGAAAACATATTATGAACAAGCAAAAGGTATTACATTGCAGCAATGAAAGAAGTCATATTGGATGTTCTGTAAGTTTACCAGAAACATCTATGATCAAGTTTGTTGAAGTGAAGTTTGGAGACAGAAGAAGAGGCTCCAATTCGAAAAGGTTCGGAATCACTAAGCCCAAGTAAGGGCCACTCTTGTTGGCCTGGTCGATCAACTTCTGTGTATCTGCAGAGGGTGCACCAATTGTGTGTATAAGCATCAAGTTGCTGATCACAGTGTAAACAGCTATGCAAGGCCACGCTACTACTGAAATTCTCATTTTTTCTGCAGATATTGGGAGAGAGATGAAGATCAGATATGATTATATCAGCATTCTGGAAAATAAAGGGAAAGCAATTAAAGCATGAAGATAAGGCATTGCAAGCTGCTGGATATCTTTAAAGCATTGTCATCTTTACAGTAATTTTTTTTTCGAGAACTGTACTTCTTTACAGTGATGTTTAACCTCCATAAATTTGAAATAATGCAGAAGGAAACAAAACGTACCCGCCACCTCCATTTGGTGACCTATAAATTTGACTAAAGTGATAAAATAAATTAGAAGGTCCCTATGACAAATTGCAAAATGGGCAATGCTCCCTCTAGTAAACATCATCACTAGGACACATCTTAGATGCACAATTAGCAGCTGCTAACTGTTTGATAAACTCAACAACAACTGTGGCTGAATTATGGGAAGCGAGAGCATTGAACGTGTCAGCCTCATTGGAATCCGCAGAGCCACCGCCGGCCAAGTCAGATAGAGCTCTCATGGCTATGAAGGGCACCCTTTGCTGAAGGCAGATCAAAGCAACAGAAGCACTTTCCATGTCCACCGGAGTTATGTTGAACTTATCGTATATAGTCACGGTAAGCAGCATTGTCTAGGTAAATGCTTGCACTTGTTCCCCTTTGGACTCTTGCCACTTTCGGTGTATGTGACAAACATGATGTTGAGTTTAGGCAACCTTCTAATTTCAGGTCCTAAAATCCGTAGACACATATGTAAGTTATGATCAGCATGTAAGGAGTTGTGTGTACTCAAAAGAAGCTTTAAAAACCTCATTTTGCTTGCTCTTCTATAACTTAGTCACCCCATTCTTAACATGAATTCATGACACATGCATATCTATAGGATCAAATGAGAACCATATTGGCCTGAAGGAAATAAAACACAAGCTAACAGGAAATCTTTTACCTCTAGATTTTTGGAGATTTCATAGTAGAAGGGATAAACAGGGACCCAAAAGATAAACTCTCTTTGTTCTGGAGTTCCGTCGACGGGGAAGAATTCCTCTGACTGATACCAAATATTGTTCAACAGATTATCATATGAGCTCGCATCCGTCACATTGACTATGTAACTTGCAAGGTTCAAGTACCCAATATCTCTCATTGAATTTAGAGGCAATTCATCCTGAGGCCCATGTCCATATCTCTGCATCATTTGGACAGAAGACAACATACCATGTTTTATATAAGGCTTGGTGCAAAAATCAAGCATTTCCATGTGCTTGTGCTTATATCTATGCTATGACAGCACAAAGGTGCTGACCTTGTTAGTAAATTTAGGATGGTTGTGCCAAGTTACCTACATTTTGGTTGGAATTCTATTTACAATTTTACATATAGCAAGCTACTTACTTGCCAGGTCCAAAGAGCAGTATGGGACCAATACTGAGGAATGACCACATCTGCAAGGTTGAAGGTTGGATTGGCATTGCCAGCTGTTCCATAATGCACCACTCCTTCTACACTGAACAGGCTTAACAAAAGCTGTGTGGTTATCCCTGCATTAATCTACCAAAGGATAAGTTTGCTAACAAATTCCACACAAAGCAAAAAGCTTTTGACAAGAATCAAATGGGATTTGGTGTAACTATACCATTCCCAGTCCTGTCATAACTAGAATCACTTTCTTCCTAGCAATGGTTCCAAACCTGAATCTCCTTCCTTGAAACATAAGAAACACGTATATATATAAAGGGTGTGAACTATTACATTTCATGAGATGGTAATCGAACTTTTAACACAGTAGGATATATATGTTTACCAGAAAAGTCAATGATCAAGTCCGTTGAGGTGAAGTTTGGAGATCGAAGTAGAGGGTTGAGTTCGTAAGTGTTTGGAATGACCAAACCTAAATAAGGTCCATCGGCGTTGGCCGCCTCGATCAACTTGAGCGTCTCCGGCAACAAGGCAGCATTCGAGAAGTAGTAGTGTTGTTGGATTGTAATAAGAGCCAAGATAGCGTATAGAAGAGTCCAACCAGCTACTGATGCTGAATTACTTGCCATCTTGATTGATTTTCCAGAAGAAATTGAGAGAGAGAAAGCAGAAGACGCCAGGAACCGGATCTATTTATATTGAAATGCGAATGTATCTCCGCCCCACTAGGCCATGTTGGGAGGTAAAACGATTTCAAAACATGAGTATCCGTAATTCCCATTAACAAATGCCTCCATACAGTTTGCCCTAAAACTTGGCTTTCAGGGATGAAAGTCGTCGGGGCGGCTTGATAAAAGACTTCTGCGAAAGTTTACTTTATTTTTACTATACAGTAAATAGTATTTACCTTCGAAAATTCAGGTTGAGCTTGAATATAAATTATAAAGCCATAAATAAGCCTTATCTTGGAACCAAACACATTGGCACGATTGGTCTCTGAGCTAGGCCTAGGCTGCTAGGCAAATCACATTGTTTTCGACTAACAAAGAAACAACGACATGGTGCAACTAGTTCGAGAATGTTTGCCCATTTGTACGATTATATTATTCGTCATTGAAACACAGAAGTTGCATATAGAGATTAATCAATTAATCATATGAAAACAAGCAAATGATGTCGCAAAATTTATAGGCATCATATATTCATATGTATGATCACTCTAACTACTATACGCGGATGGTGCTCTTAGATAGAGAGCAACTGACAACTCTTTTATGAATTCCAAAAGAACTATAACCGAATTATTTGCGGCAAGATCGAGGAAAGTATCAGCATCGTCCGTAACGGAGGAGCCACCGTCGGCCAAGTCTAAATAAATAAGCACAATTAGTTAGTAATTAGCTAGCCTAACAAATTTCATGATGAATTAATAATTTGATCACATACCTCAAGTTTTTTGGCGATTTCATAGTAGGTGGGATCAACCTCGACCCAGAAAGCACGCTCTCTTTCTTCTGGAGTTCCATTGACAGGGAATATTTCCTCTTCTTGAAACCAGATATAGTTTAACAAGTTGTCATATATATTTGCTTCCTTTTGTTACATTCACTGTGTAATTTGCAAACCTCAAATATCCAATGTCTCTGGTGAAGTCTCCTAGGGGTAGTTCATCTTCAGGTCCGTCTCCATATTTCTGCAAACACCACCATATATGTGCCATATTGCATTAGTGCTCGATCATAATTAGTTATAAGTTACAAACTTTTAAGTTTGAAGTTTGAACGCAACTCGGTTGTGGGTCTGCGTATACCTGCCAGTTCCAAAGACCAGAATGAGACCAATACTGAGGAATGACCACATCTCTGCAATGTTGAAGTCTGGGTTCGCGTTGCCGGCTATTCCATAATGCACCACTCCTTCTATGTTGAACACGCTCAACAAAAGCTGAGTTGTTATTCCTGTATTAATCTACATTGCAACAAAAATTAGCAAACACACATTTTTTGACATGTAAAACAGAATAAACTAAAAAGAAATTAGAGACGGATAAAAATCGGAAGAGAAATATATATAATACCATTCACATTCCTGTCATCACTAACAAGACTTTCTTTTCAGCAATGACTCCAAATCGAAATCTCCTTCCTTGAACCCCAGAAATGAAGAAAACAATATATGAATCAGGACAGGGTAAACAAACAAGAACCGGGGAATTCGAAACTAGCTAGCAGCTAACAAGGCAGATAATTACATACCAGACTATAGTCAAGTTAGTAGAGGTGAAGTTTGAAGACTCAAGAAGAGGATTCATTTCGGAATGACCAATCCTAAGTATGGGCCTTTCTTGTTGGCCTTGTTGATCAACTTCTGTGTTTTTGCAGATATTGCACCATCTATGTGCTGAACTGCGTTAAGCAGCATCATGCTCACCATCACCAGACCAACGACTAATACTGAAATTCTCCCCATTTTTTTAGCTGAGAGAGATAAAGAGGAGAAGATGGGATGAGAAATATTGAATGAGAATCGAAAATTTATAGTGCATGCTTGGGCGAGTACATGTATGTGCTACAGTGCTAGTAGCAGTTTCCTAGTAGCCACCGATGTCAAATAATCATACAGGCGAGTACATTTATCGCCCAGTTCTTTTATGAGCCCGATGTGAGTTCTTTATCTTCGTCTGGTATGGACTTATATCGTCATTGAAAAGTTTCGATTGGATTGTCACCAAGTGTCCCTTGGTTTGTTCCGTCTCATTTCATCACGTGCAAGCCTTGAGTCAGGTTGCACGTGAGGGGTGTGTTGAAAGTATTGGAAAGTAATAGATCCCACATCAGAAAAGTGACAAATCAAATATAACTAATAAGTGGTTGGATCATTCTTAATTGTACCGAGACATTTTGTGGTTAAAACCCAACTCCTTAAAGGTGGTTAAGTTGGGACAGTATCGATACACGGATGATCCACGAGCCACGCTTGTCACCGTTTATCTTGAAAGAGCCCAAATGGTTATGAAGGCACATTATGCTGAAGACATAGCAAGGCAACAGGAGCACTTTTCATGTCCACCGGAGTTACGTTGAATTTAGCATATATATACATGAAGTTCCGGTAAGCAGCATTGTCTAGGTATATGCCTGCACTGGTTCCCCTTTGAACTCTTGCCACTTTCGGTGTTTCAGACAACACACGTTGTTGAGTTTATGCAGCCTTCAAGTGTTAGGTCCTAAATAAATAAGCACAATTAGTTAGTAATCACCCTAACTCTGAATCAAATAATCGCTTACCGTTGATCACATACCTCGAGGTTTTTGGCGATTTCATAGGTAGGTAGGATCCAGAAAGCATGCTCTCTTTCTTCTGGTGTTCCGGTAATGGGGAAGATTTCCTCCCGTTGATACCAGATATTGTTTAACAAGTTGTCATATGATCTTCCGTCTGTGACATTCACGGTGTAATTTGCAAACTTCAAATAGCCAATGTCTCTGGTGTAGTCTCCTTGTGATTCCAGGGGTAGTTCATCTTCAGGCCCTTTTCCATACCTCTGCAGACACAAAATATGTCAAGGAGAAATGAGAAACATCGATACAAGTTATTAGGTTTTTCAAGTTCGAATAGACACACTAAACAGATAAGTTCAATAAAAAAAACTAAATGGCGTCTGTAATCGTTTTACGTACTAAACAAATAGGCTAGAGTAGTACTGTTTGTAAAGATTTCAATCTCTTATGTGTTTGTTACTTAGTGATCTATTAACTGGTAGGCAATGGTTTGTAGTGGTAGCTATACTACCTGCCAGTTCCAGAGAGCAGTAGGGGACCAATACTGAGGAACGACCACAACTGCAATGTTGAAGTCTGGGTTTGCATTACCGGCTATCCCATAATGCACTACACCTTCTATATTGAACACGCTCAACAAAAGCTGAGTTGTTATTCCTGCATTAATCTACATTGCAACAAATTTAACTGTATCAATTAAGGGGAAATGAAAAACATCGATATATTGATCAGAAATTCAGAATAGAAATGTATATAGGAAATAGTACTAGCTAATAGAAAATAGAAAATACCATTCCCGGCCCAGTCATGACTCATGGCTAACTAGCTAGGACTTTCTTTTCAGCAATGATTCCAAACCAAAATCTCCTTCAAGAAGAGGGTAAACAAAATAAGAAAAGAAGAAAATAATATACTGAGTTAGGCCAGGGTTAACAAAATAAAAGCAGCTAGAAGCTAGCTAGCTGGTTTTATGCATGTTAGTTAATTAAATAATTTACCAGAAAAGTCTATAGTCAAGTTAGTAGAGGTGAAGTTTGAAGATTCAAGAAGAGGGTTCATTTCGGAATGACCAATCCTAAGTAAGGGCCTTTCTTGTTGGCCTTGTTGATCAACTTTTGTGTTTTTGCGGATATTAATTGCACCATATGTGTGCTCTACTGCGTTAAGCAGCATCATGCTCACCAAAGCTAGAACATTAACGACTACTACTGATGAAGTCCCCCCCCATTTTTCAGCTTCAGGGAGAGAGATGAATCGGTATTTATAGTGCATGGGCGAGTATTTGTACGTGCTACGTTGCTAATAGTACGTACCCTAGTAGTCACATACATATCTTAATAGTTATCAATATTTTCTTAATACCGTACTTAAACGTGATAAAGTAATATATAATTTACATATAAAACTAATTGGCAATGAACGAAAAAATGTTAAATTCTTATAAAATGATATGCAAAATCTCGATTTTTTCTATATGTTTCAACATGTGGCAATTATGGACAGCAACAAGCGTGACATGTGGATCATCTGTGTACTGATACTGTCTTAACTTAACCATCTTTAAGGTGTTGGGTTTTAATCACAAAAGATCTCGGTACAATTAAGAAAGATTCACCCACATATAAGTTATATTTTATTTATATAGTTTCTGATGTGTGATCTCTCATCTCCAACATGTGCAAACCGACATCGATCAATCCTTTTGTCAGTTTGTATGTTCATTACTGTATATATTTGTGTCTTTACAGATGATAATATTTTTATGTAAACCTCATGATATATACATAAAAATAGGGCTTGCTAATCAAATATATAATCCCTGTCCTACTATAGACTTAATTGAGCTTTTTAGCTTTTTGCATCATTGGTATCATATTTTGTCTAAGAATTCTAACTATAAGCAAATACTGAGATTGATATCGAAATCCAGAAGAAGGAAAGCATCATGGTGCGACTGGTGCCTGTATGCAAGGAAACAACTCCCAAACATACATATATACCTTTCCATCCTTTGAATATGATGCCCTTTTCCGACTCCGTCTAAGTGCGCTCGTTTCTGATATTGGGTTACTAGCATGGCTCTTTTCACCACCATTTCTATTGAAGTTTGACTCTTTCCAGGTCTCCACCTTCATAGCTATTAGGAGAATGATCACCGTTACTCCACACTGACATCCTCTGTGCTTCCCCATATATGTCTAACGTTTAGGCTCATGAAGTTGTATAATTGATCGGTCTGATGCAATGATTTTTCTCAAAATAATGAAGGAAATAAACTCTATTTTTGAGTATGGATTATACAGTTTTAGAGGCTTTGATACGTCAATATGCAGTTTATGTAACACTCATTTTTGTTATTAACACATCATATCTTTTTTTCAACCATTCATGAAACAAATTTAAGTGACAAATTTGTAAATAAAAATAAAATGTGTGGCTAGAAAAAAAGATGTGGTGTGTTAATAGCAAAAATGAGTGTGTTAATAGCAACACCCAATTTTTATTCATCATTTTCACAAGCATGTTTGTTTATCATTATTCGTTAAATGTACTTCATTATTCATTACCGAACCACAAACGTACTGTAAACCCTAAGCATCGATGCTGCTCAGTGAGATTGTAGCAGCAGATAAGTGTCTTATAAACTCCAAAAGAACTGTGACTGAATTGTTGGAAGCAAGAGTGATGAAAGTGTCAGCCTCATTCGAATCGGCAGAACCACCGCCAGCCAAGTCAGACAGCGCTCTGATGACGATGAAAGGCACATTCTGCTGAAGACATATCAAGGCAACAGAAGCACTTTCCATATCCACCGGAGTTATGTTGAACTTGTCATATATGAAGTCTCGGTATGCGGCATTGTCTAAGTAAATGCTTGCACTTGTTCCCCTTTGGACTCTTGCCACTCTTGGTGTATGTGGCAAACATGTTGTTGTGTTTAGACAACGTTCAAGTTCCATGTCCTAAATTAATGACGAATATAAATGTCAGTATTATTCATCTTATAGTTCCACTCTTGGTATTCAGTATTGTTTTTGATAAGATACCTCTAGCTTTTGGGAAATTTCATAGTAGAATGGATCAACCTCGACCCAGAAGGCATGCTCTCTTTGGTCTGGAGTTCCATCGACGGGGAAGACTTCCTCCGGTTGATACCAAATATTGTTCAACAGATTATCATATGAGCTTCCAGCTGTCACATTCACTGTAAAATTTGCAAATTTTAAGTAGCCAATGTCT
Source organism: Comarum palustre (assembly GCA_951800085.1). Lineage (NCBI taxonomy): Eukaryota > Viridiplantae > Streptophyta > Magnoliopsida > Rosales > Rosaceae > Comarum > Comarum palustre. Next base: position 25,333,305 of record OX637579.1, read on the forward strand.
CTGGTGTAGTCTCCTTGTGATTCAAGGGGCAGCTCATCTTCTGGTCCATTTCCATATCTCTGCAAGCACCGTCTAAATACGTTAGGCTATGTTTAACAATTCAATGAATCATTTAAGGTCAAATCATTAACCGAGTGATGTATGATCTAGCCAGGTAAAATTTAACTTACCTGCCAGTTCCAAAGAGCAGTATGCGCCCAATACTGAGGAATGACCACATCTGCAAGGTGGAGATCTGGATTTGCATTGCCTGCTATGCCATAATGCACCACTCCTTCTATATCGAATAGGCTTAGCAAGAGCTGAGTGGTTATTCCTGCATTAATCTGCAACCAAATACGTAAGCTCCAACGAAAAGGATTGCAGACACTAAAGGGAATTAAGTAAAGAAAATTGAGAAAAGAATGGCATGTAACATATACCATGGCGAGTCCGGTCATGATTAATACTACCTTCTTTCCAGATATAGTTCCAAACCGAAATCTTCTTCCTTGAATATAGATAAATCCACAAAAAGAAACACAGGTGAGAGGAATTACAGTGAAGTAATGATAATCAACTTCATATATATTGGGTATATTTGTATGTTTACCCGAAAAATCTATGATCAAGTTAGAAGAAGTGAAGTTGGGAGATTGAAGGAGAGGATCCATTTCGAAGGAATTAGGAATGACCAAGCCTAAATAAGGGCCATCTGCGTTGGCCTCGGCTATCAATTTAAGTGTCTCTTCAGATAGTGCAGCATTTGTTTGCTGCACTAGCATCAAGCTGATGATGCTCAGAGCATAAACAACTAAGCAAGGCCAAGCTACCCCCATTTCAGATATAATCAAGGGTGCCACAAACGAAGATATAGAGGTAGATAGATCACAAGATTACAGTGGCTAGGAGGAGCACAAATTTATAGAAACGTGTGTGCATGGCTATGCAATAATGTCGGTGTTATGGCCCAATTTTACCCGGTGTGAAATGCATGCTATGGGGTCCTGTACGTGAACCGGTTTCACACATTCGCAATTTGCTACTGAAAATTATGTTGTACCCATCTGCCGTATAATACAGGGTTTGTCACGAGAGGTTGCTATTGGTCACATATAGGGACTAATAGCTAACAATTCAAAAGCGCCAGGAATGAAAGGAAATCTCATTAAGCCAAGGGACCGTGCTTCCACGTCTGAGTCGCGCCTAGCAAAAGTGCGAGTTTAAGAAACCAAGAGAAAACCAAATTGAAGAGACGTGATGAAGCCAAGGGCAAAAATGATGAAGAGCAACTGCATTTACACTACAACATTATCACGGTTCATGTGGTTTCTTCAAGAGTAAAAGAACAGGTGGATTCATTATTTCAACATGGCAACATGATCGGATTGATTGCTATAGACCAGGGGGTTTGAATAGAGGAACCAAATTATATGCCCTTTCTATGTCGACTGGAGCTCCTATAGCCCGCTTAAGGAGGTCCGGAGTATTGGTCCTTCCCTTCCAAGTAGTGAACCACGGACCTCCTCCAACCTCTACTGCAGCCATGTTGCTTTTAACATCTAATATCATCTACAAATGACACAATGAATATGGTCAGATAAGAAGATTTTGCATTAGTCATCAACATAAGAACAATTGAATTGTATTAACATGAAGGCAAAATACAGAAGAGTCAAAAAACTTCGAAGCAGAATGATTCTTGGACATTGCTGGAAATGAGCACGTTTTACACCATCCTGGATAGACCCATGTACCATCAATCTGAGATGCCCATAATAGAGCCAAGAGACCATTTCAACTTATTGATGCCTACTTTAACATACAGTCATCGTTTTGGAAAATGACCAACAGAATTCCATCCACCACATGGCTAGTCTAGCATCACAATTAATGCATTTCTAACATATCTGCACAAAACTTGTCGGCATTTTAAAAGATTTTGGGCTCATGTCATGCTTGAGATTAGGCACAAAATAGCTGTGGTACACAACGGTAATGTATTAAGAACTATTCATTCCAACCCTCCAATCCCCAAACAGAAAATGCACACTGTTTTCAAACACGAAAAAAGAACTTTCTGTAGAGATGTGTTTCATCCTTCCAGAAATTTTCAGGGTAGAGGAGACAATTGCTTTTACCCATGCCATCTCCAGAAGGACAGACCATGGGGAGTATGGTGTTAAAATGGCATAATCAACAAAACTTTTAGATTTTACTGAAGTAAAGATGTGAATGTCAAACTTTTAAGAGTTGTTGGCTTGTGTAGAAACACGTCCGCACTTTTGTCCCCTCAGCTAATTATTAGACAGATAAATATTGCAAGTATAGCACAAAATATATGTATATCAGTACCTTTCCCTTGCTGCCATCATATCTACGTTCCCACATCTGTAATTTTAGCACACCAAAACAAGTATCTTTACAAGCTGGGGCAAGACCAGCTTCTGCTGTTGGAGCACGCAATGTTGTACCCGGATCATCTGTTGTTGCCTCTAATTCTACCTGTTCATTAGCAAGACCAATCTGTTAGTGTTTCAATAAATGAGGTGCTTACTGATATTTAATAGAAGGCAAGAACCAGCACAAACGTTCCGAAAAAATTAGAGCACCTACTACCGTTTGGAGGACCAGCCATACAAATACCATTTCTAATTTATGGGATGAAACTCTCATTTCTGCCACATAGGAGGAAACAATAAATGAAAAGCTCAATTACCATATGCGTCTCATTCTCTGCAGCCATGGACCAATAACCCCAAGTAGCGATTTCCCAACTAACAACACCATTCCATGGTACAAATTCATAAAATTTTCCACCACAGTGAACTCCAATCTGCAAAATTTAGTGTCATAAGTACACAAACATATGATGCAAAAACAATTCAGAACTATCTGCTAGTCATATAATCATATGCTTGTTTTAACTGTAAAGGCAAGTGCTTGTATCGACAGCCTAATAAGCATATCCATGAAATATAGACACGAGTTTTTGCTTTAGCATTCGTCTCATTGTATATTGATTTAGAAAAATGTTACACCCACCGACTTACACACCAACCATGGTACTTTAAAAGATACTCTTAAAAGTAGACCTACTGTAGACCTAATTTTCAATGGCAAAGCACATACACGGATAAAAATCATAACATAAAGTGAATTAAAACAACTTGGAGGAGAGAGGGGGCGCAGAGAGGTACCAGTGCAGCATTTTCAAAAGTCTCGGATATCCCAGGTATTTGCCTCAACCCGCCAGCTGCAGTGAGAGCAACTTCTCCTGTAGCCCCTTCAAAAACATTACACTGGACCTGCAGTATGACATCAGGTAAGAAAGATGAAACACTAATTATATCAAATGTCTTTTATAAGGCTGCAACAATTGAGTTTGACTTAGGAAAGCATATTTTATGATTTTGCCAATAAGAAGCAGGTCCTGCAAAAGAAGGGATCTGCAGCATTTTATTGTTTGGCTCAGAACCAACACGTTATGTGGCAAACATAACATATGCTACCAGCCAGAAGTTCTGAAATATCCCTATAGAAAACCGGGAAACTATGCTTTGGAAAGTTCTCTTTTCATTCCAAATGAAAGATCTTGAATAAATGCTACTTTTCCCGATGAGTAATGGATGAAGCTCACATGCTAATATATAAAAGGACATGTAATGACTTAATTTTATCACTGTAAGATGTCAATGAAAGGATAAAATGCCTACCCAGAACCATTTTCTTGGGAATGCTCCACCCCAGTTCTTTTCAGAATAAGAAGGGGCATTTTGAAACTCATATCTTTCAGCATCCCACTCTATCCAACCTGAGATTTAAATTTAAATTTAAACCTGAGGCAATGACCTGAAAGTCACATGCAAGTTTCTGAAAGAAGAAACTTTGGCACAAAGCGAAGAACAGAAAAACAAACGCAAAATAATAGAAAATAACAAATAAAAACCCAATAACTGTGCAAGAATATTCCTCGATGGTACTTTCCACAGCAAGACAGAATGGAAATTGGAAAGGATAGAGCTGAACTAAAACCCTAAACCCTAATTGTAAACAATAATTGAAATGCTTGTGGCCTGTCCTGAAACAAGCACATTCAGATCCATAAAATTCAAAAGGTAAGCAAAAATTAATACTAAATTCATGTAGTACAAAGCCTTTTTGAAGGTGCGTTTTATATTCCATTTAGCAAATCATTTTAGCATTCCAATCACCAGAGGTAAAGTGTCTGAGCTTATATAGATCTCAGTCTCTATACCAGTAACGATATCTCTATAAATTTATTTCTTTTGGGGTCAGATAACAACTACATGTGGCTTGAAGCCTACGCAGATGGAATCCAATTCAACCAAAGATGTGCAACAGTACCATAAACTCCTATGCTATGTAGCAATTATCATTTGGTTATATCAGAGAGTAGCAAAGAATATATTGTAGCTTTCTATCCAAAATCTGGTCTGTTATGTACATTCAATTGATCTAAGGTACCAGGGTGAGACTGAGAGATTCCATAGAAAATCTACAGATAATTTGGCAAAAAAGTCTTATCCCCAGAGTTAAAAACAAGAAATCAACCAACATAAATCAAAGAATTATTTGCAAGCATGCAAGAGATAAGCAAATGCCTGTTGACAATCCACCAGCCAGGCATACTTGCCAATGAGGTTCAAATACAGGAAAAGCTGCTAACCATCCAGCAGTAGACTTCTGCTTGGAGCCAACATCACCCCACCCAAAAATTGGGTAGGTACTGTATTCCCAACGTGCGGTCGGCACAGTTTCCACATAATTTGTTCTGCAACCAGAACAAGATTGTACTTTAAACTACTGAAAACCTTGATGAGGAAGCCTATATTTGAACATGGCATCCGTATGCAGGTAAGTATCTCTTAACATATATGTTTATATGATAGGAGACAAAGAAAAACTTACAAATCGGAGAAAGCATCAACCTCTAACAGAAAGTTAAGGGTATTATTTTTCTTAAAAAGGGCAAGGGATATTTACCTGCCATCATCACGAATAAAACCCTGGTGCCAAACTGGAGTTACTTGAAAACCTTCCATCACTCTCTTATTGAATTCCTGTGCAATTCAGTACATGAGTGGGGGGGGAAAGATTAAAAAGAACACAAAACTAAATTTCTCCTAATGATTATTACAGGAATAAATATCATGCACAGTAACTCTAAAATCTTAACAGCAGTTTTAGATAATAGTTAAATTATGAAATTGTGAATCATCACAGTTCAACATGCATAAAGGTATCCAATCTATTGTGTGATGGATATGCTGGACTTGTAAATGAACTGTGAAAATGCATTTATGTACATTATTACCTGAGGAGGAACCTCCTTGTTTGGAGGCTTCGATTGTTTTTCTGCTACAAAAGTATTTCCCAACATAAGCTCATGCCTACCTATATGCATTCCAAAGTTAACAATCAGGACATTAAGGTGGAAACACTGAGAATACTAACATACTTCACGCAACGAAAGCAATAAAACCAGAACTAGAATATCATTTCACGTCTTAGATGATACACAAATAATCAATCTGAGCCGAAAAATCTAACAGCAATGAATAAAATTACACATACTTCCCCAAAAATTCTTAGATTCTTCACTGTACTGAAAAATGTACTTATCATCCGGGCCGAGAATCTGCGCTCCGACTCCGGTGGTTCTAGGTCCGTGCTGAGCCACCTCCAACGACGTCAGAGGCTGACGGAAGGCCGGATTCTCGACGGAGTACATAAAGCAAAAGCTCTGCCTCCGTTCTGGAATCGAAACCTTGAAGTACCATCCCTCAAAGAATTTCCGAGTAGTTCCATCGAAATGATACCTGAAAATCACACTCAATTCAACTCACAGTCTAAAAAAATCAAACAATTTCAGCTCAAAATCGAACATCACACTCAATTGAACTCAAAGTCTAACAGGATCAAACAATTTCAGCTCAGAAATGAACATCACACTCAATTGAGTTCACAGCCTAAAAGAATCAAGCAATTTCAGCTCAGAAACGAACACTCACCCGCTGTGAGGGGTCCGGAGGTCCCGGTTCGGAGGCGTGGGAGTGTAGACCGGGCTTGCGGCCGGTTCGGTGGCGATCGGTTCGGTTTTGGAGGCGGAGACGGAGACGGCGGAGTTGGTTCGGAACCCTAGGTTGAGATTCCGGCGAGTCAGTAAGGAGTTTGGGGTGCGGAAGGTTAGGTTGTGAGAGAAATGGTGAGGCTCGTGACGGAGAGAGAGACTCGATTCCATGGTTTCTGTAACGGAATCAAGCAGATAGAGAGAGAGCGTTGGGAGCTTTCTAGAATAAATAGGCGAATGAGAGGTGGCGGGTAAACTGCGATAGAAGAAATGGAATACCCGTTTTTTGTTTGTTATTAAAGGTGGACCCCACCAGCCTGCTAGGCTCCGCCTAAGGTAGAACTGCCACGCCCCACCCATGATCAGCCTAGCCCGCATATTGGCCCAGTCTAGTTAAACTTCGCCCAGCCCACTTAGGCGGGCCTACTAATTTGTGACTGCGGGCGGGTCCCACCGTGTTATGTGATTCAAGATGAAACCAAATCTTCGTGGGGTCTGTTGGTGCCGGTTCGGAGGTGTGGGTGGGAGTGTATACCGGTTCGCGTGAGGAGGAGGAGGAGATCGGTTCGGGTTAGGAAACTGAGTTCTTTCGAAACCCTAAGTTGGGATTACGGCGATTCGGTATGGGGTTTAAGGGGTGGAAGGTTAGGTTATAGGTTGTGAATGTGAAATAGTGGAGTGTGAAGACCCGATTAATCTCGATTCTCGATACTGGATCAAGGAAATTTAAGTACATAATATCAAAAATTTATCGATAGCAACATATATTGTACACAATACTAGATGAATTCAAATTTCAGATACAAAATTTCGAACAAATTTCAGATACAAAATTTCGAACAAATTTGCTAGAATATTACATACCATACCATGAGTTAAGGTCTTAAGCCATCAATAAGATTCATCACATGTCTAACTTTTACTTTGAGCTTGTCAAAGAAGGGGGTTGAGGCCAAGATGATCCCAAGAGCACAATGCAATATTGTACATACAATTAGAGTAAAACCCAGTTCAAGATTAGGCTCTACTACTGATTTGAAGTAGAAAGAAGAGAGCAAGGAAATGTCGTTCAAATCATCGACGATAATTGAAACATGTCCGAAGAAGAATGCAAGGAAGAGACGAGTTAAGACGATAGATATTACAAGAAGAAGAACGCAGGCGATGAAGGAACCATGGAGGAACGCAAGTAGGGTCAGGTCTAGATTGGGTTCCATGTGTTGTTATGGTTGAAGAACGAGACGTGAACTAGCGGCGAAGAATGTTATATATATAGGATAACCTGTTTGATAAATTAATAACTTTATTTAAGTAATAATTTTTTTCGGTTCTGACTCAGGACCAGTTTATATTACTAGGTTTCTCATTAAATGCATAAGATAATAATTTTTTTATTCCCTTTAGGTCCCAACGAATATATAAAGTAATAATTAAATAATTAAAAATACTATAAAATATAATAATAGATAAACAAATCTTATCAAAAATAATAACAATAGATAAATACATAAAAATAAGTGTAAATAATGTTTTTCATACAAAATAAGGAAACTTATAACAATCTTTACTTTCTCAATTTAGTTACTCCTAAAGTATTCATCTATGATTCTTTGCTTTTTATTGTATCTAAACCAAATTGAACCTTATCTTTAATTTTTTGTAAGACATGCATTAGATTAGCTACGTCTTTCTTATTTTGTAGCAAGTAATTATTCAAAGTTACCGCAGCCTAAAATGTTTCTTTAAAGGAAACTTGTGGTAGTGCATAACTATCATCTGGATCATGTTCATCTTCAGTAGTGCATAACTATCGTCTTTTGATAGATGTTCTCATGCTACATTGGTTGAGATCCCAGTTGAAGTAGAGACCTCAGAGTGTCACTATTATCATGTATGATTTTTATTATTTAATGACATCTTTGAATTTATCTTCTTGTTATAAATCGCCAAAGCATCTCGAGCAGGAGTAAATGAGTTAGTATTATTCATGTAGGTTGCCCTTTTCACAACAACGGATGTTGGTGCTATGGAGGAGCTCACTTAGGTTTAGAGGTATAGGTCTTGCTACTAATGTCTGCACTTGTAATGTATTGTGGCTCATGGTTTGATCTTTTGGCCTTTTTTCATCCAGGACAAAATTATTTACGTTCTGTTATATTTGCTTATGGTTCATTCTTGGTATTCTTTTGGTACATGCATATAGGTTTTGCATTTGTTTAGGTATTTTAGTTCTTTATTGCTTTACTAATGGCCTGCTTCATAATTACAGACTTGATTCAAATGCGTGCCATCCAGTTACTTGAGTTCCATTACGGCCCTCGATAGCAGCTTGCATTGGAAATGACCATGCACCTGCAATGGAATTTTAAGTGAAGGGAGGGGTACGACGAAAGATGGTCGGATAACAATAGATGGATCTGCTGTCTCTCCTCAAGTGTTATCCAAACTTGAGCTCTTATTTCATCCAATGTGTTGTGAAAAACTGAGGCTGGTTAGGTAGAAGAGCAAATTCATTTCTTGCTCATTGAATGTATTGGAATGATTTAAGAAGAGCCCCCGAGGTCGACCCTGATGCATTGGTTGGTATATGAAACCTTTCCGAGTCTATTCTTTTTTATGGTTTTTATGATTCTGTTTGTGATATGAATATGCTTTGATTGTTGATAATAAACCCTAAACTTCCTAACATGTTGAAATTTTGATCGATAATGTATAAATGTACAGCGCTAAGGGGATTTACTTTGTGCCACATGATCTAATTAGTAGTCTGACCATACTCACACATACATTTGAGTCTGTGGGATTGGCTTATCGTTGACATCGAATTCATGATCATGATATTTTTCTTTGGGATTTGTTTGGATCTTTGGATTTCAAGGTTAACTAATCAACTAGTTGTTGCAGACACAGGACACAATGATGATTCTTCCTATGGATAGAATGCATTGACCGAAATCAATGTTCTATATTCTATCTCAATAGCACTTTTGGAGAATTGTTGCCTGCAGGCGTGTCCGTTTTAACCACGGGGAAAGATGCATTGCTGCCTTTGCAATGATATTTGACAATGCACTTAAGAGTGATGCCAAAATGTGGCTTAAAGGAAAATCCGGCCCTTTTGGAAGTCTCAGAGACTGAGAGTTTTCAAGGAATTAGGATCCTCTCCTTGGCAAACATGTATGTATTGAAGGAATACTCATAATTTCAAATTGATTCAACTGTATTCTCACAATCTCTTCTACCTGATTCAATTTTATGACATGCAATTACTTGAATTCCATTACCTTGGCAACGGACCATGTTCCAAAACTGCCTGCATTTGAATTTAAGGGAAAAGAGGGGAGCTGTCACCACAATTAATAGATGTAAGATGATGGGATTTAAATGTCAAGTCCTGGAAAATTCATTGTATTCGAGAGATGAATGGCTCAGAATGACTTCAGGAGTTTAGGGACATAATCTAGAGATCAACTCTTTTACTGCATTGTGTGCATTTATTTGGTGCAGGCGTACTATAGGATTGTAGGAATGGAGATATAAATTTATCAGATTTGAGGTTAATCGTCTTATAAGATTTGGTGGTCAGAGAGATAAATTTAATTCGGAATTTAGGAGATAAAGTTTTGAATATCCATGACAAATCATCTTGACGTTGGATTTTGGAACATTCCATGATTTTTCCTTTTTGTTGTCAAGTTCAAAGGTAAAATATTTCTGAAAGAATGGAGACATTAACCATCTCACATACGTTTTCTTAAGAAGACATCTACTTGCCACTCATTTGGAGTGTGTCACATTAAGAATTCACGCAAGCGAAGCAATGACATCTAAATTATTCTTCATGAACCACTTGGGAGGATAGAAAGCGTTCGTTGATTCATGATGAAGATGCCAAACCATGATCCTTGAGCAACCTTGTGGCAAACCTTCCATTTGACTTTCATCTTCTACAATTTGTTCAACAAATGTGTTCACCTGGAAATGCAAATCAGTATAGTTAGCAACTAAAGCCAGACATCATAGTGAGTAGAAACGGAGCATTCAGGGTTTGAGTTGGCAAATCTCAAACCCTATTTCTCATCAGTTTGCGAAAAAGTCACAGATGCTGTCCATATTATGGTCTGCTGTTTAATCATGGAGAACGGGAAAATATGGAGGAAGAGATAACAACCTGAAAACCATCATTTCCTGTGTCAAATTGCCTAATAGGTTCAAGAGTCGGTCTATGCCACCTTTTAGGATCCCAGAGTATAGTGCTATTGAAGGCAAATCCTGATATTTGAGCATAAAATCTCTGCAATCTTCTACTTGATTCAATTGCATGCCATCCAATTACTTGAGTTCCATCACAAACGGGGCCCTCTATAGCAGCTTGCATTTGGTTACTCGTTATCTTGGCAACTGACCATGTTCCAAACCGCCTGCAATTGAATTTAAGAAGGGAAAAGAAGGGAGCTGTCACCACAAAGTGCGGAGAGACTGGAATGTTGATCAAAGTTTAATAGAGGGGTGAGGAAGATGGTGTAGCTCTGATGCAAATTTACTACAGGCAGGATAATATTTGTCCAAATTACAAGTAGCAGTTAATGTGGCAAATGAGATAACAGTATCTCAGCCGTAGACAGAAGTAAATGAGATCAACGAAAGGACTGTAAATGAATAAGTGAAATACAGCTGTCTGTAACTTTGTACCAAAAAACTAACATCTAGATTGGTCTCTTAAAATACTCAGAATTGAAGTACCAGACTCGATGATGATATGCATAGGGTTTCCAGCAGGAAATGAGACTAATTATGACACTGAATTGAAATGGTGCACTTTCTGTGAGGATAACTCTCGCTTACTTGTCTACAAGCTCAAAAACTCGTAAATTCTGGTGAATGGAAATAAAACTATATTTCTCTTATATTAACATGATGATCGGTAGGTGGTAATGCCAAAGCATGCCACAGTATTATAGTAACAGCATTGCATTATAAATAAAACTTAAATAAGAATTATGGTTAAGTTGAGCAAGACAGTACCTAATCTGCCTCATTTGTTCAAAAAGATCTTCTGAGTAGATGTTGTCCTCATCTGCAAAGTAGATGATTCCATCAAGACGGTGAGTTTCAATGTGAAAAAGTGCAACGTTTCTCTGATGAACACTTCTGTCCCTTACATCAGTGAGATTTTTCTCGCACACAAGATGTCTATACATGATCCCAGTTCTCCTCAAGATGTCAGTTGTTTGCGCAGATTGTGAGGTCATTTCCACGACGATCCATAACAATGGAGGTGATACCAACTTTAGCACGTGTGCCAAACGATGCAGATTATGGGCTTGAAACGGATGAGCATAAGTCGGAGTCACAATTATCAAAAGCTTTCGGGACTCCAAATCTGCTTCTTGAATGAGTGATTGGTTCTGCATATCACTTTTAACTATGATACCTTCTGTTGGTCCCCACTCCTTGACTTGTGACTCCATTGTAACATTTTTCTGCATTTTCCCACTACCTGATGGTGTTACATTTCTGGATACACTACCATGTAACTGATGAAACCCGACTGCGGATACCATTTCAAAGGAATAGTCTTGATGCTTTGACATGAGATTTGTGGATATAGTCATTGATGCAAAAGGTGTAGCCCCGATAAAGATACCTAGCATGAAACAAATGAAAAAATGGGAAAGCACCCTTCTCCAAACTTGCCCCTTGGGTTTTGATTTCTCAAAAGGCATAGAAGTCCTTGGAGAAAAAACACCGAGAACAAAAGCTTGAGAATCTAATGAAGCAGCCAAGGATGACAAGAATCCATTGGATGATGGATAGTTCTGAGTATAAGATGATGACTTGGACAACGGAGAAGCAACCGAACAGACTTCCCCCTTCAGCGGACTTCCTGCTCGAGGCACTGGAGACAATGTTCTTCTAACAGACGCCATCAAAACAAACACAAATTGATCCAACTTTCTTCAAATTCTGCCTGCTCTACAATGCTATGGCACAAGACAGCACATTATCCTAATTGACTGGCCTTTCTCATTGAACATTTATGACAACTTTATTTTCCAAGCTTTCGCTATATGTTCTTCCTCAAATGCCTCCTCCTTACTTCTACTGACATTCCACCAAAATTGGCCACTAAAATAAGAAACTAGTCAAACTAGTATGAACATCACACAACTAATCTTAACCCGCCAGACAATACGAAGCTCAGAACTAATTTACTTCCCCTATTCAAAACAAGCTCCCAAACCCAGATAAAAAAATGAAAGATTTGGTCTCTTGATCCACAGTCAAATAACTTTAAACTAAAGCAATGAAATTCCCAATAAAAGACAGAGATTCCAAATGAAACGCAACTAAATCCAAAACGTTTCACCGCTTTACCGTTCACCGGCAAACGGGTCGTCGATCTTTGCCACCAAATTGTACTGAGCAAGCTGAGCAGGCGCAAACCTCCAGACTGTGCTTCAACTCCTTCAAGCTGAACAAAACGCCGAAGTTGCTGGAACAGATAGGCTCGACAGCAGAATGGCCTCAAAATGGGAGTAGTAATGCCACGAGTGTACGAATCTAAGAAACCATATCAATTATTAGACGAGGAAAGAGATACCATAGCTTGGTTCAGCACTAAACTACAGACTCTATCATAGAGATTCAAGACAATAAAAAAACAATGTGGTTTTTCTTAGGCTTGCGTGACCGACGACCTTTTTTATTGGGTGGGAGATTGTACAGGTCATCCCAGGGAATACATGAACATGGTCCTTTCTTTAAAGCAAAAATACATGAACTTTTCTCATTTTAGAAAATTACTTGATCTAGTATGTGAATAAAATGGGTCACAAGTACTATTCAAAATTTCTATTTGGCTTACTATTATGGGGAGATGAAGGGTTTTGTATCTAGTAATGATTCTTTGAATTTGTAGTGAATTTGATATTCTTGGTCTACCTTAATATTTGGATATTCTTCCGTAATGGTTTAAAAAAATATGTTTAATTCAACATGAAAATCTAACAATTAAAACAAAACAAAAAATCAATTTAATTATAATACCCTCTTCCACTTAAAAAAAATACCCTCTTTCACTGGATTTATAACTAAAGATGGTTACACATTATTTTCTTGGTCAATAAACTGACCAGATGTATAATTTTGCAGTCATTTATATGTTATAAAGTAATAAAAGCTTAATGTTGGTTGCAGGTATGCACTGACGATGATGGTGTAGCGTAACCAAGCTCTCACCTAAACTTTTGTGGAATAAAAAGTAATAAAAGCTCAAAATGAAGAAGGCCTAGCAACAAGCCCAATGTCAAGCCGAAGTTAAGCCCTTCCCAAGAAAATACGAAAAAGTACAGAAAGCCCAGAACAATCGGGCCGGGTTCACAAAAGGATATTAATGTCATTTTGATTAATCCATTTCTCGGAGAAGCCGGCTTCTCATGTTGACTCTTTGCTCTCACTACCAAGTTTTAGTGTTCATACAAAACTCTCCGTCGTAATCTCACACAGCTTCAGATCTCTCTCTCTCAGTCGCCATGGCCACGATGAGCATGGCGATTAGGTCTTCTCTTCTTCTACTGCTATTCCTTTCGCTCACGAATCTCACTGTTTCGCTCTACGAAGATCAAGTCGGCCTCGTCGATTGGTAAAAATTTCAATCTCGTTTTACTTAACCGAATTAGATTCTTGATATTTACTTGCTCGATTGACTAAAGGCAATCGGAATTAAGATTATCTCGTAATCGAGCTTTGAATTTGATCTGGTTTCGCTTAGTATCTGTTTTTGTTTTCAATCGGAGTTTGAATTTGTATGAACTTGATGTAATAGGCTTTGAATTCGAAGTTGATTGTTGAGAAGCTAAGATTGTTGTGATTGCAGGCACCAGCAGTACATAGGGAAAGTGAAGGACGCAGTGTTCCATACTCAGAAGAGTGGGCGAAGGCGTGTAGTGGTGTCCACTGAAGAGAATGTTATAGCTTCACTTGATCTCCGGCGCGGCGAGATATGTAAGTTCTATTGTTAAGTAACTGGATCAGTTTCCGTAACTGTGATGATTGCCGAATGGAGTTAGAATTTTGATATCGATTCATCTGTTTGGTCTCAGTTCGAGCCTCGAAGAAGGTTTTAATGTGTATTTGTATTGTGCAGTTTGGAGACGTGTTCTTGGGAGCAATGATGTTGTCGACGGGATTGACATAGCAATGGGAAAATGTAAGTGTTCTATCAACATTCATAATATTTCATTCGCACAGCTTTTACATTGTGTATAACGGTATGGTTGTGTGGTTGAATTGTTATGCGAGTCATTAATTGGTTACATTATGTTGATGATCAGAAAGTGTAACATTCCATTTGATATTTTCAGATGTTGTTACCCTCTCGTCGGAGGGAAGTATCTTGAGAGCATGGAACCTTCCTGATGGTCAGATGGTGTGGGAATCTTTTATAGATGGCTCAGGAGTCTCAAAATCGTTATTAACCGTCCCGGTTTGTGAACCAATTTCCATTCTCACTGGCATCTTCCAATTTTGTATATTTACGTGTCTTATGTCTACTCTCTTGCCCTCTTATGAACTGATATTAGACTGTCTTATGTTGATCCTTATGGTTTTGCATTTACTTGTTCATTTATGGCTCTCAGTCCCCCTCCCCCAGTCATGTAAAGCATCAAATGGTCTTTTTCATATAAATATGGTTACATTAGCAGACCCAATTTGTTCGTGCATTCACCATTCTCTGTTTTCTCATGAAGCATGCTTTGTTTTTCTTTTTCATTTTTCCCAACTTGCACATTTTGAAATTCCTGGGTTCGTTAGCTTCACTATGTTCCTGCACATGTTGAAAATGTGTATATATTGCTTAAATCAGAATGCAGTTTATTTATTTTTAAACATGGGGTTCATTAAGGTTATATTGTGCAGACAAATTTGATTGTCAACAAGGAGAACATGATCCTTGTTTATGGTAAAGGGTCCCTACATGCTGTTTCCAACATTGATGGCACACCTCTTTGGACAAAGGATTTTGCAGCTGAAAGGTATGTGAATTTACGGTTTAATTTTTATTTTTTTTGTATGTTATTAATACTTTGTTTCTTTTGTGTTGTTTTAAACATCACTGTGTCATTAATACTTGTGTTGCATCCGCATTTCAGTCTAGAGGTCCAACATATTATTCAACCTGTTGGAAGTGATGCAATCTATATACTAGGCTTTGTTGGTACTTCCCAGTTTGACGCATATCAGGTCAATCCTGAGAATGGAGAGATACTGAAGCACAATAGTGCAGCACTTTCTGGTGGATATTCCGGGGAAGCAATATTGGCTTCACGTGACATTCTTGTGACATTGGATGCCTCCAAGTCTAAGTTGGTAGTTATAAGCTTTCAAGATGGAGAACATAACTTGCAGGAGACATCCATATCTGACATTTTGGGGGATTCAGCAGGAACACCAGTACTGTTATCTTCAAAACTACCAGGAATGTTTTCTATAAAGGTTAATGGAGGAGTGACGCTCATAAGGGTGACTATTGAAGCCAGGTTGGAGGTTATGGATAAAATAAATAGCGTGGCAGCTATTAGTGATGCAATTCCCCTTAACGAAGGTCAACAAGCTTTCGCTGTAGTTCAAAATGAAGATGGTAAGATTCATCTTACAGTGAAGCTTAGTCATGATATGAGTGGTGATTTGCTGAAGGAAACAATAGTTATGGAAAAGCAGAGGGGAATGGTCCATAAGGTTTTCATAAACAGTTATATCCGTACAGACAGGTCCAATGGGTTCAGGGCCTTGATTGTCACGGAGGATCATTCACTTTTGTTATTACAACAAGGTGCCATTGTCTGGAGTAGGGAGGATGGTCTTGCCTCGATTGTTGATGTTCTAACATCAGAACTGCCCGTGGAAAAGGAAGGTGTATCTGTAGCAAAAGTTGAGGAAAACCTTTTTGAATGGCTTAAGGTATACGAATAGATAATATAATTAAGTTATAGTACTAGTGTCATTTTTCTACGTGTTTCCCATGATAGCATATTTCATTTTACTCTATAAATGTGCGAAGTGCTGTGGTTTGATAAGCAGAGTATGATATGATATTTGCATACTTTTGTAGTACTCTCTTACCTGGTTTCGAAATTATGAAAACTTAATGTGTTGTATTCAGTTTCTGATTGAATGAGTCCCCTCTTACAATATGCTTTTAACTTGATTATTTTCTATTTTGAAGGGTCACCTACTGAAGCTTAAGGGAACATTAATGCTTGCAAGTGCTGATGATGTTGCTGCAATACAAGAGAGGAGATTAAAAAGTTCTGAAAAGAGCAAACTGACTCGTGACCATAATGGTTTTCGGAAGCTGATCATAGTACTTACAAAAGCGGGAAAGCTCTTGGCCTTGCACACTGGATATGGACAAGTTGTCTGGTCTCTGTTAGTGCCTAATCTGCGTAAATCTGAGTGCGATTTTGCAACTGGTTTGAATGTATATCAGTGGCAAGTACCCCATCATCATGCATTGGATGAAAATCCATCTATCCTCATTGTGGGTCGATGTGGACAAGGTTCTGATGCACCAGGTGTTTTGTCTATTGTTGATGCATATACTGGCACTGAAGTTAATTCAATGGATCTCAGACATTCCATTTCGCAAGTTATTCCACTGCCATTTACTGATTCTACAGAACAACGACTTCATCTTCTAATAGATGGAAACCAACATGCATATTTATACCCAAGAACAACTGAGGCTATTGATATCTTTCAACGTGAGTTTCCAAACATATACTGGTACTCAGTTGAGACTAATAATGGCATCATCAAAGGACATGTCTTGAGGAGCAACTGCATCCAAGAAGTTATAGACAACTTTTGCTTTGAGTCCGGGGATATATGGTCGATTGTATTCCCATCTGACTCAGAAAAGATAATTGCAACAGTGACAAGAAAACCAAACGAGGTATGCTTTTGTCTTACTGAGCTGAAGTCAGATTGTTTGATTTGTCAATTCTTGCATCACTGCTTTCACTCTCGACTCCTACAATTCCTTTTTATCCCTCTGTTAGCTGATACTTGTGCACCTTGGCACACCCACTTGCTGCTTTGTAATATAATGAACATTTCTCAAAAGAGAGAAATGTTTCGTTTTTCAGTATTTGGTATAGGCTATCCTGTAGATACTGTTTGTAACAGAGGTTGGTGATCTTGTAGGTGGTTCATACTCAAGCAAAGGTTATAGCTGCTGAAGATGATTTGATGTACAAGTATGTATCTAAGAATCTACTCTTTGTTGCAACTGTTGCACCTAAAGGCAGTGGTGCAATTGGAACGGCTACTCCAGAGGAGTCGTGGTTGACTGTGTATCTTATTGATACTGTAACTGGTCGAATATTGCACCGGATGACCCATCATGGTGCACAGGGACCTGTCCATGCTGTAAGCTTAGTCTCTGCTTTGTTTTTGGTTGGGTGAATGTGGGACATTCTATAATCAAAGTATATATCTTGCAGGTTTTCAGTGAGAACTGGGTTGTATACCACTACTTTAATCTTAGAGCACACAGATATGAGATGTCGGTCATAGAGATATATGATCAGTCCCGAGCGGTACGCTGGAAAACTTAGTCTTGTATATGTTGTTCTATTTGGTTCAATAAATATGGGGCTGAATCAAAATCTAATTCACAGGGCAATAAGGATGTTTGGAAGCTGATTCTTGGGAAGCATAATCTCACTTCACCTATTTCTTCATATTCCCGACCAGAGGTTGTGACTAAATCACAGTCTTACTTTTTCACGTATTCTGTAAAAGCAATAGATGTGACATTGACTGCAAAGGGAATTACTTCAAAGCAGCTTCTTATCGGTACAATTGGGGATCAGGTCAGATTCTTTCTCCGAGCATCATGAGAATTCATTTCTCTTGCGGGCAAGTATTGTCATCCAATTAGTGATACTAGCTATATGTTCCTTTAATGAGATTAAATATCATGTAGGTTTTGGCACTTGACAAGCGTTTTTTGGATCCCCGTCGATCAGCCAATCCCTCACAGGCTGAGAAAGAGGAAGGCATCATACCTCTAACGGATTCATTGCCAATAATTCCTCAGGTATGCAACATCTTTGTTATAAGAGTCTTTCGGAGGAGCACTTTATGTCGGAGCATCAGATTAAGGATGTAGAATTACAAGTCTGTATGCATTATTGAAGAATAGTTGCCGTAGCTTCTAATTAAAACCAAATCTAGGAAATGGTGTGTTTGAATTGTGGCATATTGAGGGTGAAAACCCAATATCATTTCAGGGGAATGCTTTCAATTTCAACTATTTGATTTTAAATTCGTATACTCGCATTTTGTACTTGCAGTCCTATGTGACACATGCTCTAAGAGTGGAAGGACTACGAGGCATAGTTACAGCACCTGCCAAGCTTGAGTCGACAACCCTCGTCTTTGTATACGGAGTTGATCTGTTTTTCACTCAACTCGCACCGTCAAGGACCTATGATTCGCTTACCGACGACTTCAGCTATGCATTGCTTCTCATCACCATCGTTGTACTCATTGCAGCAATCTTTGTAACCTGGATTTTATCTGAGAAGAAAGAACTACGAGAGAAGTGGAGGTAACTTCCAGTCTAGTCGTTTTACTCTGACAATTTTCTTTTGCCCTTGGTTAAACCTAATTTAGGAGGCCCCTCTCTTAACTTGTAATTCTAGCATGCCTTCCTTGATAGGCATTTTTTGTTGTAAAATTCCAAATATTTAGCTGTACGGACGATCTGGATTGTCTTCATGTTGTAAATCTTAAGTACAAGAAACTGGTTACACTCCACGTCTTTTAGATACTCCATAGAAGTCGAACTATACTTTATCCTTAGTTTTCATTAGGAATGAAAATTTTCAAATGGTGGTTTCGGCTCCCGGCTCAATTATCACAGTTTAACTTTATTATGTTTGGTTTGAAGTTGAATAATGGAGTCGGTAATTATTTCGAGTAGGTTTGAATTTGAGCATTTCTGGCAGAGGTAGTCCATGATTGAACTGCAAATGGTTCAGGAAGTCGTTGTCTCTATGCTCCTAGAGAAAGTAAAAATGTTGATCCAAACTTGCTGTGTGTATTCCCTCGAAGTGAAAGCTGACACATACATACTGGGATTTCTGAGTACCCTTCCCCACATGGCCACAAATTTTTTTTTGTGGCAAAACATGGCCACATACTTACAGGTTCCACCATCTTCTTCTGCTCCCTCCCTCTCCCACTCTCTCTCTATCAAGCTTCTGTCTGTCTCTCTTTCTCTCACACATTCTCAGATCAACACCATAGACACCTACCATGAAAACCCAGCAGCCTAAGCTTAAGACCCCAGCTTTTCTCTTGTGGGTTCTTCGGCCACTGTACCGGAACAGTCCTCAGCCCCACCACTCCTCATCCTCCACCTCTTCCTTTCTCCTCCACCGATCCATCACCCCTTCTTTCTCAGCTCCCACTGGCTCAACACAACCCGACCCGCTAACCCATCACCAGTCTCATCCCGACTCCAGATCATCTTCCTCAACCTCACAGAGCTTCACCCAGTGGAAATTCACTCTCCCATCAGAGTCCCCTATTCTCTCCTAGCCACAACCCGGATCCGATCACGATTTTGATCATGTGACCACTTTCCGGTCCAGCCCAGCTCCACCGCCTCAACCGCCCATGTCCTCCACTGGCCTCCAGGAGCTCTTCCACGCAGCGGAGCTCCAGCTCAGCACCGGGTCATTTCCGGAGCAACTGGCAGCTCTCCAGCTCCTGGAACGGTCACTGGTTCCCTACCCGCCATCCGACCCGGAATGCCCGCCCGAATTGATGCGCGGGTTGGTGCGGAATTTGAAAAACAAAGCGGGGGCAAAACCGGCAACAAAAGTGTTGGTGGCGCTCTGTTTAGCGGAGGCTAACCGCCACCAGGCCCGGACGTGAGTAGAGGCTGAAGAGGTGGCCGGCTCAGGTCCCAAAAATCTGGCCATCTAGGGGCACCAAAAATTCATGGAAGAGAGGAGATGAGAAATCTGGGTTTAGAAGAGAGAGAGAGTCTGATGAGGTTTGGAAAGAGAAGAGAAGAGAAGCGAATGAGAGAGAAACAGAGTTTGAGGGGTATCGGTTTGTTGTTATCCACTTACGTTTCTTAACCATTATTTTTCTTTTAGTTTTTATTTTTATTTTTTAAAACATTATAGGACACCATTTTTCTTACTCGCCTTATGTCCTGAAATCTCGGGTCCCGCCCCTGACCGTCACGTGGCGGTTGAGACCGGGGCGACGGAGCGGGCACTGGCGGCTTTGGAGTTGATGTTCACTGTGGCGGCGGAGGTGAGGTCCCACGTGCTGGCGGTGCCGGTGATGGTGATGGGTCGGACTTCAGCTTGGGAGAAGGAGTACGCAATAGGCGTGTTGGCGGTTATATATGGTGGTTGGCGGAAGCGGTTTCGGCAGCTCCGGCGGAGGAGGTGGGGCGTGCAGTGGTGTTGGCGTTGAAAGGGGGTTGTAGTGGTAGGGAAAGGGGCCCAACTATTGAAGGCGCATCGACCATAAAAAGGAAGAAAAGGAGACTTGAATTTGGACCCTTATAATCTCTCTGTTCGTTTTAAGGCCCAATATTGGTAGAGAATCAATCATGTGGTTCGTAAGTTACTAGTTTAGGGTTTAGGGAACCCTACGCCAAAAAAGAGTTACTAGTTTGCTTGTAAATTATGGTCTGGGTTTGGAATGGAAGTTTTTCTTTTCACCAAGAAGTGTGAATTTTTTTTGTTACCCGAACTTCTATTTTCATGTCAACGAGGTACCTAGGTGAACCTTTTAGCCATGGTCGGGCAAAAGGCGAGCAAAAATCACCATTTTACCCTATTCACTACTCTTCTTAGAAATTGCCCTAATGAAACGCTGAAAGAAAACTCCAAGAAATGATAAGGTTCGTTTTGAATGTTGGGGCGTTGTCACACCTGCTCGATGATTAAAAATGGCGGCGAGGTCTGTCCGCTTGAGAATGAAGAGACAGAGAGGCATGTTGCAAACCAGATGTCGGTAGCAACTCCATACTGCTCCAATGGTGTTTAGAGCCAATTCTTCACAAACTCTCACCGTTCCTACTTCACCTACCTTAGCTGCTCTTTTTCAAGGGAGGAGATCTGTACGGATCCGAGAGGTCCTTGAATTCCCATGCCCAACCAAGGTAGCCAAAGTCCGGCATGAGAGAGAGAGAGAGAGAGAGAGAGGAGGATGACCTGACTGATGGGAAACGAGCATGACATGCTCTTGATCTGATGCTATCACCTCTAAACCCTGAAGAGATGAGTTTTACTATATCTGATGGAGGTGCGTTAGGGATTAGAAGGACCGGCAAATCTCTAAAAATGTCTCTATCAAAGAAGAGGGGACATGGACGTCCAAGAAAGAGCAAGAACAAGAAGCCGATGCAGGAAAGACTGATCTCGGATTCAATGGAACCAGGTTCAGCTGTGAATTCTTGTAGTGAGACAGGCCTCGAGTTAGAGGCTGAGGAGTAGTTTCCTAGTATCACTAGGAAAGATCTATGTTGGAGCCTAAAATTTTTTCTTGAATTTTCAAATCGATGAAAGGTACACCATTGGGTCTTAAGCCTCTAATCGGAGAAGGGGAGTTTGACTTTAGGGTTTCTCAGGTTCATTGCTTTCTAGTTGTTAGATCAATCTTTTTTGATGTAGTTTTAAGGTTGTTTTTTAATTATTAGCTGTAGTTTTTTATGTAAGCTTTCGCTTTGTTAGTTTGAGGATCCTCGGATCTCTCATACTTGACTATTGTTGGTCGTGATGATCTTTGATCAATGAGAACTATCTCCTATTTACCTCAGCAAAAAAAGGTTCATTTTGAATGTGAAATCGAGAATGTTAAAGTTATATATGTCTTGCTCACCCTTTTTTGGCAAAAAAATGATCTTACCTAAGAGTGCTTATATTCATACCTTTTAAATTGCTACCTAGACCTCATTCAAATTTTGAACAATATTTATTATCATAATACCCTCGAATAAAAGAGATAAAAAGAAGAAAAGTTTCCACTTAATAAACCTCCATATATTATTGCACTCTCATTCCTTTCATCTTCATAATCACGATCATCCCATTACTCTCTCCTTTTATCTAGAGGCATACATCCATTATACTTCATCCTTCAATAGAATTGTGACAATATGACTTCGGTATAGAATGATGTTATTTTTCTTAATTTTTGTTCTTTTATCTTGTAAATGATTAATTCAATGCAATCAAATTGAACCAATTTATAGTGGTACCTTATCAAATGTTTATGGTATGATGTGATCGTCAATGGATGTAACAATGGTGTTTCCAAATTTAACCATGTGCAAGAAGATCAAAAAATAGAAAATAAAAATAAGATTCAACGAGATTAGACCTGAATATGAAGTTGTGATGGGCCATTGTTTTTTATCTCTTTGAAAGTGTATTATAGGAAAAAATTAATTCCAAAACTTGAAAGAGGTCTAAAGAGGTATGAATAGAACTTCTCCAAATAAAATTGATTGCTTCCCATGTTCTCAACCATGATTATATTCAATGAAAACAAATCTCCAGTCAATAAAATAGACAGGACGCTCGTTATCTTCTCCAGAAAAATACGTAGTGGAGTAGCGGTAATAATGCAGTCGTAGCGTCCACTTCAAAAGTTCAAACGTTTGCTTATTTCCCTTCAAAGCCTTACCTTTGCCTTTTGTTTGTTTCCGATCTCTACCTACAAAAGCCAAAATTTTCCCATAAGACTTTGTAGGAAAGGCACACTATGTACAGCTCATGGTGGCTCCTCGGTGCTCTTCACCTACTCGTCTCCGTTGCCGCGATGCTGCCACAATCTCCGGTTCAATGTAACGGAACCAGTGGCTGCAACCTCTTCAACTCCTACGGTGTTTGGAACGACAGAAAAGACTGCCATGTTCCAAACGTCACGTACCCCACGACCGAAAATGAGCTACTTAGAGCTGTGGCCTATGCAAACCAAAACAAGCTCAAGCTCAAAGTGGTGAGCCAGTTTTCACACACCATAACCAAGTTGGCATGTCCTGCTACTACTACAGGAAACTCATTGCTAATAAGCACATCAAGTTACAATTCTGGGATCGAAATCGATGCAGCGAATTTAGCTGTCACAGTTGATAGTGGTGTAGGATTGCGCAAATTGATCGACACAGTTGAAGCAGCTGGTTTGAGTTTGGTGGCTGCACCATATTGGGAGGGTGTGAGTATTGGAGGGCTTATAAGCACAGGCTCACATGGAAGCTCATGGTGGGGGAAAGGAGGTTCTGTTCATGATCATATTGTTGGTCTCAGCCTGATTATTCCTGCTAAACAATCCGAAGGGTATGCTAAAATTCTTAGATTAGAACCCAAAGATCAACTTTTTAATGCTGCCAAAGTTTCATTAGGATTGCTGGGTGTTATCTCCAAGGTCTGTGACTTTACCTCTCTATCTTCATTACTTGAAATTTGAGTTTATGTATGTGATTTTCGTAATGAGTATAGTGCTTGGTATTTCAATAGGTGAAGTTGTCACTAGAGAAGGGATTCAAAAGAAGCATAACGTATGATTTCAGTGATGATGATCAAATTGAAGACAAGTACATGGACCATGGAAAAAAGTATGAATTTGCAGACATTACTTGGTACCCATCAAAGCATACAGCTGCTTACAGATATGATAATCGAGTTCCCTTGAATGCCTCCGGTGACGGAGTTTACGACTTCCTTGGCTTCCAAGCCAATCCCATTTTGGTCTCGAAATCTGTTAGGGCATCAGGTAATATTGTTGATCACATTCTTCCGTTGGTGTTACTCTTATCCATTTGTACATGTAAATTGTTGTGCTAAAGAGAGTAATTATTTTCTCCCGGAACACTACGTGGCACTATTATGTATATTCTTAATTCAGCTTTGTGACATATGTGTGTTTGATGCAACTAATGCAGAGAAGGTCATGGATGATGGGCACAACTTGAGTGGGAAATGCATACTAGCCTCTTCATTTTTAGGGTACAAGAAATTAGTAGCCAACGGTTTGAAGAATGGTCTAATCTTCACTGGGTACCCAGTCGTTGGTAACCAAGGCAAAATGCAAACTTCAGGTTCATGTTTATACTCAACAGGCAAGGACAGCTCCTGTGCTTGGGATCCAAGAATCAATGGCCTCTTCTTCTACGAGACAACGGCAATATTTCCGGCACCGAAATTCCGAGACTTCATCCTTGATGTGAAGAAGCTAAGAAACCTACTCAGGCCAGAGAATTTCTGTGGGGTGGATATCTACAATGGATTTCTGATACGTTTTATCAAGACTTCTGAGGCATATCTTGGTCAACCTGAGGACTCAGTGGTGGTTGACTTCAACTACTATAGAGCTGATGATGCTTCAACTCCAAGATTTGATCAGGATGTTTGGGAAGAGGTGGAGCAATTGGCTTTCTTCAAGCATGGGGCAAAACCACATTGGGCTAAGAATAGGAACATAGCATTCTTGAATGCGCAGAACAAGTATTCCAAGTTTAACAAGTTTGTGGGAGTGAAAAGACAGTTGGACCCCCAGAATATGTTCTCAAGTGAATGGTCTGATGAGGTTGTTTATGGAAAACAAGGTGCAAAGAGTGATGGGTGTGGTTTGGAGGGTTTGTGCATTTGTTCTGAGGACAGGCATTGCAGCCCAGGAAAACGGTATTTGTGTAAACCTGGCCTTGTTTATGAGGAAGCAAGAGTTTGTAGGTATTCTCCATCCTCAAATGTGGCATCAGAAAATCCTAAATCTGATTAGTGAAAAAGGAAGTTTCCCATTGTTTAATTTATACATCACTATTATTCTTTAATTTAGTTTGTTCTATATGGATGGTTTTAGGGTGGGAGTTGAAGTTGGAACATTGTTGTGGCTTATAATTTGTCCTCAAGCATCTGTAAACAGTTGGAATTTGGAAATCTGATTAAGAAGTTTGTTATATTCCTGAATATTATTAGAAAGAAGTTAAAAATAACTTAGGGTTAATTAAGATCCTCTCTAATCAACTACGACTAGAGTTCATTACACTAAAATTCAGTTATTCTGGTTTATATGGCCACAAGTACTCAATTGAAATCAACTCTTATATACAATTTCTTCATAGAGCAAAACGAGAAAAGATTCAAAAGAAGGTATAATGAAACTTCAAAATTTAAGGTCTTGGACATGCATTTCAAAATAATTTCACACAATGATCAATCTAATATTCAAAAAGGAAGTGTATGTGGGCACATATAAACCCAACAATACTGCTGATGAGTCACAATCTCGATGTTTCTTAGTCATGACGTGCACGGTGCCATTTTCATATATACCACCAAGCTAACCCACAGTCGACCCACTGAAAGCTAGCAACCCACAACGAACTATACTCCATCTTCATATATACTCTTGATGATATCTCTTTGATTCGTGCTAACTTGTTGCTGGCTAACTTAGCTAAGTATTCCAGATCTTCTTATCTTACCCAGTAAAACGAGAGGGACTAGCTAGCTGTCTGTAAAAGACTTTAAATTCTACCTGGTAATCATATATGATCTTGCTAGAATGAGTTATATATATATATGTGTGTGTACGTATATATGTATGTAATGTATGA
The DNA here is from genome assembly GCA_951800085.1 of Comarum palustre. Lineage (NCBI taxonomy): Eukaryota > Viridiplantae > Streptophyta > Magnoliopsida > Rosales > Rosaceae > Comarum > Comarum palustre. The sequence goes on from OX637579.1 coordinate 25,359,038, forward strand.
TTTAAGATGCATTTTTGATATTGGGTTTAATATTGCATGTAAAAACTTGTCGCAAAACTACTTGGGGTCTAGTTATGAGATCTGTGGTTTTGGCATTAGCGACCCTTTTAGAACAGTGATTTATCAGATCTATATATTTCAGCAGACGAACATTACGGAGAAATCATCAGCTAGAATTGGGTGGGGGCGTATCCGTAATATCTGGCATGCACTCAGATTAAACCTCCTGAAGATTTCATTATGCAGCTGCCTGCCTCAAATTAAGCTGGATTACACTGTTCAAAAATCAACTGTATTATTATACTACCAGAAAGCGAATACTTCCGAATAGAATAAGTTAAAAAGAAAATTTATTTGTAAAGACTCCCAAGGCCAAGGATCGAACCGGCATCATCTTCAAACAAAAAGAAAATAGGTAAAGCAATAGGCTTGCACAACTCAAATCGGAGATGGGAAAATTATCCAATCTCATATCTAACGACTTCGGTAGACAATGCAGAATAAGTTTCTAAACTTCGCGGTTAGGAACCTAAAATTGTAATCTGCTAGCACAAAGTGATGACACTTCGAGATTTCTTATTATCGAGTCACTCGCACAACAAGGATACACTGTTTGTGTACAACGTGTTTTGGGACAATATAGATTACAACAGTATTATCCATGAGAACAACTTATAGTCACCCCCTTGGATTGCTCAAAAACTAAATGCTCAAAATATAGCTATGGTCTATAGCTAATCCCTAGCCTTGTTCACTGCTTCTACTCCCCCACTTCCTGGCCAGGAATGGGGTCTGAGGTGTAACAACAGTTTCTGCTTCTGACAGTATGACGCACACCAACATACAACATTTTTCAAAATAAAATCAAGATCACTTGCAGAAGGTCAAAACACATATAGAGGTATGTACAGGTCTTGACCTTCACCCAGCACCCTCATCAGAGCTCAGCTTCAGACATGGTGGGTGAGCGGAATTTCTAACCGATATCAGCTTGCACCAGAAAATGACTTGCTCTGTGATCCTATAATCACTGTGCAATAGCTGGGGAGACTCAACGCTTCACCTGTTCATAATGAATCAAATTAACCAACTGATAATTCTATATATCATAAACATGCATACCGGCTTAAATGCATCCTATAGTAGATAGCCAAGAAAAGAGGTTTATTTCAACTACTCAGTAAGAGGTTATAGAATACTAACAGTAAGGATCAGGAACTCCTCACGAAATTCAACGTCGGGCGTGTTGCTTTTCAAATATGTGTTTTGTATTTCTCTGCCGCTTCTGCTGATCCACTTTATATAAGCCATGCCTCTTTGCAGAAGAAATCTTCTTCCCAACTTTTAGATCTTCACCTCTAATCATGTACCCATTTCCAACATCTGGCATGCTGAAATCAGCTGGATTTCTGTTAATACAGCAGATTGAAGGCTCAAAACTAGTCTTTGGAGGCTTCATGGTTCCATTAGCATTAGGACTTTCCAAGTTGTGTTTCCTTAAATTTGCAATGGTGTGGTACTGCAGTGGAAACATCATAGGACCAGAAACAGGAAGGAATCCTTTTGGTATACCATGAACAGGGATAGTTGTACGATTGTTGCAAAACCCACCATCAGTAGCTAACGATTTTTCTGATCTCGGACCTCTATCCTGTGCAGGTGAACGGGATCTTTGTATCTTTTCTTTCTTTTGAGAGCTAGCAACTTGAGCCATAAAGTCTGAGTCCCTTCCGGAACCTTTTGAGCGTTCAAATGAAGATGTAGATGCCCCAAAAGTTGGATTGGTAGGAAACAAATCAAGAGATTTATCAGAAAGGTGATTATTCCCGTAACGGTTTGATGATGGATGATTCACAATATCAGTAGCCTTATAAAGACCAATATCCGGCCCAGTATAACCCTTAGAATTGAGATCATCAGAAAACGGTCTCTTGGGATATTTCGGGTTTCCACCCACATTTAAGGATGCACCTGACCGCATACCTGCATCCATGAGGCTGAGCAAATGCATTGCTGGTATGGTTTCATTCGAATATAGATCTAATGACCCCAATGAATTTTGATGAGGCTCAGTCCCATTACGTTTGCAAGTGAACGAGTACTCTGGATTTGTTCTGCTGATAGTTTCAGAACCAACAGCTTCATTACGCTTCTCAAAGCTGGGAGCATTCAGATTCAGACTCAGGTCACAATCCCCATTAGTATTTCCCTTCTGCAGTGCACCAGTAGAGTGTGAAAGCATTTTGAAATTAGATGACTGCGCTGCACCCTTATGAGGATTCTTATATGCAAAGGGCAAAGATGACATTAAAGGTGACCAAAGATGAGCTCCTTCTTCCTTTGATTGCGCAACAGAATGGCATGTCTTGCATGCTGCAAAGCTCTGCAAGTTTGAATTTGAGAACCCATGGCCCATCATATTTCCATCCCATTTGCAACTTCGAGCACAACTACATTTGCTGTTGCCAGCAGCAGGAAATTGGCCTCGTGGTGAAGGCTTCTTTTGAGACTGAATGAATGGACCAAACCCCGGGGTGCAATGCATTTGATCAAGACGATTCAGACCAAAATGGTTTCCATTGATATAAGAAAAATAATCAACAGACTTCTGTTGGACAGGTGCCACATTTTTCCTTGTGGTGCCATTTTTTGTATTTCTTGCCTGAGCTTTTCGTTTCTGACTGGTTTCCTCTAATACTCTCAAGTCGCCAATGCCATATACTTGAGTATGCTCCACCATCTGAGGATTCCTTGCTGTGCTCGGGGTTTCTAATACATGCTTATCATTTTGAGTCTCATGAAGACATCTCTCATACTGATTTTTTGCCATGAGCTCGACAATTTCCATTGGTATGTCATCTATAGTACCCTTCTCAGACATCTCTGCTTGATGGTTGCTATGCTTCCTACTAACGGGCATGCCTAAATTTTTTTCAACATCAATGATTTTCTGATTCTTGCTTTCGCGAGATATATCCTGAAATGGTAACATGAACAACTTAAAAAGGAAAAAGTGCATAAAAGGGATAGATACGGGTAGTATTGTTCAAAAAAGTTGACCACAGATTATGATATTCAATAGTTCTTCGCTACTTTTGGCAATGTCCGGCAAAAGCAAAGGACAAAAGTATCCATTAGCAGCTACAACAGGAAATTCAAATTTCTTACACTTCATAATTGAACAGTGTATAAATGAATCTAGTTTCTGTATTCGAAACAAATGTACCGGTAACCTATCGGATGCAGATAAGTGATAATATTATACATAGTGGCACAATTCCATATGATAAATATGAAATCAAAAGAAGCATACATCAATAAAGAAATATATCATGCAGCCATTATAACAGAAAAAATCCAGCGCAATAACTGCAGAAAGTGAAGAAAGCTTACCATTTGCTGCACCAAAGAACAGCTCCCTTGTTCAACGTGGGAGCTGCAATTTTGCTCCTCATTCAGAATAGGCATGTTGTAGGTGTAAACTTTTTTACTTGGTTCACCATGTACACCGTTCTCAGATAATGGATTTGCCATAGATGTAGAAGGTTTGTTTAAATTCGCCAGATAATTGACCTCGACATTTTTCCTCATGAACTCATCTAGTTTGCAAGTGCTATCTTTCCAAGTTGACAAGGATGGAAATCCAACTTCTTGTTGATGAAGAAAATTTCTGTCATATCTTTGTGTAGCCAAATAGCTGTTGAGAGAAAGATCCAGCCCTTTCTGATTAGATGCATCTTCTACCGGGTGAAATGAAACAATTCCTTGCTCATTTGGCTTGATCTCTGCATCTTTCCTTGTATTTGACAGATAAGCCTGTCCAGCATCAGACTGTGGCATCTTTCCTTTCCACTTACGAAAACCAGATTTTCTATCTCTCTTTGAGGAGTGGAACTCAGTCCCCCTAACTGTGGATGGATCATACATTAGCCTAAAAGAGGCACCATTAGTAGCATTCTTGCTTGAATTTTCAAATTTATCCTGGGCTTCTACTGTCACTTTTTCTGCAGTTGGGGCTACAAACGACCATGCATCAAAGTCATGAGATTTGTTAGCTTTCCTCTTACCAACAGTATGGATCCTTTCATTTCCACTTCTACCCCAACTGTTCTTCATCTCAGCCTGCAAAGAAATTCTGACCGATGCACCTTCATCTAATCCAGTACCTGCAATTGCATTGGCGGCTTCTCCATCTCGCCTAAGACTCTTAAATTTTTTACTCAAAATTTTTGGATGGCTTGTCTCTTGGCCTCCCTTCTCTTCTTCCTCTGACAACTTCCTTTTCTTATTCTCACCTGGACCCACTCTAACATTTTCTTGGAGAGACACCTGACCTTTGGAAACAGATTCTACCTCAGGTGTATTGTTGATCCTATTGGAAGGAGAATCTTCTTTCCTGCTGTTATCAGTTTTCAGATCCTCTTTATTACACAACAACTCAGTCAACAAACGCACCTTTCGACTTTTCTTACGATGAAAACCACTGGACTTTTCAGTATTTTCGGATGATGCATAATCACACTCATCTAAAATCAGAGGACGACAAACATTGGTCTGAACCTTGATAGGATTGTCTGTCCCACCAATCATCCCAGCCTTACATAGTCCAGAAACATTAGTTGAGTCCTGTTTGTCACCTGCAAATGAGTGGTAGTCGGTTTCACTATTCTGACTGCACTTCCTTATCCAGCTATTGTTTTTGGTAATCTCAAGCTCAAGACTGGTATCTTCATGATTTTCATATCCTGGCTTATAAACTCTGACAGATCCATTGCAATCCAGTTTTTCTGTAATGTGAGACATATTAGTTGTCAAAAACCATAGAAGGTAACATGCAAGTAGCACTATACTTTTATGCAAAACTAATTTCCCTGAGGTAAAAGGTAAAATTTTCCAACCAAATTTACAAATAATAGAAACTAAATAATATAAAATAAAATAAATCACCTGCGACATGATTGTGCCTCTCCTGCATCCTACTAGTGTTAGCTTCTGTCTCAGCAGAACTGAATCTGGGCATTATGTGATTCATGGAATTTGATAAACCGTTCTCATTTGCTGAATGATGAAACCCAAAAAAGGAAAATTAAAAACAAAAACAAAAATCAAAACACCAATATATATCGAATAAAAAACACCAATTTATACCCAAAGGAAATCAAATTGAAGTAAGCTGATAACTTGAAATATACCTGTAATGGTTGTGGGAGAAACTTCACAGTTCCATTTTTTCTTATCGATACGTGAGGAAGGATGTGTCTCACTGCCATCCACAATAGTATAAGTATGAAATCGTTTTTCCTCAACAATCTTTGACTTTGGACCTTGTTGACAATTTGACTGAAACAACGGAGTAGCAGTAGTGGGTGGCATTCGAAAACCAGTGCGCTTGGAATCAGATCCAACATGACAATTAAGGTTTGTACTATGACTTTTTGCAACATTTTTAGAACCAATTTCACGCAGGCAATTTTGGCAACACCACGATCTGAATTTTGGAGCATCCAAAGGAGGAAGCATAGCTAGCCTTTCCTGATCTGACTTGTCCAAATTGCCATCCAAAGCAAATGGCCAACATATCTTCCAGTTCTTTTTCCGAACTTCAGATACATAACCACTGTATTTACAATACAACAGAGAGCATTCAATCAAAGAAAAGTTCTGTATGTGCTAAAGACGCTCAATATTCATGAAATGCAGCTTATAATTGCAATTATACTACTCGGTAAATTGTATGACATGCAATATGCATATGAAACATCTATTATTTTCCCCAATTAAGTAAATGACAGTATAAATAGGTACTGATGAAAATCTTTATTGCAACAAAGGTAGTAATAGATAATATTGAGTGGTGAAGAAATTTATAGCAGCTTATATTAGGAACAACTGCGTAATAGCGCATACACATTGATATAAAACTCATAGCTATTCCAAAGACATAACCAGTATGTGGTAAATGCCTAAATGGTGCAATAAGGGCTCCAAGGCTTACCGTATGGAGAAATGCTCACATTTCCCTGCAGGACTGTCATCATTTGCATCATCGAGATCTATGGATATAGAATCAATCTTTACAAAAGACCCCACGGACTTGGAGGCAACAATGGGATCACTCCTCTTATTAAGATTATCATCCGTCGAAATATCCTTCTCCATGTTGTAGTATCTAACAAGCCCTCAATGTTCTCAATATAATTAATACTTCCTATGTTCACACACACAAGTAAGGAATCAGTTGAGTAATATCATTATCACATGCTAGTTAAACAATATAGTCGAAGGATGAATCAAATAACAGGTAAGGAAGCACCTAAGAACTCTAAAACATGTCATACATCATGCTTCAAATCCTAAACAAAAGCATTAGGGTTTATACTCGACCACCAAGAAATCACAAGCTGAACAAATCATTCACCGTCTTAATAGTTATACAAATAAACCACAAGGTTAAACACCACCATATATAGTGATATTGCACATAAAATAACACCCTATGCATGATTTACAAGCATATTTAACTTGAGATATGAAATATAAAAAAAAACCCTAGCTTTCCAACAAATCTGCATAATGCAATTCACAAGTAGCTAATTCGATGCATTACAAACAAGAAATTTATCCCTCCGTATTAACTCAACCATTAAAGTTGCCAACTTTACTCACATCGTAGGACCAATAAGAGAAAGCCACATGTTAGGGTTTTGTTTCTAGGGGAGCCCACAACAAAAATCTAGTGCTAAGGAAATGAAACAATCCCACAAACCCAACTCAAGCACTCCAAATCTGATTACTCAAAGCATGCAGAACAATCCTCAAAATTTAGGGTTCATTAATTTTATTTGAACTCATAAATTAATTCACAGTCACTAAATAATTAACCCACATCAAAACGACCTAGATATCACTCAAAAGGACCTACACATGTTAATAGAAAACGAACCCAGATAAGAAACGAAAAGCAAAGGCCCAAACTTGACGTACCATACACAGAGCTCAATATTTTAATTTTTAAATCCAGCTGAAAAACAAAGACTCAGCTAAAATCCGAACCATCTGAACCCGGTCCCGAACCCGAATTAAAACACCAAGACAGAAGAAACCGACCTCGATTCTATTTGACGACGACCCACAAACTCGACCTCGTTTCAGCTCCGATCCTGAACGGCACGCCGTTAAAAAGATACTAAAAGTTACACCAAAGCAGCGCGCAGATCCGACCCCGAGCTCCGACCCGAGATTCGCAGCTGGCGGAGTGGGATTCGAGTGCGAATTTTCGCAAAACCCTAGAGAGAGAAGGAGAGGAATTCTCGATTGTTTTTAGAGAGAGAGTGAGGAAGAAAAGCAAATGAGGAGAGAGAGTTTTAATCTCTCTTTTTTCATTTTTGGGGGTTTAAAGCATCCATACATGCCCATCCTCCTTGACACATACATAAATAATAATTACTCTGCCTTCACCCAATCGCTTCCGTCCACGTGGATGCAAGGTGCGCCTCTCATCGCAATCCGAAAGGAAAAGCGGAAACCCTAGTCGTAGAGCAAGCGGTGAAAATGTCACTGTTCAACCCCACGCGTTGTTCTCACGCGCCAGGCGAGGGATGTTTGTTTATTTATACCTGTCGTGTCGAGGAGGGCGGAAGATGCCTTCGCACATTAGTGGGGTTGGATTGGTGCGTGCGGAGCAGACGCGGGCGGGGAGAGTGTGAGTGGGTGGGGGAGAGATGGAAACCCTAGATTTTTCTTGTGGGTAATGAAAGTATCTAACCCTAGCGCGCACATTGGTTTTGTTTTGCGCCGAATAGGTATATAGAGGGTGGGGAGCGCATTTTCGATTTTAGGTTTAAAATTTTGTGGTCACTGTTTTGTGCTTCATTTCATTTTCTTTGGGGTGTGGCGTGGGTTAGGTCTATCTTTCTCTTTTATGCAATATGCGAAATCAATGTGATTTTAGGTGTGTCATAATGTCCATGATATTATGAATTTACTGTTTATCCATATATATCCCAATTGAGTTTTAGCTAAAGGTTTTGAAATCTTGGTGTTTTCATGTGAAAAATAATATCGTTGTAATTAAATAAGGTCAAGAGTCGATTCGATTTCTTACTTCTAATAGATATCGGTTCTTGAAAAACTTGGTAAAAACCCAAAAGCCTAAGCGATGAGTAAGAACCAAACTATGATTAAGGACGGGTTAAGAGCCGATTCGATTTCTTACCTTAAGATGTATCATTTCTCGAAAAACTTACCCCAAGCCTAAAATGCGAGTAAGATCTAGTATGATTGATGGCGCCCGGGTTGATGACTCGTTCTAAAATAAAAGGTATACATGCATGTATCCTTTACGATGTCAACTATGATTATGCATGATTGATTTTTCTATAGCGTAATTATTACGAAGGAAGAAATTAAGTCATTATGAACATGCATGAGAACCTCGTAATTATTTGACATGTAGAATTATACAGTGATCAAATAAGGAAGATGGTTATTTAGGGTGCTTAAATACTGGTTAACTCAATTCATACGAAAACTGTACACTAATACGCCTACTCGAGCTCGTCTTGAATTTCAATGGATTTTGTGGATCCATGTTGAAACTAGTGCATTTACAGTCATTTTTATATGTCTATTGGGACGGAATTGGATTTAGATTTTGACACCGCCAATATCTATAAAATGTCGATCAATCCTAGCTAGTTTAACATTGTTTTTTACTTGTAGAAGAAGAAGAAGAAGAAAACATTTATGCAATGGAGGAATAGAGTGAGTACGAATACGATTCAATTAATTAATTTCAAAGCTAGATAACATTGGTGGGTTTGATTATCATCTATATCACGCACGGCATGTAACTATATAACTATATATATATACATGCCAGCATACATATCAAATTTCCACATATATTTGCCCAAGGTGATGAAAGAAAAGTCGAATGTGTAATGTACAAGAAATGTACGTTCTATTTTATTAAGCATTCGTATAAAAGAACGATGAGTTCGGTTGGAGATTCACATGTAAACCTTCTGTAGATGCCTTGCATAAAGAAAAAAGAATATACATGTAGCAGATAGAATTAAGTAATTAACAAACCCCGTAGAGAACATTAGTCTACTGAATCAATTAGGGTAACTTTAATCAAGCAGAAAGCCTATACATAAATTAGAGAATTACATACACATCAAAATTCAAAAGTATGTGTAAGGAGCACTGTTCATGCAAACCCCAATCATCATAAACAATAATATGGCTGTCGTTTCGACTGTATATAGCTAGCTAGGCCAATATCAAAGACATGTTTTGGTTTCTAGCTGTATACGCATCAAACCCAGTGCTGTCAACACATACAATCGCTTCGAACCTTGAAGAAAAATTAAAGCCACAGATTAATTAGAGAGGAGAATTAAGCTACTGATTCTATTAGCCAATATCATTTAGCTGGTGCGATCAATCTCATATAGCTGGAACAGATAGCTTTCAAAATTACGTGGTACGACTAATATATATATAAGCTCTAACAGATCCAACTAATTAATTGATTAAAACGACGTTTTGTACCAACCAACAACCTAACAGGTTATGATTGTGTCAGCTCTGACCAAGAATATTAACCCTACTGTTGTATACATTTTTCACTGTTGTGAATTCGTGGTGGATTGATTAATTAGTACTAATTAAGAATGGATTAGTACTAAGAATTATTTGACTGAATCTATAGAAATCTTCATTAATCAGTATCTTATTAGGGGGATTGGGCCCTCTCCATGTATAATATATATCTCTCGTTACTTATATTCAAATGAAGACCCGTTATATATAAATGTATGCTTAAATATATATACATGATTAAAGAAATGTTTAATTAGCACAGAAAGTGCTTCCATGACCCAAGAACTCTGTCTGCTCCTCCTCGTATTATAATTTTAATCAAATTTATAATCTGCTCGATCATATATGTTTATTGCTAAGTTGTGAACAGATCGAGCCGAGAACCAAAGGTTTAATAAATCACCACGAATGAATTCTTCGTATTAATAATTTTTTCCTTTCTTCTCGTTGCCAAGGCAACTTGACCCAGAAATATTCCAATAATCAATCTTTCCACGATTTATATTTATATAGAATAGATCTACGTACCACATATAGTCCAGACTTGAATCTTTGGCATATGGTGATCCGTATCAACCCTAACGAAAATTTTGTCTAGTATTCTTCTAGCTAGCTAGCACCCTATTCTCTTTCATGATGATGCTTTGTTCAATTGCAGCTGGTATTCTTGAAAACTTTACTCGATCAAATCAACCTTTACTACAGACAGAACTTCTCCTTACATTTGAGATATATAAATGGGGATCGATGCAACCACATTAAACCGCGTCCGTATAATTCCGTTCCTTTTTTACCTATAGGCTAAGGTATCTAATTTAGTGAAGAACTGAAGTTGAATGCGCTGCGCATGTCAAATATAATGAATAAAAGGGCCGGTATGTTTCGCTGAAGTTTAGGATGAATATATACACGATTGACTTGGTTAATTTTAGTTACTGGGTAGTTGATTAAATTTAGTTAATTTGGTCGTTTTGGACCACGGTAGCTGCATTCAACGATCGAGTACCTAACTGATCATCTGCTTGCTGGCATTTCCATAGTATTATTGCCTGTGAATGTGACCCGTCAGCTCTTTCAAAATCTTTACTTCGTACAAACTGGGATTCCCCTTCTCAGTAGTAACTCTCGTGCGTACACTCACACACACACACGCACATCCCCCTCTAGCTAAGACTTGATAAATCATCGTAAAAACTAGCAGCAGCATGCGTATACTTAAGCGCATGATCATACTTGAATCGTTATGATACGTAGCTATATTACATATATGACATCCTGCATACTAGCTTCTAAGTACTACTACTAATCGCTTCTCTACGAGTTTTCATATTGTTTCTAAGTTTATCATTCCTAGCTAGCTACACTGTTTTCTTTTGCACGACGTTTCAGAATGGCAATCAAGATATCGAGCTAGGTTCATGCTCACTCACTAGCTATACTTTTGGTTTCCGATTGTTTAATTAGCAAAATCAAAGATTTTCTTTTGTGAGCCTCTTTTAAATAAGGCTGTCGCTGATTCACTTATTCTTTCATAAAAAAAAACTTAAATATTTGCATTCTATTTAAACTAACCAAAAGTAAATCAAATGGAAATATTGTCTTTTTCTGAAATTCACAAGTAACATATGTGGTGTGATAAGGAACGAATACATTTACACAAAGTGGAGTACGTAACTTATATGCAGCCTTTATTCCTTTTTTACCTTTTAAGTTTTGACAAATCTAAACCAAGGGCAAAGGCGTATGTTTAGACTTTAGAGGCCCGGTGCTGAATTTGAAGTGGAGGAAGAGAGCAAATTATAGATTATGGATATTTTCTTACCCTCAACGTTCTAAAAATCTCCGTCTAGATCGATTAATCCCCATTTTAGACGTTAGACTGTGTTTTATGGTTTTGGTTGAAACCGATCGATTAATCTTTGTTATACAACCGATTAATCTCCGCCTAAAAGTGATCAATCAATTAATCGTTGGTTGTCCACCCGACTAACGTCTAGCGTTATTTTGACTATTGTCTACCTTTAATTAAAACTAGTTAGGATCAGATTTACATGGTCAGGAAAATAGAGATTAGATGAATAGGGGAGTAAATATATATATATATATATATATATATATACCTTGGTGGCTGGGTGTGTGACGTTCTTAGGAGCAAATTAGGATGGTTTATGTACTTAGCAGCATAAGCCAAACATAATTTGTGCTAGCTAATTAGGGCATGGTTATGAACGTCCTGTCATTATTCAGTGGAGCTGCAACAACTGTCGGTGGTGGTGGACCGGCGGTGCTCGATCTCATAAGTCATAATAATTCATGGGTTATTGGTGGAGGTGGCGAATAGGCAAACCGATCTATGATTGTGCAGAAAAAAAAGTGGGGTTCAGGTAAACTGATATACCCGTTGGGTTTGTGGTTGATCGTCAAATCGGTAGTAGTGTGTATGAGAACCCTACAGGGTAGATAGTAAAATATTTGATGAACTATTTGATCTTGCAGTTATTGAAAACTGTGTGTTCAGTGTTCTTATTCAAATATAGTAAATCTTTTAACCTCAACGGTTCAACCTACATTTGCGCATGCCTACCTGTATACCCATATTTTGTAGGCAGCACCACCTCTTATCAGTTCGACTGTGGAAGTCGGATCCGTCACCACCTCTCAGTCCGACTGTGCAGGTCGGAGAGAGAGAGGGTTAATTGTTGAGCTGACTTAGTAATGGGGGCGGAGGATTGCCGGTCCAAAGGTAGGTACGTACAGTTGATTGTGGATTATTTATGGGTTGTGAAATCTGTACATTTTAAATTGAAATCTACATAACAATTTTTCTTTTTTAATAACTTCAATTTTGTTTTTTAATGACTTAAATTTTATCTTTTGTAATTTTTTTATTCAAAAGGCAATTTTGTCATTGAGTATGGTATGTAGGGGGTACAATATGAGTTGATCCGTTGACATGCGCATAGAAGACAATCAAGATCATTTGAATCATATGAGGGTTGCATCCTCTTTTACATTAAAACTCACTAGAGTATCACAGTGAGTCTACAATTATAGAAATTCTAGATTCTAGGCACTTATTTATACCTAAATGCATGAAATAAACTCATAGTTTTATATGAAAAGCACAAAACTATGAGTAATTGTTTAGACGAAACCATAAACTAAACAAGTTTATAAAACAAAACATGAAAGGAAATAAAACTAGAGACAATTAAAGAGCTTCCTTGTCCTTCAAGCTAAGGCTAGGAGGCACTCCAACCATCCCAATTGGAGGGGAACTTCAGCAGGATCTTTCTCCACTGGTACATCTTTTTTTGGTTTGTTTTTGTTTTTAGAGCCGAAAGAGCATCCTCTTTTCTTCTTCTTTGTTTCAGTTACAGCCGAAATTATCTCTGATGTTTCAGAAAACAAACCAAGGGTTTTTGCAGAGAGAGCAGTTAAGAAATTGGGTTGCTTGATCATCTTCAAATAAACTGTTGCATCAATTAACTAATCAACCAAGATTTTGAGCTTCTTTGGAGAGAGGTTTCAAGAGTTGTTGGTCGATTTCTTTTGCGACAAACTTTTGTTAATGCTACATTTGAGTCCATGCCACCTCAGATCTCTCATTATTCTCATTTTCAGCATGATCTAGTATCTCCTTTTGCTGGCTTGTGGCCGAGACCAAAGCAAGCTCATCTTCAGGGGATGAACTCGTTGGCTTCTTTATGATGATCAGACACATTCAATGAACTTTCTCGCCAAACAAATGACCACCAGGAGGTGTAGTTGGAATATCAGATCCTTGGAATTTGAACATTCCATAGAACAAGGATTTTGAAGCAAAACTGATGATCGAGGTTGAAATATCCTCTGTACCTGCAAACTTAGAGGGATGACTAGCCATGCAACGTCTATTTTCATGGAAAACCATATTGCAAGCAGGGCATAAACCAATACATTTCTCAAATAAATATTCAATGTCTTCCTCAAGATTATATGAGAACTTGATTGATTTCATGCTAAAGATTGGAGCAGAGAGTTTCCTCTCAACCCTAACCCTAATAGTTTTCGATCTCTGCCATAGTTTATCATCATATTCCAAATATTTTCCAATAGAACCAACAGTTGAATCATTATGAATAGTTACAAAAAAGATTGAATCTATGAGGAAGTTCTTGATAGCCCTAATTCCATCATAAGGTTGAATCATCATTGGAACCTGTTGATACAACCATGGTCCTCCACGTAGAACCTTGTATCTATCTTTGAATAAATCAAAGTCAATGATAAAGATGTTATTTTGGGCGTTCTTAGATCTGAAATTTCGATCCAGTAATCAAACACGGCTACAAAATCGTTTCAGCTCCGCATACTTGGAGGCACCAGACTAAATGGTTTGGCAATCAAGAACGAATGTGCAACCCTTCTTTTAGGCGTTGTGATGCGTTGTGAGAGATCAACCACGTTAGAGCTTGTCAACACCAGGGATGTAGCAAAAGATTTATTTACATCATCTATGGATGCAGATGATGTTGTCAAAGAAGTGGATCCAAAGGACTTGGTTTTTTTCATCGATGATGATACATAGTAGGAGAATGGGAGTACGAAAAGGGATTGGGAGGCTATGGATGCAGTAGGATTTTGTGATTGAGGGGTTAGGGTTTGGAGACGCAGCTACAACGACGTTCTTAGGGTTTAGGTGTTTAGAAGCATGTGACTGTTGTGTCTTTTTGTGAATGTATAAACTAAAAAGGAAAAAATAGTGTGTAAATTTCAATTTGGGGTGCATGGATTTCACTTTTCTTATTTATTTGTTAATTAAATTGTGTCCAAGTATATTTTCAATTGTCCTAATTACTTACTTAAATGTGGTTTATGAAAATTAAAGTAATGAGTGGTAGATACTTTTATTATTAAACAAAATTTTATTTAATAAATTGCAATTACAAAGCAATTACAGTACCCAACAAGGGATTACAATTGCTAACAAATAACTCCAGCTTCAAACTACTTATCCCTATCCCGAAAATAAGAGACTTACATGTCAATAAATCCAATTAGCATCGAAATGGAAACCAATTAAGTTAACTTGACCAATATAATTAAGTAGCAATTACTAGGACATGTACACTACCCTAGGATCTCCATGCCCAGGATCATCTCTTTGTAATCTCAACACAAGCTAATAATATAATTGACCAATGGCTGACAAAATTCTAGGTTCATGTAACACCGAAGCAACCACCTAAATTCAAACACACATCATAATCCATGACATCTATCATACAAAATCAAAAGACCAATGACTTATTTGAGATATGCAAAATAGATCCAAACACTAAACTGCAACTCAAACAAATAATTGCAAACAAATAAAAAACTACACAACTAAGCCCAAACACCCTGCAACAATATGTCAAAATCCTAAGGCACGATCCAAACCCCATCTTCCTCCAAAAACCTTTAGCATCGTCAACCTTTCCTCTTGCCTCCGAGACAAGCCAGTGAGACTATGAGTGGTAGATACTTTAGGATTGTAGCTAAAATATCATTTTGGCCATCTATTTATAAAATTAGTTTTAAACTTTCGATTTATGTTATTTACAAAAAAAAATATTAAATGTATAATGTTTAAAGAATAACTCAAAATGACTGTTCTAAATCTAGAAACATACAAAAGACTCATTTCATTTTTTATATATATGACTGAGAGCGCTCAAAGTTAAACATAAAGCCACTTAGAAGTTTGGTTAATACATTTGTTATTTTCCATAAAAATGTAAATATGCTCTCCAAGATAATGCAAGAGTCAAAATAAAAATAAAGAGTGTAGGCTAAATATTCTTTAACACTGTAGATAGGTATGGAGGGTCAAGTGCAATTGTTTTATGAGTACACAAGTTCATGATATATATATATATATATATATGAACATAAGACGCCGGGCCAACCGAAGTTACCTTTGGTAATTTCTAATTTTATATATTGAAAACCATAAGCGTTACACCTTTTAGAAAGTAACCAAAGCAAAATTAACTAACAAGTTAAAAAAAACTCATTATTCTTGACTAACTTATTTTGAGCAGATCAGAAAAATCCTTAAGCATTGAACTCAGCCTGTCTGGCTTAAAAAGACCAATCAAAACCAAACTCAATCATAAGAGCAAAATCCTCAGGTCCATGAACCTAGTCCCAAAAGACTAATGACACCCATACCACCATAGCCGTATCCTGCAGAGGCAACCCAGACAACGCCTTTCCTCGGATAGCCTATCCAAAAGCATGTTCAAGGCCATCCAAGTTGGGAACAGTCCGACCACCACCAATCCAAACCAAGTTTTTTCGTGCCCAAGCATCACATAAAATCTGTCCAAATTAGATATTATCGGATCCTCCTTCCACATCGGCAGCCGACTTTCAACCCTGACGAGATCCTCGCTGAAGCTTGAGACACAACGCTCTACTCCTGCATCCAAGTCGCCACACGAGAGGTTAATCCTCCCAACATTCAAAGCCGGTCGAGGCTAACTTCGTTGAGTCAATAACCACTAGGGAGTCTGTCGTTGTCGATTGTGAAAACAATGGCTAGAGTTAAGAAGAAGAGAGAGGAAATAGGACATCCTTCTAAACCCATATATATAGTTTTTTCATCCATCTCCATTCTATAATTTTTTTATGTTTTTAAAAATTCAGATTATGTTTTCTTTGAGCATGAGTAGCCAAACTCTTTTTTAAGAATGTGATGAAGCCCTAGCATTTTGTTTATGACTTTGACGTTTGATTAATGAATTTCTAGCTAGTTTCATTTATATGAATACTTGATCATTGTTTGATTATATGCTGTATGTCTAAGTTTTTTAATTGATCACCTTAGAGTTTTGCATACAGTAACTTGAAGATAAGCTTGAAACAGAGATGCAATATATTTATTTTAGCTTCTTATGATCAAGTATGGTGAATTACATTGTTGTTTGGGACAAAATAATAGTTTGCTTGATTTCCCTATTTTCTAGTACATAATGAGTCATGCATGTTAAATTTATACCTAAGAAGGATAAACTGCATGACCAGGATATGCAATCTTTATCTGAGAGAGATAACATCATACAAATGAAGGAAATTATAGTATAGAGTACCTGAGAATAACTTAGATACGAGAATTGTCATCTAGAGAGACGATAAGATATCCATTAGTTACGCATTGATAACATTGTTTGTGATTGTCGTTCCATTAGATTAGGTGTTCTATTATATATACTAGCATTTGACCCACACTACGTGTATGTTTTTTCTTTCTAGCTACTACTATAATTATAGTCAAAATTTGTTTTTTTTTTTCAAAAAAAATTATTTCTTTTCTCCACTGTTCTCTCCCACCTAGTAACTATCGTGCAATTACCCTTCTCCCACCTTTTTCTCTTCCACAGATAAATGGGTGTAGTTTTTCAAATTTTTACAACTGACAATTGCATTTAGTCTAGATAATTTCAACATTTTTACTATAATTATTGTTTTTTTAAGTTTTCTATTATACACATGATCAATTTAAAGTTCAAAATTTTCAATCAATTGAGGATATTTCTGGTATTTCAAAAAATTAACTATGCATGTCAAAAGGTCAAACTTTTTTTTTGACTTTATTAATTTATATGCATATATAGTTCTTATCCAAAGAGGAATCCCGCTCTGAAATTAAAGAGCGAGACTCCTTATCTGACTCACTTTCAGGTCGTATTTTCATAATTTTACATTTCAATATCTAAAACACACTGTGTAGATCATTTCTATAAATTTGCATCCAGTTTAAAGATCATTTGAGCTTCCGTAATCATAATTTACACGAACGGTTTTGGTTGGACACCTTTTATTATATTGGTCCATTTAATCTAATTCAGTGCCTAAATAATATTCAAATTAGATGAAAATTTACAAACATTATATACACACTATACTCTAAACACTATACGGTTAAAATGTAAAAATACGACCTGAAAATGTCGTGTCAAATAAAGAGACACACTTTAATTTCAGAGCGGGACTTCTTTCTAGATATATAGGAACTATATATTATATATATATATATATAAAGTTATAAACTAGATCAATTGATTATATGTTTACTTTAATTTTTCTATATATTACTAGAAGTTAGAGACACTTTTGTTGTGAATTGTGTGAGTTAATTAATTACATTTCTTTTATTATTAAGTACACCATGGTGAATAGTTACTATCTTGTTCATTTCAAGAAACCACAATGCATCAAATAGGGCTACTCAAACAAAATTCAGAAAAATATAATAAACACTAGTTTTCATCCTTTGGACAAATGAAAAAGAGAACATATTTAGTGATGCTCAAAATATCCAAAAAAAGTATTTCTGTGGATAAAAACGAACACTATTTACGCTGTAGCCGCCGGGAGAGCAAATTCATTTTGTTTTTTTTTTCAAAATCAAATCTCGCACTTTCCATCTCCATAGTTTTGAATGTCAACTGTCCACTAGATTCCTAGGTCAGCACCCCTCAATCCCCACCGTCCACATACACCCATTCACGACCCCACCCCCAAATGCTCCAGGACTCCAATTAGCGCCAAATTCCACTCGCGTCGCTTTCCCAGATTAAAACCTAATACCCCACCAATCTGACGGCTCCAATCTCCTCCTCACTCCGACCTCAAATCTCCACCGTCAAACCAAACTTTCAATTTGATCCGCACGATCGTCCATCTGCCTCATCAAACCCTACGTTATTTAGGAAATTGAATTTCAAAAAACGTCGAGGGAGAGAAAGAGAAAAAGAAAAAGAGGACTAAAACCGATAGAGAGAGATTCTTTCTATCTTCCCTAATCTCTGGCCCCAATTCCGTTCTCTTTGATCGGATTCGGAGTTTCCAGTGCTTCCGATTAAGTTATCACTGATTCTGTTCTTCTGTTTTGGTGGAATTAAATGCTAGATTTGGTGTTTGAGTTTTTTGAGGAGATTAAATGGAGCAGAGCGAAACGGTTTCCGGTACGGCGCCGAAGAAATTGGCCAGGCAATTGGATTTCACGGCGCCGGCACAGCCTTCCGCCAACGTCGCGTTGCCGGAGCGGTCTGGACCGGCGGTGGTTCAGCTAGAGGCGCGGCCGGTGTCTCAGCCGCAGATGCATCATCCGCGGGAGCATACACAGACGCAGCCGTGGGTACAGGAACAACTGCAGTCTCAGTCGCAGCCGCAGCAGGTGCATAGCTCACCGGCGCAGCTGGTTTTACAGCCGTATCTGACGCAGGCGGTTTTGCACTTTCAGGCGAGGCCGGTGGGGCCGACGATGCAGGTGAATGGCCGGATTGCTCACTTGCCACCGAAATTGGGGTAATTTATCTGTGTACTGTTTTTCAGAGCTGAAAGATTTGAAATTTATTGTTGTTTGGATGTGAATTTTTGAAATTAGGTTTAAATTTCTGTTCTTGTGGTTAGAAAACATTGCAAAATAGGAAAGGTTTGTGTGAATTGCAAATGTGAGGGAATATGTTGTTTTATAAGCACATTGATAACTTGGGAGTAAGGACATCTAAGTTGAGGATTTTTCGGTTTATCACGCTTTTTATTCTAATATCCACATAGTAACTGTTTATTTTGTAAATATTTATGAGTAGATCATTTCTACAAATTTTCACCTAAATTGAAAATCGTTAAGGCATTCATATGTGTGATTTACCAATTATGAACTTGAACGGTTCATGTTTGACAGATTTGGTTCGTCCATTGATTCGATCTAGTTCTAGGTCTTAACAATCACCAATTTGGTTGAAATTTTGTAGGATTGATCTACTTATATAAATCTACAACTTAAACGGTTAAGATGTCAAAATTTGATCAAAAAGTTAGTCTAATAAGCAATTAATTCAAAAGTCCTCAACTAATCATCAACTTAGGTCCTCATTAGAAGGGCTTCCTTGATAACTTATCAAATTGAGAAGACTTGCAAATTAGTAGTAACATAGAAGAGTGGTTCTCTTAATCGTAGAGAAGACAGTAAAGACTGCTTTTTGCATTAGATGTGATGTTCTGTGCTGATAAAAAGAGGCTAGAGGGACAAAGGAGGTTTAAGTTCAGGTCTTTTGGATTGGGTAGATGCGCTTCATCGTCGGAGCTACATGCCTCCCAACTTCTTTCTAGTTTTTATGATTCATTGCCAAAGCTCATATCTTTTAAAATTCAAATCCCATTTATGTTGAATGTTTTGTATTATATACAGTTTATATTTGTTTTGACATTTGTTTGCATATGCTTTCTTCAGAAGATACGAGTCTCCTAAACAACGTGCACACAGCGAAGTGAAAGATAGTACTCCAAAGAAGCAAAAGCTGTGCAATTGTAAAAATTCGCGGTGCCTGAAGTTGTAAGGACACATAATCCTCTTTATGGCTTTTAGCATGTAAAATGTGGTCCATTTGTGTTTATGTCCCTCTGCAGATTTGTTAATCTGAACTTAAACACCTAACCACCTATTGGGAATAATCTCTCGAGTTACATACGGAGAGTGAGGGATATTTTACACATATATAGATTTATGGTACAGCTCATTGTTACTTATTGAGTGAAAACCTGAAATGCTTTGTGATCTTGTTATGCACACTTTCTACTATGCTTTTTTTTCTTGGGAATACAGTAGCATTGTGAAATTGGGCAGATGCATGAATCTTGCCAATCACAGAAGTGCTTTACCTTATATAATAAAAAAATTATTTGCTTAATAATGAGTTAAGTTGCTATGGAGGTCAGTTACTTTGAAATATACTACTGGTGTTCCCCCCGTATATTACTACATTGAATACTATGCCTACACAGGTGGCTCATAATATTTCTGTTTGGACTATGATCCAAATTTTGGTCATTTGGCAGGTACTGTGAGTGCTTTGCAGCTGGAATTTATTGTAAAGGTTGCAACTGCATAAATTGTCATAATAACGTGGACCATGAAAGTGCTAGGCAGGATGCCGTTGGAGCAATTTTAGAGCGTAACCCAAAAGCATTCAGACCAAAAATTGCTAGCAGTCCACATGACTCTCTCGATTCTTGGGTATCTAATCTGACTTATTTAGAGCTTGATTAGTTAATGGCTTTTACTTATCTATCACAGTATCATGGAATGGTCTTTGTAGATGTCTTGTGTCAGCATTGTATGTTTAATGATATCACATATCCATGCTTTTTGTTCAAGCACGCATTGATAACTTGAACAACTCCAGTTCAAAGTGCATTAATAATTTGTTTAAATGTATTCAGGAAGATGCTGGCGAGATTCAAAAGCATCACAAAGGATGTGCTTGCAGGAAATCGGAGTGTCTCAAAAAGTACTGTGAGTGCTTCCAAGCCAATGTTCTATGTTCTGAAAACTGTAAATGCATGGACTGCAAAAACTTTGATGGAAGTGAAGAAAGAAGGGCCATCTTTCATGAAGATCACAATACGGCAGCCAATGTGCAACATGCAAATGCAGCCATTAGTGGGGCCGTTGGATCCTCTGGGTTTGGGCCTCTGGTTTCCAGTCAAAGACCGAGTGACAAACTTTTTTCTGGCATTGGAACCAGAGATCAATCAGCTCACCGAATTACACATGCTCAGCAGGTACAGTATATTCTAATTGGTTTCTTACAATGAAGGGGTGCAATTTGATGTTTTCATTGTGTGAATAATTTGATAAATTGTTCTTACCAGGCTTGAAGATTACATTTTTTATGTATATTTTTCGAAAGGCTATGCTAGTGCTGTTAAATTGTTAATGATTACAAGACAAATTAGTTGAATATGGCAATCCCTTTAAGATTAAACTAGGCATTTCTTCTTTAAAAAAACTAGGTCTTTCTTTCTCCCTTTCCATTTCTATTTTCTTTATTTTAGCCAACTGGCTGAATAGTTTTTTTATATTATATATTTATTAATTTCAACTTTTGACTTAAATCAGGAAAATCACTTAAGACCTCCTGTGGCCTCTTCTTCTCAGTTATCTGTTCCTACTTCTGGTGCTCCTAATGCTGCAGTACCAGGATCTTCAAAACCCACATACAGGTGTGTCAAATTTCTTAAATATGCTATAGAAACCTTTCATTATTTTCATTTTTCTTTCAATATATAACCTTTGTCGGTTTCTATTACTGAAGATCTATGTTGGCAAATATCATCCAACCTGAGAACATAAAGGATCTGTGTTCACGTTTGGTTGTAGTTTCTGGAGAGGCTGCAAAAGCACTTGCAGGTTTGGTTATATACAGACCATTATCTTTCTTTTCTGCATGACATGTTTGCATCTCACTTTTGTAGCCTCTTTTTTCCATATGTTTTTGTTTTGTTTTATTATTTGTGTCTATGTGTGCATGCTATAATGCAACTTAGGGGCCAATATGAGGTTGAACTGGCCAATATGTGTTATCATTGGGCTGTGTGCCAAAGAATCAAACTTTCAGTTGAGATAGCCGTTATTTTTAGTTTCAGAAAACTTTGTTTGAGCTACTAGATTTAAATTCTCTGAAGAAAATAACTCAGAAGTTGTTTCTGAATGGCCTCATGTATATTTTTTTGTCATATTCATTTGTGTTGTCATTTCTTTTAGGTTACTAGAATTCTGATTTTGTTATGAACAACCATGTAGGAGACTTATTGTTTGGCATGTAGTTCAAGTCTATTGAGTAAACAAAGTCCGATACATATAAGTATCTGAAAGATATCCTTTTCCTTGGCAAATTTTAGATTTTCCCCTACTGGATTGCTAGTGGGGTCAGATATTATTTATTTTTGTGTTTTTGTTGCGTAGTTTGGTTTTGAATTTTTAAAATACCATGACAGAAATTAGGCAAAAAGACACGGTTGATAAGACTACTACCGTTTCAGCCACTCGAGAGGGGAAAGAAAGTAAAACTGAACATGGTGGTCATTTGGGAATCAATCAATCAGATAGAGATGGCAGCAGTGGCTCTGGATCAGATGGAGGTGATGCGCAAAATAGTAGGCCAATGTCCCCAGGAACACTTGCCCTGATGTGTGATGAACAAGATAAGACGTTTATGGCAGCTGAGCTGCCAAATGGAATTACGACTAATAGTCAAAGCACAACTCAGAATCCATCTCAGGAAATAGGTCGCACGGAGGTTTATGAAGAGCAGGAAAGGGTTGTCCTCTCAGGATTCAGGGATTTCCTAAACCTGCTTATTACTCGTGGTAGCATAAAAGGTGAGCTTCCTTAAGTTCAGTTCTACACTTAAAATTGGTGAAAACGAAAATGGGTTTTTTTCATTCCAGGCAAAATGCTAATTAGCATTGTGAAGACTAAGGTCCAAAGTTGAGCATTCTAAATGTAGAATTACTCGGTCAAACTAATTATGAAGAAGTTACTAAAGGTCAAATATGGTAAAAGTGGAACCAGGACCCTTATTGATGAATATATATATATATATATATATATATATATATGTGTGTGTGTGTGTGTGTGTGTGTGTTTTCGTATGTCCAACTAACTGAAGAGAGAGTCCTTACTCATTTGTTTCTCTCGTTGCAGAAACAATGTGTTCTCCTGTAGCCAAAAGGGAGAGGGAAATACAAAAGGATTCTGTAGAGGGGGGAACCCCAAAGAATCCCAGGTGTGAGAAAGTGACATACATAAATGACATTGGGAAATCTCCTGCTTCTAAAAATGGTAAGGTGCTTCAGTCAGTAGTCAATTATGTCTCTGGAGTGGGATTGCCCTTGAAAAATAATACTGGGCAATGAAATTAAACATTATAGAGTCATTAGTTTAGGATAGGATTAGTTCAAGTGTTATTACTGTGCCTCCTTTTGAGATGTTTGGGCATGATTTCTTGCCATATCAGTTGACCTTAGGTCTTGTAAAACATTTTTGGAGAATCTAGTCACAAGTAGACCCTTATGTTTCAGCTCAATTTAAACCCAAAAATAGCTCTAAATTTTGTTATATTATGTATGTTGATGTATGTTCCAGTGAAATCCGGTTACTTAAAGGTTGCTTAAAGTGCTGTTGTTTAATTTTAGCTCCTCACAGGTTTACATGAGAACTTGTTTCCCGAACATTAGATCACGTATAGATTGTTGTTGACATACAGCACAATTGAGAAACATCTCAATACAGAGCTGTTCCC
The DNA here is from genome assembly GCA_951800085.1 of Comarum palustre. Lineage (NCBI taxonomy): Eukaryota > Viridiplantae > Streptophyta > Magnoliopsida > Rosales > Rosaceae > Comarum > Comarum palustre. The sequence goes on from OX637579.1 coordinate 25,382,767, forward strand.
CAGTTGAAGCAAATTTTGAAACCTTATCAGTGATAGTGTGTTATGCTATTGTTTACATGATAGGTCATCTGCCCTCTAGTTATTTGATGCATGACTAACCTGATGTCCTTCAGTTATTTTGATACATGATAATTCCTATGTTTGTGTATCCTCAGCTCATTTGCCTCTCTGGCTAATCAGTGTTTTATTGTAATGTCATCGTGTCGAATCCGGATTGCTGGGTTGTTCAGTGTTGTTGCTCGAGTTTTTGGTCCTAATTGCGTGTTAGACATGCATAGTGAATGTGTAAATTTGTATCCAGTTGAGATTGAAGCAAGCCAAAGATATCCACTTTCTCATTGAGGCTTGTACAGATAGATGCCTGTGATTGATGAGAATGTACAAAAAGAGCTTTTATCTTATCCTCTTTAAATCCATGAAAGGGTTTACATATGAAGCCAATCTTGTTGTACTCGGTCTTCCTTGCATCTTCCTGAGCTTGGTTTTCACCTTGATGGTTGTCTGAATTGTGCTTCCTACCACTTTCGTTTTCTTTGGTCATTTTCATTCAAACAAAAACTTGCTTTTCATCATTGTTCTTTTGCGAAAAGGGTTGTTGGGGTAACTTCTGGGGTCTTATCGACTATTTTCTGTGTCTTTTGAGGCATTAATTTACCTCTTGTCCAACAAAAGTAGCAGAAAGTCCTTCGCAATATCATGATAATTTTCTCAAGTAAAAGGCAATTTTTTTGGCAGTTTTACATATTACCTGAAACCTCTCAGATTAGCTGTGCGCCGGCATCAATTTAAATAGAATTATCTGAAACATTCAAAGATCAAATTAAACAGATCAAAGCAAAAGAATGATGCAACTAAACCAGAATCTTGCATGGTTGCATTAATAAAAAGAGGAAAAAAGGACCTTAAAATCCCATTTAGTCCAAGAAGATCAACCTTCTCTGTCAAAGATCACCTACCTCATACAACTATTAGTTTCCAAAACACTAACCATACTCTTTAAACACCCAAATTCAAATTAACCAAAGCAAGAGCTTCAGAAACCCAGAAACAATCCTCCATGGAGCAACACTTCAAAAACACCTCCAAAATTTCTAACAATTACTTCCACAAAAGAATAATAATAATTATACTTCTATTTTCCATAACAACACTAACACAAAGCCAACCCCTATCTCCAATAACCACAATGACTCACTCCCTCGTCATTCCTCTGCACTCCACTCTCTCATCACCATCCATCACCTCCCCGCATGTGCGACCTCTCCTGCCCCACACGTGGCCAATCAGAGGTCCCTCCCCGCCAAAAATATTCCCCTATAAATATAGGTCTCTGTCTCAGTCGACCAGACACACACAGATCACCCAAATGGCCGAGGAAGCTGTCGACTCCCAGAAGCTTCGTTCCGAGTTTCTCGAAGTGTTGAGTAGCCGACGGTGTGGCCAAGGTGAGCCAATCACAAGTATCTGGTTCTTTTGTGCAATGTTATATTGACCGGTTCGGTTTAGTTTAGTTTTCCGGTGATATGAGAACTGACGTTGTTTCAGTTCCGTTAACGGTGGAACCTGCAAAACCGGTGACTGATCCTCTGTTTCAGGAGGCCAACCCTCCACGCTTCAGCCAGGTTCGAATTTCTGGTCTTACGTTTGATTCCTAGAACTTTTGTCTTTTTCTGTTGTTATTCACATGTTGATGTTGGGTGTTTCTCTAGGCAATGAATGCGTGTCCCAAGGCTAACATTACCAACTTTAAGGAGAAGCTACAGGAGGAGAATCTTTACCTAATTACTGAGGTAAATTGTAGTGTTTGTTTGAGATTGTTGGGATGAGTATTCGAAATGATTGTAGTAAATTTTGGAATGGGTTGGTAGGCAGGAGAGCAGGGGAGGTTACCTGTGTTGATTTTGAGCTTGAGGGAAGAAAGTAGTAACCAGAAAAAGCCTGCTGTTGTTTTTCTGCATAGTACTAATAAGAACAAAGAGTGGTTAAGACCATTGCTTGAGGTACTTATGTTTGATCTTTGTTCTTTCACTATCAAATCTTTGTTCTTGTTCAAGCACAATTTGGTGAAACGAGTTGTATTTGTCTTTTCTTTTCCAGGCATATGCTTCAAGGGGATATGTAGCAATTGCCATTGATTCTCGCTACCATGGTGAACGTGCCACCAATATAACCACTTATCGAGATGTGGGTATACTTATGCCCTTCACTTTAGTTGTGCAATTCTGGCTTGTTGATACTAATCACAACGTATAACTTTTTTGTTGCAAAAATCGACTGTCTAAGAACCAGTGCTTTGGCATCAATGTCATGTCTCTATAAAATAATTATCAGAGAAATTCTTATTCTGCGACTGATGCCTGGTAGTGATTTGGTAATCTTATTCATGTACAGGCTCTCATATCAGCGTGGAAAAGAGGCAATACAATGCCTTTCTTATTTGATACGGTAATCACTAATTCCCCTTGTAAGTTGTCTTCAACTTAAATAGTTACAGAAATGTTACCTTCACGTGTTAAGTTTAAATGTAGTAAATTCTACCCCCAAAAAGTATATTTACTGAAATGATTAGGGTTAGTAATCTGATGGTGCTTTATAAACGATGCAAGTTTTATTATGGCAGGTCTGGGACTTGATAAAATTGGCAGATTATCTAACACAGAGGGAGGATGTAGATCCTGCTAGACTAGGAATCACCGGTGAATCACTGGGAGGTGTGCAAAGAAAACTTCATAGATAGGAACTTTAATATGAGATTTGCTAAAATATGCAGAACTGGTCTTGTTGTTCGCAATGCAGGTATGCATGCATGGTTGGCTGCTGCTGCTGACGCCCGGTATGCAGTGGTTGTCCCTATTATTGGTGTTCAGGTAGTATGTCTAATTAATTACCTTTATGCTTACATAGTACTAGTACAACCAAGTAACTGTTTATCCAACTATGATAGGGGTTTCGGTGGGCAATAGACAATGATAAGTGGCAGGCTCGAGTTGACAGCATAAAACCTGTTTTTGAAGGTAAGAAAACAATTGGTATCTTTTATCACTCTTTGCATCCATTTCAGTTGTAGCTTGTAGAGCTATTTTTGTATTTGCTTCTCTGATTCCTTCAATTTCTTGGTTACGGTCCAGAAGCACGAATTGATCTAAACAAGAGTGTTATTGACAAAGAAGTAGTGGAGAAGGTTAGTTCTGATGTGATATCCTGGATAGTGTAGTTTACACTTCAATAGATCAATATGCTTACTGAAGTTGGAGGACATCTTAAAATTTCACATCTGACCAGGTGTGGGATAGAATTGCTCCAGGTCTGGCCTCCCAGTTTGATTCTCCTTATACAGTTCCAGATATTGCACCGCGTCCTCTATTGATTTTAAATGGTAAACTCTCTTTTTTGATCAAATGGAATTTCATTCAAAGAATGGTTAACTCCTTATTTGCACTCTTTTGTAACTGTTAATAATTTATCCAAAATATAATGGAGTGCAATACTTTGTAAATTTTCAATAAATATAACCCATGAAATTTCTGTTTGATTTTAATCATGATGGATCATGTTTCTTCAAGTATCATATTCATTTTAATTAATAGGTGCAGAAGATCCTCGATGTCCACTCGCTGGTCTGAATGTTCCCAAAGCGAGAGCAGTCAAGGCTTATGAAGAGACACAGAGTGCAGATAATTTTAAGGTAAACTGTAGTAGCACCTCAAGGGGTAAAGAGATTATAAGAGGGCAAACACTTAAATCTATTCAATTGCCTTCTGTTTAAACAAGCTAACCACTTCATCAGAATATGTGGAAAGCGTGAGATTCAGTTTAAACTCCGCATCTCATATTTGTTTAGATAAATGCAATGTACTGTAGTGTTTCCTCTTGTTTAATTTTTCATTTAAAGATTAATTGCCAAAGCTAATGTATATTCTCCAATTTCCTCTAATCCAGTTACTAGCAGAGCCCGGCATCGGCCACCAAATGACCGCTCTTATGGTAAAAGAGGCAAGCCACTGGTTTGATAAGTTTTTCATGCGGTGATGCTGTTTGCTGAAAACTGCTCTTTGTTTTGTAAAATCTACTTTTCCGGTGTATTATGTGTGTATCATTTCTTGGATCTTGTAATAACCCTGGATTGGTGAATGGTTGTAAGAACGAACTCAATGAAGCAACAAAATAATTTTCGGCACGTTTTCCCTTGTTCATTAGGAATCATTAATGGTTTCTAGACGTATTTGACCCCGATTCTCTTGTTCATTAGGATCAGGAATCAATAATTCAGTATGGTTATTGGTTTCAGATTATATATATAAATCCTAAGGAAACAATCAAACGTAAACTTTGAGAGAAAGATAACATGGAGGTGGTGGGCAGTAGAAGACCTCCTTGACTGAAATTCTTTTTCGCGTACCAGCTCGATCTCTTCTCCGATTCAAGTGTCTCCAAACACTGGCTCTCTCTTATCTCCGACCCAAATTCTGTCATCGCCACACCCTCCAAAACCCCAGTTCCTCCGTCTCTGTTGTCTTTCCTAGAACATCATTCAGATCCACTACCTTACCCTTCACCCCTCTAGATGATCATGATCACGGTTGTCCTAGAAGTAATCACAGTTCAGTCAACTGCAATCCTCTTAAATCTGGTCCAAACCTGCATAATGAGATCATGATTATCCAGTCCTGTAATGGCCTCTTCTTATGTTGTGGTCACAATCCATCATGTTCCTATGTTCTCAACCCCACTACAAACCAGTTTTCCACACTCATGCCTCAACCTGCTGCTACTACTTGTGGTCAGTCTCAGTCATACATCCTCACTCGGGCTTTCAGTATGCCATATCGTTTCAGTTATTGTGGAGGACGGGTATAGTGCAATGGCGCAGTTCATAGGGTAGACTCACTAGACTGGTTGGATAAACAGCTCTTTTACTATCACATAGATGACGAGCGTGAATCAGCCTGCCAGGCATATTTCTGAACGGTCTGACTTCAAATTGTTTCAGCAGTCATTGTGGCATTGATATCTATTCTTCACGTATCCGAGTGTCGGAGATGAAGACAGACTACTCTGGTTGGTGTCTGAAGTACCTTATTAATCTTGTTGATACATATTCCTGGTCAAGTAATCTCGTATAACCTCAAAACCGAGATCTTCAAATCTTTTCAGCTAACTCTAGGCAAGGGGTTGATATATGGAGACTTTGGCTTGTGTGTGATGGAATGGAAGTTATGTGTTTGTTGTTGTAAACGGCCGCAAGGATTGTTTATCTGTTAAGCATTCTTTAGGAATATTGAGCATCATATTAAGACTACATATGATTTACGTGGCAAGTTAATGAAATTAACATTCTCTCATAAAAAGAAAACTAAGATTCTATGCACCTATATGTATGATTCCCATGTTTATAATTTGAGGTGGGCTAACCAGTGTGTAGCTACGCCATTCATGGTTAGCCTTTGCTTTCATGCAGAGACACCGTTAGCTTGAGGAATAAGCTGGCAGTGTGCTTAGCCTTGCCCACCATGGGTGGTTTGGCCTAGATGAGGCATGAGAATTAATCTCCGAAAGGACATTCATTGGTGTTTTGCTTGCTAATGGCCTGGATTTGGCGTGCCTTCGCCTGGTTTTGGCGTGCCATAGGTCCATAGTTATCCTTCATTAGCCTTCCTTGCCATGGTCACAAAACTATGTTGCTCTTTTAACAGAAAATCAATCCTCTCTTTCAAGAGTGAAACCCTGGTTCTTATAGGTTCATAACATGTTTAGCTGCTAAGCTTATTTCAGCAAAACTGAGCAATAATTCTACCGAACCATGATATTACCTATAAAAAATGAATGTCGCTATTATTTTTTTACTTGTTTAAGTGATGGAACAAGATCCCCAATAAAATTTGACAATATTATTACACAATCCCATACAAGGTGGCCGAAGCTTACAAATTGAGAAGAGAAGTTACATACACCACAACGCTTCAGCCTTTCTTGGGCATGGCAGCAAGCCTAGTGTACATTCTTGCCATGGAATGGTACCCCTTGATATCGCCAGCGCGCAGAAGATTGCCTGCATACAACGAAAATTAATCTCTGAGAATTGGAGAAGAGCTTAATTTAAGGAAGCCCGACCTTAAGATCACATATTGATCTCAGGTCTAGCACCATTTTTTTATAAAGAATTGTCCATATAAAGATTGGATATCTGAATATCAGGATTCTATGATTTTCATCTCCAGCAGAACATACCCGTTGATAAACTGAAACTTAAAAATCGTATCCTAATTTGCCTTTTGGGTGATTTTGCCCCTATACATTCACAGCTAGGTGTCATAACATTGCAATATTGAGAAGAATCAGAAAAATGAAAATTATGGGCTATCCAGTGAACAGTAATAACCCACTTTTAAGTGAAAGAGCAGGACTTTTACGGTCTCAAGCAACCTTAGAATATTAGAAATAAAGCAAGCATCTCTTTGTGGTTATTTTCGGCTTTCAACAGTTGAGTTACTAGAGCTTACCATTTCAAATGCATAACTGACTTACCTGAATCACAGTTCAGTGGGCTATCAGGTTCTGGATGGGCCATTAAAGCAATTATAGCCCTACAAACAGACTGAAGTGTCCAAGCAGGACTCCATGCATTCTTCAAGATGTCAAGGCATATCTCTCCTGTCGGCATTAGAAAACAACTTATCATAGCGATCTTACAAGTTCAATGCCAATATTCAGATGGTGATCTAGCAATACTTGTCAGAGGATAAACCCAGTTTAGTATCAATTACACACATGGATTTCATGAAGTTAACACCAATGAGTGGCCCCCACATCCCAAAAGGAAAGAAGTAAATGTTCAGCAGATTTCAAAACTCTTTCAGCTAAGAAGGAAACATATAAAAGAGCTTCAGATAGTCTAAATTCATAACGGAATAAAATGCTACTTCAAACTTCAAAGAAGTCTGACTACAAAAAATTGGTGTGATTGATATCCATGACTAAAACATCTTGGGAGCATCAAATTGTACCTCATATAAGGTCACAAATGAAATTGTGAGACAAGAAATTAAACTGTAATTCATGTTCAAAAAGTTTTCCACACCTTGAAATGCACGTTCGGATGGAATATTTTTGTCAAGAATCTGACTTGTGGGGGTTGCAATGGGTACTGCTCAGGCACTGCAAAAGCAAGCTGGAATATGCCACCCTCAAACGGAGTCTCCGATGGTCCCTACATACATAATTACATCATTAAATCAAGCTACATAGTATACCAAGTTGTACTTGTCACAACTGAGCTTACCTTGATGAGGGCCGTCCACTTAAAAATGTTGGAGTCATCACAAACTAACTGAATATCTGGATCTGCAACTTTCTCTCGTTGAACCTCTTTGTATTCCTTGAAAAGCCTAGCCCTTGATGCCTGCATAAACCTAGAGCTGTCAATAAAAAGGCCATAACCTTCTCGAAAAGTACAGATCATATTTCACCCCTAGCAGTATGATACACATTATAGTCCCACATCACGAAACATGATTTAGTCACTTAAGTTTATCGTCACCATTCAAGGATTGCTTCACACTCTCTACACATTCTCTCTGAATCCTGAAGTTAATTCCCCTGTTCCTTTTTCCACTGACCCTTCCGCACTTTAGCTCCCACAATATATGTTTGCCTCATTGTTCACCTAATTCAAATCAACTAGCTTGAAAAATTACCACACCATTAAGCAATTCAAATACCCACACCCCCTCGAAACTAGTACTAATCAGCTAAACTCACCATCATCAAATTCGTAAATATCTCAAGCTAAGCATCCACACACAACTCCAGCAACAAAAGCAACGAAAGTAATCGTATCTAACCTGCATCGCAAAGCTTGGAATACAGCACTAAAACGCAAAGCTCAGTATCCTGAACTGCTTCTGATTATTCTACAAGTACAAAACAACCCATAAGCAAATGGATTTTCTGATATTGAATCAGCTGAGCTGAAAAGTTGAAATTTCGAATTGAAAGTTCATTAGCGACAAAATTGAGGATATGAATCGTGACGAAGATTTGGTTGCGGATGTTGAATTCAAACTATGAAACGTACCTGTTTTCCGGTGACCGATGACGGAGAGAGAGAGAGAGAGGAATCGAAGATGTAAGGGGAAGAGGTATTTCTTTACATTGGAGTTAGGAATTTGGGTTTTTATATACCGTACCGGTATTGTAAGGATGCCTATTCTCAATCACCAAGCGACACGTCACTGGACGAATTTTATGACTTAAAAATCAGCTTTTTTGTTTTTGAAAACACTAAAGAAATCAACTTAATTAGTGGTATTTGTTTAGCAAATAAGCTGATTTCTTAACTTAATTAGCAGCGTGTGTTCACGTTCTTGGTGTTGTGGTTAAAGAAGCATACGTAAACCCTCATTAGTCATTACACATTTGATTCGAGCGGACTAGTTAGAATTAAATCTTAATTTATTTTTAAAGATCATAATTAAATTTTAATTTATTTTTTAATATCAAGAAAGAAAACGTTATGACAAAACACCGACAAATTTATTATTGGTGGTTAGGAAAAGGAAACATGGAAAATCTCTTAGAACGTAAGATTGTATCGAGGTTGCTCAGGCGTGGGATACGTATGCAAGACGAAACGACAACCGTCTGATCTTTAATGAATTGATTTTATACATTTGAGTTCGTTTGATCTTATCTATTTAATCAATTCATTAAAGATCGGACGATTGTCGCCGTTTTGTCCCGCACACGTATCCCGCTCGCTTGAGCAGCTCTGAAGGTTGCATTATTATAACGAGCTACTAGTCTAAACAGTGAACTGGAACCTCAAACGATGGCAAAGACCTGACAACCAAGAAAAGGAATGATGGAAAACAAGGTTCTGATTACTTGAAATGTGAACTAACAAAGCAAATGTCATAAATTCAATATCTAATCCACATGGACTCCTGTCTCTGTTGGGTTCTGTTTTCCATTTTTTTTGTACAAAGAATGTACATGATCCCCAACGCCTTACAAAGCACAATCCCAAATGTGGAGCCAAAATCCCATAAAAAATTATAAATAATGAAAAAAGACCAAAAATGGAAAAAGAAAAGAGAAGGCAAATCAACTAAGCTGGCCAAAATAATAATGGGAAGATAAAGGGCGCAAAACCACGAACAATTTCAGAGGCTGCCAGTTTGACCTGTCGGTTTTGGTTTCAGTTTTGCAAAGTCAACAAGGTCTCCAAACAGCTTATCCTCTGGCTTGGCTGGCCTGCTAAGCGGGACATATGATGGTGTAGGAGCCTGGTAAGAGTTTCTCATACCATTATCATTAAGAGACAGACCGTGCATCTGCTGCTGAAGATATTGGGCCTGCTGCTGCTGTTGCTGATGATAGTATTGAGCATGTAGCTGTTGCTGCTGAAGGTATTGCGCTTGTTGATGTTGCTGGAAATATTGCCCCTGTTGCTGCTGCTGCTGAAGGTATTGTGCTTGTTGTTGTTGTCGCTGATCATAGCCGTAGGGGATCATTTGATTGACATACATTTGTTGAGGGTAAGTGGATGACATATTACTGGCTTGACTAGGTGGCTGCGGAAGCATACCCATAGATGGACCTTGAAGTGGCTGAGAAGGTGCCAAACCCAACTGACTGCTTGGAGCAACCTGCTGATTGATTGCCGACAACTGGTTGTTTGTAATTGGTTGAATGTACATACCAACTACCGGGTCACTAGTTGATTGTTGAGGTCCCTGTGGGAGGAAACCACCCTGTGGAACAACCACTTGAGTGACTTGAATTGGTGGTGCATATGGAGAACCTGCTACTGGGCTTCCATCGTCTGCTGACTGAGCTTCCCAGGGAGGTGGTGGTAATGATCCACTGGTTGGTGAACCTGCCAATCATGTGAGAAGTTGGAGCATTGTAGATTCCAGTACAGTTTTCTAAAGCATAGGATGAATAACAAAGCATAAACATTTGACACGTCTTATGCAATCACTCGCACATCAGCAGCCAGTTTCTCTGAGGCTCTCAAGTTGAGAGACCCCAATCAATTATGAAATCCCTTCTCTGCACTGGTCAGGAAACTAAACATACATTTCTATTTTAATTATATGTAAAAAAAGTATGATGAAGTCATAATCATGATGTGCCCATGTTGTGATTGCATCAGCCTATATGCAAAGAATGTGAATGCACTGTACTATTTTGTGCTACAGAAAACAACAATGAGATGAAACGCCTAAAATATATAAAAATGTGCACCATATCCTGGTGAAGGCGGCTGCTGCTGCTGCTGCATAATCTGACCATTCCAAGCAGGACCACCACCTTGCGTGTACAGTGACTGCTCATACTGTGGTGCTCCCATGTTTGGGACATTTCCATTTGGGTGAATTCCCCCCTGTGCACCTTGAAAATTCCGCTGCTGCTGAAATTGTGCGTTTAATGGACTGGTTTGGTTGGCCGCATGAGGATGTGTATGAACAGGATTTGGGGTACTATTCCCGTCAGAAAACATGTCCATAAGAACAAGAGCATTGGAGACAGGAGTACTACTTGGCTGCTGATCAACAGGGACAAGAGCCAGTGAATCTGCCTTCGGTGAGTTAAAGTCATCTCCACTAAGAAGATCCATATTGGGATCGACCTTTGTCTTAGGAGTTGCACCATTAGTAGTTGGAGGTCCGGTAAGTAATAACTGATTAAGTGGGTTCGAGCTTGCACCAGCACTTGAAGTGGATCTGTGGAAAGAAGTCAGAAATTGACAGTTCAGACAGTATCAAGAGAATGCTGTTGTTTTCCACCAGAGAGAGAGACATAGAGAATACAGTTGTTAATGCCTACTATAAAAAAGGCCTACACTTTAAATTCTTCTGTTGTTAATGCCGGATTTAAATTCTTCTGTTGTTAATGCCGGATTAGTGCCATAACAAGAAAAAAAACCCTGTTAATCTGTTGCAAATCCAAATACCTCCCATCTTTGTCATTACTTCCAGTGTCAATAAGAGGACCACCAACATCTACAAGTTTTCCAGAAGGTCCAGCCTTAGGTTTATCTGGTTGAACTGGATTGCCTGAAGCAATGGCTTCATGTTTGGCTAGGAGGCGTTGCAAGTCATCATTCAATGCTAGTCCTTGACATAGTAGTGATTCATCCCTGAAAAAAAGAAAACTCTGATAAGTAAAGAATACTTGATTACTATCGCAACTAGTTATGAAAGATAAGATACATAACACGTCCTCGTAACGTCTTTAAGAGTTCTTTGCATTTTTTATTACATGTTATCAATGTAAACAGTGGGGGACTTACGAAGTCGAGTTAACAAGGTGCACCACCCTTTGTTTATATGTACGACACTGTTCAACCAAATCAACAATAACCTCCTGTCTAAGCCCCTGCAGATGATAATTAAATGTGTTAAAAGTTCAAGACTTGCAACGGATATATTAGAAGTTCCAAACCTATACAAAATCTTCCTACTTCATGTCACATTTACTCTTAGATGAAGTACCCAAGGGAAAATAGATCCAAATAGATTCAGCCAAGTAGGTTTAGTCTGGAAAGATACGATATATTATACTGTAACAGAAAATTACTTTGCTAGGACTCATAACAGCAGACTGCTTTATTCAACTTTAAATAGATTCAGCCAAGTAGGTTTAGTCTGGAAAGATATGGTATATTACTGTAACAGAAAAATACTTTGTTAGGACTCGTAACAGCAGACTGCTTTATTCAACTTCCAACTCCTCAGTATCAACATAACAAAATCCAGACCTTGAGGACCCTATACTCCACTGTATTTCATCATATTAAATGGTTCAATAGTGTTTTAGAGATTTCCTCTTTGACACCAAAGGGATCTAGATTTATTCAAAAGTGATTGTATATACTACATAACTAAGGCACAACACTACCACTAAGTATACACAGTAACATTTTTAATTAATATCACATTGTAACATTATTTTCTTCATATTTAAAATCAAAGATGTACCTCTTTGTTCTCTGGATCTATAGCACTTAGCATTTCCGACAGGACATCCATAATACCCCGTGCGTTCTGAATTTCGGTCAAACTGACAACCAAATTTTTTTGTTAGAACAAGCGTGATAACGTACAAAATTTTTATAAAGAATTAGTAATAATCATCATGCCAAAATTCATATTGACTTCTTTTTGTCATGGAACTTGCTGCTGCTAATTTTCTAGAGTTTGGATAAATATTCATCCTATTAGAATGGGACATAAATACTTCTCTCAACCATCAAAGATGCAAGTGATTGGAAAATACACCATCCCCAACCCTATAAAGTCTACTCCCCACTTTCCAGCAAAGATGAAATACAATTGCACTGACGCATAAACACGAAAGAAATGAAACACAAGAGCAAACAAAACAACCTAACAAATGTATTCATTGGATGTATCTTCAAAGCACTTAATGATCTAATAAATCCCAACCATGTGACATACAGACTTCTTAATGAAGTATTAAAATCATTCAATCAGAACTAACAAAACTCAACGGAGAATAAAGAACCGCCCCACTAGTCGACAAAAACCTGGCACACACTACAAATCCACTGAATACCATTTTGAATTCAAAGAACTGCTATTGTGTTGGCAGAATGTTCATGATGCTAGCATTCAGAAAAGGAGGTAGATATGTACCTTAATGTTGGGAACTCGGGCTCATTAGAAGGCTCAGGTATATCTTTTGGATGATCTGGATTGTGCAAATTTTGAGGGAGTGATGACAATGGTTGTGTCTGCAGAGGTGTGAATACAGGAGCAGCCGCCTCAGATCTTTGAGGGAATACTGCTCCAGCACGCTGAAATTAAGAACTCATTTGAGTCAGACAGTGTTGAACAAACAAGCACTACAACTGTCAAAGGAATGAAGTAACAGTTTCCTGCTCATTATTGTTTTGTCAATGTTTGTGGTGTTGAGTTTAAACCTTTTTTCTTTTTAAATTGTAATGCTTCAGGTTAAATCTTTTGAGAACATACCAACAGTTCCTGGTATGCAGCATAGTATTGTGGATATCTTGCTCTAGGGCCACCAAAAGCTTCTTGCCAGGTATCTATCAGGATCAGTATCTTCTCCTTGACATGATAGTCCGGCTACAAATTTGCATCATGTATGCTATCAGAAATCTTCAACATAAGTGAATAGTGAAAGCATTATGAAGCAACCAAATCATTGAAGTGACATATATACCTTCTTTTTTACTATTTTCACCATCTCATGGAGGAGGTCTCTCTCTGCTACATGCATATGAACAATATCTCCACAATTCTTTATAATTGTTTCCAACAGCTAGAATAAAGTGAGCAGGCCAAAATTAAACCAAGTTTAGACATCTGTAATACAAAGTCATTGAATACAACAAGAGGCATGAGAGTATCAGCAGCATCTAAAATATACGAGATTAACATACAATTTCAGTGAAATTTCCAGCAGCCAAACAAATTATCCATATTACATCTAAATTTTATATCTTCCAACTTATCCTAGCACGGCATTCAATTTATATTCTTGTTCTAACTAAAATTTAAAATGAAGATTAACAGGAACTGGGCAGGAGCTGATACCATGTCAGACTCCACCAAAGCAAAAACATCAACATGTTGTTAATATTACACGGCATATTTTGTTATGACACCTGGCACTAACTTTGACTTAACATTTGAAATTTTCTACTAATGGAAGTAAAAAAATAGAAAACTGTTTTTAAACTAAAATAAAATAAAATCAGCCAGCAAACTGTTTGAACTAACAGGATCTCAGTAGCTTACAGTAAGGGCAAGAAGTTGAACTTTTGAATTCCTACTTCCAAGGCGCTTCTTTATACCTTTAACAACGTCCTTTGCTTGCCTGATATATAAAAGACCAAGTGAGAACATAAAATATAGCTATTTTATTACGATAAATTCAGTCCTAAGAATAACACATACATCCAGTTAGCCTATAACATATACATCACAGTTTCAACTCACATCTATTTGTATCCTCTCCTATGCTTACTTTACTTGTATCATGAGAACACACATGCTAAAAATCCATGAAACAAATCGGCAACCTCTCCTTTTGTGACACATTCAGCTCACTAAAACACACTATCCAAACCTCATTCAAAAACGTGTTGCGTCGAATCGAACAGGTTTGAACCAACCAAATGCAGCCATACAAAAGCCAAGACTAAATCGCACCGCTCGCTGCTAGATCCAAACAAAAACAAACTAGTAATAGAACATGAAATTCTAGATTTCTGCAATTCTATCCTCACATTTCCATCCAATTCACTGTTGGATCAAAATTCAACGACCATTTCAAACTCCACCATTACTTCTCCAAATTTCAAAATCCATACGCCAGATTACATCACACACATTCAATAACACAGATTACACGAGATATCAAACTAAGCAAGAGAGATTAGAATCCAGTGCGGCACATACACAGGATCGTGGTTGCATATGTCACAGATTTCGATGTTCATCGCCCAATCAGGACCGATGAGCATGTCGCTCGTGGCGCGCTCCACCATAGAATTCACCATCCTCGCTCCTCGCCGGATCCGAACACCAAACCGCGCCTCCGTTCAACGAAAATTCCTCCGGTAAAATCGCCGATAGCTTAAGGAATATTCCGGCGGCTTTTTCTCTTTCTCTTTCTCTCTTTAGACCTCTCTCTCTGTACTCTTCTCTCTCTCTGAGAGTCTGTGAGATCGCTGTGCTTCTTTTCTTTCTTTCTCCTTTTCTGTTTGAGGAACCGATTTTTCATGTTTTTCTTTGTTTTTTGCTTGCGGTGAGGGAAGTAATTTGACAGCCAATCAGGGACGTCCACGTAATGGGCTACAGCACTAGCGGTTGACTGTTTAACTTCCGTTAAGTCTTTTCTCTCTCTCCGTCACCGACTTTATCATTTTAGTATTTGTTTGTTTCTGATTAGGTTTCCATTATTTATCCCAATCATCTCTCCATTAATTGAGCCTTCCATCAGCTAGGATGATCAATCATCAATGAAACCGATAAAGATTAAAAGGCTCACTCTACGATTAATCTTTTCATATTCCAATTCGGCATGTTTATGTAATATAAGGTTTATGTTTTATATCATCTTTTATATTTTATGGATGACGGTCGTTAAACATTTTTTTTTAAGAAAAAAAAATAATTCTGTTTGTCGCTTGATTGTGTCTTCTTGACCGAAATAGAGCATGAAACATATTTTTTAAGGTTTATGCAGCTAAATCTTGTGTCCGTTTTATTTAACAAAAACTTACATTTGAGAATACTTTGATGCAATCATGAACCAATTACGTTCATTCTTTAATCAAAAATGTTAATTCAATTTTTTTTGGACTCTTAGTGTTGTTTTCACAATGGCAACACAATTTTGATTACAACAAAGTCAAGCCCATCATTTTGTGCCAACTTTTGATGCATCATGTCTCAATCTTTGTTCTCATCATCTCAATCTCCAACCTGCTAAGCATACAGAAACTCCAAACACAAAGCTCCATCAAAGAAACAAGTGGAGATAATTATATACGAGATTTTTAACCTCTAGTGTGAGATAACCGCCCCACTACTGGTTCAAAACAAATATTCTCAAACACAGAAAAAGGTGAGAACAAAACAGACAAGCATCGATCCCTTTTGCAATTAGGAATAACCCCCAACTTAGGTAACAACTATGCAGCCTAACATATGCTCCGCTAGATTTAAAATCACTATCTGAAACCACTTTATCTCTGTTTTAAGCATCACTGCAGTAAATTATTTACTGATTCATCTTGGTTTATCCGAAATATTATTGAATTATTTTGTTTGAGCACCAGGAAGTCTACCTCTCAATCCAGGCAATCCAAGTTTGACTTCTCATTTATCAACAGTATTGAAGCTGCAATGGTTGGGATAACGAAGCTATGCACATTATATAAACTGGTTTATTAGTCTCAAATTACAGGAGAGCAAAGCTCCAACGTGCACAATGGATACAAAGGTCACAACATTGGGTAATGACTGGTTTACGGTGATTGAGATTTCAACAGGATTGAAGGTTTCAGGCGGTGTCAACTAGTAACGAATAGGTGTTCGGACAGTAAGGGGGCCGGATTCCATGTCCTTGATGATAAGATCCAGGAGAATCTGAGTCAAGGGTCCTTCCTTGCCTGTAAAGAAGCAAACGGTCAGTCATGGACTCGAACCATTTCACAAGCAACACCAGTTCGACAAGGAAACAAAATGCACTGATAATAAACTCCCAAGGGTGGTATGCTTTCAAGATATACATGTTGTGTGTGAATAAACTTTGAAGGAATCAAAGTTTCCAAAGTACGTTTTCAAGATTTATATGTAGAATAAACTATGAAGGAGATTGATACCAAGATGACCCCATTACCAAAACAGGACTTTTACTTTTTTAGAGATTAGCAGATGCAATAGCAGCACGAGGTACATTACTTGTTTATAATGAAAACTGACAAAAGACCAAAATCTTAAAGGAAAGGCTCTTGCTTAAGCTCAGCGGCATGGACATAGAAACTAGAAGATTTATGCATAAATTGGTGCAAAGTGTATATGGCGAATTCAGTTAATGTATGAAAACAAGTACATTGTATGCCTTGTGTTTAAGTCAACTAAGTATTCTAAGTTTGCATAGCAGTGAAAGTGAGTTCTTAGTTCTTACCTCCCCTAAAAAAAGTTCTAAGTTCTTACCATCACCAATGATCTGCTCATCCCACTGCACTATAGGGCGAACAAGAATTCCACTGCCAATAAGCATCATCTCAACTGCCTTCTTCCCTTCCTCAACAGTCACATTTTCAACTCTCACTCCCTGAAGCTTACCCTCCTTCACCAAGCCTTCTGCAAGAGCTAAAACTCTCTTAGCCGTGCAGCCACTTAGTATCTTGTCAAATGGAGGCATCAGAAGTTCCTTATCTTTTGTAACAAAAGCCACATTCATGTTAGGCCCTTCGGCAATAAATCTGTCACCATCTAGCCAAATCGATGCAAATGCACCTTTTTCTTCAGCCTCCATCTTTGAAAGCACATTCGGAAGATAATTCACACTCTTCATAACAGCAAATTGGGGTGGTTTTATAGGGATTGACGAAGTTACTACTTTAACACCCTTTGAACTAAAAGGCGATTTGTCTTGGACTACCACAGCATAAAGAGCTGGCTGATTGCAGCCAGATGGAGATAACTGAAAATCACCAGGTCCTGCCGAGAGCCAGTACCTAAGTGATCCTGTTCTGCACTTAGAAGCACTCACTGTTTGTATGAGGATTCTTCTAACACTTTCTCGATCAAACGGTAGGCCAATTTTGGCCATGGATGCTGACCTCAAAATACGGTCAATGTGCTGGTCCAGCTCGTACAGATATCTAAAATGTAGACAAATACACATGCACATAAAATCTTTGATCTTTTCTAGTGTAAACATTCAAAAGCAGTGAATATCCAGTTGTAAAACATTAAATATCATACGAATATAGAGTGATGTACTGAATGGTTAAGCAGCAAGTCACTAACCCATCCCTTATAGCAGCAGTATCAAAAACCCCATGCCCTCTGTGGACCATGTGATCATCAATAGGAATCACCATAGCAGCTGGATCTGTAGTTATACCTCCAAAAATGCTAGAGTACATAGCTAGAAACTCTTGTGTGCCCTTTCGATTTTCGCAGTTTGTTTTTAGCCTTTCCATTGCCTTTCTATAGATGAACAAATGAAATCAAAACCGGAGAAACGCTCAACCTTCAACAAAATGGTTGCCATTTTTCAATCACAACGTGCATATTTCAATCACTGAATCACAGTTTAGTACATAACTACATAAGACACCAGAATTGACGAACTAAACGTCGTGACACTCTTATGGATTTATAATCAAAGCAGTATACTTTAAGGAACACTGAAGCTTATAATGCGACTATATAACGATTCTTAAAAGAAAAAGGAGATAGGAAAGGACCTCTGAGGCAGTCAGCAGTGGGACATCAGAGACATGAATGCTGTAATCTGGCACAGACGGATAACAGTTAAAACAAATAGTTACACATAATCTATAATCTTTCAAATAAATTACCAGAGATCAATATCTCATAAGGTAATTTGGGTTCAACTGGAGAGAATAGTCCAAACCGTTATAAGAGTGAATTTTGAGTCAGTTTTACCAGTCACAGCTTCGGTTTGGTTCGAGCTTCTGATGATCTTTGTCTGAATTGTCACTTTGGCCGACCCATGGTGGATACTTCGTAACCCAGGTACTAAAAATGCAAGGTTTCTTGGAATTAAACGCAAACTAAGTGAAGGGTGATCAACTGGTTTTCTGGTAATATGTGGGTTTTGTGAGACGGGTTTCGAGAAAGATTGGAGGGAAGCCATGGAAGCGATCAGAGTTAACTGGGTTTGTTAGAGATTAGAGATTGACTGGGTTTATGTTGGCAAGTTCCTTTTCATCTCTACTGGGGAGCGGAAGAAGACAAAAGTCAGCAGCCCCCTTTTGTCTTTCTTTTGTAGCATTTTGGAGTGACATGGACATTACCTCGTTCTCTTGGTGGCGCGTGGAGCTTACACTCGGTTTGTTGAATTGACTAATTTGGAGATTAGAGGGCCTAATCTTCATGTACCGCTACAAGGCAATTTTAGAGAAAGAAAATATGATTTCAATGCTAACGTGCTCATTGTGTCGCAATTCACAATTTGATTATTGGCATACTGTAATCTATGTTCTGGTAGCTCATTTACCATTTTTTCATATAAACGCAAATATAAGTTATATTATAGTCACGTCATATCAAATCAAACATAAAATTCAATCTATAACATATTTTAAAAGATAGTTAATTTTCATACTTGCATCGACATACCATGTGAACAAATAACAAGATATATTGAATTCGAAGATTGACAGAGTTATCAACTTTTCATCATTAACATGGTATGCAGTGACATATCTAGAATTCGAAAGTTGTTTACTTTTTTAAAGTCGAGACTCTCTTTGTAACAATCATCTCCTCCATTATGAGTTTACAACATTCACTCTTGTAAAATTATTCATTCAGTCTAAAAACAATTTAAACAAAAAAACATCTATCAACTTATGCGTAAAACCTTAGATTTTGTATATTATTTCTGATGCTTCTTTCAATCCCATAATTCACAACCAATAAATCATACGTACATGATTAAAGCCACAATCCCTCAAATTATAAATTCTCAACTCAAGTATAGTAGAAAAATTGGAAACCCCAATAGAAGCCTAGCATAAAAATCTCTACAAAAACTTTAAATGAGTGTTAAATATTTAAAACTTGGGCTCTGAAGTTGATTGAAGAAAAGAGAAGAGCAACAAATGATAAGAGGATACCTAAGAGGAGATCGATTGTGCCGCATGCGCAAAGAGTAGAACGGGCAGCTATGTGAAATGAACGACACAAACTTATTGATCTTTATTTTCAGGAATGATAAAGAGAATGAGGGATTTAAGATTGCAAGTATACTATATATATAGTTATATACCCATGCTTGATGGTTTTTGAGCCAAAAATCTCTATAGGCTTAAGCTTATGTAGCCTTCTACCTCCAATGACGTAGCTACACACGGATCTCGGTGGGCTACAATGTTAAATTTTAGTTTAAAAATGCTAAAATTTGAAATCTAGTCCAATCTAAGTCTCTAAATTTAGTATTTAAATTATTAAATTTAACTCATATGTAACATAAATGAATAGATGTTGATTAAAAGAAAAATTATAGCACATCTTATTATAAAATTATGGCTTCGCCATTGTCTCTCTATCAGTATGGATTAAGGCATACAGAAGAAAGCACTCTTCTACCCTCTATCTCTCGTGAGTAGATCAAACTATGGCTAGTTAGAGGGAGTGTGGGTGGTGTGCCAGTATCAATATTTTGAGATACTGAGTTTGGTCCATAGTTATGTTGATGAATTTTTGCGCAGTTGTACTATCCTATGTGATGTCAAATACGGTTTAACAGTTTTACAGTACGTTTAAGACTTGTTACAGTTAAAATTAAATTAATCACTCGGCGCATGTAACATGTTCTAACCATGAAAACATTTTGTCATTTTGTGCGAGCGACCTAGCCACTTCGACAGCTTAACAATTAGAAAGCACATCCGATTAGGTAAGAACAATATATAAGTGTGATTCCGTTAGAATTAGGTGGCTTCTAATTATCAATTAACGGCTTAACGCGGAGGACCTACTAATTCACACTGGACATCTCAACGACCCACGTAGTTGGCGGAAAAATACGCGCCACCGCACAGCCAACCCCGCCAATTCTCACTCGGGGAAACTTGCGTAAAAACCGGTGCTTATATCACACTCCCACTCCCTCAGACATTTGTTAGGGTTTACCCATTTTCTAATTTCGAATTCTCAAACTCCAAATCACTCGCCCCAGATTTGGGGCCCAAATCCTACTAATCTTAGGGTTTTTCAATCGGCGAGTGAGTTCCGATGGAGATTATCGGCGACGCGCTTCGCCAGGCGTTCATGCCCAAGCGCGTGTACGAGTGCCTCCGGGAAGAAGACCGAGCCTGGGGGAAGCTCCAGAGGCCGATGTTGATGGCGTCAGTGGCCTCCATCTGCCTCGCGATCTTCGTCTGCGCGGTTATCAGCTTGAACATTGTGTTTCCGGCCGACGCGTCCCGGCGGCCGTTGTGCGGCGACCGGAGGCTTAATTCGCTGCCGATGACTGTCAGAGGCGGCGATTCCGATTCGTTTAACGGCGCGTTTTCTCTGACGGAGCAGGAGACGGTGGATTACTATTGGATGATGATGTTTATTCCTTCTATGGTCATTTTCTTAGCCTCGGTGGTTTATCTTGTTGCCGGTAAGAGACTTTTGAGCTGTAGTTAGATTTGATTTAACTGCCAAATTGGAAATTGAAGCTGAAAAATCTGAGAGAAATAGCGAATGGGATTTTACTTTTCATTGATTGGATTGTAGGAAAGTGGAAACTTAGTTTTATCCAATGAGTGCATCTAGAAATGATGTTGTGATGGCAAGAGGATTTCGAAATCTCGGATTTTTTTGCTTAAGGATATCTGTTTGTGAGTTATCAGTTATAGTTTCGCCGGGGTGGATATCGTTTTTGATATAACAACTTGATAACTTTGTGTATGATGCTAGATGAGTAGTTGATCGAAGGACTTGAGATGTTCTTAGGGTAGTAGGTGCTATGAGGTTTATATGGTTCTATATGAGACCTCAGCAAAATGAGGCTTTATATGGTTCTAGACCATGAGGTTCTAGTTGAAATCTTCAATGTAGATTTTTTGTGCATGGTATACATACTGTTATGTAAAGGAAATTGGTTCCCTGGATATGGCCTACACGGACTGTATCTAATTATTTGTCAGGGATGTGCTAAATGGATTTCATGTTCTCATAGTTTCAATCTGGTTGCAGGAATCACAGTCGCGTATTCTGCCCCTGCAAGGAATGGATGCTTAATGGTAGTTGAAAATAACTACTGTGCTTCAAAAAGAGGTAATGCTCTCTCAATTTGTGAAATGATATTCAGCTTGTAATACATGTTTCTTCTTTCATGCTGATAGTATGTCTGTATAGAGAAGTCAGTCTGCTACAATTTTCTGAGACTTCATTTAGTTGCAAATTAGTCGGGGTAGAGAAAGTGATTCAAGGATTCTTACAGATAATTTGTTTGGTGGGACATCAATTTCTTTGTTTATTGTAGATTGCTCCAAGTAATTCCTTGTATTGTTTTCTTAAGATTTCCCATATCCTATTTAGGCTCCTTGCATAAGCTACCTATTAGGGAATACAGTTGCCACTTCTTGTGACCCTCTCAGCCATTTCATCTTATCATGTTACTTCAGATTACAAAATTTAGTTCTTCTTCTTGGCTTTTAGTGTTGTCATGATGTTGCCTCTGCAACCAAGTTCTACTTTTGGGAAAGTAATGCTACTATTCTATTGCATATGGCTGTTTAAAACTTTTGTTTCGCAAGACAATATCAATCAACTTTCAAAGTCTTTATGTTTCAACAGAGTAAAAAAAGAAAACAAATGGTGTGTCAATTTGTTTTTGTCATGGAATTTCTCCCAAAAAGGCGTTTTGTTGCATGAGAAACTGTAGTAAGTGATGTTTGAGCTCTCAATTGTAATCTGCAGGTGGGGTACGATGTCTATCAATTCTGAATGCTGTCTTTGCTATCATATTTGGTCTTCTTGCCTTGTTTCTTGGTACAACTCTCCTCACATTAGGGGGAAGCTACTGCTCTGTGCCTTTATTTTGGTGCTATGAGATTGCCACTTGGGGGCTTGCTGTTCTGTACGGAGGGACTGCCTTCTTCCTGAGAAGGAGAGCAGCTGTAATCCTTGATGAAGGGGAATTTGGTAGCCGAAACTTGGGGCTTGAAATGTTAGACTGTCCAGTGGAAGTGACACCAGACGTGGAAAGGAGGGTTGATGAAGGGTTTAAAACATGGATGGGGTCCTCATTCTTATCATCCGATGAAGAAGATGAACCTGACAATTATTAGGAGCTTTCTCATGCAACTACACCAACTCTAACATGCGAATGGCTTGACATTTAAGTGAGGCCTTTGGAATCGACACTTCCTGGAAAAAATTCCCACTAGCAGAAGAGGATTATAGTAAAAGTTCAACTCTGGCTGATCAAATCTGCCAGCTTGAAACTGGTTCAACTGATGATGTAACATGAGTGAATGCTAGAGTGAGGATGATGTTCATTTTGTAATCTGTCCGCGCTTTGGCAAATCTTGAATAGCCTGTGAATATCAAACCAGTGTCTGAAAGTGAAAGCCAAGCCGTTTGGTGCAAGTCTCTTGCTCAGGTTTTCAAAATGAGTATTGGAGATTATGCTATGGATTGAGATGATTTAGCCTGGTAAGCAACCAGAGATAAATCATATACGTAACTACTGTTACATTACTGAGTACTCTACTGTTTCGGTGTTTCCGAACCCTGCTGTAACTGAAATACGGCACTCAACTTTGATAATCGTATGAAAATTCTGTAATACATACATACACGACAGTGCAATTATACGATGTAATATTAGCCGTCGTAGCTATTCAGTACATACAGTGTAATTATACGATGCAATATTAACCGTTATATACGGTAGCAATTCATATGGTATTGGTAGATAGTCAAATCGAAAAGGACTGTTTTGCTTACTGGGCCATTCATATGCAAGATTAGCCGTTTATATTTCTAACGCATCCCGGAATAAATCCGAAGCCCAAATCCTGGGAGATCTGGATCGTGACCCGGTGTCCAGTTAGAAGTGTAAAACCCTAGTGTCCCCTTGCTCACTCTCACCGTCTCTGCTCCTCCCTTTTCTAACCTTCTCAGCTCGAATTCCCAAGCTGCGAACCAACCATGGCGGCGTACGACTACGACGAGCCCTCGGCGACTCACCGCCAAACTTCCTCTGACGCGCCGTCGCAGGAGCCCGGGTACGACCCTAACCACGTCCCTGACTCCGTCAAATCCTTCGTCGTCCATCTCTACCGCCACATCCGCGAGAAGAACGTCTACGAGATCCACCAGATGTACGAGACTTCGTTCCAGGCCATATCGGAGCGGTTCTTCAAGGACACGCCGTGGCCCTCCGTGGACGCCGTCGCTCAGTACGTCGACAACGACCACGTGTTCTGCCTCCTCTACCGTGAGATGTGGTTCCGCCACCTCTACGCTCGGCTCCAGCCGACGCTGAATCAGAGGATCGACTCCTGGGACAATTACTGTAGCCTATTCCAGGTGGTGCTCCACGGCGTTGTGAACATGCAGCTGCCGAATCAGTGGCTGTGGGACATGGTGGATGAGTTTGTCTACCAGTTTCAGAGCTTCTGCCAGTATCGTTCTAAGATGAAGAACAAGACTGAGCAGGAGATCGCGCTTCTCAGGCAGTTCGATCAGGTGATTTTACGGATGGCGAAATGTCTAATTTCGGGATAGGTTTAGAGGAATTGAGGGATTATTTGTTGTGTTTGCAGGCTTGGAATGTGTATGGAGTGCTTAACTTTTTGCAAGCTTTGGTGGAGAAGTCGGCCATTATTCAGATTCTGGAGCAGGAGAAGGAAGGGCTGGAGCAGTTTACTGCTACTGATGGGTATGATTATAGCGGTGGGAGTAATGTGTTGAAGGTTTTGGGGTATTTCAGCATGGTGGGGTTGCTGCGAGTGCATTGCCTTTTGGGGGATTATCATACTGGTCTGAAGTGCTTGCAACCAATTGACATTACTCAGCAAGGGGTTTATGTGAGTGTGATTGGGAGCCACATTACCACCATATATCATTATGGTTTCGCCAATCTTATGTTGCGGAGGTAAGATGCTTCTCTTTGTTTGTTTGTTGTAATCAAAGTATCAAATCTGTCCTAGTATCTATGTTTAACTATTTATCAGTATCAGGTACAATGCCTTTGATTTCCTGTCTTGCAATAGTGTAAATATATCTAGGTTCTTGTTTAATTTTGGATACTTAGCATTCAAACTGTTCACTTTCCCCAGAGTATGAGAATGAAGTGCAAGTGTTGGTGTGGAAACTTGTTTATGAGGCCTTATGAGTGTTATTGTTTTTCATAGGTACTTGGAGGCAATTCGGGAATTCAATAAGATTCTATTGTACATCTATAAAACCAAGCAGTATCATCAGAAATCTCCTCAATATGAGCAGATATTGAAAAAGAATGAGCAGATGTATGCTCTGCTGGCAATTAGCCTTTCACTATGTCCCCAGGTTAAGCTTGTTGAAGAAACAGTGAACTCTCAATTGCGTGAGAAGTATGGTGAAAAGATGATCAGAATGCAAAGATATGATGATGAGGCATTTGCAATCTATGATGAGCTCTTCTCCTATGCATGCCCTAAGTTCATTACTCCATCTGCTCCCAGTTTTGAGGAGCCTCTTGTTAATTACAACCAGGTATGCAGTGCCATAGACCCTGGAAATGTTTCAATCACCAATTTCCAATTCTCCAAAATGGTCTCATGACAATTGGTGCTATCATATAGTTGGTAAAAGGGATTAGCCCAACTTAACATAAGCATATTGAATTACATGGAAAACTTATATATCCTGTCTGCAAATTTGTCATTTTAGGAAGCAAAATCCTGCAATATATTTGAGAACAAAATTGTGTTGCTTGATTAATTCTTACTTATTCAATACCGAATATTATGAGCTCCTAGAAAATAGTTTATATATTTTTAATCAGTTCATGATTCTATTGGAGTATCATTTCCTGAGATATTTGAAACAATGGTGAAAGTTTGTCATTAGATATGTAGGTTTATCCCTGTTTTAAGCATTACATGCCTCTCTCTCTCACTGTTGTTTTTGTAATAAAATTTCTTTCCAAATTTTGCAGGATGCGTATAGACTTCAGTTGAAACTTTTTCTGTATGAGGTGAAGCAGCAACAGTTATTGTCAGGTGTCAGGACTTTCTTGAAAGTCTACTCTTCCATCTCTCTTGGGAACCTTGCCAAGTACATGGAAGTGGATGAATCCAATTTGAGGTGCTTAATCTGGATTTTCTTGTAGCTGTCTTTTCTGAATGACTGAATCTACTGTGATATTTTGATAGTATTATTTTGTCACTGCTGCACAGGACTATCTTGCTGACATACAAACACAAGACACATTCAGTTGGCACTGATGGAAAGACCATTTCCAATGCTGATGTGGATTTCTATATGGACAATGTATGTTACATTTCTTATGTTCTCTTATCTTGTTTATTAAAAATTATGGTAGGCATTGGTCATAGTCCATGGGCATATATATATAGACAATCCTGTAGATTTCTGGAAACCAGAGGGACCTGGTGTGATATTTTTGTTTGGGAGATGTTTATTAATCAACAGCCTCTGACAATCTGGAACAATGTTATCACTAGTCCTATATTTACTACTGTGTCGGTATTAGAAATCTCCATCAGATTAGATAATGGCAATAGAGTCATATATGTTTCAGCCTTTCAGGGAATGGTTAAGTTGACTGGCTTATCTCTAGGAATGTATAGTGCAATAAGTTATATAGATTGAGTGTGTGGAGAAAATGGCAATTGATGTGATCTAAATCATTCTGGTGCAGGATTGGGTTTACGTTGCTGACTCAAAACCACCAAAACGATATGGGGATTACTTCTTGCGTCAGATTGTGAAGGTATGCACAATTCCGTGTTTTGTGAAGTCTATCAAAACATCCTGTTTTGTTCTCAACACACAATATCAAAGTACACTCACTTTGCAGAAAGATGATAACATTAATTTGGGTGTAGATTGACATTGTAGGAGTGTTAACAACAACTCCCATTGAACTTTATTCCTTTTTAATTTGTTCTTTCCTCATTGTGTTCTGGTTGCAGCTTGAAGCGGCAATCAATGACCTGGACAGGATAAAGCTGGATTGAGTTACCCATTCATTTTTATACTATTCTCCAGCCATTTTTGCTCATTTAGATTCGTTTTATGATAATTGGAGAATTTTCTTGTTTCTTTTGAATCTGACATGCTTCATCTATCTGTCCTTTTGATTTAGTGGATATGGTTAGCTCTAAATCATGAAATGTAATTTACACCTGTAATGCTTTTGTGAACTAAGATTTGCCAGCACACATTTGAAATTTACATTCTGGAAAGTATGTTGGTACATTTTTTGTTTTAAAATTCGAAATTCTTTGAAGTCTCACTCTGCTCCATACAAAATGGTATGGGCCATTGGAAAACCAATTTTCCGCGTCATGATTAGTTTCTTCATACATTTCATCTGAGAGAGACAATGACCTCAACCAGTCAGGATAATGGAATTACCCTCCAAATTTATGATGCATCAAGACAGGTACTAGTAACTGCTTGTTTGTTATATTGACTTGTGCATGTAGTGTTTCACTTTAAAACTTCTGTTTGATGCAGTACGTAACCTGCGCAAACTTATTGCCTGACCTCTATTTGCTTGTCATTTCCATTGATCAAGACGTTTACTTACCTAAAGCAAACAAGAAGAATGATTCCAATGGATGAGTTAAGCAGGGTCCAAATGAGTCCTGCCGCAGATAGTTTTACAAATGTGTTTCAATTCAAATAGATGGCCAAACATAGGTGCAATTCGAATTCTGTAGAAAACAAATAGTTGACATAGTCTTGAACTGAAGGATACGTGAAATTGAAGTCTGTCTAGTTCATACACATGCTTGAATGGTGGATTGGTAGGTGGGTGTGGATTCGACTTGAACCAGTACACACCTGCAAGCTAACATTCAACAGAATCCCACATAGACCTTAACAAAGCAGCTCACATGATCATGTACGTGGTTTTTCCAAAGCTATGATCAAATGGGATTGTTCTCCTACCTTATCTGATATCCCAGTCCATCATGTCTAGCACGAAAAAATCCATAGGGATCAAAACCCACATGTTTTCAACCCCCACCACTCACCAACCCCCATTGCTGACCCAGCAACTTCTTCTGTACGCATAGATCTTCATGGTTAAAATTTTAAACTGATCAAGTCTGGAACTATTGAATCACTGGGCATATAATGCGGAAGCGTTGAAGAACGGATAGAGGAGTATCACTATAACTCACAGCTCATTTATAGAATGGTATACTGTGCAAGATGTTGCTTGCACAACTCAATGAGAGCTTTGAACTTCTTTGTCAATATCTTCGGTGTGGGAGTGATCATCTACGCTCTCTGGCTGCTCAAGAAGTGGCAGGATGGAGTTACCGAGTTCCCTCCTGTCCCATTGGTACCTAAACCATGGTCTGCTACCCAACTCCTTATTTTACTCTAATGCTTTGTCTACTTTCTTCTATCTTCATAAACAGAAAAGGGAAAATGATGTTGTTGCTCAGTGCTAGATTGGTTTACTTCGAAATCGATTTTCATCGGTTCGTTCTGCTTGCCAGGTTTATATATGCATGTTTAGTTGTGGGAATTGCAGTCTGTTTCAGCACACTTTGCAGTTACATGGTTGCTCATTGCATCACAGATTCTTTTCTTCTTCTCTTAGTATCCTTTCTCATGAATCGATCAGCTTACAACAACACTTCAGTTTCTTATAGTAAAATTCATAAATTCCGTTGTATTATCCTTGACCAGTAACAATTAGTACATACTTTCGATCTTCTCTCTTCTTTGCGTCGAAGTTGCAGGGGTTGTAGCAATTTTCTACAAGATGAACTGGCCAGCGGTACGTATGCTTTCTTCAAATTGTAACGTTCTCTGAAATCTTGTGAGTTTATAGTCTGACAAAGCATAGACTACTTAAATCGATCACATTCACTACAACAGTTCAACTCTGATTTGGTATTGGTGTTTTCTTGCAACAGAAACTTGCAGAGTACATAGAGGACACCAAGTTCAAGAACTTCATGCTATTTCACCTCTACATGTGTCGTCTCATTGCGATTCTAATTTTGGTACCGCAGGTACTACTTCTTTGTTCGATCTGATTTTGAAGTTTGGTCTGAACTGAGAGGAAGTTCATCACACTAATGCTTGCTGTTCCCCATTTTGCAGATCAAATGTACAGTTTTAGCGATCATTCTTTGGGCTATTGGTACCGAGCCACTGTCTCACTGCAACTATTCTGATCATGTAACTGAGTTTAGATATTCATTTCTGGTGATACCAAGCCCAAGTTCTCTACTGAATATGTCGAGAAGTGGCTTCAGAAATTATGAAGCCTTGCCAAGATCAGATCATTACGAATATCCGCCACGGCTGAGCTTCTTCTCACATATTAACAGATTTTTCAGAATGCGATTTCATAGAAGAGTCACGCTTAGTTAGGACATTAGTAGACAAATACTAATTTGATCTTCCATGCTACAAATACAACTCTTACCTCTTTTGCAGCATTTAACCTATTGGTGTTATTAGCAATTATATACAAAAACCTAGTCTTTTGAGGTTTGTTGTTGAACTTGGCTTAATGTCTTTACATTAATACCTAGATTTTCCTAGTTTCCTAGACCTTGCAGGAAGTGATTCAAATGAAATTTGGAAACACTACAACAATTTCCCCTTCTCACAATCTCATGCCTCATTGTTACCATGAGATAAAATCAATCACTTCGATAATAAACTCCCAAACACCAAAACAAATCACACACTGCATTCAAGGCTAGAATCAAAGTTATCAATCTTGGAACCAAGCTTTGCTATCTCTCCCATTACATCTCGCACGAGCACCTTGCAACCCTAGAGTGTCATAACAACATTATCTGGTTCAATGTTACAATGAACCACACACTTCTTAGCTTACGGATTTAGTCAATTTGCAGCTTTTTCTAAGGGATGGAGAGTCGAGGGTCAGTGAAGGACTGAAGGAGTAGTCTGTAGGCTTCAGACGAAGTGGGGATTTCAGATCGTATATGGGCTGGGCCGACAAGAAGAAGAATGTACAGAAATATAACAAAATATAAAAAATTCAGTGCATTCAAAAAGTCTGAGGAAGCCTCTTCAGGTCTCATTTTACTTCCTCAGACTTTTGACTGAAAAAATGGCTGGAAAAATGCATAAACATGTTGTGAAATAAAAGATTAAGATGCGTTCACAAGTATATTCATTGTCATGAAAACTTATAAAAGTATAATGTAATTGTGAAATAGAATGAGATGTTTACTAAAACAAAAGGTTTACAATTAAAGTTGAGATTTTGGAGGAAACTTAACACCGAAACTAATGGTGATGGAAAATTAATTGAGATGGGTAGACAATGAATTGGTAAATATTGTTACGATCACATGCGTATATATGTATCGATAAAAACTGATAGTTCATCTCCTCTTAGAACATCTATTCTACAATTTTTTTTCTTTAAGATATTCAGATTATGTCGAAAATGCAGAATTCGTGTTAGAGTGTAAATTGTTATACTGTAATATTTGAAAATAAAATGCTAACATTTGTGTTCCTTAGGCACGATTTAATGCAATGAAATGAGAAAAGTTAGCAAACTACATTATTCTGATCTCGCTAGAAAATAATCAAAATACGAGGCGGCCGGTTTAGAAACGACAACGTCGTTTATTTAAGGTTGAGCGTGCCATACTTGTGCGACACAGAGATTGCCGGTGAAAAACCAACTGAAGGAAGCTAAACTGCCGCTTATGGAGTCTCCGGAGCCACATGACGGCGATTCTGTATTCGCACACATTCCTCATGTTCCTGAAGTTCCAATTTTTGGGGTAAGCTGCAACTGCACTCGTTAATACACTTTGCTTCAACTTTGATTTCTTCTCACTTAGGCTAGCTACTTGGTGATATTCTTGTTTAACAGATGACGGTTGCTTTCAGCAAAGACCCAAGTCCTTTAAAGCTGAATTTAGGCATTGGTGTTTATAGAACTGAGGTGGGTAATTGTTGATGTGTTCTTTATTACTGTTTGAGGTGGGTAATTGTTGTTGTGTTCTATATTACTGTTTGAGATGAATGTCATTCTTATCAAGTTTTATGCAACCACAGGATGGGCAGCCTTTTCAATTGAATGTAGTTAGACGAGTGGAGCGGCTACTTGTTGGTGACATGTAAGGTGGATGTGATCATTGTTTTTGCACTTGTAAATTTGCTTCAAGTTGTGATTGTACATGAATTTTCGATGATATTCAGGTCCATTTCTAAGGAGTATCTTCCCATTACTGGAATTGCAGAGTTTAATAGATTGAGTGCTAAGCTCATTTTGGGTGCCGACAGGTATTTAGAAACATATCTATCGATGATGCATTATCTTGCTGATGTTGTTGTTATACGTGGGTTTTTGGAGTTTCCTTTCATTTTTCATTTCGAGCATATGTGCTTCTTTTGATTGCATATTTCATTTTTCATTGAAATTTAGCCCTGCTATTAACGAGAATAGAGTGACTACTGTCCAGTGCTTGTCTGATAGTGGATCGCTGAGGATTGGAGCTGAGTTTCTAGCAAACCATTACCACCATGTAAAACACTTGGCTTTTGTATGTGAAACTAAATGTGATCATGGATGAGTGTCACTTGGCCTTACTGTGTACCTTGCTTAGCAGCATACAGTCTACATGTCCCAGCCAACATATACAGCCCACCCTGTTTTTTCTCTGCAGTGGGGCTAGCTATCAAGACTTACCGTTACTATGACCCAGGAACATGTGGTCTGGACTTCCAAGGTTGGGTGAGATTGTTTAACTACACAGTGTGAATGCGATTGATAACGTCTGTGATTTGTTTCCTTTGCTTCTAGGTCTGTGCAGTCTTTTTTTCACATCTTGTAATTTCATGTTTGATTAATGACAGGAATGTTAGAAGATCTTTCGTCTGCCCCATCAGGAGCTATTGTGCTTCTCCAAGCATGTGCACATAACCCTACAGGTGTTGATCCAACTCTTCCACAGTGGGAGCAGATTAGACAGTTGATTAGAGCAAAAGGGTTGTTTCCGTTCTTTGACTCTGCTTATCAGGCATGGAACATCTTTTTCCAAAGAGGTTAAATTTAAGTTTTCTGGGACCCGTAAGTGTGGGAGCTTGTACCTGAGAACCTGGGTGCAAGTCTCCTTCTCTTTCTTTTTTATCCTTCTTATCTTGATAGGTTCATAACTTGGGTTAAATATAGGGTCTTGTCAGTGGAAATCTGGATGAGGATGTGCAATCTATTCGCATGTTTGTTGCTGATGATGGTGAGTGCCTTATAGCTCAGTCATATTCGAAGATTATGGGACTTTATGGAGAACGTGTTGGTGCCCTCAGCATTGTAAGATACCTAAAACAATGTAAACAAAAGCAACAGCTACTGTGTTTCGTAGCACCATTCACTCGTTCCTTCTTCTAAGTTCTGCATTTATATACTTCCATGGATATCTTTCATTTGAACATTTACAATGCTTTTTTGGTTAACAGGTTTGCAAGACAGAAGAAGAGGCTAGCCATGTTGAAAGGCAGCTGAAACTTTTGATCAGGCCCATGTATTCTAGCCCACCCATTCACGGGGCATCCATAGCGGCTACTATCTTAAAGGATAGGTAGAACTCATGATTTTTTGACTGATATATTAAAGGATAGTAGTGGTTTCAAAATGAATTACACCTAACTAGTAGCTCTATGAAAAGCTGACATACATTAGCATGTAAATTGCAAGTTTGCAACTATATGTTAATGTTTGCTGCACACTGATGAAAAGAAGTACATGGTGAGGGTATGCATGTGGATTTTTTTTTAGGCTGAAGTTCAAATTGGGACACATGCTAAGTAGATAGCTGTATAGACTTCTATTTGTAGTTGTAAGTTTGTCTAACAAGGTTGAGGATGCTTTATTTGCAGGGATATGTATGAGGAATGGAGTGTTGGAGTGAAGGCAATGACTGATCGCCTTATTAGCACGCGTCGACAACTATTTGATGCTCTTCGTGATAGAGTCAATATTCTTTGTTTCTGGATTTCCTTAGAAGAATGATGAGTACGACATGAAAGCATGAAAAATACTATTTTATCTGTTCTTTGTGTCAATATGTGTGGATTATAATGAGTAGATTTACAGAATCTAAACTCTGAAGCTGATGGCCTCTGCATTTTGAGTTTTGGTTTCAAAGGTTGAGGGTGTCTATACCATGATGTTTTGTCTCAGTAGTAACAGAACAACAGATTTTTGAGTCTCTAATTTTAGTTTCAACTTAGGAACTTTGATCAGTCACTTATGCGTTGCATTTCATTTTTGTTGATTCTAGTCTCATGTTTGTCGACCACTCCTCTATTGCCTGGCAGGTACACCTGGTGATTGGGGGCACATTATCAGGCATGTTGGATTGTTTACTTTCACAGGGCTAAACCCCGAGCAAGTCGCCTTCATGAATAAAGAGTACCACATCTACATGCCATCCGATGGGTAACATTCCCGTACTGATCTATGCTGTCTTGACAACATGACATGTCAAGAGAAAATAGTCTTTGTCCCAGATAAGAACTTCAATCTCCTACTGTTTCTTTGCAGGAGGATCAACATGGCAGGTCTATGTCCGAAGACAGTTCCTTTTCTTGCAGATGCAATACATGCAGCTGTTACCGTGAGTGTATAAATTGGTCACAGCAATGCTGGTACACCTCAAATGGCTTAATCACATCGTCTTCTGTATGGTATGCAAATGCTCCATTTCAAACCGTAAAGCAGAAATTAACTACATATGAAAATTGTAAACCTCTATACATTACTAGACTACGAAATCTGAAGGTTCATATGAGCAATAGTACTAGACTACTATTCTCCCGAGTAACTGTATGAACTTACATCAGTAATTCAGTAAGAACTCATAGGCTTTGGGAAGCGGTAAACACCTCAATGAGCCCAAAAGCCCAAGAAACGTAGTGAAAGAGAGCGGCCCATACTCCAACCTCGAACCACGTGCCCTTCCAAACAGATAACATCCAATCCAATAATCTGTTACGTCAGCGGATAACAAAAATACAAATCCAACGGCCTAAACAAAACCTCCGAAATAAATTCGGACGGCGGATATCTTCTCCCCTCGATACACACAGAAAGCGACAAATTTACTTGAGGAAAAAGCATATAAAAGCCAAGCGTCACCTCCATAACTTGACACGTAAGCAAGTAGCGAGACTTTCCATATAAATACTGCTCCAGAAAGGCGTGTAATTTAAACCGGGTGTACGAATAAAACCGTCTACAAAAATGAACCCACAGTTCACATCAAAACCCAACGTCGACGCCCATAGTAATTATTCTACTATTTCTTCTGCTAGTGATCGGAGACTGAACGCTCTCGTACGTCACCTCGCCGCTGAAGAATCATCGTCTCCGATGGACTCAATCTCCGCTTCCCCAACCGCCGCGCGTGCCGATTCGGTCTTCGCTCACGTCGTTCAAGGACCTGAGGATCCTATCCTTGGGGTAACAAACCTATCTCTCTCTCGCTTTGAAAATTTGTATGAGATTTCGGTTAATCTTGTAGTTTCTGTTGTGATTTAGCTAATCGTTCTCATTCTGGTTACGAAGTACTGTGTTGATTGAGTTAAACCACTTGAATATAGAGCTTTTTACTGTTTTGTGGATTGGATGATTTACCGTGATCGATTTGGTGTTGATTGTGATGTGTAGGAATTTTTATTTAAATTTTCCGATTTTTAAACAAGTTTTGTTTTGGCTTGAATAAATTAAACAGGTGACGGTTGCGTATAACAAGGATCAGAGCCCTAATAAGGTCAATTTGGGAGTTGGTGCTTATCGAACTGAGGTGAGTCTGATGAATGTAATTACTGTTGGTGTTTAATTACAGTCGGTATTGGTAGACTAGTATGTGTTTTCTATCGTATTGTGCGCAACTGCGGATATGTGTTGATTTTTCACTTGTGTAATATTTTTGTAACTGTCTTTGTTCATGATAGGAGGGAAAACCACTCGTTTTGAATGTAGTGAGAAAAGCTGAACAGAAGCTTGTCAATGACATGTAAGTTATGTTAATGTGATTACTGATTAGAGTAATCACTGTCATTAATTTAGAGGAGGTAGCATTCTTGTCATTAAAATTTGTACGCTTACCTATAGCTTGTCGAATTGTCCAGGTCACGGGTTAAGGAGTATCTTCCTATTGTTGGACTGGCTGAGTTCAATAAATTGAGTGCTAGGCTGATTCTTGGCGCTGACTGGTATAAATGAACTAATTTCTTATTATATCAAGTTTCCCTTTTTTCACTTGTTTTAGTTGGTTTCATGCATGTTACTTTTTTGATGCAGCCCTGCTGTCAATGAGAATCGGGTTACCACTGTCCAGTGTCTGTCTGGAACTGGGTCTTTGAGGGTTGGGGGTGAATTTTTGGCTAGGCATTACCATGAAGTAAGTAGTTTAGTTGTTGCATCATCTCGTACTTATTAATCAGTAAGTTTTTGATTTAGTGAACTTGACCTT
Source organism: Comarum palustre (assembly GCA_951800085.1). Taxonomy (NCBI): domain Eukaryota; kingdom Viridiplantae; phylum Streptophyta; class Magnoliopsida; order Rosales; family Rosaceae; genus Comarum; species Comarum palustre. The sequence continues at coordinate 25,417,706 of OX637579.1, forward strand.
ATCCATTCTACTGCAGCGCACCATATATATACCCACACCAACATGGGGGAACCACACAAAAATTTTCACTCTGGCGGGGTTATCTGTGAAAACTTACCGGTATTATGATCCGGCAACACGTGGCCTCAATTTCCAAGGTTGAGAAAAGGACTAGTTAATTGTTTATTATTTTCTGTATCATATATTTCACCCTTGTCTGTTGTAGTGTTTAAGATTCTTTCCTTCTGGGAAACTGGCTGCAGGCCTTGTTGCGAGTCCAAGTCTAGTCTTAATTGTGTTCTGGTATTTCTTTGCTGTGGTTAACAGGCCTCTTAGAAGACCTTGCTGCTGCCCCAGCTGGAGCAGTTGTACTTCTTCATGCATGTGCTCATAACCCCACTGGGGTTGATCCTACCCTTGAGCAGTGGGAGCAGATAAGACAGCTTATGAGATCAAGAGCTTTATTACCATTCTTTGACAGTGCTTATCAGGTATGTTGTTTATAAAGATCCAATTCCTCTACACAATAGTGTCTTTTTCCTCTTTGTTTCATGCTTTCTCATCACACTTTGTACGCCTCCCTGTAGGGTTTTGCTAGTGGAAGTTTGGACGCGGATGCACAGTCTGTTCGTAGGTTTGCTGCTGATGGTGGGGAGTTGCTGATAGCTCAAAGTTATGCTAAAAACATGGGTCTGTATGGGGAACGTGTTGGTGCCCTTAGCATCGTAAGACCTGTTCATCAACCTTGGGGCTTAATATTGATGTATTTACATTTTAGGATGAAAAAAGGTCTCATTAGTATAACTGTTTAGAGACTGCTAAAAATAGAAGTGAATGTCAATTGTGCTTGTTATGCTATCCTGAGATACTGCCAAGGCATCTTGAGCTGTCATCTGATTGGCTGTTGCACTTAAATTTTTAGGTTTTGAAGACAGCAGAGGTTGCAGCCAAGGTTGAGAGTCAGCTAAAGCTTGTGATCAGACCCATGTATTCAAACCCACCCATTCATGGTGCATCTATTGTAGCTACCATTCTCAAGGACAAGTAATTTTCAACTTTTGACTATATTCCTTTTAGCATGTATTTACTCTGATCAATTTATCTCCCCCTCTCCCTCTCCCTCTCCTTATCTGTCTGAATAATAGTGTGGAACTGTGGATTTACCATATCACTTGTATTTTTCTTAGGGACCTGTTCAATGAATGGACAATTGAATTGAAGGCAATGGCTGACCGTATCATCAGCATGCGCCATCAACTGTTTGACTCCTTGCGTGCCAGGGGTGAGTATATATTACTGTTTATATGGAAGACAGTATTTGCTCCCTAGGTAGTTAAATTAGTAATGCAAAGAATAGGGAGAAGATGATCGAACCTGCAGTATTTTAAATCCCAATCAAACATTCTCACTATCCTGGGAAGTGGTGCGGTTGCCTTTTTTCACCTTTCTATTGTGTAGGTACTCCTGGTGACTGGAGTCACATCATCAAGCAGATTGGAATGTTCACTTTCACAGGATTGAACCCGGAGCAAGTTGTTTTTATGACCAAGGAGTACCATATATACATGACTTCTGATGGGTAACCACCTTTTTCCATTTTTTCTGATTAGGTTTACACGTAGTGAAACCACTGTCCGTTTGTTCCAAACAGTAAACCTAAAAACTAATCATAACTGAATTATAAATGGAAAAGATTCCTCAATTCCTCAAGCGAGTGTTGCTGAATTGTCTCTTATTTCACATTCATTTGCAGGAGGATTAGCATGGCTGGTCTGAGTTCTAGGACGGTCCCTCATCTTACTGAAGCAATACATGCAGCCGTTACTCGACTTGCCTAATAACATTTGGAAATCAATGTTTCTTGTACTCAACTTTATATAAGACCCTTTGGATTGTTTTTTATAATAATTGCTACCTCATCAGATGAGGTTTGATGATTCGGGGAGCAAGTAGTGAGGGACATGGTAGAGAAGCGGCGTATGAGGGTTGTTTTAAAACGTTAGTGATACAAGTTCAAATGTGGTTTGAAGATTTTATATGTTCAAGTACATCGGTTACTTCTGTTTTCTTACGTTGCATGCAGTCTTTTTACATCTGTATTGAACAGCTTCCTCCCAAAGTAAAAGGGAACAAAGCTGGACGCTGCTCTGGCTCTCCAAGAAATGTATTGGAGTCGTTCTTGGGTTTGATTTCCCTTGGAACAAAAGAACACGAATCATAGTCCCTCTCCCCTACGGGGCATGCATGATATTTCATGTATCGCCACACTAGATCTGTATTTTCATCCCAAGTTGTGAACATTTCACGAAACATTCCAATGTGCTGGAGTGCTGAACCATACAAAACCCGACCGTATTCACATCCCCATGTTTTCACCATATTTTCTTTTCGAGCAAGTAACAGGATAGTGGTCTTGGTGTTCACAAGCAGATGCGTATGCCATTATCAATGAGGCAATTGGAAACTGAGATATCAGCTCCGTTATAGTGCATGAACGAATTTCTTTGAGTAAGTCAATTTAATTGGATTCAGCTGCTGTATGAACAATGAACAAAACTTACATACAATATATATGGTAATAACTAGAACAACTTCAAAGCCTTAGCTTCAGAAGACTTATTATCTGCACCCCTTCAACAAATAGCTAGATGGACTTGAGAAGCCTTTAGTATTCAAGAATATTCCGCTTTCCTTTCCCTTACAGGGTGTTCCACACTCGCTAAAGTCAAGGGTGCGACGCTCCACCTGCATAGATTGCCATACATATTAGCACACATTGCAGCAGCAAGCATTGCAGAAGTACTAGAGACAAGTTATACTGCATACTAGTTCAAGGCAAATAATCATACCATAACATTTGGAGCGGAAAGGGAACTACTCCCCAGCTGATCTGGTGGTGCAAGATCCTTATCCAAGTCCGTAATGCCATGGTCTTTCCATCTTTGCTTCAACAAGGATTCAGGCGTCTCATTTCCCAAAACTTCCTGGGCATTGGCATATGCAGCAGTATGCTCGCTTATCTGTTTCATCAACCCTATGGCATCATAACTTCTATCTCCTGGACTCATAAAAAATCCTATATCCTGCAGAGAAATATCACATATTAATACATACACTATCACATCGAGTAAGGAGATAATTTCTGCCAGAATTGTGATACCTCAATTGATATTTCTGTATCAACCCTAGGACCAGGAAGAAAAGAGTTCATAAACCAAGGGGATTTCCATGCTGAAGGAGATTTCCATGCAGAAGGGGATTTCCATGCTGAAGGGGAATCAACACTTTTAAGTGGTGTAACACCAAACCTAGATAAACACACAGCATCAAAGCAACCCATCAGATATTGGAAGTAATTCTAGCACTAAAAGGATCACTATTGACTTCAACTTTTAGACATGCCTTGCTATCATTAACACACTGCAGGTTTTATATAAATGCCAATCTCAATGGGACAATTTACTAAACCCTACGAAATGCCCTAAGGAATAAACAGATAAAGCTATTCCCAGACTACAATTAGCAGTTATAGTGAAAGATATTGACTCTTACATGGTTTCTGTACTAGCACCATTCCCAGCATTATCAGTTGTTTCCAGAGCTGACGACGAATCAGATTGTGTACATGTCTGTGCAACCAAATAACTTTCCCGCTTCTTCACTGTTATAGTTGGGGTAATAATAGAGGCACATTGTTTGGCGGAAAATGATTTAGAATGCTGTACTTTTGGAGTTTTAGCATTCGTGCTCAAGGCTTTTTCAGCTTTACAACCGGCTTGATCAGGAGAATATAATAGCAGATCATTTCTGTTATGTTCCGTAAGAACTCCAGAAGACTGATGCGCCTGGAAAAGAAAAAGAGAACCACCAAATGACAAATAAATATCGCCTACATAAAAGTTATTGGCTACTCACATGCTTGTTCTGGAAACAATCACTGGCAATAAATCAGGAATTTCCTGATTCAGAAAGGCGATATATGAAAAGGAAAAACTCACATCCTGAGAAGACGGGATAGCATTAGCATTAGTCTTAGCATCATCATCAACATATCCTCGCTTCATATTTTCCGGGGATGCACCGTCATCAAATTGTTTCTGTGGTATTTCATCGCCTGATATTGCAGCAGTATCAATCCCGTCTTCTATTCTGGTTTCACAAGTGTCCATATTCTCTTTGTCTTCTTCATGCGCATCAGAGGTCCTCGGCTGATTTGAAGATGGAGAATCCAATGGTGCCTCCTGTGTTTCACTGGCTTTAAACATTACCTCTAAACGTGAAAAATCTCTAGCCAAACTGGAGGTCACATCAGTTCCAAGCTTTTTATCAATTCTTCTATCTGACAATGGCGATAATGGAGACAACAGTTCACGGTGCCGTTTCTTCAAAATGGATGGTGTGCCTGTAAATGTTTTAGCAGCACTTTTCAGCACAGCATCAGGGCTACCATCACGAGATGGTGAATCCCATAACCTAAATGGAGTGAGGCAATTCATAGAGGACATCATTAGCTGACGAATTCCAAGCGGACTATACTCTTGTTGCAAGTCATTTCCTGATTGTGCAAGATCACAACTTAAAAATGGAATATCCAAGCTCGGGAAATGAGGAGGCTCGTAACATAGAGCTCTGTCATCCTGCTGTTCTGAGTGCACATGTGATCTCATATCCACAGCTGGAGAAGTTTGCTTGTCCAATCCAGAATCAAATGTATTTTCAGGGACTAAATTTGAAGGATCCTCAGCCAGATGAAATTGCTCTTGCATTATAGTCATATTTAGACCACCAGTGGTGGGAGATCTGACAGTGTCATTAGTGTAGACAACTGCATCCTCTGAATTTGTGACGTACTCCTGTTCTTGAACTCTGAATAAATGATTAGGCTCTCCAGCAAATATCAGTGGACCCTCATGATCAGAAACTGCTTGAGAGCATGAAGTTCCAACTACATCTGAGTTCAAAGGGCGATAAGGTTGTGAAGGTCTACTGCCTTCAGACATTTGGAGGTTTGCAGACGATTGTAAAAATGAATCTGAGCATGTAATCAAATCAACCATGCTTGACCCATTTGTAAATTCTCTAGAGAAATAATATCCCTGATATATTGCCTCAGAAAACAAAGCCCTGCAACATTCATCGTCGGATATCAAAATCCTTTCTGATTTAACCGAACCATCCACCATATTTCCCAAGGAAGTGGAAGCAGGAAATGCACTAGCACCTTGAAATGGGAAGTTGACCACAGCATATATCTGATTAGAACTCATACAATGGGTATGCATCCCGGATGCCTCCTGCCCTGATTCTAGTGACGAAATATTAGTTAACTCCTGCATATTATAATGGAAATGCCCACTCATCAGCTCACCAGCATCATGTGAGAAACTCTGCTCTATAAATTTGGAAGTGCCAAAGGGTTCAGGAGGTATTTCTGGGATGGAAAAGGTGGCATCCCCCATAGACGGGTAATATGGTTCTGAACAGGACGCTGGACTGGAGCTTGGGTCATTTCCTAAATGGGACACTTCACGGATATGTGACCGATCTCTAGTATTTACTACCACATTGACCATTTCGGTTGCAGACTGAAAGCCACCAGCAACAGTTGAATCTGGACTGCATTCTGATATTTCTTCTCCTTCAGCACCTCTGGGAGCACTATCATCTCCACTGTTCTGCACTCTCGAACAAGTTGAGATTCTGGGCTGGTTTTGATGTCCGACAAGAGGTGTTCCTTCAAAGTCCGGTAGCAAACCTGACTTCAAGTAAGAATCCAACTTCTTTTTCACAGAACTGTTCCAGTGATTCTTTATAGCATTGTCTGTCCTGTTAACCATGCAAACACTAATATATTAGAGCTGTTGCCATTGCAGCATGATATGAGAACATCAAGTAAGATAGTGCACACACTCCAATCCTAGAAAAGTAGATATTAAATGATTTCAAATTTATGTAGAGTATCTGACTCTTTGCACTTGAAATGCTGATAGGGCATACCTTCCAGGCAAGAATTTTGTTAGCTCTGCCCATTTGTTCCCATAAATTTGATGAGCACGAATTAGAGCCAACTCCTCCTCTTGCGTCCATGCTTCTTTGTTTATGCCAGGATTAAGATGATTATGCCACCTAAGGTAAACAACGAGTTACTAAACAGTAATCATTACAAGAGATACTCCATTAAGAGTTAACATGGAGGCATCTGATTCTGGCTGTCTTTAAAGACAAAGAAGATTGTATCAAATGAAATATCGACAACAGACTAAAAACATACCTTTCCCTGCATTGCTTACCAATACGTCCGGGTAAATGCTGTGCAATAGTTGACCACTTTTTTGGACCATACTTTTCTACTAATTCAATGATTAATTCATCCTCCTAATCATTTTGCATAAACAACTTGTAAGGGAAAACTCAAGTATCAAAAGATAAAAATTCATTTGATTCAAATAATACCAACAGAAATGCAAAGATGAAATTAAAAGACAAAGAAGATGCAACTAGTGTGTATCACCAACCTCTTTAGACCATGGACCCTTGACCAATTCAGGATTCAAAACTTTCTGCCACCTGTGCAGGCATTGCACATCAGTCCGGTCCTTGAAACACTCCGCTACAAATAGCAAGAATGCAAGCTTGACAATTAAACAATGTCCAAAGTACATACATGGTATAGTGAAAGTAAAGAGTGTGTGCACTACTTACTTACTAAGGGTCCAAATGTTTGGTTATGTTTAATGGAGAGAGAGGGAAGAGGGAGCAATAATACTGAGAGAGAGAGAGAGATCCGGGAAAAGTGCAGTAAAGAAACTGATACCTATTTTCTTCCAATTCTTTCCTTTAAAACTCTGAACTGCTCTACGCAAGATTTCATCCTGATACATAAGAAATTGGTCATATGCACTACAATGCACTAAAATGCAACAATACACAGTAAAAAGAGCAAGATATTACAATGCAACAATACACCAAACGAAGCAGCTAAAGAAAAGTAACCAATCTTCTAGAATAAAGTTACTGCAAGGGCAAGATCATCAGATGGTCTAAGCATGGGGTACTACATACAACCAAGTAAAGGTATAAGCATATAGGTCGATGTGATTTTATTCATTAATTTACCTCTTCAGGAGTCCACTGTCCTTTCGTTGAACGCCTTGTAGGCCCACTAGACCTCCTACAGAGATGTTAAATGATGTTAGAAGATCAAGTAATTACACAAACTGATTTTCTGCATTGGTACTATACTAAGACATCCAAGAAAATATTTCAAAATGTTTAAAGTTGAGTGTTCACAGAGCTATAGAAGTTCATCCCTTACATACAAGAGCAAGCTGATCTAATAAGTCAACAATAATTTCCAACAGCCACATCTACATATAAATTTCCAAATCAAAGAAAAGGATTGAATATTGTTGAGTGGAATTACCCGTGACTAGTTCGAGTTCTCTGTAAACTGCCACTACCAGGCCCGGCTGGAGTAGGAGTAGAAATATTTTTATCACTGTCCATAGTTTAACAACAGGCAGTTCAACCTACATACCCCAATCCCTAATCGACGACTTTCTCCACTACTTCTACTCCCAATCATTCTAGGATATGGCAGGATCAACCCCTTCGCACCTCCAATCCACAAGCTGAAAGAAAGCATCATAAATGGCAAAACTTTAGAGACATTACGCATAATTTCGACAAGAACATAATAACAGCATGAAAATCAGATGACTTCAAGTCAACAATTGAAGAACTTCAGCTGAACTAAGGTTTTGAGTTTGACATCACATCATCAGAATTACACTATTGGCGAAAAGCTATGCTCCGTCAGTCAACCGCTCAACAAAGATCACAAAGAATCACTAACCACCACAAATATACACAAACACACATCCCAAACACCGATCTCAAATTTTTTTGAACTAACCATGGGAATCAAGCAGGCGATCAAAATCCAAACTTCAAAATGACATTTCATTAAATATACAACACAAGGAAACAAATCAAACTCAAATTCAAATCGACCAATGAATCTACAGAAAAGCGAGCCATATTCGAATTTGACAGATCAAACCATCAGATACTAAACTCAGACACTATCGAGTTGAACAAATGTCGTCTTCAAATTCAAAAATATAATTTCAAATTGAAAACCCTAACTTACTGACCGAACTGAGCTGCGAGGAGCGAACTGCAGAGTATGAATGATTAGAAAAGGCCGACTAATCGATCGAAACGGTGCGTTTCGAAGATCCGAATCAGAAATCAGAGAGGGAGAGAGAGAAAGAGTGCAGATATAGAAAAGATTGGAGAGAGTGAAACGGGCCGGAGCTATTTCTCTCCCTCTATTCAAAAATAAAGGGGCGGACTTTGGACCCTTCGGAGTTTCAAACCCTCTCACGAGGTTAAAGGTCGAGCAAGTTCGACGGAATGGACGGCTGCGATTTGAGTGTTACGATGGCCTTTACGTACCTTACCGTCTTTTTTTTAAGTTCAACGGACAATTTCCTTTATCTTTTTTTTTCTTCGTTTTTTTAAACGAAAGGGGTCAATTATTAGGAATTTGAAATTCTGAACTGTAGCACCAGATTTTCCAACATTACTTATTGTTTACTTATAAAAGTATGTAGGAAGTCTTCTTCAAACATCGAAAACTTCCATCGATTCTATGAATTTCAAGCAAAAACATCATAACTCAGTTTGACAAATCTGATTACAATCAGTATTACTCATCAGAATCGATACTGAATTAAATCTGATGGCACACACCTCCGTCGATAGGGCTTACTCCTTTTAGATTTGATATCTCTTTGGCCTCTATCTCTTTTTCGTTTGATTCCTGTTTTTATTGCTTCTTCTGCTCCAATTGTGCCGTTTATGTGGAGATCGTGGCCTGACAGTTTAGTTCTTCTGAAGCCTAACAGTTCTTTTGAACCGGGGAGATCGTGCGTCCTTCCCCTTCCGCCCCCTCTCCCTTTTTTCTTTTTTCTCTCTCTTCCTTTTTACCGGTGAATTCTATTGTCGTATGATTTCTTATCGGTTTTATATTCTGTACAAACCTTCAAGTTAATAAACGCGCGGGGTGAAGAGGGCCTTCTGAGTACTTGGGTTTACTTTGAATTCATCAAGCCTTGGTGCATGCGTATATCGAACATATTTGATTTTTTATGAAAAGGGGGCTCCCTTCTGAGTACTTTTGGGTTTACTTTGAATTCATCCAAGCCTTGTGTGTGCATATATTGATTAGTTATGAAATTTGCATATGTAGATCAATAGATGCAGTGTTTCCTTTGTAGTTCATGGTGTGCCAAAACGTGGCACGCAAGAACGTTACACGTTCTCTTTTATATATCTAGTTTATTTTATCTTTTCTCTATGTGACAATATGTGTGCCAAATAAAAAAAACATAATTATGTATCCATTATCGATACTACTACGGGAAAGAAACACACTCCTTACAAAGAAATTGTTGTACATGCATCTATACAAATATGTCCAATATATAAAGTTGGCGTGCTTTCATTAACTCCATCTAAGTCATCCATTTGCCAACCGTCGTCGTAGCTTGAACTACAAATTCAATAGCAGTTACAAAAATATAAGATACTTCCATTTTCGCCTATTAAAATGTATTACAAAAATAAATAAGTAAAACACGGATACCTTGATATCTGACAACTCTGTTATTGCGTCACTCTTGCTCCAACTATCCAGAGAAATCTGTAAAAAAACAATTTAACATTTATCCAATTTAACGAACTATAGTTTATGCATAATTTACCTCAATATTACGCTTCATTTCCTTTATACGCTTGATGTTGTAAAACTGTTAGCAGTAACACAGAATTAGTATAGAATACTATATAATAATAGAAGATTCCAACAAAAAAAACCAAGTAGACTTAAGAGTACCTTTGATAGGACATTAACGTTGACACAATGGATTTCTTCCTGTTTAAAAAAGATAACAATTTTAGCATTGAATATGTATCAAGACCAATGTACATTAGATTGTAATCACAACTAATACCTAATCCGTATGACTTTTTTCAATGTTCATTTGATGTGAGATGTTGAATGAGTCATCAACTCTCTGCGAGCATTTTCATACTGCGACCTGTAGTGATTACAGGCAAATATAGCTAAATATTTTCTAAATTAACTATCTTATTTTGAATGGAGAAAGTGAGAGAGGGGTGAAAATGCATACTGTTCATATTTTTTTTCTGGTTCCACTCTTTCAAAATCAACTTGCTTAGATCAACAGTGTTCACTTGTATCCATATTCTTTTGCGCGAACCGGCTGAATGGATTGTAACACTGTGAACAGTGTTGTTCTTTTTTTCCTTCCATATCCTCTTGCGTGAACCAGTTGAACGGTTTGTAACACTGTTTAAACAGTGTTCTTCTTTTTCCAACTTTTCCTTATACCAACCGGAAAAATACAGCGGAAGAACTCTTCTCATTCTTTCATTCACCCTCATCGTTCCTATAAATGAGAAAAGCAACGAAGTCAAAGTTTTTTAAAAACGAAAATAATTAAAAAAAGGATCATTTGTCATTAGGTATTTTAAAAAGCTATAGTTGCAAACTCATACGCCATACTTTTTATCTGCAAATTTCTTCGTATATGATAGCGTGCACATCTTTGGGCTGCACCCTGTACTTGTTGTGAGTATCTCATTGGTTGTTTCCTCAATTGATCTTCGTCTGTATTAATCCTCTACAATTAAAAAAAGAAAAGAAAACGGATGAGAAGAAATTAGTTGAAGGAAAAATAGACATTTCAGAATTACTTTCATTACAACCAAAACCAATACATAAATTTTCCAAAGATAGTCTAGAATAATGCATGGTCACAGAGCTGGTCTTAAAGTAGTTCAGGTACAATTGTTACAAAGTTAAAAATGAGAGATCTAGTAATAATCTTTGTGAATTGGTAAGCTAGTTTAAAAAAACAGTAGAGATTGATCTGAAGAGCAAAATAAAAAGAAACCAAAATAATAGGGTTCTTGCAGACCAAAATAGGGATGAGCAAATTGAATGAGGTTGTTGTATTAACCAAACGGTCACGTTTAAAGAAACAACCTCTTTATTCTAGCAAATTGTCCTGTTAAAGAAACAACCTCTTTATTCCAGCAAATTGTCCTGTTAATTTACTGAGCTAGGGTTGTTGTCTTTCAATCTTGCAGGTATTTGAGCAGTCACGTTTACAGGTATCCCCTTTGTTCCCTTAGTTCTTCTCCATGTAACCTAATTGGTCTTCTAATTTCACTTTCTCAACTGGTTTATGTGATAGAAGTAAAAATAAAGCTTGAGTAACACACTAAAATAATACAGTAAGACAGTAATAAATACGATAAGTAAAAGAGTGGAACTACACAGCAATTTGAGATGTCTAAGGCTGAGTTTGGGAGAGCTTATAAGCTCTTTTGCTTTTAAGCACCAAAGGTTTTGGTGTTTGATAAGTCTAAAAATAAGCTACTTTTTAAAAAAGTATAAAGTATTTTGAAGGAAAAATGAGAAGCTGTAAACACCCACCTTCTGCTTATAAGTTAAAAGTCAGTTTATATCTTATAAGCCCAGCTGCACCAAACCCAGCCTAAATGCCTACAGATTTGCTTCCTAAGTGCAATACTCTATCGTCTAAGTGTTTCAAAAATAATGACTCTGAGATCATGCTTCCATCCTAAAGTAGCCAAAAATAAATAAAAAGACAAATATGTGAGCATAGTAAAAAAACGAATCAATCACCAATGTTGAAGGGAAAAAGAGATTGTAGAGGTCTCAGTATCACCAGGTACATAGTCCTCAAGTGTTCTATTGAAGCATCATCAACCATATGATGCATCAAGTCTTATATAAGGACAACCTTAAAATATAGGGTAAAACGAATGAGCACCCACATATTTACATACCTTAAGAGCAGTTGCACCAATCAATCGATTTGGTGGGCAATTGCTGGGTCTCACTTGATTTCAACAAAAAACACAATGCACCGGCCTTTTTTCAGCTAGGCAATCTGATGGGCCCCATGAAACAGTAATTGCCGAGGCAATTGAGTTGCTGAAAATTGGCCATCGTTTTGGCTCGACCAATTAATGGACCCCACTGTCTGCCAAAAGCCAGACGGCTCCATCGTCTCCTTTTCAACGGCAAATTGACAATGTCTCTTTAATCTCAGCCATTGGATTTAAATCCTATGGCTATAATTAAAACAACGGTAATATTCTTTTTTCTGTTTCTGTTAATATATTTATTTCATAATTAATTAAAAAAAACTCATACAAATTCTATAAATAGCCATAGTACTCTTTCAGTCTTTCTACAATTTCTCACACCAAAACTTTTGAAAGTTTACCTCCCCATCTTCTTCCTTCAACAATTTTTAGCTTCTATTTCTTCCTATCTATCAAACCATGGGAGAATCCAATTGCAATTGGCTAGAAGAAGAGCAAGTTCAATTATGTGATTCTTGGGCACGCCTAACCGTGTGTTCGATCACCGGCAAGGCTAGATCCCTTTCAGGGTTATGGGACCAAATTTTTTCCGACTATGTGGAAAATTGGCATGGTCCTCCAACAAGCCGAACCGCTAGTGCTCTCCAATCTAAATTTCGGGGGCTGAAAAAGGTGCTCAAAGATTGGCACAATGCACAAATTAGAGCTCGTAATCGTATAGCGAGCGGCACCAACATGATGGACCAGGTTTTTTTTTTCTTATATTAATAATTGTAACGTTACTATTATTTACGTTTTATAGTCAAATTGATCCCTAACAAATATTTGGATTATGCCGGTAGATTTTAATTGTTTCATTCTTTTTAGATGAACCAAGCTCAATCTATCTTCATGGGAAAACATCCTAAGCAATTTGATCATTGGGCATGTTGGGAGAAGGTTAAGAACCACCCTACTTTTGTTGATCCACCAAGTACTCATCGAGAACCGGCATCATATTCGACACCTATAGCCTCTGAAAATGAGTCTCCAATTGACTTGACCGAAAATGAGTCTCCAATTGACTTGGAAGATGATATTGTTTTGGAGACACCATCAAGCTCTATGCCGAGACCAATGGGACAAAAGAGAGCCAAAGAAGCAAAGAGGAAAGGAAAGAAAGTGCAAGATGCTGCTGAAAGTATGGCTCTTTCTATCAAATGCATGGCTGAATCAACACAAGCTTCTCTTGAGATAGTGAGGCAAAGAAATGAAGAAATGGCTGCTCACTCAAGGAGGGTATTTGAATTTGAAGAGGTGAAAGAGGATGCAAGAATTATGGGCACAGATACTAGTAACATGTCTCCAGATGAAAAACGTTGGTGGAAAACAAGGAAGAGAAGTGTTATGGCAAAAACATTGTTTGATAATGGTAGCAGTGATGCCTACATGCCTCATTTTGATTAGTTATATTTTCCGATATAAATTGTTTAGGATATCATGTAATTTAAATTCTGCTTATGTAATTTAAATTCTACTTATGTAATTTAAATTTCATGAAATAAAAGTGTTATGAATTGAATAAAGTAGTAAATAAACTCAACAATTAAAATAATAATAACAACAAGTAAGTGAAATCAAACTTATTCTTAAACATAAATTAACATCAAATAGTATTACAAATAAAACCATACTTATTAATAAAACACATAACCATACTTATTTATTTGAAACAGAAATTCTTCGATCAGTTGTTCATACTTAGTTACCATCCATGTTCCAATTATGCATCACCAAATCATCTTGTAAACACTTGTGGAGGTAGACAGACTCTACCTGAAACTCGCGATCCATGAATGCAGGAAGATTTTGTCCATCTCTCCCTACTGGTTCAAACTGAATAGGTTCTCCAGTATCGGGATGCACAGGTCGATCGTAAACAATTGCCATGGATGGATTCATTAGATCATCTTCCTCAGGCTCTACAAATTCTTCCTCTACAAATTCATCTTGCACAATCATGTTATGAAGAATGACACAACTTATCATGATGGCTCAAAGATCTTCTAGTTTAAACAACCTAGCACCGTGACGCAATATTGCCCATCGAGATTGAATGATACCAAAGCACCGCTCCACATCTTTACGGTAAGCCTCTTGTTTTTTGCAAAAGTGCTTCTCCTCCTCTGTCCTAGGGTTTGATATTGTTTTCACAAAAGTAGACCACCTAGGGTAAATTCCATCAGCAAGGTAGTAACCATTGGTGTACCTTTTGTTGTTGACCTCAAACTGAACTTGAGGAGCAGTTCCACCTATGACACGCTCAAAAACATTAGACGCACCAAGAACATTAAGGTCATTTTGTGCTCCGGGGGTTCCGAAGAAAGCATGCCATATATGTGTGTCATAAGACGCCACTGCTTCAAGTATTATAGTCGGTCTTCCCTTCCGACCCGAGTAAGCTCCAGCCCAGCCAGTTGGACAGTTCTTCCACTCCCAATGCATACAATCGATGCTCCCAATCATGCCAGGAAACCCGCGGTGATGTCCCCTATTGAGAAGCCTATATAAGTCAGCAGGATTTGGTGGACGAAGGAACCACTCACCGTAGAGAAACTCGATTTGTCTACAAAATTTTTTCAGACATTTCAGTGCTGTAGAAGTTCTCATCCTAGTGATTTCATCACATTGATCAGCAGCTGCACCGTATGCGAGCATTCTCAAGGCACCGGTCATCTTTTGTTCAGGAAGCAATCCCATTTTTCCTGTGGCGTCTGCTTTTTGCCTCCAAAAGTTGTCGTGGTTGCAAAGATCCTCCATTATGCGTTGGAAAACATGTTTATGCATTCGGTACCGCGTCCGAAAGCTTGCTTCATCGTACACTGGACGTTCAACAAAATAATCCTGCAGGAGAAAATGACCTCGGACTTCTCGGTGTCTATCCACATTTGGCGCACGGCCAGGTCGTGAACCACGCCCTCTAGGTGTCTGTTCTAGTTGGTATTGCGCCACCATTGCAACTGCTTGAGAGTTTGTAATTTGAATCCGCTCCAACTCTTCCATATTTTCACGCTCCTTTTCTAGCAACCACCTGTTTAATTCATCCATTGAAAGAGGAGAATGAGATGAGTGATGATATTCTAAAAGAGATGAAGGTATAGAATGTTAGGAAATGAGTGAGTAGAGAACGAAGTATGAAGGTTATTTATTAACAATTTGAAAGATAAAAAGTTTCCGATAAGTATACGTGTCACATAAAGATAGGTCGGAAATCTTATCAAATATCCGAGTTATATTTCTAGAAGATAACGGTATCTGAAATTGACACGTGTCTAGTGAAGATTGGGTGAGTATCTTCTTGGAAATAATAAGATATTTTGTTTTTTTATTAAAATATTTTGTAATTTTTTTAAAACTAATATTTGTAACAATGATGATTGTTGCACGATTAATCTAATTAATTATTAATCAAATTACAAGTTTAACATTTTTAAGTAATAAATTATTCAATATGAAATTGTAAAGAATCAATTAGCAGGCAAATTGCCTTTAACTGGTGCATTGATAAAGGAAAGGCAATTGCCAATTTGGAATGAATAGTGAATTAGCAGGGGCAATTCAATTGGCAAATTGGCAATTGTCCTTGCCTAAGGGGTGCAATTGCTCTAAATGAAAAACCACTTCATGGACATTATTGTTCAGTTTGAGAGAACGGGAATCGGAGGATCTTGAGACTGCAATTGGGGATCCTCTTGCTTATTAGTTCTTAAAGCTAATATGGAAACTATCTCGGTAGTATATATAATATTAGTTCTTTATAGAAAGCCATACAGAACCCGATAACCTCCCACATCTCTCCTTTCGTGCGCAGGCGGTTATCCTCCCTCTTATCCAAACACCGGCTTCTTCCCTTCTAAGCAGATCGTAGTTTCGGACCGAGTTTTGTTTTTTCGGGTTATTTTCAGACCCAAACAGAATTATGATTTTTGTTTTTTAAATTATGATTGTTTAACTACTATTTTATACTTCGCAACCAAACTTAACATAATCAAACTATACAAAATATCATCTCCACTTTCTTCCATTCAATTCACACATCTTAAACTTAATCCTAAATAGAAACCCATCACATATATGAGATTACGGCAGGAGATTCCAACTCATTTGGCCATTCAGAACTGACAATTATATGCTTAGCATCATTGGTGCATATCTCTGGAGTGTGAGGTTCTTATAACCATATCCTTGCCCATCAGTCACATACAAAAGGTATGAAAATTTAGCTGGCAAAAATATGTAAAACAAGAGGATAGTCTGGAGGAAAGTGTATGGTGACAAACTGAGTACTTATTTGCTAGAGCACATACCCAGACAAGTAAACTGTATGGCAGCAATTGTTATAAGATTCTTATCAGCAGTGTTCCATTGTGCACAATACTCTGACAAAGTAAAGGCAAGTAAGTCATCAAGTTACCAATTAATTGACAACAATGAATAATACAAAATATCCTTGAGAGCTTGAAGTCTTGCACTTCACATAAGAATGTCCATATACTATATCCATATATTGGTGACAATTGGTCCATATTCACCTCCAAAGAATGATTTTTGCACTAGATAACACCAACACACTACCTTTTTTTTCTTGCTGCCTTCCCTCTTTAGCTTAGACGATTTTGATGACTTCCATATCCAACATTCATAGGTTCAGAGCAAATATAATATTTAAGAAGGAAACAAAATATACAAATAAGCGGAAACATCAATAATTACGCCTCAACTCTGTATACGCATGAACTCCCTAAGCTGGCCTGCAAATCGGGCATTTAAAACCAAAGAGTCCAAAGGAAAAACATTTGAAAATGTTATAGTAAGTGGACAAAAATAAAGTTTCAAAAGAACAAGTAATTAGATAAAGTTTGATGTTTTCCCAAATTATTTACAATAAAAATACGTAATGCATGCCTCAAATGATAACAACTTTAACTGTGGGATAAAAGTTGATAGCCACCAAACATTACCCTTGCTAGAACAAAAAAATATAGGAAAAAGTCATCTGCCTCGAACCTTGCCGGTTGTAGAAAAATAATCAAATACACGACAAGCCTCGATAGCCAAAGATAAAAAGATATATTTAGTCTCTCAGACTCTAGTACATGATTACATAAGTATACCCACACCAGTCTACCACGCTCGCTTCTTACGCTCATGTCATGTAAGACCCCATAAAATTTTAGCGGGTTTTTTAGCTTCTTTTTAATAGCGTTTTGATCTTTTTGGTTGCTACTTCAACTTGCCCGTTGGTTTGTGGATGTGATATAGAGGCGAACCTGATCTAGAGGCCCTTCATTGCCGCCCATTCAATCAGCTCGTCATTGTTGAACTGGGCTCCATTGTCTGTTATGATTATGTTTGGCACACCAAATCGACAATAGATGTTTTGCCTGATGAAGCATTTTACCCTCCCCATGTTGATCTTCACTAATGGCGCTGCTTCAATCCACTCAGTCCTGCAATCAATGGCCACAATGACATATTTGTACTGGCTTTTTGTTGTAGGCAATGGTCCAATGAGGTCTAATCTCCAGATAGATCCTAGCCACGAACCTACAATTATAGATAACGGTTTCTGTAGCGCTCTTAATATAGTGGCAAATTGTTGGCATTTAGTGCAACTTTTCGCAATGTCTTTAGTGTTTTCTACCATGGTAGGCCAATAATAGCCGTATTGCATTGATTTGTTGGCCAAAAAGTGATATCTTGAATGGTTTCGGTTGTCCCCACTGTGAATCTGATCCAAAACGTTTTCCCTCTCCTCTGGGGTATTGCACTTCAAATGAGGGAATTTGAGTCCTCAATGGTACAGTTTGCTATGCATTATGTTGTATCTTGTCATCGTTTTGATAAGTGTATGTGTTGTCGCCTTGTTCTTTGGGACCGCTCCTTCCTTTTTATAGGCTAATATCTCCTAAAATAAAAACAATAATGCATACACATTTCTAAAGTAATTAGCCAAAATAACATTATAGTTAATTTGACAAAAATTTAACTCAAAAAATGACTAGCATTGTTGATGATGCTGTTACAATACTGGTCAAGTTCACGTATTGATCCAAACAAACCATGACTTGCTAACACTAATAGATCAAAATAAAATCATGAACATGAATATGAATATGAACCAGTAGCATGGAGAGAAAATTGAAAAATTCAGATCTCAAACCGTGAAACATAAGAATGATATAGAAATCACAAAATCAGAATCAGATTTGTATTTTAGATAAGAAAAGAAGAAAAAAGCCACAATAAATAGCTAAAATCAAATGGTTCGTCACTTCCTGTCTTTATCGAAGCAGACTTTTAACTGATCCTCTCCATATATGTACCATTCAAGAAAAAGTTTGCAACTGTGTAACATATAAACAAGGGTGCTAAAACATAATCAAATACTTTGGAAAGTGAATTTGACGACAAAACAACAAGTGTATCTCCCCTTATACAGGGTGGTGTTTTACTTTGTGAATCATCATCATCATGATTCACGTACAACATGCAGTGACGAGAAAAACATTGCAACCCAACACACACTAACCCATAAAACAGTTTTTTCCTCCCTCAATGTTTGCATTTTCTCTTTTTCTTATCAATACCAATAGAAATAAAAGGTCTACGACATATTTAACTCGAGAAGGGAATTAACTGTGAGGACTAACTCATAAACTCAATGATAAACCATATTCTCCATGGGTGGACGCAGTTAGCTAGCTACTTCTCGCCCACCACAGAAACAATGCTATGCTTACATAAAGTCCTCCTCCAATTCCTGCAATGACTTGTTTGCAGATGCAATTTGTTTGTTTGATGTCATATTTTCATGAACCATCAAACCCTTATAGCTCCTCAGCTCTGCTTGTTTCTCCTTTTCAAGCCTTTCCAACTCCTCACGCCGTTTCTGCAAAATAGTTTCTCTTATAAACAATTTGTTGAACAGAAGAATATAAAAAAGAATTTACCCAAGAGAACACAAGATAAGCAGAAGATCCATCCAAAGAGAAGGCGAGGATGCACCTAAAATGTTCAGAAGTCACAACTTAGTTGCCTTATATTGGCCAAGACAGGGGGACTTACCTTCTCTCTCAGAAACCGCTTTCTCTCATCTCTTTCGGCAGAGTTAACCGCTTCTCTCTCAGCTGAAGTTAAAATATATTTGCAAGTTAGTTGTAGCTCTATGATGGCAGAGTTAGATAAGCATAACATTTGAAACCATAATACTTATATACAAGCCATCATGTATAAACAATAATAAAGATGTACAAGAAGTCCTAGGAAACAAAACTACCAACTTAGTTCAAATACAGCTACATCAGTAAAATTCTTAGAGTTCGGAAATGGAATTCAATCTACAACAACTCAGAGAAAGCTGATAATAGATGTTTACCTTTTAAATCGGGTTTCCTTTCCACTTTTGTCCTGTTCAGTCTATTAACGATCTCATTAATCCTCTTCTCCACTCTCACAGTCCGAACCTAGACAAAGTCAAATCAATATCAACAAACGAATGTAGAACCCAATGAGAATACAATCAACATGGCTTGATTTGAACGAACAATGCATCTAGACTGTCATTACCATCTTTGAACTGTAGAAACCAACTTGACCAACATCCATGGATGCAGTCTTCTTCAAGTTGGACCAAGGAGTGTAAACAACATCAATGTTATTCACCTTGTTGCCTGCAACACAATAAGTCATCAGAACACAACAACAATGCAGCAAAACCAATTGGAACAAAAGAAAAACAAAAGCCCTCTCACGAGAAGTCGAGAGGCTCAGACGAAAATTGTAAAACGAAACCAAAATTACTCTAAAGAAGGAAGAATCTATCTAGATTATGCCTTGAATGGAATTTGCTTTGACAAGCTGCACGCAATCCTCCAGTAAACCTTCACTTATATCATCAATGGTCTGCCCCTTGTGCAGCCTAACATAAACATGAGCCGACGACATTTTGTCCACATGAAACCTACAAAACCCCCACCAAACAATCTTCACACCTCAAATTCAACAATAACATCGTAACATTCACAATTCATCTTTCTAGATCAAATTATCTACCACAATTAAACTCAACCTAACATTCATATAACATAATATGCATCAATTAATTATAGTATTTAAATTGAAGAGCTTGACGAAAATTGGCGGTTACCAAATGTCTTCGGGGAAGCCATATTTGATAAGCTCCTCGTTCTCGAACTTGTCGAGGCCCATGAAGATGGGGAAATCACCGACCTCGGGGCGGGCTTTGAAGTAGAACACCATCTTCTTCGTCTGGTTCGCTCTAAGGGCTTCGGAAACCGACGCAACCACAGAAGATTGAGAGCGCTGTGGGGAGCTAGGGCTTAGTTCCACCTTCAAGCTTTCCAATTGGGATTCGCGAATTGGGAGCGCGATTTCTTTTCCATTTTTATAATTACAAATTATTGATTCCGTTTAACTTGTTTTGGATTCGTAGTTGCTGAGAAGGTTACAGTTGGCAGCAGAAGCTAGGTAGAAATTCCATTGACATTTCAACGACATGTCGTAGTCTAGTAAGCTAGTAGTAAGCAACCTGCACACCAAATTAGAAATCAGATAATTTCTAGGTTCATCCCACTTGATAGTATAGAATTTTCGTTACGGTTTATAATTTCAAATGCTCTTGCTCGTTAATTTGAAAGCAAAATATCATATCCTTACTATTAAAAGATTTTTTTAGAGTATTGGTACATGAACTCATGTGACACGGTTACAGTAGTATACATATTTTAAAAACTACTAATATGATACCTAAACTTTGATTTCGCTACCAACAAAGGGTCCGAGACCAATTTTCGTCACGACTCCGTCTGTACGTGGCCAGAATGAACCCAACTAAAAAGAGAAATTTTTCAATGATACTATAGCACCATGTGGTAATGTCTAATGATGCTGTATTCCAATCAAAACAAGACATTTGAATTTATTACAATTAAAATAAAAACTATTGATTTTTATATTTTGTGAAATGACATTCAAGGGTATTTAGTGAGTTCATACAAGGGTCTAGAGTTTAAGTTTAGGGTATCGGGTATAGGTTATATGGTATTGGGTATAGGGTATAGCGTTTAGGGTATAAGGTTTAGGGTTTAGTATTTAAAAAAACAATAAGAAACCCAAAATAGTCTTTAACAATATAGCTAAAATCTATATATTTTTAAGTTTAATTGTAATAAAACCACATGTTTTATTTTGTTTGGAATGCAGCACCACTAGATATTGCCACGTGGTGTTACGGTGGCACTGAAAAATTCCTCCTAAAAAATAGACAAATCCAACATTTTACTGAATTGAAACCCTAATAATCGAGTCAAAACTCGACTTCTACCCTCTCGACCTCCCATTTCTTTCTAACCAGTTCACCTCCATTGAAAAAACACATCTTCCCTTTAATCTCTTGCTTATGAGCTCTGAATGAAATCCAAACATCGGTAGCCAAAGCCATGACACTGTTCACACATTCATGTTCCCTTTCATGGCTCACAGCCACAACAGATAAACACATTATGAAAGCTTCCAAAACTCATCCTCATCCTCTCCTCTCCTCTCCTCTTCTCTTCCTCCTTCAAATCCCAACTCCTCCACCACTTCCACCCCAACCCCATCTCTGAAATCAACGCCGACCTCCCCGCCTCCCTCTACTCCTTCGGCCGCTCCTTCTTCATCACCCCCTTCGCATCCTCATCGTCGATCTCCTACCTCCAGCCTCCCCTCTTCCCTCATCGCCGGCCTCCTCCTCCCCTCCGCCCACTCCCTCTCCAAAACCTCCATCAAGGCCTTCATCGTCCGCATCTTCCGCTCCCTCAACTCCACTGCCTTCATCCGTGCCTTCTCCGATCACCCCATGCTATGGTCTTCGGCTTAGCCAAGGCCGAGCGGACCTTGAAATCTCTCTACCTTAAAAAGCTCCATCCCTGATTTCATGTGTTTAAGTGTTTAACTAGGATTTGCAAATGTAGTTTGTTGTGGTGATTGATTTTGGAATGTTGTTGTTTGGGAAGATATGATGTGGTGAATTAGAGTGAGATTGAGAGAGAGAGAGAGTCACTTGGGTGGGATTTGGAAGAGCAGAGAAGTACAGAAGAAGAACCTCGATCGAGAAAAAGAAACAAAGAATGTTATTTTTGTCATTTTATTTTTTTAAGTTAGGTCTCATCACCATCACGTCAACAAGTAGATAACTGGTTTCAAACTCTTCATTTGTATCGAAAATGAAGTTACCACATTTGTAGTTTTTAAATTATAAACACTATACTGCGTCACACAACTTTGAGTACCGAAAATATAATTTTCTCAATTAAAAAGTCAGACGTAGCTTCCGTGTTCTTACTCAAACGATCATCATCGAACTAAAAAAATCAGATAATGGTAAGTTCGTCTCACTTGATAATCATAAAAGTGTCGATTTACTTTTTGTGAAGAGAGTGCTCGACTTTGCAATGGCTGTGATTACAAGCATTCAAGTTCAGGGTAAAATGTGTTCCATTAGACCAAATAAAGAACATATTCCCCTTCACTTTCTTGACAAAGAACCGTATCGCAAATGCTCATGATCTTATCTCAGATTGTCCAGAGGTCAAACATATAAGAAAATTCAGAGAAAACTGCTATTCGATCTCATCTAGTTTGACCTAGCATGCAAAACAAGCCATCTCTGATGATACTACATTTTTCTTTTCCTTCTAAATTAAACAAAAAAACCAAAAAATAAATCTTAAGAAAGATACACAGGCTATCCTGCATACTCGCAAAGGTTTTCGAAACCCATGTATTCATTGTGGTTTATCTTCCAAATCATGTTCGATATGCCAACCCCACCTGCCAAAAAGAAACGAGCACCTCTCAGAACATAATTTGAAGTTTACATACAAGGTGCAGTTAAACCAGGTGTGTAATACTTACCGAGTGAGATTGCGCTGATGAAAATCATAAAAGCTAGAATGAAAATGATCAATGAGGCCCTCCCAAATATATTGATCAGCCTCCTCACAACATGCTGTCCTATAATGGCCGCACTGAACGCCACAACTGTGTAGTAAGTAGCTGCACAAAGATTGCAGTGTGTATATATAAGCATATACTAATGTAGATAAAACCATGGACTTTGTCTGGAAGAAAATTATTATGTTGTTGTGTCTCTCTATGTCAACAACTTTTCAATAAACGGAGGAAGAAACTTACCATAAGGAACTGGAAATCGTTTTAGAAGATAGTATTCTACAACAGACATAGAGGACGAGAACATCATTGCAAAGGTAGCTGTGGCGCTGGAGACCTGCAGCCAATTCATCGAGGAGCTTTTAGAAGCTAACAACTCGCCGCTTATTCGGGGTTATATAAAATTGGGAACTTAAACATCAAACAAACTTCTAATATCACACCTGAGGGGGAATTCCAAGTTCCAAAAAGAGTGGACCCATAATGAATCCACCACCTAGTCCAAGCAGTCCTCCTACAATTCCTGCAACGACACCCATAAGACAGTAGAGAATCAGCTGGTGCACACGCCAATTTGTCCCTTCCTCTCCCTTAGATTCTATTACTTTACGCCCCTGGTACAGGCCAACTGCCTCATAGGTAGATACACCTAAAGAGACTGGGATCTGCATAACATTGACAGATACTGAAAGTGTTCAGGCATTGGGTTTTAACATGTAATATACGCACAAGGAATTAAGTCAATAAACAGAAATAGCAAACAGTGTAGTACCTGTAACAAATTCACTACCCAATAGGCTATCGAACAAGTAGATGTGTGATGCTGCGGTGAACAGAACAGGATTATCAAACTGTCAGCTCTGCATAATAATATACAAAGTGAGCTTGAAGTAATTTTTTTCTGATAACTAAGTTGAAAGTAGATAAACCTTGGCAATTTGCAGTGCAAGAAATGCTACCCAGACAAAAACCAGAAGTCCACACTCTTTCCAGTAAACATTCTCCGCAAGAGAGACCTGAAATGTTCATTTATATTTAGTTTTGAAAACTATACCAAAAAGACAATGTCAGCTTCTGAGGTAGCATTTACCTCTGGCTCAGTATCCCTTTGTTGATCACTATTTGGGCCACCTGGAAGAGCCTTGTATTCTGCATCCCCACCAGCACCTGATTGAACAAGCTGATATATCATGGATGACTATAGAAATCAACTACAAAAAAATTTCAACTATGTTGACAAACAATGGATGAACTCACTATTTAACTCCCTTCGCTTTGCAGCTTCCTACAGATCAGGAATATTGATGTTAGAGATACATTTAGTCATAGGAGCAGGTAGACCATGAATCTGAACATCTTAGAATTTCAATGGATTTTCCCCATCCTGAACCTGATGTGATTTTAGGATGTGGACGTAACCAAATATGAAGAACTAAGATGAAATGACATGCTATAATTCTTGAATAATCTTAAATTATTAACAAAAATGGGGTCTCTTCTAAAAGCAATGAAACTAGTTGTGATGTCAGTAGCAAGACAGCTTCAGTTTAGAGATGAAGATACCCTTTTCATAATAGTTTCCTTTTTCCAAGTATCAACACCCTTGAAGAATGCTTTTGTTGATGTGCCTGCAAACGACCATTATAAGTAGTTTGGTGATTCAGGATTCAAAATAAGCAATAGCAAGTACAATTTAAGATGACAATTACCTATAAAAAGAACAATAAGCAAAACTGTGACCATCCAGTCAGCAAAGATCACATTGAATGCCACTCCTATACTAATTCCCATCATGAGCATCGGTTGGATAAGCACCGCCAGATCATAGTCGATAATGGGCATATCTAGCGTGGGATGCCTTAGCTTAAGATTATAGTACACGGTTGAGGCAGCTGCACCCATTATCATACCTGATACAGAACAAAACAAATCCATCAGTATGTAATTTCCAGTCAATAAATCAATCTAACAGTCCAACCACTGTGTAAAAATTTACTCAAGCTTAAGAATGCCAAGTAAAATATATCAAAAGCTTTGCGCATTGAACAATAAAGGGGCTCCAATAATCTTTGATACAGTTCAAACAGCTCAACTTAAACAATCACAATCTTGAAAGTACACGTCTCTTACATTTCGATATAGCTGTTGCCGACTTTGGATCAAACCCAACAATCAAGCTAAGCATTGGAACGAAAATCCCACCACCACCTACACCACCAACACTCCCGAACGCTGCTCCAAAAAATCCAATAGCACTCCCCACAACAATCTGCCACCCGAATTTCATCTCCTGTACAATAAATTTCACAAAAACTTAAATGTAACAACCAACATTACATACAAACAACTTCAAAAACTTTACGATACAATGCAACTAATCCTTACCGGCCAAACATGTTGGTATCCGACTTTATCCGACTGCCACAAGAAATTAACAGCTCGGAAAAGATAGTCATTGCCGGAAACAGAATCCTGCGCCGCATGGAACCTCGAGCTTTCGAGCCTGAGCCCTCTCTCGGCCTTAATACACACAAACGCAACCGCAAAATTGAACAACACCATGCACACCGATCTCACGCCCCGCCATTTCGCTCCAAACACAGCCATTTTTCCAATCCCTAAAAAATCAAAAAGCTCTCTTGTTTTTTCCGAAAGTATATTCCGACGACAAGGCGCCGACGAAGCTCGAGTATATTCCCGAAAAACGCGGGGAAAGAAGACAACACAGCGAGCGAGAGAACAAGATTGCTGAGGTAGAGGAAGGGGCAAAATTGGACGTAAATAATTCAGGATTTGGAGATGGAAAAGAGGAAAGAAAGAAAAAAAGGTCTGTTTATCGACGGGTCTGGTTTGGTGTTGTTTGGACACGGAATGCGTAGCATGAGAATAACAAGGGGTGGTGAAGGGTTGAGGACTTGAGGGAGAAAAAGGGCGGTACGGCGTCGTTTGGTTTGTTTTTTGGGATTCTGAGAGAGTGGGTTTGAAGACGAAGAGGAAATGAAATCTGGGTATCTTTAGTGTTTATATATATATAGATGAATTGCCCGGTTAGATTTTGTTGACCGAAATTATTTAAAATTATTAGGTTAAATAAAAATGAAATGAGAATATTATTGAGGGGGCTATTCAAAAACAGAGTGTGGGATTGTGACCTCAAATTGAAGAAAGGGTTTGAATGGGGCGGCTCTCTCCCTTTCCTGGGATTGAATACTCTTGATCAACTACCACCTCCTCTTGCTCCTCCCATGAAGGTCAAGTCTCAGATCATTCAAGTGTCCTACTCTTTAACCAAAAGAAACAGGCATAATGAACATTTAAATTACTCACATCATTGTAAAATTCTAATCTAGTATCTTTCATGACTTCTTTTAGTGTTGTCAACAGAGGTCAAGTATATAAACCGAACGTTCTAGACTAGAAAAGTCACATACTATCACACCTAAACTCTTACCAACTGGGTATTGTTAATTGTTCGGTTCATTTGTCAATTCGTGAACAATGTTATTCAAAGTGATACTATGAAAAATAACGACAAATACTAAACGGACGTTCTATACCAGAACAATTGATGGAAAATGGATACATACCTTTCAAATTATCAATTCATCAATTGCTTAAACTGTTTTCCAACAATACAAATTCAAAGCGACATTATGAAAAATAACGACAAATTCTCAAGTCCGCTAATAAAGAAGTACGATTAGCTTTAACCAATTCACGTAACTATATATAAACTGCTAAATAATCAAGCATCAACATCCCAATTATGAACCATTCATAATCTAATGCACTCGTTCTGCATCTTACGTTATTCGACAAGAATACTCAATGGTTCATCGACACGCATGAAAGACTTGTATCTAAGCAAAAATCCATTATTTCTTTGTGCTGTTTCATCTGTATTAGGTATACATGATTCCCTTCGATCCGTAACCAAGCTCTGTATCTCTGATCCAGATCCTGAACCTAATCATTGTTCATATATTCAATAAAATAGAGCTATGCTTCCAATTCACGTTGATCCAATTCTTGTGTGATCGTCTGAGCCATTATTTTACGGGCGCTGGTCCATCTTGATCTGTCAGAGATCATACCACGCTGCAATGGTCCCTTGATTTAAACGTGCTCTTTCCTGCTCTGCTTTCTTCTTCAGAAACAGAGCATTACCTTCTTGGAAGATTTGACCACAGAGATTCCAGCAGAACATGCACTTTGGTATATCATTATGTCCAAGACTCCACGAGCTAAAAGAGACGACAAGAAGGAAAAAAGCTTTGCAAGGTTCACACTGGCTAGGGTCACCAATGGCGACACCCTACCTCAGCCTCATCGTGTCTCACGGGGTCAGGTCAGGCAACTTAATTAGTTGTCGATAGGAGCTAATCTAACGATTCACGACTCTAGTGTCAATGTGTAAATCTTGTTTTAAAGTTCTTCAATTGTTTTTCAGGTGGTCTGTGTTAGAAAAATGGTGAAAATAACTATTTTATTTAATCAACTTAAATGAGAGAATTTAAATAGGTTATAGAGTGAATAAGAAATAATCACTTAAAGATGAATAATTACTTAAAACCATGTGTTATAGACTTTATATAGTCTATTGACTGATTGAATTCTATGAGCTATAACCTTACATAATGTGTAAGGATGTAATCTCACTAATGTGTATGGATGTAACCACACACTTATGTGAAAGGTTGTAACCACACATTTATGTGAAATGTTGTAACCACACATTTATGTGAAATGTTGTAACTATAAGATGTCAAAAGTTGGAATTAATGGTAAGTGTTGTAAAATATAAACCAGAATTCATGACAATTCAAGTAGTGAATGGTTTCTCCCATGTATAAATAGGTGACACTTCCCTTGTTCTAAACACAATTGAAAAGCATCATCATCTCCTCCTCTCAAATAATTATTCTTTCTCTAGTTTATAGCATTCCGATGATAGATTGAATGTACTACAAGTTCGTCGGGTGTTCTTGACAGCAGTGCAGCTCCAAAGCACTAGTAGTCGTTGTATCCTGGGAGACAAGTGTCATCAAGCTTTTTGCACCGGTAGAGGAGGCATAATTTGTCTTAAGGAAAGTGTGTGAAACACACGACTCGACTTCATCACTTTCCTCATATCCTTCGTTTGAGTTTGGAGTCATGATACGTTTTTAGTGTTATGCGTACTAAGTATTTTCAAACGTGATTCATCTTTAAAAAGTTTCATTTCTCCTTGAATCAAGTGTGGTAATCAATGTTGTTCATAATAATTATTTTATGTTCATCATTTAAATTATTTATGATTATTGATTAATTATAAATTAGATTTATGTGTGTGTATATATATATATATATATATATATATATATGCAATTTCTAACCCTTTTTGCTACAGTCCGAACAAAACTTTACGGTGCTTCAAAAACTTTCTAGACCCACAAGTTAGTCTTCGAAGAGGAAGATGTCCTCAAAGGTTGTTAGCATGTTATGTGATGTAAGACATGCACAAGCATTTGTATCATATATAAATTCTACATGATTTACATATAGTATGCAGCCTGTTTCGAGACAAAATTTATTAAAACATGACACTCCACAACCCCGTGCAAAACATATGTAATTATTTTTAGTAGCGTATGTATATCATGTAACGGAAAATACTTCTGTCCAACCTAATATGTATGCATGTGTCCGATCTCTTTCTTATTTATATATTTTTATCAATGTAAATTATAATCTTAATCGTTTAAAAATTAAATTAATCAATCAAGATCATCTTCACAAAAAATCAATGTAAAAGAAAATCGTTTGCTCAGCCGAATGCATCAATCAAATGAATAGTTGATCATGAAGCTGCTAACTTTCACCATAACCGTCAATTTGACTGATATATTCGGTTGAGCAAACAATTTTTTTACATTGATTTTTTGCGGAGATGATCTTTATTAGTTAATTCAACTTTTGAATTGTTAAAATTGTAATTTATATTAGCAAAAGTGACTACAAAATATACATTGCACAAGACCTCTAAAAACCACCCAAAAAGAGCTGTTTTCTAATCCGAAAAGAAATAGTGTGCAATTGGAAAACTCTTATGCTGTTTTCTTTCTTTTATCATTTCGCATGTTATGCTGAGTCTGCCTCTAGTGGATTGGCTATTCCTATCATGAATCTAGAAACGCCCGTTCAATTCATGTGATAACGTAGTGTGATTATATTGCACATTTGCTTTTAGTCAATGTCTCATTGATCTCATTTGTCTTGTGAATATAATGAACTCTGATCTTATCCCCATAATGATATTGAAAGATCCTCGCACCCAAGCCAGACTTAGTGGGGACGAAGCATACTTTAAGCAAAGATAGCAGGGCGACGCTGACGGCAGTGGTCTGCGATGGCGACGCAGTATGTCGTGAACAAGTATACCAACTTTGCACACAAACCACATCAATCAGGCTTGTTAGCCACAAGTGATCCAGAAATTTTTCCAGACAAAAGGGCTTGCTCTGCTAGGCAGGCCATTGTATTAGCTTCCTGATAATAATTCAACACCTTCGAAGCATTTCTAGTGAGAAACTAGCAACACACCCTAGCACACATTCAATCAATCATAAAATTGCTTGACAATATAAGTGGGGCGGGATCACCTTTACCGTAACAGATGGATCCAAAGCATCAGGCTCTTCCCAAGCAAAAGATAAGAACCTTATCCGGTAGGCCAGAGGAAAAGAAAATTCTGATGGAGACCATTCCATTGCTTTAAGCTGGATAATCTCCACTATCGGGCATGGCTATGCGACAGGTATCATTTTCCAGTGTTTCACTTACCAGAAATGGCAACTGAAAAAAATTAAAGCAAGGACCCCATAGCACATTTGACAGGGAAAAAGGTTAAATAAAAACCCAAATAAATTCTATACCAACAGGGCCTTGCATGTTCATTGGAGGGTGGGGGAGCATCAGATCAATAATCAAGACAAATGCCTTCATAATCTATGAAAATTAGATGGAACAAGTTAAAACATGTTTCTGTATAATCCTAAACATTGCTGTGCTGTTATAAATTATAAGAAACTGAAAATTATATTATTTCTTCCTCAATTCAAAAATCTGTTACAGAGGTGTGCAGGTTCATAAATTACCAAGGTAGGCTTTAAAGGCACTCGGGGGCCTTGCAGAGAAACAGTTCATTTTTTAGGAAAGTTTTGGTGTGTTTGTGGCTTCTCTGTATTTCAACTTACTCCACCTTCTTGTTAGGCTTGTCATCATTATCTGCTTCAGATTTTGAGGTAGTCTTTGACTCATCAAACGCCAATAACTGCATTATATGATGACACCACAATCAGTAAATCAACAATAATAAAATATAAAGTCCAAAGCTTGTAAGCAGTCACTGTTCTGAAATTTATTATTGCATGCAGTTTTCAAATCCCTCGGAGAACCAAACCCACCAGTATGGGCTGCAATAAAATTATTTACACTACTGCTACATGCATGCAATTGCATAACCAAAACATATCACTAAAAGGGGATTGCAAGGTTGTGTGAACAAACCGGTTTGACATCACCATTCCAGATGCAATGGGTAGCCAAAAATCCAATTACAGCTGGTACAATATACAACAGTGCAGGCTGCAAACAGAAAGCAACGAGGATCAGGAACATAGTTCACTGAGATGTACTGGAGAAACCCGAAACTTACTGTAGTGGGATCCCCACTCATGTACTAGATCAACAGGAATGCATACAACATAATTAAGCAACACTCACGAACATAGTTCACTGAGATGTACCGGAGAAACCCAAAACTTACTGTAGTGGGATCCCCACTCATGTACTAGATCAACAGGAATGCATAAAACATAATTAAGCAACACTCACCTGTGCTGCCTGAAACCAGTTCATTACAACAATTGTAAGCACCAAACCCATTGTGTATCCCAAAAATGCACTCTTGAAATACTGGCCTTCTTTTCCTCTAGATACATCGAATCTCAAAGCCAGTGCCACAAAAATACCTGAAGGTAAGAAAAAACCCAAAGGTCAGTAATTCAAAAAACAAGTATTTGATTCATTATTCATTAATATATAAGCCTACATCATAGCTATTTAACAGCACATAGAAAACCTTAGTCTTCAGTATTCACAGACAAGAAGATTACATGCTACAACTATTAGCAAAACCATTAACAGTTTGACCAAAAACACAAGGATCATTAACAGATTTATGTATATTAAAATACAGGAACCCTGCTTTAGGCGGGCAAACAAGCAAGGGACCAACCACAAGAATGATGCATGCACTTTTCTACCACTTAGATTCAAACTCTGAACAACTACTTAAATAACAAAATAATAGTATCAAGCCACAGCCAACCTTAATAAAACACATAATAACATAGGATAATTCTCACCAGGGATTACAATATCACCAAGTCCAAGCATTGAAAATGGACGTGCAATATCTGCTGTAGGAAACAACAGCTGCAGGACAAATTAAATGAGGATGTCACAAGTCCATTAGAGCGTTAAAACACATCAAAACTCAAGACCCAAGACCCTAGAAAAAAGATGACCATTGATCTGAATTACCAACCTTAATAGGAGCATCGAAAGATTTTGCAACACTGACCATAACTGGAGTGAAGAAAACCCAGAATATATCATACACAAAAAGTCCAGCCTGCAATATAAAATAAGTTAAGGACCATGATAAAAAAACATTCGCACCTAGTATGAAGGCATTGGATAAGAAAGCATTCAAATGAATTAGCAATCAGTACGAGAAAACTGGAGAAGAATCCTTACCAACAAAATGGCTCCTGTCTTGAAAGATCCAAGAGAAAGCATTTCTATTCCCTGAAAGTAAAACCATGAAATCTTTATTACATACAGTTTAACAGCCTATGTGATTACAAAAGTTCACACAATGGAGAACAGAATTTTAAACGCAAAAGAATAATAAAAAAGCTCACATAAAAGTTACTCAATATCTATCTGACAGACCTGAATACAAAAGGCAAGCCCCAATATGTTGTTAGCCAGCCAATGCTTCTTTGAAGCATACCAAGCACAGAAAAAGAACCCAGGGATTGCAGCAAAGACCTGAGATCTTGTGAACTCAATCTCAACAGCTGCATAAGAACAGTGTAAGAGAATAGATCACTCAACATGTTTCGAGCAAGATAGAGACAATTAGGTCAAATGACAACTCAGACCGTAAGATTAGCATTATTGCGTCACAAAAACAGGATGCCCTTAATAAACTTAACATTATAGTTATATTTTCTGAATCAAACTATACTTTAAGCAAGTATACTATATATTAGACCAAGCAACCAGTGACATTAAAATAGCATGAATTCAACAACAGAAATCCAAGTTGGATTCCAAAATCTCTAAAACCTTTACATCACAAGAGGAGAAAGATAAAAATGAAATAGTAAAACTATTTATTCAGAGAAACAATTCAACAAGTCACATACAACGGAAATATGGAAGATGCCAGACGATACGGTCTTTATTCCAACGCTCTGGCAAATAACGTGCAATAGCAGGTAACAACGTCGCCCTGAAAAAAATTTACACTTTAGTTTGAATCACAAAGGATAAAACTGAAAAGCTGTAATTAATAAAACAGTTGACTAAACTTATGAAAAAAAAGACATACGAGAGAGCAATGATCCCAAGAACAAAGAAATAGCATGTCAAGACAGCATTAACCAAGTCTTTGGATAAGAACTTGAAGAGTAAAAATAGTGATAATAGCATCGCACTCCCAACAAATGGGAACCGCATGGCATGTTCATTAGACATCGTCTCCTGCACGATTGAAAGAACACTATTACGAAATTTCCAGGCATTTCCATGAAAAGAACAAAAGATGCATAAGAAAACAGATAGAAGAAGCAGATGTGCTCACTGTGGGAGGAGTTGGCTTCACAGACCGGTAGCAGCCCACAAAAACTGTGAGACATGCAGTCAAAACTACATTTAGATTTGGATCTACCTTCACAACAAGTGGTGCTAACGTTAAACCTGCACACAAAAGCAAATGTCACCGCAAGTCAAGCTCACTTCCTATGGGCATTAACCACTTCAACCTAAAGCTAGGTAATACCAAATGATATCGAGGGCCCCTTTACTACAATGTTAACACTTAGTCATTAACTATTAAGGGTTAACTCATCAAGCTTCTAGTATGCAAGCACATGCATTGTAAGTTTTACTCATTACGGAAACCCTATCCATACTTTCTGCACTAACAACATTGCCATAACAAGCTCCTTAAACACTATTCCAAAGCCACTAGTACTGAGAAACTAGATCCTTTGGAAACAAATAACAACTACTCAATTCTTATTCAGTAAAAATACTATCTTTACTGCCCCATTTCTCCAATTAACAACTCAGTCTCAAATTCTCAATCCATTTCTGCGTGCGAAATTCCCAATTCACAAGAGTAAGAACAAAAATTCAACAAACAACAACATTTCAAATTCGGTTAATCAAAGCTAACCTGCTAAGGCGATATTGGCAAAACGCTCAACATTCTTCATCGTTTTTCACTATAAGGACAAGATTCAGATCCAATCGAATCCCACTGAATGTGTTCCCTCCGCGAAGAAACCCTAGAAAAATCAAAATCAAAAATTTCCGATGTCCAAATTATAATTTGAAACAGAAATTAGTAAGAGAAGGAAAAATTACTCGAACCAGTGGGCCGTGATGCAATTGAAATTTCAACCGGGTTTCGTTCCGTACAGATCGGAGAGATATTTGGGATTTTTTTGGATTTTGATTTTGATAAAAATTTGCAGAGCTAGGGTTTTACCTGGATTGGATTGAATAGAGCTGATGACAAGCAGACAGAGCTGTGAGATAGGACTTGGGTGACAGCCAATGAGAAACGAGGGTTGGTAGAAATTAGATTCAGAGGGGGTCAAAGTGTATGTTTCACACCACGTGGGGGAGTGGTATTGGTTTGTCGTGATGATATTTACGTGGGTGCTGTTGGTTTGTTCAATTTGGATACGTTGAGACAGTTACAAAGTTGATGACGGGTTTGGATTTTTTTACACGAGCCACGTAGGTCGATGCCCTGCTTCCAATCATATCTTGCCATGTCGGATTCTATAGTCTGAGAAAATATCCTGCAATTTGAGTAATTATTCTCTAGGCTCGGTCTACCACGTGGTATTTCATGTTATTACCGAGGAGGAGCACAAGACGCACAAAGCGAACATCTTTCTCCGGTGAATCTGGAATCCCAAAATCCTGAGTCAGAAAAATGGGTCAGTTTCAGGTCCACCATCTTCAAACCCTCCTCACTAAATCTCACTACTCTTATCCAACCCCCATCGCTTGTCTCTCTCACCGTCCCAACCTCACTCTCACCTTGCCTACTTCCCCCAAACTCACTAAGCCCCTCCACCTCTCTCTCCCCGCCGCCGTCCGATCTCGCATACTCTGCAAATCCACCGGCTCAGGTAAATTCCCTCACCAAACCAAGCCCCCTTAAAGTTTTCATACTCAAGGACTTAACCAAACCTTACAGAATGTTCAATTTGCTAGAATTTGACATCCTATCTCAGCCAGAGGAGAGAAGAAGACCTCACACGCGCGCCAATGGAATCTTCTGGATTCTACTCATTAACATTGGAATATACTTGGCCGATCATATATTTCAGGTACAGTGAAATTCAGCTTCTATATTGTTCATTGTGATTCATTCAGTACTGAGCTGGGTTTGAGTTTGGTGAATTATTTTTGTGTGTTGGTTTTAGGTTCGTGCAGTTAAAATGCTCTACTTGTATCATAGTTACCCTGAATGGTACCAGTTTCTAACAGCAACATTCTGTCATGCTAATTGGTGAGACATCTAATACTCAGTGTCGTATATGATAATGTAACACAATGAGCTTACTGTTTTTATATGCATTCGTTTCAGGAACCATCTATCGAGCAATCTTTTCTTCTTGTATATTTTCGGTGAGGCTCTTTTTTTCTTTTCCAATAGATTAAATGGAATACCAAATCATATGAATTTGTGTAGATTTCATGTTTGGGTGATATACAATATATAGTGACTGCCTACTGTTTCTACAACAGGAAAGCTAGTTGAAGAAGACGAAGGAAATCTCGCACTGTGGCTTTCTTACATTTTTACAGGTGTTGGAGCAAACCTTGTTTCGTGGCTTGTTTTACCGACAAATGCAGTTTCAATTGGAGCTTCTGGTGCTGTGTTCGGATTGTTTACTATCAGTGTCCTTGTAAAGGTATTCCTATTTGAAATCTTTATAACTTGTAGTGAAAGATTCAGTCTATCAGTCTATGCTCAACTAACTAACCTGGTTTTGCTTAATTTAGATGTCCTGGGACTGGAGGAAGATCCTTGAAGTTCTTATATTGGGGCAATTTGTTATAGACAAGGTGAGCTAGGCGGTTGCCTGTTATATTAAAGCTATGAGAATGTCGTATCTTACTGTGCAGTATCATTCTTGTTCTGTTTTCTTTGTATGTTGACGCTTGTGGAAGCATAGATTACTGATAGAAGTTTTCTGTTGCTACATCTGGCCATGAATAGGTTATGGAAGCAGCCCAAGCTTCAACAGGACTAGCAGGCCACGGAGGCTCCTCTTTGATGAATGTCAATCATATTGCACATCTCTCAGGTGCTCTTGTTGGTGTATTTCTTGTATGGCTTCTTGGTAGAATTCCTTCAGGACCTCCAGAACAAGAAGGATTGGATCTGAAAAAGAAATAGGCAGAGATCAACAATTAGGGTTATTCTAGAACTGTGGAACATATGTCACTATTGTACCACTATCTCTGTACCCTAATTTTTGGTAACCATTTGTAAATGACTCTGATACTAATTGATTAAATAGAAAAGAGAGAATGGCCCAATTTGGGTTTCTACTAGTAATGCCCTGGATCTTGTTTGGAGCATATATGATGCTGGTATGCTACTCCTATGAGCAGAGCTTCTTATCTATATAGACCATAGATACTTCCCTTTGGGTTAGAGAACAAGCAAAATTAAGTCTGTCCTTTAAAACAAAAACTATATTGATGATCAGTGTAGGGAAGTACATGTGAAACATATTGGTTATCACTACATAATCAGTATGCTCACAAGAAGCAGCGGCATAGTTAATTCAGTATTTACAACATCAATATGCTGAAACTTCTTCCGTGGAAACTTTGTAGACTGTTACATCATATATCAGAATCACCCCTTCAGTTTAAGAACACAGCTGTGCATGACACTGCAAACTGACCATACACACCAAGCTGCCCACGAGACTGCTTCTGGCATATGATTGGCAATCTTTCCCCAAATTTACAAGTATGAGATAGATTCATAGATTTTGCAGCAAGTGACGCGACCTCTAATGAAAAATCACCATCTTTCATCATCATAGTGCCTTTCCTAGTTGCTGAAGCTGGCCCTTTTTGATCATTTGTCACTGGTGGTATCTGTAGAATGTTGGGCTGATAGGCATTAGGAGATTTCTTTTGATAAATTTTCTCTACGCTCTCAAAAGTCATCTCTTCTGTTTTCACCTGGTTGGTCTTTGCTTTAGTTTTCAGAACACCCAGTATCCTATTTGCCTCTTTTGTTAATCCAATTGAACGCCAAGCATCTGCAACAAGCAAGACAGTAGATTTCTCTGGCTGAACACCAAACTCCTTCATGATCTGGAGTATTTCTTCAGCTTTCCACGGTAGCCTTGCTTCTGCAAATCCCCATATCAGGGTCTCAAATGTCTTCAAGTTGGGAGAAATGCTATATTCACACATTTTATCAAAAACCTTGATTGCATGCTCCATTCTGCCAGAACCGCGCCATCCACTCATAATGGTTGTGAAAATCACAACGTTTGGATGGACTCCTGCTTTACTCATGGCTGTCAACAGCTCTTCGGCTTTCTCGACTTCTTGAGCTCGAACATATCCTTTAGCAAGAATGCTGTACACATGAACATCAGGTTTTATGCCAGCCTTCACCATGTTATCGAAGACTTCCTTACACTTATCCATGAATCCTGCTGAGCCCCATGCATTCATGATGGTGCTATAAGTTATTATATCAGGTTTAACCCCGAATTCTTCCATCAACTTCAGGACCTGCAAGTGCAAATTAATATCATTGTGTTAAACACCATTCTGTTTTCAACTACAAGATGAAACAACCAGACACTTCTTTAGATCATTACTCACCTGATCAACCCCGTCTCTATCCATGGTGTCAACAAAACCCTTAACCAGTGAATTAAAGACAACGACATTAGGATGCAATCCTAGATCTTTCCTGTGCATAAACCTTAAGGCCTCCTTCAGTTTACCTTCTTTGCAATACCCGCCTATGATGATGCCACATGTTCTATCATTCGGTTGTACTCTATTGTTCTGCATCTCAACAATCAATGCTTCGGCCTGACATGTCTCTCCATTTTGAGCATAAGCAGTTGCTAATGTGTTGTAAGTAACAGCATCGGGTTG
This sequence comes from Comarum palustre, assembly GCA_951800085.1. Classification (NCBI taxonomy): domain Eukaryota; kingdom Viridiplantae; phylum Streptophyta; class Magnoliopsida; order Rosales; family Rosaceae; genus Comarum; species Comarum palustre. The sequence continues at coordinate 25,455,131 of OX637579.1, forward strand.
CATTCCAGAAGCTACGATCTTATGCACCACATTCCATGCCTCCATAATGTTCTTCTTCTTACACCATGCTCTGACTAGTACATTAAAAGTCCTTAAATTCGGTCTCACATATTCCTCAGCTGACATCATCTCGAGCAATTTCAAAGACTCTTCAGGCCTACCCAATATCCCATACCCTTTGATTAATGTATTGTAAGTGCTAGTAGTGGGTTTCAACCCACTCTCCTTCATCTTCCTAACCGTGTCCATTGCTTCCTCCATTTTCCCAGCCTCAGAAAAAGCATTAACAACAGCATTGAAAAATATCAAATCAGGCTTCATACCATTCTCTTCCACCTGTGATATAACAGAAGGGATGGACTCGAAGCGCTTCTGGATGGTCAAAGAAGCCAGGAGAGTTGTGTAGGATATCAATGATGGTCTGTGTCCTTCCTCAAACAAAGCATTGAGAATGGACTGCACTTCCTGCGGCTTCCCCCTCTCTATTAAAGTGTTCATTAGTTTTGTTCTTGAACGCACAATTCGGCAACTATCTCTGTTCATGCATACAAGGCAATGTGGCTGACTCAATGAATCCAATGGCTTTGAATCTAGATGCAGTCTATTCTTATCATCCTGATAACTCTCCTGTGTGGTTAAAAATAATCAAAACTAGCATCATTTTCTCACTACACAAACCTAACCATAAGAAGTATAATCAAGTGATCAACTAGCACATAATCAATATCAAAATCAAATGGCATAATACCGTGATTGGTAACGATTGAACATGTCCATTTGTAACAGTTGCTTCTTCACTTCTCTTAGTTGCTCTAGAAAAAGACTTCACTTCCCTCGATTCTCCCATATGGGTTCCTAAAATAAATTGTAAACAAGCAAATCAAGCTGGGGTCTTCATGTTCATGAAACTTGAAGACTAAGAACAAGATTAATCACAAGTTGATAAGAACTCCAACCCAGGAAACAACATTGTCAACAGTACCAACCCATTTGATCAAAAAGCTCTAATCTCTACAAAGTTCTAGTCTTGAAAACCAGTCAAGCTTAATAATGAAGAGCTAGTCTTGGTTGTACCTTTCAAAGCCAAAGAGTAAAGTTGTCCCTTTCAAAGCCAAAAAGAGAAGAAAAGTTTGTACCTTTGGGTTTTGACAGAAAACAGAGAAAGAGAATCTGATTGTGCTACAGTGCTTGCAGATTCAAAAGACCAAACTGGGAAAATATATAACTCAATCCATTACAGACAAGACAAGTTGAAATGGGATAAGAGCTCAAGTGAGGGGCTCTTAAAATTTTTCAGAAAATTGCATCTCCTTTTTTCCCAGTTTTCTTTGGTTCTGAAAATAAATATGAAAATTCATTTAAAAGGAAAAGACTTGTTTGACCCCTATATCCACTATTTCTAGTTTCTAGGAATACGACTCTGATGCAAGATGAATTTCCGGAGATGAGAAAGAAGAGAGAGCAGAATCAAACAAACAATCTTGTTCTTTCTTCCTTCCTCGTATCTTCTATCGTTTCTTGGAAAGTCTGTTTCTTCTTTTGCTTTCATGATCAGAAAAGAAGTACCATCATTGGAAGTTAGATTCATCTGAATATTTAATCCATAACATCTCAAAGTGTTTGGATACTCAAATGTTTAGGTTGTGGAAATGGTACCAGAATTGCTTGGGGTCTCACCCAGTTAAGACACAGGTGATTAGCTCTGGTTTGATTTGGGGTGTTGGTGATATTGCTGCCCAGACCATCACTCACTCCACAGCGAACAAGGACAATCAAATTCGAAATCAAACTCATCAGGTAAAACTACCCATTACTTTCAGTCCTTGCCATTCTCAAGTTTTATCAACATTTCAGACATTTCTTGCTATTTGCCGAAATGGGTGTCTTGTTCCGTTGCGTTTCATCATTGAAGCTTTGCTTTTCATGATTGGATGGTTTGTTTGTTCTTTCTTTTCTGTAAATGTTGGTTGTTTTTGCTACATGGATATGAAATTGGAAATTTGTTGCCCTTTGTTTCTTAATAAATCGGTTTATGCACCAAGATGAAGTGAAATCTTGACTTCAAGCTTATAGGAAATGTTTAGTACCTACGATTTCTTGCGTTTCATGCTTCTGAGTTCCGAGGCTAAGTATGTTATAGTAGAAGCTCTCATTGGTGAATAGCTGATCTGATTCATTAGGATTGGTTTACTTGATATATCGTTTAGCAAAAAGCTATGCTGTTACTCTGTTAGAGATGAGAACTGAACCACACAAATCGTTTTGGGAGAATGTGGTTGAGACCCTTGTGTTGTGAATTCCACTGCCCATTTCCTTCGTTCTTGAACTTTGTAAACTTTCTATGGAGCCTGTTTCATCTTTGTTTGATGGAAATTGTTATCCCTGATATGATATATGAATCTGCGGCTCATCTGTGTAATGGTCTTGTATGTATCCTGTATTTATGGTGACTGTCTTCCGAACTTAGCAATAGTGACGCATGTTTGGAAGACATTGCTAACAACATGCTGTTAATCACCTTTCTATTCTGATAACAATAAAGGATCTATATACATTCATAGGGAGAAGATGAAGAGTTAAATATCAATTGGAGAAGAGTGGCTAAAACCAGCTTGTTTGGATTTGGGTTTGTCGGGCCAGTTGGTCACCTCTGGTAAGCATTTTAGGGTATAGAAATTCATACAATTTGAATATGAGGGCATGTGATATTGACAGTGTATTGTGATATGATTCTCATTTAAAAGATGCTCTAGAATTCTACAAAATGAAGGAACCGATAATCAGTAATGCCGCTAGGCACCACTTTAGTAAATGCCGCCAGGCACCACTTTAGTAAATGCAGCATGTTTTCTATCCTTTTTCTCTCCAGAGATAAAGACATATATATGGGTTTATACTCTTCAGGTTATCAGTTTGGTTTTTAACTTTCTTTGCAGGTATGAAGGTTTGGATCGATATATAAAATCACGTCTTCACCTGAAGCAGAACTCATTTCGGTTTGTTGCTTCTAAAGTTGCGATTGATGGGTTTCTTTTTGGCCCACTGGATTTACTTGTATTTTTCACTTACATGGGTTTTGCTGCTGGAAAGAGTGTTCCTCAAATCAAGGAAGATGTAAAAAGGGACTTTCTCCCAGCCTTTGTTCTTGAAGGAGGCATATGGCCAATTGTGCAAGTAGTAAATTTCCGATTTGTACCTGTTAGGTATCAACTCCTCTATGTCAACTTCTTCTGCTTGTTGGATAGTTCTTTTCTGTCATGGCTCGAGCAACAGGAGGATGCTCCATGGAAACATTGGTTGAAATCTTGCTTAAGGTTTAGTGAACAAGAAGGCGAAGATGGGTGATTTCCCACCAACTGTTTCAGCTGAGTATGTAAAACATTTGAGTGAATACTTAAGTACCAACTGAGTTTTTTGAAGTTAGGACATAGGAAAATGATGGATTTGCTTTCGTGCTCATCCAGTCCTCACTTGTAATACCAGTATTACTGATTTGTCTGTCAGTACATGTTTTAATAAAAGACCATTCATTTTCTTTGCAACTGATGTAAGGTCTAGTTGGTTTTGCATCCTACTGAGTATATTCTCGTGAACCATCACTACATGTTTATGGGTAAAGAATTTTGTAGGGTATGAAATCTGGATCTCTGATCTGTACACCATATTCCTTGATTGCTGAACAAGGGGAGCTATAGTTACTCTAGTAAATTGCATTCACAAATCCGTCACTGTCTCATTTCTTTGGTATCATCAATTGTCACAACTATCCACTGATATGAACAAGCATATCACAGCTACTGTATTAAACCAAAAATTTGGAAAGAAAAAGAAAAGCCTATCTCAGAGCCTAGAGCGTCAGGGATTACGACCGTACTCACTGGTAGTTTCAGAGTACCTACTAATGCCATACTCTTGACTTGGCATTGTTACTGTGGAACTCTTCAAATCTTCCTCGTATTGCCGGGATTTGTAATATGAGTTCACTGAGCAATTGTATACTGCACTGTTTCCTGGTGTAACTCCTTCACGAAGATCTATCAATGAAGCAACTCCTTCTAAAGCATTGACTATCTGCTTGGTTTGGAACAAATGCAAAGATTGAGTCAAGTAACTGAAATGTCACATAGTAAAGCATTGGTGGTGTATAGATTAAGGAGACACAGGAATTACCTGGCTCATTCGTGGTCGAAGCCATGCTGAATGTCGTACACAAGCAGCGGCACAAGCAACCATCCTAGTCATCTCATTGTTGTTGTAATTTATCTCCAATCTTGGATCCACTAGACCATCAAAAACACCTTCTTCCAGGGCTTGAGTGAGCAATGGCCTTGCCTACATTTGCCAAAAATGAAGTTTTAGTCATTGTGCACTCAAATGTCTGAACTCAAGGACCACAAAGGATTCACAGCCAAAAGAATTACCATCAACAATTAAAGTTTTCAAAAACCATGAATTTCAGCTACCTTAACTACCTTGTTCAAGCAAATTTCATCTAATATCGGATGCTTATATAAGAATCAACAGTCTGCAAGTTTTACTTTCTCAATGCACACTAATGAAACCCCTTTTTCTTTTGTTTTATGGTTTCAAAGGAAAATGGAGAAAAGCACAGTATGTCGAAAAGATAACTCACCCACTGAACCAGACCCTCATTCCTCAAGGAATCTATTGTACAGATAGGCGGACGTCCGGTTATAAGTTCTAGAAGTACAACCCCATATGAATACACATCTGATTTCTCTGTGACCTTACCGCTTGATGCGTACTCTGGAGCAAGGTACCTATATATTTTGGTGTTTAGAACTAATGATTAAGGATACTGCATCTAACAATAAGTAGTGAATGCATGGTCTTTACCCAAACGTTCCCACTACTCGAGTGGAAAGGTGAGTAATGTGAGTGTTGGTATCAGAGAACGATTTGGCCAGTCCAAAGTCACAAACCTGAACATTAACCAGAACTTCATTCTCAAAATTTATAGAAAACTATCAAAGGAGGCATATGAATCATGAAACAATGGGTTTAATACAGATGTACTTTCAGGAGTCTTTTCTTGTGTTCAACTTATGAATGGGGGAAGCTAGATGCATAATTAGTAGCTTATAGTACTAAAGTACTAATTGGATCCTACCTTTGCTTCAAAATTCTGATCCACAAGAATATTAGATGCCTTGATATCACGATGAATGATTTTTGGATTGCCTGCAGCCAAGAATGATGTCAGTAACCATAGATTTTCCAGGCAAACAATGCATTGTATTTACTACATACAATTTAGACGAAACATCAAAAGATCTGTGAAAGGAACTCACAATCTTCATGGAGATATGCTAGTCCTTTGGCAGAGCCAGTAGCTATTTTCAGTCTAATTTCCCATTCCAAAACAGTCTGTCCTAGTCCTGCAATGCATCGTATTCATCTCAATTCTCAATATAATGAAATCCAATCAAATCTCAATCTGTCATTCACAATAAGAATGAAGAACAATCAAAAATGGATTACTCTTACCATGTAAGTGGAATTCCAAGGTGTTGTTTGGAACAAACTCATATACAAGCAACCTCTCTGCCCCCTTAATGCAGTGCCCAACCAATGAAACTAGATGCTTGTGATGCACCCTGCTAATAATGTCAACCTCAGCCTGAAACTCCCTCTCTCCTTGCCGGCTACCTGTCTTCAACTGTTTCACCGCAAGTTCTTTCCCACCTGGAAGTACCCCCTTGTGGACATACCCGAAACCGCCTTGTCCAAGAAGGTTGGCCACTGAAAACCCATTTGTGGCTACCAACAACTGATCATAGGTGAAAGTTCCACTTGAGATGTCCATGGAAAAACCAAGCCATTGAGGTTGATGTGCATATGAAACCTCAGAGCCAGCGGCACGGTGCATTGGAGATGTTGTGGTGCTGGACAGCACCCTTATAACATGGACGCCAGGTTGATGAGGCTGAACCACATCATAACATCCATCTGATAATGAAGAAAAAGTAAGGCTGATCATGAATACCTATGAGTGCTGAATGATGATCCAAATCCAAATTGTCAAGTAGTCTAACAACATAACATGCTACATTCTCTGAAAAAGCAAACATGAAAATCATGTATAGGCAAAGAAATTTAACCTTTTGGACCCAAAGACGGTGGTTTATGGCACTCCTCCGGAACAGCATTGTTCCTTCTGCTCCTACGCTTGTAGCAAATAACTACAATTCCAAGGAGGATGAAAACTACAAGAACTCCAACAATGACACATCCAGCTACGAGACCTGCTTCTGCTTTTGGTTGTGGCTTCTGAACTTGCAAGGTCGCCGGTAACAAGGAGGGTGATGATGAATGGAACAGCGGAGGTGGAAGCAATGTTGCTGTTGGCAAAGGTGTTGCAGCAGTACTAGGTGAAGGTGGCAGATTTCTCGCCAAAGTGAGCGGCGGTTCAGGAGTGATGGCAGCTGGTGGAAGCAGGGTTGCTAAGTCAGGCGGTGGAGCGCTGTTGCTTGGAGTGGATAGAGGCGGTGGAGTAGTGGTGGTCACTAGGGGTAGTGGAGTTGACAATGTAGGTGGTGGAGAGTTGTTGGATGGAGTTATTGAGGGTGGCGACAGTGGAGAAGTTAGTGGTTTAAATGGAGGAGAATGATGTGGTGCTGTTTTTGGTGGTGGTAATGGTGGTGGTGATAATGTAGGCTGTGAAGGTGGAGATGGAGAAGATTTTGATGGCAATGGAGTAGGTGGTGGTAAAGGTGGAGGCTGAGAGGTTAGTGAAGGTGAAGGAGAAGTAATAGAAGGCGGTGGCAGAGATGTGACTGAGGGTGGTGGTGTGACCAAAGTTGGCAATGGTGATGAAACAGGAGGGATAGAGTTGTGTGCAGGAGGCAGAGCAGGAAGACTAGCAGGTGGAAAGGGCGGGGAAACTAAAGGTGATGCATGTGGCGATGGTGGCGGCAATGCCGGTGGCAATGACGGTGGAAGTGGTGGTGATGTGGTGACAGGAGCGGCAGCCGGAGTCAGAGACGACGGCGGTGAAGACATGGCATGTAACAAAGTAAGATTCTTTGTTGGAGTTTGGTGTTACTTGAGATCCTTAACAGCCTAGAGCAAATACAGAATTACTGAGCGGCGCCCGTGAACAACATTTGATCATTTTTTAACGTTTCTTCCAACTAACATCTGCTTATAAGTTATAATATTAGTTCTTTTGTGTTGCATGGGGACGTGAACTGTGAATCTGTGATCACTAGTCCTAGTTGTTGCTGCTCCTATCGTAGTTTGTTTCAAGTGGAATTCCAGTTCACTTTCCACTGACTCAAACTAGTACTGTAGAGGACACTACAAGGTTCAGAATGCACGAGCAATCATACTACACTTTAGCCTCCAACCCTCACCTATTCTGGCCAAGTCAGACTGAGCAAACTTGGAAGCATCAAAGGACCACAGATCGACACACAAGTCTAGCTAGTTTGGTTGGCTTTTCTCATTGGCAGTGTCTTGCTGAAAGATACAAAGACACATGAACAATTGGAGCAGGTGACAACAATGCTAAGCTAGGTGCTCACAATTAAGTTACAAGAGTACGAATGTGAGATGCATGTCTTCTTCAAGCACTTCTTTCTTCTAATGCATAAAAAATGCTACGAAGATCCACCAACTAGCTTCATATCATTCATCTTGTCAGATAACCCTGCTCTTTTATACCCAGCAACCAGCAAATCAATGGTTGGACTTGTAAGTTCATAAGAACCCTTGATGCATTCCAAGAACAACTCCAGCCTATCGTATTGGGAAAGCCTGAAGTAGGAGCATATCACCTTTTCTACATCATCCTCATTTCTAAATGACAATCCTTGTTTCAACATTCTCCCCACAGAGTACTCTACATCGTCCAATCTATCCATCACGGCGTACATCCTTATAATCCCGTAATGCACAGGCAACAAAGCTTCCGAACTTTGATCACTCTCCATTAGAGTCTCGAGTAGCTCCTCCAAAATATCCACCTTCCATAGTTCAATGTACAAATTCACAACCATCTCAGCCATTTTCTCACTAACCTTCCACCCATAACCACACACCATCGCCAAGAACTCCTTCACTTGGCTAGAGCTTCTCCTCTTACAAAGCCCTTCAAGCATACACTCCAATATAGTCAAGTTTGGCATGATTCCTGATCCCACCATTTCTTTGTAAAACGTATCAGCAAGCTCGTAATTCCTCAACTTGACACAACCCGAAATCAGAGACTGATAGGTTTGAACATTAGAATCCAAACCAGCAGCTTTCCAGGCAGAGTACCAAGCTTGCATCGATTCAAATTTACCCAAATTCAAGAAACCAGAAATGAACGCATCATAAGTATCGGAATTGGGTTTGAATCCCTCTGAGCTCTCCATAATCTCAAACAGGCTTAACGCAGTGAACAAATTCCCGGAAGAGAAGCAAACATGTATAAGGGAATTGAAAACTCCAACATTGGGTTTAACTCCATTAGCCTCCATGGAAGAAAACACTTGCATTGCAAGTGGGAGATTCCGAACTTTCCCACATAGAGATATCAGCTCAGAGTAACGATCATGATCTCTCTCATTCTCATCTAGCAACTTCTCCAATTTCCATTCCAGAATCTGACCAAAACACAATGTAATCAACAACAACAAAAATTGATGAATTTATGAAAAAGGTTTAGAGAAGAAGAATTGATTGATTACCAAATGGGTTTTTTCACGAGAGGAAGAAGATGCGAGAGGCGACTCTGCTTGGTTACTTAGCCAACAACGCTGTGACTGAGAGCTACTCAGAACTGACACAACCCTTCTCGCCGCCGATGAAACTCTCAAAAAGGAAGCCATGGTTGTGTTTCTATTAGTGTAAGTTTTTTTGTCTTGGAGAATCAAATATAAGTAATGGATCAAATTTGTAAACCTTACAAAAAAATTATACCAATTAGGATACAGCCTTCGCCCAAAATTAAAAGTATTAGGCTGATACGGATTTTGACGTTGAAATGACAAAATGACTTAAATAGGGACAGAGTGATGGGAGCACTGTAGGTGGTGGTAATGGTAGTTTAATTCTATATGGGGAATCAACATCGATTGTTTTGATAGTAGCAGTTTGTTGCTGGAAGTATGAATGGTAGTGCAGTTTGTTAGGATTGACAGTATTAGTTTGTTAGGATTGACAGTAGCAGTTTGTTGCTGGCAGTAGGACTGGCCATAGCACTTTGTTGTCAAAAGTAGCACTAGCAGTAGCTCTTTGTTGTGGGAAGTAGGATTGGAAGTAGCATTGTGTTGCTGGAAATATGTCTGACAGTAACACTCTGTTGCCGGAAGTAGCACTGGAAATAGCAATTTTTGTCGGCAATAGCACACTCCCCTCCCACTTAGTCACACACTTCTACTCTAGCATCGACAATAACAGTATGTAGGGAAGGGTAGTTTTGTGTTACTGTGCTACTCGGTTATAGCACACATTTCTGATGATCGACAGTAGTAGGGTGCTACTGTGCTACTCGGCAACAGAACACATTTTTGATCAACATTAGCCGTTGATATTTAATAAAGAGTATTATGGTGAAATTATAGTAACAAATGACATGTGAATATTAGTTTGTCTTAATTTGTTAATATTTATCCTTAAAATGTAAGATAATGTGTAAATGGTGTATTTATATACTGAAATTTAGTTGTAATTTATTATTTTTTTAAGCTGGACAGACCGACGTGCCTAGACCCAACCCACATAGGTGCCGCCTAGCCCGCATAGGCCCAGAATGTTGTTTACTACCGAGTTTTCGATACACTCGCAACTCATTAACCAAACGCATCTGAGAAAATAACAATCACAATTTTGCTTACTGGGATAGCAATCAAACTCTCAAACATCCAATAAACCCTAAACTGGAGAGGTCTTTCGGGCAACAAGAGGGGTAGGTCTTGAAATCATTGAGATGTGATTCAATACCGATGGCCTGTACAGAACATATGAAATTTTATTCTGCACACTGCTTTTGCTAAAAAAATAACATTCACAGTATTTTACATGTAATGTTACAAGGAAATTTCACCAGAAATGTTGGGGTTGTGAGTTGAGATACACAACAGAAACAAGCAACCCACATGCAAAACCTAACGGTAGTTTCATCTAGAGCTACAAAATCACTCCTTTTTCCTTTCGTCTGATGAGAAAATTGATTGAAGGGCCTAACTTCTTAAACATCTATTTTTCCAGCAAAGATTTTATATTAATGTGCTCATGGCATGCCAAATTTGGATAAAGCTGACTGAAATACAGATGAAAAGGGCTCTGTTGCACTCTGATCATCGGTTTTGATCTTTATTTGAGCTTTCGCAGAGGATGTGTTGACTATACACTCTACCAAAAATGTTGAAGATCCTTCTGCTTTTTGGGCGAAGAAGAAGAACTTGAAGGAGGGAGATTTGCCACCAGAAGCGATGCAGTGGATGGAATGGCCTTGCATATGTTTCAGGAGTGTTTGGGGTGTTGTCAGTGCTGCAACTCCTTGAGGGTTTACAGAATAATCCTGCACCAAATTATAGATGTCATTTGTTAGCAGGAACTGTGTTCTTCATAACTAGCCAAAAAGAAACGTATCAACGAAATGAGGAAAGAAACTGAGCATCAGAATTACAAGGTAGACCTGTGATAATGATACGGGCAGTTGGCGCCATTTCTGCTGAAAAGCAGTTGGATCCAAAACAGCTTTTGGGTTAAGCTTCAAAGGAGGAGGTGAAGGAGCAGGAGCAGGAGCAGGAGCAGGGGCAGGGGCAGCAGGTAAACCCAAACCAAGTAGGTCATCGATTTCAAAGCTAGAAGACTGTGGAGCATGTCCTGGCACAGTGGAATTTGAAATCACCAAATCCGATAGTTGAGAAGTGAGAACAGATACAGAGGTAAGATCATATGAGGGAGCACTATATGCAGAGGAACTGGTATTGGGAACTTTTGTCTCCTCCTTCTCTGATGTACTTAAAAGAAGATCCTTATCATTTGCCTCGACTCTGTTAGCTGGAACAACAGTATCTGCAGATTCGGTGCCAATTGATACATGTCCAATTTCGTCTGAAAATTCAAAAGGACCTCGGTGTTCCTTATGAGTAAACATGTACGACGGCTGCAAGCATTTAAAAATATCAGTCTGTCTGAGATACTACATCACGAAACTCCAGAACATGTGCGTGTTGCAAACAAAGCAAAAAATACCAGTATCAGTGTACAAGTAGCATATGTGTAGATACACAGATGGTCTAGATATGTAGAGGTGCTTTGTGCTTGTCTATCCTGACATGTACACCTAGGAAGGGACAGGGAGTGTGTTTGATCTGAAACCATTTACAGGGGAGGTGAGTTATTATTACCTTTTGATATACAACAGACAAACTGTTGAATTCATCAAATATTCGATCTTTGACTTCACTGCTTTGGGTATCAGCAAAGACAGAAACAGCTTGCTTTGGAGGGTTTACCACTCGTTCTGCTACACTTATGTCATATTGCAGAAGCCTGTAGTAGAATAAGGCTCTATCATGAACATCCTGCAACCAACTGAAAATTTATTGAACATTCATAAACAAAATAAGACTGATGTTACACATGAATTACTTCGACCACATCATTTTAACAACTAGCAAATTACAGCAACATGCACCTGATGAAAATCAGCAAGACCTGCAGCCAGTGCAGCTCCCAAGGAGCTCTGAGTCTCAGGTGGCCTCTTAAAAAAACACTTCATTACTGCTGTGAGAAGATGTAACCGAACCTGTTCAATCGATAAATTTGTATCATTAGCGAATCTACTGTAGCTATAAGATGGAAGCATGATGACCAAACAAACACATGAAAGAAAAATCAAAACTATTGAATATAAGGTAATGAAGATAAAACTATGCATAAAACAAAGCTAGAACAGAAAAGGTGACTTAATTAATACCTCGGCCGAGTGTTCATCCTCCCAATTTTCAACCAAACCCTCTAATATATAAGGTGCATCCTGCATATCCTGAGAGTACTCACCCAGCATCCATATAAGAGCTGCTTTGGCATTGGGTTCTTGGACATTATTGCTGCTTATGTTCCCAACAACAGCAATGCAATCTTGACTCCACTGGGGATATTTTCTCAGCAGATCTTTTACAAGAACCTACAAAAGAGAACTTCACAGTTGAGCGAACCAGGCCAACTATTGAGTCTATACACACAATCACTATAGTGTTTTTTTCTTTCAATTATTTTCTTTTTGAACTTGACAACACAATTCTGAGCAGTTTTGACATATCAGTCACAGGAAAGTACGACTGTATACTATTATGCTTAGATTTACCAGTATAAGAAGATTTTACCAGAGCTTCAGCAGTTATATAGTCCTTCTCCATCTCCAGAAACTGAAGAAGCCGATCAACAATCGCGTTCACGTCATACTGCTGAAGTGCTATTTTCCCGACTGCACGGATCGACTCTCTTGCAATGGGAATATCAACATTTGCAGCATATTCACATAATTCCGTCACTGAAATAGAATCATGAAATTAAAAGTTATATCATGCGATTAAATGCAAGATGAAAGCAAACTTCGCTCAAACAAACGACGTTAAACTGTTTCAAAAGAGTTAGATTTCTAAGCTATTAGCTTTTATCAAATAAAAATTAGAGTACAAGAATACTTTTTAATAAACAGGTATCTAACAGTGAATTTATATGGAAACAAATTTATCAAGGAATGAAAGTAAACTGTGCCAAACCATTGGAAGCAAACCTCTATGAAATAAAAATAGCTCCTATCAAAAAAACAAATGAAAGAACAAAAACTCTTTTATCAAATAAAGCATTAAAATAAAATAAAAAACCTTTTACCAGACAAAGAATAACAGCACACCCATACAGAAATTCAGAAGTGACCATCATAAAATTGATTCAAGGACCTGTAATAAAATTGATCATCGTTTCTTACCGATTTCATAGGTGTTACTCTCATTTGCCACTGCAGTCAACATCTCAAGCTTCAATTTTTTGACATAGGATGGCTCATTATACTGGCAATAGAAGTGTTTATAGTCTGAAGCAAATATGAAAGGCGCACGCATCACCAAAAGATGCAGGTGACTTAAAACAGCATAAGATTGCTCTGGACTTCCTGAGCTCACTAAGGTCAGAAGAGGAGCTTTAATACGTTCATATACCTAACCAAAAACAGTTTCGATTAAAGAAATGGTTGTCATAAGAACATCGCAGGTAATAAAAGATGGAGGCACATCCACCATAGGAACACCAAAAATGGAGGCACATAAATCAAAATTATCACTCACATATCCTAAAATCCTCTTCCCTTTTCTTTGCCATAACTATAAACCTATAATCATTGTTCAGCATATCAGATTATGATACACAGGATAACTTATTTCTATTTCAGATGGCAGAGTAGCAACAAAATATTTTTCCATATATGTATGTCCTATATAGTTATGCAAAAGATACTTCTTCGTGTCAAATACTAGTTAAAAAAGGAGTGAGAGAGGAGAGACAGTAACTAAATGCTATATGCCTACCTGCTGATGAACATCAGTCATCGATAAAGTCAATTGGAGAAATACTTTAATGGTGGCCAAGACAACCGCACCATTTGCATGCTGAAGTCTATCCTCGAGCAGATTCATGACATCAAATATCTCATTGTTATCTGATGGTACATACTTAGCTACCAACTCAAGCACAAGACATTGTGCCCATTCACTGAATTCCCTGATCCTGCATAAGAAAATGTGAACCAATCTCAGCAACTACTTTTACACATACTAGAAAATTATAATGGAATATGAATTTCTTGAACAAAAAGAAAATTCCAGACGTTTCGGAAAAAAAATCCCAGAAGTTAGCGCCCAACCGATATAACTCTACTGTTGCTATGTAGCAGATCCATTAAACAAATAGACTTCAGCAATACATGAGGGAGAGTAAAGGGAGGAGAAAGAGAGGTTGGAAGAAGAAGAGGGCATTCACATTTCATAATTATAATTCAACTAGGTCAATGAGTTTGACAATGACCAAACGATTTTTTTTGTAAAATCCCTAATCAGCACACTTCCATTACCAAATCCTTAATCACACGAACTTCCATAGTTGAATCCCCAAAGTCTGAAATCCATCACTCTCCATCACATCGTTAAGTTTTATTCTACTTTATGTTGTTGGATCTTCTTCTCTTAATCATCAAGTGTAAAAATACTAAACTCTGCCACTCTGACCTCATATTACAGCGGGTATAAATAAAACCACAGGTACCACAGACATCACATAACCAATTAGAATTATTTGTCGAATCAGAAACAACATGAAAATATTTAAGCTGGCCAGCCCATAGAGAAATACCGATTCAAAAGATAGTATATAACTGATTTGCTGAGCAAAATTTCTCTCTCCCTGGATACTTCCTCAGAGCCGCTTCCTTCTAAACTCCAAATCTCTTGCAGGGCAGATAAACAATTTGCAACAACCTGAGAATGCAAAAAATATGAGGATCTGCTAACTCAAAGAACAGGTGAAGAAGTCATATATCATCTGCAGCACTCAACAAAAAATGCTAAAAAGTTTCGAGACAAATATTAAGAGCTATGGTATAGAAAGCTAGAAAGCGGATAAGTGATAAAATAAAGATAGTTATCGGAATATCGTGTCTAAAGCCTCAAAGTCAGTTCTTCTTCCAATGCTTTCAAGTTCCACCTTTACCAATAAAAACGGCAGACATGCAGAATTACGTCTAAAGCAACACCGAGGGTTATAAAAATATCCTAATCTATAATTATGTGATTGAGACCACAACATCTTTACAGATCTAGCATCCATAACGTTTCATCTTTTACTATCGATATGTCATATAAGATGTTTAAAACAAGAATTCCCAAAATACCCCCTTTGCATCCCATTATTCTAAGTATGATATGATGAGACAAATGAAATTTCCTTACCTGTGTATCTGGATCGTTAAGCAGCAACTGCTTAAGCATTGCAGGAAACTCTGCATCGACACAAGTTGAAGCTGATATGTGATACAACTTCAGAACCCCCATAGCTGCTACCATCCTCACATAACTACTATTGTCTTTCAACCCTGCACCCAAGGGCCCCACCAAATACTCAACTAGATTGGTCACTCGTAACGAACACAAGCTCCTCAAAGCAAGACCTCGGATCATAGGATCTGCATCCTTGCAATCTCTTTGAAGAAAATTGATCGTCAAAAGTGCGAGGTCTGGATTGACCTTTGCATAGTTCCCAACATACAGATAACACATTTTCTTCAAAACAATATCCGATGTTGCCGAGCACATCACCATCTCTCCGAAAACAGACGACACGTCGATGCCTATCGTCATGTAAGAGATAACCTTCTTGAAAAGATCACGCTTTGAATCATCCGCTCCCGGGGCTCGGCTACCAGCCAGAAGCCGGAGCTGCCCTTTCACATCAGCAACTTCGCCTTTTCTGCTCGGAAATGTAAATTTCAAGTATGAAGTATCTAACTTAACCAAACAAATCTGCTAAATAACTTCAATTTACGTATTAGCATAAACAAAGCAGCCTAAGATAGCAATGTTAGCCTAGTATATCAAGCTGTTCATAACAGTTCTTCAGTAACTTAATCAATAGAACCAAAGAAAATGTAAGTTCCTAACCGAAATTCACTATATTGTTCATGATTCCTTCACCTAATTTTCTCGGACTGTTAATCGGAGCGACTAAGGTTTAGAGGCTTACCCGGAGGGCTGCGACGGCGAGGAAGATCGGGCAGATATGGCCGGAGGAGCCATGACCGATCCAAATCGAGGTCAAGTCCGCGTTCTGTACAGTCTCGTCCTGAGATCTAAAAGCAAGAACAAGAATTTGGTCACTGAATCTCAGAGCTCTGAACTTGAACCTTTCCAAGAGAGGCTGGTCTTGACGTGGCTAGATCAGATTCTTCGCCTCTACTCCACCGTGTCTAGTTCTGATCTCTAATCATAAGTTACTAGAGTAAATGAATTTCACATCAACTCTTACAAACTGGATCACATGTAACGTTTTATTGTCTGAAAAGTTTAGGGTTTATTACCACTCATTTTATTATCTATGTTTGTTCATTTTTTTAGTTTTTAATTGAATTTATCTCAGTTTTAAACGATAATAGTTAAGTAAGAAGTGAGAAACGACAAAATGAAAACAAATGATAATAGATACGTGGCGAGCGAGCAAGGGGTAAGGCCAAAACTTCATCAAAGATAAAAGAACGAGTGAGCCATATACAAAATAAAAAGTATTGAATGACCTAATTGTGATACTAATGTGTGACATTTAAATCATTAGATAGTAAAATGTGATACGGAACCTCCATGTCATGCGCTAGCTTCGCTAAATACAAAATAAAGGTGTAAAAAAATGACTGCCACATTACTCCAAAATCAGTAAATACCAAAGGCAAAATAAAACGCACCGTTTAACCTCATCGTCGCCGCTGCCAAAGATTTTTTTTTCCGCTTTATCATTTCGAGCCTTCAACTTCAGAGCCCAAAACCAGCTGAGAGCAGCTCATGGCCTCTCTCACGATATAAAGAGAAACCAAAACAACCTCTCTCTGAAAATGGTTCTGCTTCATCATCTCCCACGTAGCCACCTCTCCCTCTTCACCCACTTCACACACTTCTCAAAACCCAAACCCCCCACAGCCCTAAACCCCATCTTCACCTCCACCTTCTCCTCCCCCAAATCCACTCTCTCAGTCTCAGACCCCATCCCCATCCCAGATTCCCACATCGAAACAGCCCTCGAAGATTTCCATACCCAGTTCGAAATCCCACTCCAGAAGCTCTTCGTGCCGCCGGAGACGGAGATAAAGTACACCGAGTCCGGCGCCCTCAGCACCAGAATCTTGAAGGGGTCGAACATTTTGCTGAGCAAGTATGCTACGGATGCGCATGTGACTCAGGCTGAGTTTGTGAAGAGCAGTGTGAGAACTGAGGATTGCCCCGCGAATCCTCTGCCGGAGTTTGCGCTCGTCGGACGGTCAAATGTCGGCAAATCCTCGCTGCTTAACTCGCTTGTGAGGAGGAAGAAGCTGGCTTTGACCTCCAAGAAGCCTGGTTAGTAGTAGCTAGTGTAGCATTTAGGATTCAAGACTTGGTTTTTCGATTTTTGGGTTCCATTGTTGTTTTGAAATCGTAATGCTTGTTTTTCGTAATTGTTTGCAGGGAAAACACAATGCATTAATCATTTCCGGATCAATGATAGCTGGTATTTGGTGGATTTGCCAGGCTACGGGTATGTTATGTACAAATTATTCTTGATGATGATAACTTGATATAAATATGAATATTGAGATTCTGAGTGGCGGTGCAAACAGTAATCGCTTTAGTTTGTTCACATTGCACCTAGTATTCAGGGTTGGTCTATATGATTGTCTGTCTGTCATGCATGATTCGAGATGATAGTCTTATGCTTGTGTGTTCTCTAACTCTTAACAGGTATGCAGCTGCACCACAGGAACTTAGAACTGATTGGGTGAAGTTTACTAAAGATTACTTCCTGAATAGAACAACACTAGTTTCGGTTTTCCTTCTCATTGATGCCAGCATTCCTGCAAAAAAGATCGATCTGGAGTATGCTAGTTGGCTGGGCCAGAATCAGGTACAATCTCTGTACATTTACACCCAAATGAAAAGGATGATCTGGTGTGGTGCAATCGCTACATTTTACTAATATTACCTGCCTAGAATCATCACTGTTCTAGAGATTTTGACAAAACAGTTTACAGTTTTCCCATTGGCCATCTTCCCCTTGACAAAAAAATACATTGTAGTCGTAAGATATGCCTCTCTGAACTAAGTAGCCAAGGGTGTAAGCATGCCTTAAGGTGAAATTTTCCTTTGGGAAGTTTGTAGCTTAACCTTCATAACAGATAAAACAAGAAAAGGTAATCTATATCCATCTCGCTAGGTTTAGTGAATGATGTAGCGAGTTGAATAATTTTTCCCACTGCTTTCAGATCCCCATGACCTTGATTTTCACCAAATGTGACAAGCGGAAGAAAAAAAGACATGGAGGAAAAAGAGCTGAAGAAAATGTGAACGACTTTCAGGAGTTAATCCGTGGCTACTTCGACACAACACCACCATGGATCATGACCAGCAGCCTTACCAATCAGGGTCGAGATGAGATGTTATTACACATGGCTCAGCTGCGGAATTATTGGCTTAAGCACTAGGAATGCCAGAACTATGTCGTCGTGTTCTCAAGAAGGTCGCATACTTGTCAAAGCCAATGAGATGTTATTGCACGAGTTGCTGATATTATAATTATAATTTCACCTCTACGCATGTGCTGCTTTACATTAGCAGCTGCAAAGAGAAATCAGATGTGCTCCGTTGCCTCAATTGTCAAAGCCAAGAGTTTATCAATTTTATAGGAATGAAAATGTAGAACCTTGTACTATTTGCAGCAAATTGTAATTTTGATAATGGTCATCCCATCCAATACAATTCAGTTGTGAACAGCAATGTTAAAGTTACAATAGTACAAGGAAGATTCAGTTCAAGAGGGCTGGCACATTTTCTTTGATGCAACAGGCACAAGATTAACATTCACTACAAACATTCATCATTACATCCAATGAATAAGTAAATATGCCATTCACTACTAGCTGTTCATCCAATGAAGTAGCTGGGGCAAACCAGTTTATGGAATGCAGCATAGCAGATTTGACATTTAATCTGCAGAGGACCCCTATCCTCTGAGCACCAGATTTAGTGTAATAGAACAAGAGAAGCACATGGCTTACATTGTAATCACAAAGGAAAAACAAAATTGGATAAATTTAGAATCAGACCTCTACGAGCAGAGGATTCAGATCCAAATTAACAAAAATAAGGAAATGCAATAAATCTCAAAGATGCCCTGTATTCCACAGGATGACCTCATAACATTGGACTAAACTAGACTTGCCACGTGGGACTCAAAACATCAGGCCTACATTAAGGGTTTCTTCATATCAACACCATCACAAATTACAGAACCAGGACATTATCAAGACTTGAGTGCAGGTTCAGAACAACTAGTCTTGTAAATACCTAAACCGTTAAGAGGGGGTGGGAAAATATTCACCAACTGTTAAGGTGGGCAATAATAGCGTATTTCACATTCATGATATACTCAGCAGACTTCGCAACTCAGAAAGCAAAATGCATTCCAAGATCATAACAAAGCAAGAAGACAAAAACTTAGGATTTACAGGCACTGAATACATCCAACAATCACTCAGCACCTGTTGTTGCTAGACACTTCAAACATTAGCTTAGAGCCTTAGACTATACCACAACATGTTCACAGGCCACAAAACAAACTACATCTACTCATAGCAACATGTATTAACCAGTTAAGCAGCACATGTTCAACAAGCCTTGGTTTGCATTCAAATGCTGAATTATCAACATGCATACTAGAAACAGTTAATCATCAACCCACACTACAATTCTAGACAAACATAAAGATAAAACGATAGAGTACTTGTCATTCATCATAAACTATCTAGCACATAAACAAAACCTTGTCTTAAACTATTCAACAACAATGATCCAAAATAGATTCCAAACAGAACTACCGAGAGCAAAAAACAAAACAGATCAAACTTGGATTCCTTTCCTCCTCTCAAACCTAGGCAGTAGCAGTTCCCTTGCTCCTGGGCTTAGCCTGTGTACCTTCAAGGAAGCCGCTCTTGAACCTCCTCGGCACATGGCGAAGGTACCTCATGCGCCCAGTTCCGGTGGTCTTCCTGCGCAGAGCCTTCTCACTCCAGTTATCTGAAACCAGAGCACTCACATTTCAACATCCATAGCTCAAACAGTAAACACAGTTTTTTTACCATCAAATTAGAAATCGAGAGTAAAATTGAAGGAAAATTTACATTTTCTGAGGCGAGCAGCGGGGTAGGCACAGGCGGAGCAGCGAGACTTCTGAAGATGGAAGCTCCGGCGTCCACATCGGACACAGAGAGTGTGGGTCTTGTTGCGGCGCTTGCCAAAGCTACCAGTTCCTTTTCCCTATTTCAGATTCACACAGTTACAAATCTACACAAACGTTTATGATGAAGCTAGAAATTGAAGCAGAGAGAGAGAGTTACCATTTCGTTGTTTGGCTGCGAACCCTAAATCTGGAGGTGTGTGTGTGCGGGAAATCTGACGGAGAAGAAGAATCAGAGGTTTATATAGATTAGGGTTTCTCTTGGAATTTTGGGTTAAATAGACGAAACTGTCCCTAAAGTGGGGTTGGTTCTGTGGGCTAACGATATTTGCAACAATAACATTTAAAAAAAAACGATTAGAGAACTGGGCCTCTGAGGGCTAGCGGACCCAGACACGTCATGGAGATCGTTATGATGTAGGCCTGCACGGTCTGGGCAACCTTTCTGGAGAAACTGGGCCCAGACACGTCACAATAATTGCTAAACTGGGCCTCTTCGGGCTAAGCGGAACTAACACGTCTTGATCATCCAGCTTAAATGAAGCCTACTTTGTTAAATAGGTCATCGACAACGGGAAGGAAACGGAGAAATCACTAAATAAATTTAGATTGCGGAATGTTTTCAAATGCAGAATAGCTCAGTTGGGAGACCGTCAAACTAAAGATCCGATGGTCATGTGTTCGATCCACCTTCATCGCATTAGATTTTAGTTTCTTCCTTTTTATTATGCTCTTACACTACAATGCTTTTTTCTTCATTAATTATTTATTAAACTATGACAACTACTAGTTACACACAATATCAGTTCGGCTAAACAAGAGCAAAAGGGGGTGACGCTAGTAACTATATATATATATATATATATATATATATATATATATATATATATATATAAAGCCAATGTAGGTATGTCCGTATGTACATAATCTATGAACTTCGATCATTTGTCACATTTTGTTTACCATGTTGAAGAATCTGATTTGTGGTCCAACATCGAAATGATAGTACTAGTCCTTGTTTTCATTTCTTGAAACAAAACTCTTAATGTTGGTTTTAATTCATTATTCTAAACTTATATACATACGGGATGGTGTGTAACCTATTTGTGGATGGGAATAAATAATTTCAAACCGCTTATGAGGCTAATTCTTATTTTGGCATCCAAAATCATTTATCAATTTCAAGTTGTTTTTTATAACTTGCGTATTCGTTACGATTTTGTTATACTTTTTTTTTGTAGAATATACTTAAGACAAATAATAATAATATCTGATGAAGACACACCAATCGACTTAGATATCAAATCAATTCAAATCTATTAATAACAACAATGAAATTGCCAAATCAGTACATTGGCACAATCGTTCACTCATCTGGTGCTTATGACTTTGCTAGTTGGTGACAGACATTCCCATGAGAATGATGATCATGGTTCGATTGAGCGCTGTCATTTACTCGGATTATCCAATTCGTGAACCATTTCTCGTCGTTGACCAATAACTCCCGGCCATCCGATCTGAAGCCGACTGGCCGCAGTCAACTTCATAAAGGGCTGGAAATGGTCCTTCTCCGTGCATCATCCATGTATATATCAAGGTCGTTAGGGTTCATCAATTTCTTGGACCACAAGCAATTAAAGGTACCAAATTTCAGCCCATCAGAAATTGATGGTCCCGATTGGCGACCCATGTGAAATGACTATGTGTACGTACCTAGCCGATTTCCCTATCAAGAGCTTGTGGATGCTATTATATACACCTTAACAAAGGACCACCCCTTTAATTTGGGATGTGAATTAAGCAAAGTACACACTAATCAAACGCCGCCTTGAGTGCCTAAATTGCTTGCTTTTTCAGATTGTTCATGAAACCTAATCGCTTTCCTTCCTTCTTTGCCAAACTCCTAATTGTATCCCATAATGTTAAGCCATTTTCATTTCACACTTATTTTCCAAAGAGAAAAATAAAAGCAAATCATAAAGTGTATCAATTATTTGAAGCCAAACTCAGGGCCAATCGTCCGCATACATACGAAATACATTTCAACCAATAACGTTTGTCAATTTCATAACAAGTATCAATCGTATTGATTGATTTTAAGACAACGATCTCATGTGATTGATTAATAATTATGTATACAATTTAGAGTGTATAAAACAATAGACGGGTGTTTGGAGTCGGGTAGTAATCCAAACTCGAGTTCAAAGTACCTTTTTATGGAATCGAAACTACAAATGTCCGAGCAAAACTTAGCAAAAACTACTAGAAATATTTTTGTAATTTAATCGAGAAATGAAAAACTGAAAATGATAGACGACAGAGATGAGAAGTAAAGGCCCAATGGGGGCCGATGCGGGTGTCCACCAGTATGGAATCTCATGGGCGACAGTGGTTCTGCAGTTAATTTCTCACAGTCAATAATATTAGTATAATTATTGCGGAAGCCCTAGATTCGATTTGTATGTGTCGCCAGAATAGCAAGGCAACTCGGTCTGAATAAACCCCACCAGTTATGTTATATGGTTCTTATGAACTGTAGCAAACCCTAGCTAGCTTCAATGTAAGCATCATCATGAATTATCGAACTCAGACTCATTCGTCCAAAACCTAGTCAACCCCCAATAAAATATCTATGTTAGTTGTGGCCATCCTATGTACGTACAATACAATACCTAGCTAAATTCAAACGGGTAAAAAGGAATTAGGGTTTAAGGGTGAAGAATAAGTTGGTTATTTTGTGGGCAAGAGTTGATACTAATAAGCGGAACACGGTGATACCTTGATAGTTTAGTTAGGATCTAAGGTGAAATGTTGACAACTTATTACTTGTTATCCTCAAGCTTATGGGTTTATATCGACGGCTTTTGGTCATTTATATAAGCGTTGACGGTGACATTCATTTATTTACAGACACGTGGATGATTAACGAGTGATATGTTGACGATTTAGTTGGGATCCCAAGTTTTTGGAGTTTACACCAACGAATACCTTCCACTTGACGACTCTCGGTCACTAATACAATCAGAAAAAACTGTTGGGATAGATGTTAGACCTGGTATTGTCAGATATATGTGGTTTGGATTTATAGTAGCGCATCTAGTAAGATTATTTACTTGTGGATAAGTTATTCGGATAAGTTGTAGTTAGAGTGTTCACGATTCAGTTTGGTCAGTAAATTTGAGTTCTACTGGAATCATGGGTCTGTCTTCCACATAGTTTTGATCATTTTTAGGAAAAAAATTCGGAATATACGGTTAATATGAATCTTATTTACTCAAATTTATAAAGATTCATGGTATATTCTTGTTGAATATCCTTTTGCATGCTTTGATGAAAATCGTAAACTACTTATTAACTGGAGTATCTTCAATACACGGTCGTGTATGTACACAACACATGTGAACGGTTGAGATTAGAAAATATAATATTGATACATGAGTTGTCAAACATATGAATTGTTATGAATGACTAAGATTGTGTAGTATACATACACGGTCGTGCATACAAGAATTCTCACTTCTTAACAACCACCTAAATCCCATGCATCTTTTTGCTAAGTTTCAGTTTTTTTAATCAAAGACAATTTTGTCATTCAAAATCGCAAATAGAGGGTACAATATGAGTCGATCTGTTGTCATGAGAACAGAGGACAAACAAAATTATCCGACTTATATGAGGGTTGCATCCTCCTATACATTAAGGCTCACTAAGTATCACAGTGAGCCTACAATTTTAGAAATTATATATTATAGGCAATTATTCCTACCTAAGTGTATGGAAAATAAATCTCACAGTTTCATATGAAAAACACAAAACCATGAGTACGTAATTGTTTAAAACCTAATAGAACATGAAAATTGCAGAAAATATTGTGTGCAGTTTTTCTGCTCTAGCTTACTTCAAGATCAGTCGTAAGTGAGGATGTGTGACACTAACCTAATAGAGCAGATCAGTAGTAAGTGAGCTCTTTGGCAAGTTAGCTAATTACATGTATATATAGTACTCAACAAAAGCATACATGAAAGTTAAGAAAATGGAAGATTTAGTTTCACACTGAGCTAATCTTAGGAACTAGCTAGGATATATACATTACTATGCCTGAACATGATCACAAGATTCAGCGCACCAATAGAGGTAAAAGATTAGGGTTAGGGTTCAGTATAATACCGCAGTAACTGTTCAATTTTGAAGGTGGGTTAAATCTCATTTGCTGAATTGGGTTCTTGTGAATTTTAAGTACTTGGTTGAAGAAATTAAGTTAATGGTGGTCCAATTTTCTAGTTGAGTGAAATCATTTTGAAAGCGAAATTGCAGCGGTAATAAAAATGGCAGATGTCCTCCTCAACAAAGATGTTTGGTACGAAATTAAACATTTTACATGCCAAGTGGGGAAGAAAAAGGGTAGTACAATAAGAAGCAAAACGCATATATATAAATGAAAGAATTTCATTCTCATCAGTAAAATTAAAGGTCATTTTCCCATTCCAAAAACCCCTAAACTTAATAGAGAATGAACCACACAAAAAAACTAGTTAGCTACACTAGTGTTAACACTATCGATTATCAAGTCCCATACCAACCCCATGTTGGAATCAGTACAAAACGAAAAAGACACTTGAAGAATAATACCAACGTACCTAGCTAGCTATCCTCTTTGAGATCTCTCACTCTAACAAGTCATACCTAAATATCAGAGATCACTTATGGTAATGTACAAATGGTGGTTGCAACGTTTGAGAATCACCAAGACACCAAGCTATAAGCATCCTGCATGTGGATTCGGGATCACCAAAATCCTCTCTTGTTTCCTCTTTTTTCATCATCATCTGCACATTCGAGTCAACTAAAGCTTCGCCGAGAAGTGATCACCGTTGGAAAACCAACACTACTGCGACGACGATAGAGGCAAATGCGACCGTGTAAAGGGAGTAGAATGCTTTGCCTCGGCTTTCCAACACCGCTCAATGTCTTCGGCAATTCTCTTGGCGTCAATTGATGCACCAAGTAGTCCTCGTTTGGTAAACCCCACAGCATATAACCCACGTTCACCTTTCCAACCATTGGGAAATGGCAATTTTGGCAACCCATCTTCTTTCGAGAACATCTCTCCCTCCTATATAAAATGAAAAGAATTAATCAGAACAAAACCCATACAACTCATTCGCAGTCGTTTAATTAGTCACTAATTAGTATAGGTACCTTCAGCCAAGAGGGCACATTGCTTTTGTAACCAGTTGCCAAGACAATGGCATCGAAATTCTCTGTTCTTCCATCGGAGAATTCTACAGCACGATGACGTTTTAATCTCTTGATTGCCGGACGCACCTGCAATGCAGCAGGTAAAAAATTAGGGTTTATATTTTAACACCTATAATAACATGTCAAACTGATTGATAAGACACATACTAATACTAGATACAATGATTAAGTACCTGAATGTCACCGGTTCTAATCTTGGCCAGGGTCCCAACGTCCAAGACCGGAGTCTTCCCGGACAGATTCTTGAGCTCCAAGGGACCCAACTTAGGCCGGACCAAACCGAGCCGGGACGTGTCTCCGAGAAGCAGCCGTGACGCTACCAACAAGAGGCGATCCACAAGGCGTATGTGCAGCCACTTGAGCAACAACATGGACAGCCCGAAAGTCGACTGTCCCAGCATCTCTCGTGGTAGGACGTGCACCTTTGTAAGTTCAACCCATCAAAACACACACATAAAGTTCAAACACTAACACTCAAAAAGAACTCATCGAAAAAGCGAGGAGAGACTAGAAATAAAAAGGTACTCAGACATTAACATGGAGGTAGTGATGTGTGTGAGCCCCATACTCATGGAGGTATGGTGTTTAGCAACCAGAGCTTAGCTAGCTACCTAAGTGATTCCAGGCCATGCTTCTTAGGCCAAGTACTAAGATTGAGGTGTTTGATTCTGTAATCTATTATCTTTTATTCTTTCCAGCGACAAAAATTAGAAAGCTTTAGGAGATTTGATGGGTTACTTAGAAGTATATGTTTCTTATGACCATTACGCATGCTTACTGGCCTGGGGAGTCCCAAGAAAGTGAAAAGGATCAAAACCCAAATTTGTTTTTGCCTGAAATAGAGTTTAATATGCATGCTGATTATCTTTGAACAGACCAAACCAACCTTTGGAACTTGAAGTAAGTCGCAGCTAAGATTCTCTCTCCATTTCCTTTGGTGCTCAAAGAAAGAAAAAAAATAAGTTGAACAGAAGAAGCAATTACAACACCAAAATTTGAACATGGATTTTCTTATAGCTGTAGTTTAAATACAAGAAATTTGGAAAATATTTGGTGTAAAACAGAAACCTAAATGAAAAGGGCAGTTGAATCCGAAAAATTGTTCCACACAAATTCTAAAACTCAAGGGCAAAACTGAGAGAGAAAGATGAGTAAAGGGTAGAGGGTTGTTCTTACTGTATCTCTGACAACGAGAGAAGGCCTAGCATTGTGGTTACACAGATCCAAACAGACCTCCATGCCCGAATTTCCACACCCGACCACCAAAACCTTCTTTCCTCTAAACTCCTCTCCCGTCTTGTACAAGCTCGTGTGCCTGATAGGCCCTCCGAACTCCATGATCCCCTCCAGCTTCGGCACCAGGGCCTCCGCATTCTCCCCTGTGGCCGCGATGAGCCACCGGGTGACATACTCGGTCTCGACCCCGCTCTCTGACTCTACGTTCCGCACGCGCCAGAAGCCGACCGCAGGGTCGTATTGCGCAGTTGAGACGGTCTGGTTGAAACGAGGCTGAATGTCGAACTTGGTGGCGTAATCTTCAAGGTAGCGGATGAATTGCTGCTTGGTAGGGTAAGTGGGAAAATCGGAAGGGAAAGGCACAAGGGGGAGCTCGCAGAATTGCTTAGGCAAGTGAAGGCGGAGGCGATCATAGGTCTTGAGCTGCCACAGAGATGCTAAGCAATTGGATCGCTCCAGGATCACACTAGGGACGCCCTTGTTTTTTAGGCAAGCAGCCGTAGCGAGCCCCGATGGACCTGCACCAACTATAACCGGGCCGGGAACACACACCACGCATCGAGGAGGAGAAGAGGACTGCAGGTTATTCATTTTGTGAATCAAACTAGGATCATCATGGGAATATTGCTTTCCTTGGATTGTTTTACAGTCCATGTTGGACAATGCAAAGTGAGGAAGAAGAAGAAGTGTAACTGTATGTGTTTGTTTTCTGTTTTTTCACTCTCCTTCTGTCTCTCTGTTTATAAGAAGATTGAGCTAAAGAGGGAATTGGCCCTGGAAATAAGGAATGGATTAAGGTCTTATCCAGTTGTGATCTAGGAGGGAGGGATCAGCTAGGAATGAGTAAGGAAAGAGTGCAAAAACTACGGGACTAAACCAGCATTCAACACAAAGGAGAGAAGGGAGGGAAGGAAGAGAGAAAGAGATGGTGATATGTCTATTTATATTCCCCTATTGTTCTCATACAAGAATTTATATGAACAGAAAGGCCAAATGATAATTAAAGAGAAGTAACGCAAGTAGGGACACACCATATATATATATTCTTGATTTATTTAGAAATAAATGTATATACTGCAGTAAACTTTTCATTGAATTTTTTATATGTTTAGTTTATGATATATATCATGTCGATGTGAGGATCATTATTAGAAAAACTCGCGTGAGGGCTTTTAATTAGTTGGATGGGAGTGATGTACCGTCTGTACTTTGAGTGGCAGATCATGAGAGTAAGAAATGATCCTCCACAAAAACACGATAGTATTTAACTAGACTATAGTGTCATTTAAAATTGTTCATATACTTTAGTTCATTAATTTAGTAATGTTAAACTGTCGATCCATTCTTCAAGGACCATAAATTTTTTTTTATGAATAATGATTATTTAAGGACATGAGTTACTGGATGTAAGGCTGAGTCTCTCAACTAATTAACCATGTTATAAAAGGAAAATTTTGTCATACAGGCCATACTGACCGATTTTTCCCGTTAGTTAGTTCCTCGTCCCCTTTGTAACCCGTTTACAGCAATCATTCCCGTTATAAAAGACATAATTACCAAAATCTAATTTTGATATTGAATTAAGTCAATTGTTTATTCCGATTTGGTGATGGGCACGAGGAGGCCGTGGCAAAAAAAAAGGTAAAACAATGGATATGGATTTTGAGAATCTAAGTATATATATACACGAACTGCATGTCGATCTGCAAGAAACAAAACATACTGGAATTGACTGATCAGGTACATATGAATGGAATATTCGATCATACAAGTAGTTCATTGATCATCATCGGTTGAGAAACAATAACAAAAGTCGAACTAGAATTCTATTTGGACGAAATAGATGGAACTTCTCCTTCGATCCTCTTTTGCCATATTTTAGATATATTCGTTTGGATTGATTAGATTGCATTTAATAGGATAAAAGTCGGCTTAGCAGTTGATGGTCGAATGATTAGAAAACAACACTATGATGGTAGTAATGAGAACGTGTATTGATTTTCTTTGGCTATATATTCAACATTTGTATGGAATTTAATCTTGTGACTTCAAACATTTAAGTATTTTCAAGTATTTTTTAGAAAGAAACAACTTATTATCATTTTAACTTCTTGTTAGCAGTCATAGATGCTCAAATTTGTAAGAGTGTTTGAGGATACCGTCTTAAAAAAGAGAGGCATGATCACTTGAGGTACAGTTTTTAAAAGACCATGAGTGACAAGTGAATCTAGTCGAAGTCTGAATTATTGAGCTAGACCTAATCATCCGAAAACATCAACATGAAAAGCAACATCAACAGAGGGGTCTGTGCCTTTGTGGAAGGCAAGCGCATACAATTATTGATCACTGATCAAACGAACGAATTAATAGAGGGCCAACGATGCACGATCGAGGAGTGGTATATATATATATATATATATATATATATATATATATATATATATATATATGGTTCATATCGATCACATTGGTGGCAAGCATATCGACAGTCATTGGTGAAAAGCATTGATCATCAAGTGTACTTCCTGCTTCAATTCGAAGTAGCTAGCTAGTTAGATTATCTAACTAATTGAGTACATAATTCGATCATATAGTCCTCGATCTCATTTCCCTCCATTTTTGTGTGTCGATCTATAGCAATGCGTTCATTATAGTTAATTGTTTATAACGTGTTCCTTATATTTTAAGTTCAACGATTTGTGCATATATATATGCCGGATCTAAAGCGTATTTCTGGATTTTGTTAAATTGCGCACGGTCCGTGTATTGTCATATGCGATGTCCGCTTCCTCTCATTTTCTCTTCCTGTTATATGAAGATGACGACACGCGACCGTCCGCACTTTAACAAAGTACGCAGGTACACCATAGATCCAGATATATATAGATATATATAATTCGTCTCTAATATGATTTGTAGGCACAAAGTTTTTCCAAATCAATAAAACTATGGGCACCCGTTCTCTTAATCTAATCGTTCGTTTTGCTAGGGTTTAATTATTTTAATACAACCATATGTTTATCTGCACTCAGTCTAAGAGGTGTGTATATATATATATATATATATATATAATTCATCTCTAATATGATTTGTAGGCACAAAGTTTTTCCAAACCAATAAAACTATGGGCACCCATTCTCTTAATCGAATCGTTCATTTTGTTAGGGTGTAATTACTTTAATACAACCATATGTTTATCTGCACTCGTCTAAGATATACATATTGTAGCACACACATTACATGGTAAAATAAAACGAAGAATAACCATAGTACGTAACAGAATCATTTTATTTTTCATCCATTACATTTTTGCTAAATGTTTGAGGAGGTGTCTCGAAGCTTTTATTTTGGAGAGCCAAATTTACAGTTTTTGGTTCAGGAATTTATTAGAGAATTTTGAGTAGATAGCTAGGTGGCCGGGATGGAGATAGTATCTATGTGCAGTAGTCGATGATGACGCCATGGATGATGTCCCTGTCTAGCTCTTAAATTAGGGCAGGGAAGGCACCCATTGCTGACGAAGACGAAGCTCTTAAATTTCAGGCAGTACGCATACATCGCCATCATCCGGACAAATAACAGGAATTCATGCTAATGATGTCATCTCATCTCTCTATCGATCAACAAGAGTCTGCTGTCCTTTCCTGCATTATAAGCAGCGGCAGCCTTTAGCATCTGTCATACGTGCGATCCCACGCAGATTTTTGAGTCTCAAAAAAAAAGTTATTTATGTGTTATATAACAAAATCAATAGCATATTAATTAAAGTGGATATGCCAGAATTGGCTAATGGTTTTTTTACCCAACCTTCATAACTCTAATTTGAGGCCTTTATCGTAGTTTTTTGACAATTTTCTCCTAGTTTTGACGATTTTCTCCTATTTTTTGACAATTTTATATTTTTTTTCCTCCGCTTCTTCTCAAAGTTTTTCTTACTACAGTACTTTTTTGAAGTCATATCACTGTCGTATTCTTTTTTCTTAACCAAGTTAATCTCCTCATGGAAGAAAAAAAATCATGATCCCTAATTAGATTTTTCGAAAGATCCAATTCCATTCGCATTGAATCATTGATATACATTTACAAAGGGAAATCCTAGCTTTTTTTCTTATAAAAGAAATCATTCTTTATAGATTTTTGTTGTTAACTTGTTATGCATATTTTTTTCATATGTTCATACCTCTTTATCAATGATCAAAAGTTTGAGGTTTTTTGAATCATTCAATATTTCTTCTTCATATGGAAGCAGAGTACTCCATTATACATATAGAGCAATACAAAAGACTTGTTAGACTACACTTTCTTTGTTATTTTGCGATCATTCATTCATTCTTATTTTTCTTTTCTGTACGTTATATATTGAATTTTTTTATCTTTTTCTGTTCTTTGCTTGTAATTTGTTATATATTGAAGGATTTGAATTATTGATCGTTTTAGTGTTTTTATTTTTATATATACACCAATGAATGTCTTACAGAAGGAAGTTTTAGTCTGTTATATATGATTGCATTGTAGGTCTTTTATATTAAGCATACACAAAAAATGCCACATCCCTATCTAAACAAGATTTGTGTTATAATACTGGTTTATACATTTTTGTTCAATATTTAGTATTTAGAAAACCAGTCATTGGTCAACAAAGCTCACACATGTCTCTTTCAATTTTTTTATTTTCTTCACAAACAATGATATATTGTTGTGCAGGGCCACACTTAAAAATTCACACAGGGCCTCCAATCACACAGGACCAGCCATGATTATAAGCTAGATAGGGCAGTCATAAATTTATAACCATCATCTCTATAAGTATATATATAGGGTCCATCTAATGAGATATCCCTTTTTTGTTCATTTCTAGGAATAAGTTATTACATCAACTTTCCGATCAAATTTCGGCATCTCCATCGTTCAGTTTGTTGGGTTATATGAGTAGATCACCTCTATAAAATTTCATATGATTTGGTGATCGTTAAGGTATCTAAAGTTTCAATTTATTTTTAATGATCTTGAACGGTGTAAGTTTGATATAAGTGTTAAACTTTTTGTTTTAATCTCAACCATCAAGCCCAATAAAAAACAAATCTAATGGTGTGGGTCTATCCCTATAAATGAAAAAAAAAGATCTCTCATTAGAATATATATATATACTTGTACAAATGTACAATACATAAACTACATGCGATAGTCAACAAATATGACATACATATGTATATACTTGTACAATACATGCAATTATTACAATGATTCATTTATGGCTTATGTGATATTATTTAGGTACGTTAGGATCATCATTTGAGAACGAGAAAAGTTCACTATTAGTACACCATCTCTTGTGGCAAGGTCAATGTGATATCTAAACTTTTAAAGTGATCAAATACCTAAACTATTATTTTCCTATCAAAGACATACTTCCATTAACTTATTTTGTTAACAGCAAGGGTAAAAACGACTTTAAGATTTTTTTTTAATTTTTATTTGGTTTTTTATTTAGGATATTCTTACAAACTCAAAACATAGTCATTTAACAAACTTAAGAACTAGCCTACAACATCTTAAGACTTCACCTAACGTCTTCCTGTTTAAATGGTTATTATACTGACGGAAACACTGTTATCTTAAGGTGGAAAAATCCTTGATTTTAGTATGTAAAAAAATCTCAAATACAAAATTCAAACTAATAACTGAAAGTAAAATAATTTTTAAACAAGAATATTTTTGTGACAGAATTATGGGCACAAACTTAGAATTTATTTAACATAACATAACTACAAATACAGAACCCAGAGCCTCGCTCTTGGTTAAACAACAATAAGGTGTTTAGCTACTCATAATTATAATTACAAGTACAAATAGTTACTTGTAATAAAAGCACATCATACAGAATGATTACAGACTGAAATTTTCACACGGTACTCACTCTCACACTCTTATTTCATACTATACTAGAGACAATGTTTACACACACTATTTTTCTGGCTTTCTGACTTCAAGATGAATGTTTAGAGTGTTTTCAACTTCTGTTCCAAGTTTTTTCGATGCCTTCTCTCGGAAGGTTGAAGCTCCTTATATAGCATACAGACTCCAAACCTGAATTAGTGGAAGACATGAGGAATCAAACTTTACTTTAGCAAAAGTAAAGTTGTTTGTTTTCATGTGTTGGTAGCAAAAGAAAAACACACTAACATTAACAAAAGAAAAGTTTTTTGAATGACCATTTTTAGAGCTTGTTTTTGGAGATAGTAGAACAGTAAGACCACTAACTTGAGAGATAAAATCTCTCGCAAAGTTAATAACTCCCAAAAACCTTTACAAGGATTTTGCATCAGGAATATGATCTGGAAACTGACTGATTTTTTTGATGGAGACGAATCTCTCCATCTTTAACATGAATGCCTAAGAAGTCAATTTCTCCTTTTATGAGGTGAATCTTCTTTTGCCTAAAGATGATATCTTTCTGGACAATCAACCTGCATACTTGTTCAAGATGCTTCAGATGTTCGTTCATAGTTCTCGAGAAGACAAGAATATCATCTATATAAACTATACAAAAAACTGAGTAAGATTTGAAAATATTATCCATTTTCCTTTAGAAAACAAACGGGGTCTGCTTGAGGCCAAATGACATAACCATTCATTCATAGCGCCCTTGAGGTGTTCCAAATGCTATTAGAGCAATGAAGTCTGGATGCATCTTGATTTGCCAGAATCTTGATTTTGCAACAAATTTAGAGACGATTTTGACTCCTTTGAGTCGATTGATAAACACTCTTACCTGAGCTATCTAGTACCGTATTTGACCGTCTTTTTGTTTACATCTCTGTAGTAAATTACCATTCAAACCTTTCCTCTTACTTGCTCTGCATGATTTCTTACCATGAAGGCTGGAGCATGATGAGGACTATTGGAAGGTCTGATCAACTTCTTTTCGAGCAACTCTTAAATTTAATTTTCCATCTTTTTTCTGTCATCTTCTCTGTAATGAGGGATTGCTTTAACATGAAAAATAGTATTTGTGTCATGCATTTTGAGCTGACAGTATAACTGAGGATCTTCACTCATTACTGGTGTCAGTAATTTTTCTATTTCTGTAATAGTTGTCACTCTCTTCTATTCGATTTTGTTAGCATATACCATTAAGTTATGCTCTCTGATAAATTCTTCTTCTCCGTCTGAGCTTTTTTGCTCTAATGGGTCTGAATCAGACCTATCTAAAGGGGATTCATACTCTTCTTTTGACTCAGAGTTTTCTGAATTCAACTCTTCGATTACCAATATTTCACAGTGACCCTTTAAATGGTCTTTTAGTGGTAAAACTAGTTCTAAAACTGGCTTATAATCATCACTCTTCGTTGACGATCTCTGATATTTGTCTGTAAATTTCAGACTGGTAACGCTCACAGCGTCGGTAAGTCGAGATTCCTAAAAAATCGTTATTCTTTCAAAACCAATCATTTGTGGATTCTGAACTATCGACTGCAGAAGAAGGAAGTCATTTCCAATCAATACATCTGCTCCTTGACTTTCACATTGCTAGATGATTTTTATGATAAAAGTTCCTCTTCTAAAGGAAACTTTAATATCACGAGCCATAGTATCTATGATTATTTCATTCTCTTATGGTTATTCCAGTAACTGATTTTAGAGTTTTTTCCCAATATTCTTCAGGTATAGCATATATTTTGGCAAGAATATAACCTGATCCACTATCTACAAAGGCATGTAGATGGTACTTCCTATATTTAGAAAATTTCAACCTTATAGCAATGTAATTACTGAATCTGCTCGTCTGGACCTGCTTTATTTGTTCTTTATCTTTTGCAGTTTTGTCAGACAGTTGAAATGATTGAATTCTCTTTTATCTGGCTCATTGATGGGATCAAATGGTTTAACTTGTTGTATAACAGGTTCTGTGATAAGGTTTTCTTCTTGCCTTATTGCCAAATTATTGACTGAATCAAAGGACTCCTTTAATTCTTGTTCTGGCTTAATGAAGTTACTAACGTAATTACAGTAATCACATGTAAATCTTTCTGGATTGTGGTAGAAGTTACTGATAATATTAGTAGTTTCTTCATTTCAATTTAGGACAAACATTGGACGAGATCCATCCTCTTTTTGTTCTTTAGAACATTCTGAAGTTTTTTCTATTTCACTTTCCGATGGGAACTCAAGAGAATATATTGAATCATTCTTTTCATCAGAATAGGCTATCTCAAAATACTTTAGGTTTGCATATTCTATTGCTTCATCATATTCTTCAATTAGAACTTTCACAGATCTCTTGTCCTTTTTATTAAATTCATTTGCATAATATCCTTCAACCTTGCAAAGCCAACATCTGCACTTCTTTACTTCTTGAAAGAAATTCAAGGAATTTGTTCTTTTTCTTTTGAAAAATCTCTTTCTCGGATGAGATCTTTCCCATGCAGCGCTCTTTTTGAAGGAGCTTTTCCTAAATTTATACTTCTTTTTAGAAGCAAAATTATTTCTCTGCTTGTTGCTGGAGAACCTTTTCTTGTATTTTTTCTCTATGTGACATCTCCACTGCGTTGGTGTCTCTAATATCTTAGGACACATATTTTCAACTCAGCTGAGTTGCTTCTTTGCAGTTTTGGATTTTATGTTCTCAACGCATTGCTTTCTCAGGAGATCCCTAACTCTTTCAACAATTCCTCCCACAGTAAAGAACGACAAAAGATTTTCTTCTAAAGATTGTGCTACTGCATCATTCCAGATCTAGATAATGAAGATCTGGTCAGAACCTATTACAGGAAGTTACCGGAACCATGGAACGATGCAGTAGCACAATCTTTGGAAGAATCTAGATCTCTAATGGTGCAGTAGTAATTTTGGAACTCATTATTGTGCTCTTCAATGTATCTCATGTTGCAAATACTTAACTTTTGAATATATGCAGTAGCTTTTTCTTTAGACTATTCACTATACCCAGTAACGTCTCCACAAAATTATGTATAGATAGAATATGCAAAATCTAGAGGATTATTGGTTTGAGTCAATTTGGTTGCCCAATCAGGTCATTGAGAGCTTTGATTGAAAGACTAATACCACTTCTGAACTATATCCGTTAAGGTGGACTTATAATATGCATTAGCTTCCTCGTAGACATATTTAGACAACACCAAACCTTGAGTTAGTCTTAAGCTAGCTACCCAGTTTTCTATTGTATTATCTCCTACCCTATCGAGATCAAGACAAACTCCTCTTTCAGATATTGACTATCCTCATTTGGGTTCTGAATGATGTACTTCTGAGAATTTCGTTCTCCTAGTTTCTCTGTAGGAGCATGTCCCTTAGGAAGTTTAATCTTATTTTCTCGAATGATCTTAGTGGGGTAGTTCGTGATGTTCTGTACTACTGTGCTTCATTGCGAAATATTTTCAGTTTCCATTGTCGAAGATTCGCCTGATTCTTCTTTTGCTACTTGATAAGAAATAACCTTTCTTTTGTTCTTTCTCACTTGGACCTGAGAGATTTTTTTCATGATTTTTTCAAGCTTTTCTGTAGATTCATAAATTTCTGCTTGTTCATACAAGCTCTTCAGTTCTTCTGATTTTAGCATCATCATAGGTCTTTTAGCATCTTCTTCCTCGAAAGATTCTTCAAGGCAAGAAGTTGGCTTGGTTCCAGAAGTACTAGCTTCTTCATAGCTAGCGAATGAATGCCTATGAAATTGTAAGTTTATTTTTCCTCCCATGTCTTCATAGATGGAAGCATTGGTATTTTATATCTGTCTAACTAGAGGTGTCAGATTTCATTCTCTTAGGAATGTTACTTTATGCCATTTTGTGACATGCTTCTATTCACTATGATTTCTAAGATTAGTGAGGATTGATGTAGTAATCCCGGGACTATTGAGAAATCTGGTGTTTGGGGTTACATTAGAGCTCATCAACTTATAATAGATTCGATAATCTATCACAAGCTCTATCATTCCTTTCTTCATGGAAATTCTATCTGTCTTGATTTGCAATTTTAGATAGTGCGCTGCATCCATGAGATGTGTGGTGAAGTTTGGAAAAACATTGAAATATGTGATTTTGTTGCACAAAGAAGCTTCTACTGTTCCTAACAGAATTTTCTTAAAATATGTTATTCTATCGTCTTGTAAGACACATAAAACAGAACAGTTTATACCATCTCTAGCCAAAAGCTTTATTCATACTTGGACTACTCCAATATGCATGTAGGAATATTTTCTTCTGAGATGTTTCACTTACTTCTTTTGGAGTGATTAACCTAAAGTCGGTTTCTCCTCCAATGACATGAACTATCAGTTCAAGAATCTTGAACCTGTGATAGACCATAAGGAAAGATCCTCTCCTATAGATCTCATTAAGTTTGAATCTTGGAACCGATGTTTCTCACATACTAGATTCAATTTCATTGTACTCAAATTCTTGAGTGTTGATCAGTTGTACATGCATAGTGTTTCTTTTACTGAGTATTCTACTCAGCATCTTCACATCTCTTCTAGTTAAAGAAGTAGACTTGAACGAGGACCAAGTAAGGAGTTTAAGTTCACTAAACTTAAACTCACTTTCTCCTTTTGGTAAATGGGGTATGATTATTTTACTAGCTACGTTTTGAGCTAGATGTTCTTCTTTGATCCATTCTCATTCTTGTATCTTCATTTTTCTATGCTTGTTTGCAGTCTTGTTATCCTGATGTTTAACTCATTTCCTGGAGATATCGATCTTGTAATTCTGCTGATAAATTATTGTCTTGATATTATCATGCAATGTCTCTGTATGAAGGAAAAAGCTTAGAGCTTCATCATCTTCATGTTTTACTTTTAGTTCAAATATGTAATTCATCTTAATCAAGTAATCAGATTTTCTAAAAGCTTTTTCAGTAATTATTGAGAAGATTTTAGCTCAATTGCTTGCTGAAAAATGTTACCGGCGAGATATTCAGTGCGAACTAACTTCTT
The DNA here is from genome assembly GCA_951800085.1 of Comarum palustre. Taxonomy (NCBI): domain Eukaryota; kingdom Viridiplantae; phylum Streptophyta; class Magnoliopsida; order Rosales; family Rosaceae; genus Comarum; species Comarum palustre. The sequence continues at coordinate 25,492,563 of OX637579.1, forward strand.
TTCAATTTCCAATAGATATTGTTTTTCTTTGAGATAATCAAGCTTGACTTCAAGCTTGCCAAGTATTGAACTTATCTCTTCAAGTTGTCTGAACTTGAGATGAAATCTCTCAACTTGTATTGCTACCTTGTCTGAAGTTCTGTTCCTAGATAAATGATCTAGGTATTCAATTAGGCTTGGTCTGGAAGAATCAAACTCTTCAACCCCGACTTCTCTCTAGAAGTAGTAGAGTGTATTTAAGAGGTTACAAATGTACTATATCGAGTATTGATATTCTTGAATATGCCTGGAATGAAAGCACTTTTGTCACTTATCAGTACCTTTTGTAATACAGAATGACTAGTATTTTTTTAGTTTGGATTCTCTTTTGTTAGTCAAGAGAAGCCAACTTTATGGCATGCATAAGCCTTGATAACCTGCTTTTGAGCCAAACAGGCTCTGATACCAGCTATGGTAGATTTAACCGAGGCTCAATACGTTCAGAGAACTCTGATCGTAATCAAACACTTCTTGTAGAACTTTAATATGTTCTTCAATACGTTTCATTTTGTGCTGAACTTTAAGGATAATATCCCAGTAATTTTTTGTTTTTCTAAGAAGATTATCTCTATACTTTTTCAATCTTCTTAGTTTTTTTTTCGTCTTGCAGTTTTTTGTAAGACATCTTAGCATAATCTAATAAATCAAGCCGTGTAGCTTTTAAGTTTGCTATTGATAATGAAAAATAGTTGTTTACCTTCGAGTACGAGGATGAGTTTATATTTACAGTATGCTAGGTAAACAAATTCATAAATTTAAGCCCCTCATGCTCCGTCAAATTTAAAAGAGAACAAAAGAAAATACAAAATAAGGTTATTTTGGTCTTTTAAACAAAGTTAACCGAATATTCTAACGGAATATGCTTTATATTAGGGTATATATACACTTTGTTGGTAACAAAATAAAAGTTTAGGTATCACATTGATAGGTTTTAAAGTTTAGGTATTATATTGGTGTTGACAACAAAGTTTATGGATATATGATGAACTTACCCCCTTGAGAATTAGACCAACATTACTTATATGAAGGTTGGATATATGCTCACATGGTTTCCGTACAAATCCGTTGAGGTCGACTTTTGCAGCTGCAGGTTTGAGGAAAGTGTTTGGTGTTAGGGTTTATATCATGGAACCGTGGCGGGGACTCGCCACCAATCAATTTGGTGCATAGAATCGAAGTAACCAAATCAGGGTATAGCTGGCATGGGGTACGTTAGCCTTCCTGCGCAGTGCTTATTGTCTCAGATTTGGATCTCATTAATTTCCTTCTTGGATTTGCTGAATTCGGGTTAGGGTTAGGGAATCGAAGTCGATCACCGGAATATGATGATGTACTCAAGTAGAAAGAGCTCGAGAGAGAGAGATCACGGGGAAACCTCGTTTGAAAGGAAATAAAGGCAGGCAGAAGTAGAAAAGCAATCTAGGAAATCTATACAAATAGTTTTGCAAGGATTAAGTAACCAATAAACAAATTAAGATGAAACGAGCTAGCCGAAAGCAGAAAGTAGTAGTGAATATATAATCTATGGAGGTGCTATAAAAACAAAATCGAACACACATATGGGGGCATTATCGTATCTCCGATTACTGTATATAGTAATATTCCTTCCTCCCTCTCATACGGGAACTAAAAACTCGAATCTAACTTAGCTAGAACTCGACTGTCCTATAATTCTATCTGCGAATTCTAAAATGGTTACGCACTAGAATATTTGAATATGTTATTGAGTTTTCTATAACCATTGTGGCCTTAACCAATGATCTAATTGGGTTTCCAAAGCACGCCTACTCTTTCCGACCAAAACCTACTTTTATATGGTGTTAAACTCTTTTTAGAGAGAACAAATATAACAGAAAAGCACAATGATTAAGTACAAATTTGTATCAGCAAAGTTTAAAATTGGAATTATATCAGTCGTATATGTGTGTTTTTATTTTTATTATCGTTTGTTTTGAAAAGAGGTCAGTACGCTGCTCTCAAGCTTGATTATAACTGAAACTTTATAATATATATATAAAAAACATCTTTAAAACTTTATTATTGTTATTTTATTGTGAGATTACTTAATCATGCTATTTTGCCCTAGTCATTTGTAGTATAAATTGCATTTCACCTGTAATCCACATGAGATCTCATCATTCTCATGATGGGTACACACCATGATGATGTTCCTTATTATTCTTTTTGTTATTAGAAGCTTCATCGCATCTCTTTCGATCGTGTAATCTGATGTAGTTGGTTCCAATTAATTGACGAGTCATAATTATACCACATTAACTTTCTAATTTACTTTATCACTTAGACAATTTGTTTACTCATATATTAGTCAACCTACTACGATTTTACCAGATATTTCTTGGTTAAATGATGATATGTGATAGAAATAGCTATATAGTAGAGTGGTGCCATCATACTTAAGCATAAATTAGTTGGTAATATTTATCAGATTAGCTTAGGCTACGATATCTTATTCATCCAAACAACAATTTGGCAATCAACAAAAGAAAAGATTATGTTAATAATTAGCACCACACAAGCTTTCACACTTTGGAAAGCACCCACATACTTCCACCAGCAGCTTCTATCAACGTTATAATGTTGGACAATAATTCGTCCAATATTCCTAAATTCGATCATAAGGTAGCTAGGTTTTGTAGTAGTCACCCACCAAACTCATAAAACTTAAACGTTTTAGTAAGTTTTCTTCCTTCTTCATGCTTTCCCCGCTCTTCGATTATTGGTCTGCCCGAGCTTTCTGTTTCATAGAATCAATATCAGAATCGCACTAGTCTAATTAACTTGTTCTAAAAAAATATCCACAAAGTTCAACATAGCTAAACCATGGTATGAATCGAATGCGCCAAAATTCTAATCTTAAAACAAAATTAAAGAGATAAATCAGTACGTACATTTATAATTAACCATTGAAATGAAAACTCGCGTGCAAAGGTGGGTACTTTAACTAGGTGAAAGTACCCTATATTGTTGCTTATCACTTAATTCATTTGTGTTCCTTTGATTAAAGTATAAGACATAATTAATCAAGCCAAAGGCATTATGGAATTGTATTATATAATTTAGTATTATATGGTAAGTTGTACAATATATGGGATAAATTTCAAAAATCAATCTAATCATCATGAAATTAAGTGGGTACATGCCATGAGGAAAAAAGGAAAAGGAATTGCTTTAGAAGTGCTTCAAATGAATGAACTAGTATATAAGTTAATGGCAATAATATATAGTACACTATTGTAACAATTAGGCCTCAATGCAGCTATATACCTAAAAGTTGAATAACTTCATTATGAAGTCAGAATCTATTTAAAATGCCCTTTTAATTAAAGCTTAGCTAGCTAGAGAAAATAATGAAATTATCCGACAAACCTAGCTCGATCTCTTTCCTATATCTCTTTCCGAAAGTAGTGGCTGATGGAAAGCAACTAAATTCGTAAACAAATGTATATGTGAGGTTTTGGTTTAGTTAGCAATTAACTTAGCATATAGCAGGTGAGTTTAGTGATAGTGAAAAGCTGGGAAAGAAGTCAAATGTCTTCTTCTCCGATTTGATCTGCAGAATACACCCAAATTCTTCACTCCATGTAAGACTTGCATCGCAAGCGATATGTGTATTCAGTTTTTAAGTAGCTGTTTGCGTTTCATTTGGCATCAGTTTCACGGGCTTTAATGTTCCAGTTTTGTACTCCTCACTACCTCATGGTTGCTGGCGGCAATGGTGACGACAATGTTAGCATATATGGGTAGCGAGTGTGGTAGATTTAGTAGTGTTATTGCATTTTTATTTTCAGATGTAAGACATTTTGGTGCATAGATTAACGAGCTAACAGTCTTTTTTCATTCTTTCATGTTTGATTGAGTTGAAGACTCGTGATCTTGTTATTTGTAGTTTTACCACCTCACACTTGCATATGCTATGTAATTTGGGTTTTCATTAGTGAAATATTCATTTCTCACAAAAAAAATAAAAAAATAGTAGCTAAGGAAAATGTGTATATATGATCAAAATGATATCCCATTTTCACTTTTTTCTTTCTGTGATTTTTGCTTTTAGTATGAAGATCTTTGGAGACACACAGAGAGTTAGGATGGTGCAGATATATAAGTTATACTTGGTATCTGATCGTGCTTTTATCCTTGTGGACAGTCCACATGTAAAGCTATGGGCAAATGATGGAGCTAGGGTTTCTGTATATATCTGATCTGATACTCAGGTCTCACCAGACCCGGTGATGATTGCAGACATCTGATTTAATAAGTTCAAATGAGAGCTTTTTAACCCTTTCTAATCACAACATCACTTTATTTTCCATCAGCTACCATTATGTACAAGTGATCAGGGGTATCCATTTGATTGAGACATGCACCCTTGAAATTTATATAATCTAAGAATCGAAACAAGTCAAAAAAATCACACAGAAGCACTATGTAGTATGTCAGCAATAGTATCTTTCCCAGATAAAAACAGGGTTTCTTACTTTTAATTGTTGATGAATATATGATGAGAATTATACAGATTTTTTAGAGAGAAGAATCGCATTTTAGAGAGCATCGTTCTGGCCAGCTTCAGTCAGGAGTTTGTTTGTTCCACTCTCTAGTCGATCCCTTCATGAAGCAACTAGGTGTAAGAGAGTAAAGAGAGATTCTGTGTGGGTCAAACCTTCCGCTCCTTCAAAGGTATCTCCATTTCAAATTCATATATATATATATATATATATATATATATATATATATAAGCTTAAGAACGGACCTCCGCTCCTGATCCGCACTGTATATATATATCTAAACTTAGGAACAGATTTCATCATTTGACCCACTTCCCGATCGAATTTCCTCAAACTTCCTTCTAGACATATCTATATCATCTTGTGTAGATCATCTCTACAAAATTTCAGCCAATTTGGTGATCATAAAGGCCTTCAAACTTGCGTTACAAAACTGACGGACAGAATTCTGTCCAGTTTGTCCATCTTTTTTGTAACATAAGTTTGAAGGTCTTCCTGATCACCAAATTGGCTGAAATTTTGCAGAGATGATCTACACAAGATGATATAGATATGTCTAGAAGGAAGTTTGAGGAAATTCGATCGGGAAGTGGGTCAAAATGATGAAATCCGTTCCTAAGCTTAGGAACGGACCCCCGCTCCTGATCCGGACTGATATATATATATATATATATATATATATATATATATTAAAATTCATATATTTTAAGCTCTCAAAGCTTGATTAGACTAGAGGTGGGGATTAACTTAATTTTCATTGATTTTAAAAGCGCATTAATCCACAAAAATCCCCCTTTGTTAGAATAAATTAGATAGTATATATATATATATCCCACATTCCCACTAAATTTCAAACTGTTCATTTTATAATCTATGTTCATCCCCAGCAAGACTTGGTGGCTTGGTGCCAAGAGATAATATTATTTCCAAGCTAGACATATGCATGAAATCATTGAATTATATGAAATTGAAGATGCTTATTCCCAAGAAGTAGTTAGTAGCTCATGGGATTATATAAACCAAACATTCAACTTTTCCATAGCCTCAACTAATATATATATATATATATATATATATATATTTTAAAGTGCGGACCGTCACGTGTTGCCATCTCCGTGTAGCGGGAAGAAAAAACGAAAGGAAACGGACGGCGCAGATTGCGACACACGGACTATGCGTACTTTAACAAAGTGCGGACTTACTATTTCAGATCCGGCATGATATATATACACACGTAATCATGTAATCACAATACAACTTCCAATCGTAGAAATGGAATTGGAACTAATTAAACATCTACTCATCATTAGTCTTATATGTAATCATAAATTGTACTACACAATCCTGGATTCTTAGTGCTCTCTTTTCTAATATAGTGTGATTGGATCCTCTTCTTTTTGTAGTGATCGATCAAAAGGCGGCATATAGCCGTTCCATGGATATCGAATAGGATGTTTTACTTAATATCTATACTTGTGGTTCCCTACGCAATAAAGCTAGATATTCATGGAGGGAGTACTATAAGATATGTGATTTGAAATGAAAAGCTGTGGTTCATCAGTCATCACTTGGCAACAAAAACGTTATATACCTCCATGACGGCATGACGTGTTATATATATATATATATATATATATATATATATATATATATATATTAGTCCGGATCAGGTGCGGAGGTCCTTTCCTAAGCTTAGGAACGGATTTCATCATTTGACCCACTTCCCGATCGAATTTCCTCAAACTTCCTTCTAGACATATCAATATCATCTTGTGTAGATCATCTCTACAAAATTTCAGCCAATTTGGTGATCATAAAGGCCTTCAAACTTGCGTTACAAAACTGACGGACAGAATTCTGTCCAGTTTGTCCATCTTTTTTGTAACCTAAGTTTGAAGGTCTTCATGATCACCAAATTGACTGAAATTTTGCAGAGATGATCTACACAAGATGATATAGATATGTCTAGAAGGAAGTTTGAGGAAATTCGATCGGAAAGTGGGTCAAAATGATGAAATCCGTTCCTAAGCTTAGGAACGAACCTCCGCTCCTGATCCGCACTGTGTGTGTATATATATATATATCTGTTTTTTTGTTGTCGAAATATATAAGAATTTTTAACAAAAACATAACTATTTTTTTTGAAAGGGGTTGCCGGGTTGGGACCTCAATCATTCCCGCATTAGTTTATTAAATAAGGAGAAACGTACACCGAGTCACCGAGAGGGACATAATTCCATCTCAGTCAATAGTACAAGAATTCTCATGAAAAACATCTTAAATGATCACAAGTGCCTCCTCTAACTAAAACTCATCTAAATAATCATAACTAGCAAGATGTGTTACCGATGAGCTACACCATCTACTTAGCGGTAAATGAACTTCAAGCTACAACAGCGAATCGTCCCCAGTAATCCTTACGGTCCCCAATAATGTTCCCAATCTCAGACAAGTCTTACAGTTCGCTTTGAAGCGCCTGTACCACAGCCACACAATCAGTCTCAATACCGACCTTGGTGTATAATTAACGTCACTATTTTTCAATTATACACAACATTCTTCATATATTTACTACTTATAAGAAAGAAAGAAAAGGAGAAGAAAGTATCATGATCAGTTGATCACCACACTATCATATAGTTACTGTTACAAGGAGAATCACTTCGTGCAACAATTGCTATGACTAGGATTCAAACCAAGCATAATGGCATGCAATTATTTCCAAAACATTCTTCAAGAAACAAGACCACTAGGCAAATCAACCGACCAATAGTCCGTATTGCTTTGACACAGATTCCACACAAGAAGTTCACTAATTTTGATGAGTAGCAATAATGGACACCAAACCCTTCGTATTAGTGGACGACACACCCACCAGTGTTACTTATACAAGAACACAATCAAGACCACAGTAAAAGGCACACTATCAGTGGGGGAAATGAGGGTTTTAGTCTTTTAGATACACATGTGATTTACGAGTTATGAAAAGAAACAAAAATAAAAGAGGGATGATAGTGCGGTAGCCCACCATAGGTTACATGACTTTGAGTTCAAAGTGGGTTAATTATTTAAAGGTAAAATAGAAGGTCCTTAATCCTTGTAACCACATATTTTCAAAAAGGGAGCCGACCTAAGTTTAAGGAGAGGAGGGTAGGAGTCGTAGGAGGGGTTGGTAAAGTAAAAAATAAAACAAATGAAATTAAAGTAAATAGGCCCTTATAGCTAGATTGGGCCTGTAAATGAAATTTCCATCATGCTATAGGGATATGACTAGGGCCCAGTAACCACGTTTTTTGGGCTGGGCCTTGTTATTTATTGGAGCGGAATCATAAGCTCCTCACTATTGGCAATTTGTGACGACTCTCTACGGATGCAGTATTGGGATAATGTTTTTTGACAAAAGTTACCAGGATTCCATAATATGATGAACATTTTCATATAATATAAGTTTGCTCAGCTAAAGGACTGTTGGGCGAGCAAGCCTGTTCAAGTGCACCGCTTTTGTAATCTGCAATTCTTCAACCTACTCCCTCAAAATTCGAGGCATTTCAACATTACAATCCCATTACTCTTCTGAATATGAATAGGGGCATGAAAGCCATCGAAAAAGGGACTTGGTTAGTGACTGATTACAGCCACCATGTCATGGGAGACTGAGACCGGCAACCCCCACTAAACCCTAATAAATGGAGCAGTTAGGTGTTAGGGTTTAGTTCCATGGCCAAGTCTTCTCCTGTAATAAACCAACGATGTATTTTCTTTCCGCAATTCAATGGCCGGGCCTAAACCCCTACGAGTCCCAGCAACAGCACCTCTTTGTTTCACCGACAAAATCCATCTCCTAAACAAACACCAATAGAATCTTAGTTTACTCTCAGACACTTGTCCAGTACTACAGCACTTGTCATGCTCACCTGTACTAATCGACATAAATGAAAGTGAGTGAGCAAACGGCAGTTGAAGAATTTAAGTTTTGTCGACTATACTGGTAGAGTTACTACTGCACCCAACTTTCAGTACATAGCACACTTCCCCCCTATAAATGAAGGCCTTGCTCAGATACACCATCTAATCTAAGCTTATCTCTGCGTTTTATCTTGGCATTTTCCAATAAATTTGAGTTGCATTCACCAAGTCCTCCCATGGGGTTCCATCTCCCACACATCTTTGCTTTTTTCACTGTAAGAAAACGGTTATGTCCTGCTTTCTATGATTCTAGTTCAATATGTTATAATGGCTTTTGATATTCTGATCCCATGCTAACGAGAGTTCAAATGTTGCAGTTCACACTGGTGGTAAGCCATGCCGCACTATCGCCTCAACTTTATTGGAACTCTGTCTTGCCAAACACACCGATGCCCAAAGCTCTCAGTGAACTTGTGCAATCTGGTTTGTGACTGAATCTCTGATATTTGATCCTTCTGGCATAACATTTTAAGCAGCTTCAAATAACCTCTTGATAAATCCAATACAGCAAATAATTCCGATTTACATGTAACTTCCTGCATGTCATTATAAGAACAGACAGGATAGTCTTCATACAAGATTCGGTGGTTTAACAGACATGTATAGTTCAGGTGCTCGTCACTCACCTGCTCGCTTGTTCTCTGTTGCAACAAATGTGCAGACTTCAGTGAAGAAAAGAGCACCTCAGTTGTGGTAGGGAAGGGTGGTGTCAACGTTAACACAGGTAAAGGAAAGCCAGCAGGCACCAACGTCAACGTTGGCAAGGGGGGTGTTCATGTTAACACTGGAAAAGGAAAGCCTGGAGGAACCAATGTGAACGTTGGAAAGGGTGGTGTGACTGTGCACGCTCCAAACAAAAAGCCAGGTGGTGGTACTAATGTCAACGTTGGGAAGGGAGGCGTAAATGTGCAAACTGGGAAGGGAAAGCCAGGGGGTGGTACCAATGTCAACGTAGGGGGGAAAGGTGGTGTTGGAGTGCACACCGGAAAGCCCGGCAAGAGAACCAATGTTGGTGTTGGCAAGGGAGGAGTGCATGTAAGCACACACCACAAGGGAAAACCTGTATATGTTGGAGTAACACCAGGCAAAAACCCATTTGTGTACCAGTATGCTGCTACTGACACTCAGCTTCATGAAGATCCACAGGTTGCTCTTTTCTTCTTGGAGAAGGACATGCATCCAGGCACAAAGATGAACTTGCACTTCACTACAAGCTCAAACACAGCAACTTTCTTTCCACGCAAAATTGCAGAATCGATCCCTTTCTCATCATCCAAACTGCCAGAAATTTTGGACCGGTTTTCAGTGAAACCAGAATCTGCAGAAGCAGACACACTTAAGCAAACCATTGAAGAGTGTGAGAAACCAGGTATTACAGGAGAGGAAAAATATTGTGCAACCTCTTTAGAGTCAATGGTTGACTTCAGCACTTCAAAGCTTGGAAGGAACATTCACGCAGTCTCAACAGAGGTTGGAAAGGGAACCACCATGCAGAAGTACACAGTATTGGAGGGAGTGAAGAAGCTGGCAGGTGATAATTCCATTGTGTGTCATAAGCAGAACTATGCATACGCTGTCTTCTACTGCCATGCAACAACAACTACGAGAGCTTATGTAGTGCCACTGGAAGGTGCTGATGGAGGGAACGCTAAAGCAGTAGCAGTCTGCCACACAGACACCTCAGAATGGAACCAAAAGCATTTGGCCTTCCAAGTTCTCAAAGTTAAACCAGGAACCATTCCCATCTGCCATTTTCTTCCAAGTGATCATATTGTCTGGGTACCAAACCAGAAATCCGCATAAGCCGAATCCACTAGTTGTTCTATCTGGGTGTTTAGCATAGTTTCAATACCAATAGATTGAAAATCGACTCCTTGTCACTATGTACTTCAACTTATACTCAAAAAGCATGCTATAGTGGACATGTTATGTATTCAGTAATACACAATAAGTGTTGGCTTGTGCTGCTACTTCTGTTCTCTCCTACGGTTCAGTGGTGAACTGTTATATCTGCTTCAATAAAAAGAATCTCATTATAATGGTTGTTAATCTAGAGAAAGACTTGAAATACCGTTAGACCATTAACTTCTATGACATGTGTTTATGTAATAACCAAGCGCATTCCTGTTACAAAGTAATAAAATCCAAACACACCAACTTTACTACCCACAGAAAATACTTAATCAAGCTTACTTATCATCCCACTAAGCTCAGTACATCCAGCAAAGCTCATCAGATGGCATTCGTGGAACTGAAACCCAAAATGTCAACATTATCATCCCACTAAGCTCAGTACATCCAGCAAAGCTCATCAGATGGCATTTATGGAACTGAAACCCAAAATGTCAACATTATCAGTACGATACTAAATCCAGTGTATACCACAAAATGTGTAATCACACATGAAGAATGGCTACTATAAGACCACTTTTGTCTGTCTATAATGAAATATACTGAGGTAGGACAAGTTCAGAAGCCAGTTCTTATGCACATGCAAAATCCCTATAATGCTTCATTAATAACTTCTAGATGATTTGAAGTGAAGGCAGAATTATGCAAAGCGTCCTTATAAGTCATAGCCCAGCCTCTTTCCAAGGAATGCATTTTTCAATCAAAATGTAAAAAGTGAAGTTCCATGTCTGAAAAATATATAATGTTAATGGAAACATTTAGAAAGGGAAAGGTTAGGAAACAAATAGATTGTTTGTTATCACCTTCCTGTCATGAAACTTTTGCCTTTTCAGATCAAGAATAGGAACACATCTTGGTCAATTTATGGACCAGGCAGATCTTCATATTTGTCAGCCTGAAAGGGTTGCAAAGAACCCCAAGTTCTTCCAACTTTCAATTTGACATTCAAAGGAACTGGAAAACAAATAGTTAAACAATTAAAAGCTGTTCTCAAACTATTAGCATTACATCCAGAAACATGAAATACATACCAAGAAGCGAAACAGCATTTTCCATGCTTGTCTGTAACAGCAAAGCAGCTTCCTTCACCATAGAAGGATCAACTTCCAGTACCAATTCATCATGCACCTACATAAATAACAGCAAGAGCTCAACGTTCAACAGTGTGTTATATTGTAAGCACAGTATGCTGGACTAAACAATCTAATAAGTTTCACTCACAAAATTGAAAGTATACGTATATATATGTTTATACACACACTAATTTTCCCTATCACTTGTAAATTTCTATGTTTTCATAATGATAAAGTAGTCTGGGGTTCAACTCTAAAACCAATTGGCAATAGAGAGAGTAACTCAAACCCTTATAAACCCACAGGCAAGACCCCATTTTCCCGATATGAGATAGATATCTCAACACGCCCCCGCACGTGTGGCGACCCCTCAAACCTAACACGTGGACAACATTAGGGATGACGTGGAGTGCGTGTGCCGGTAACGCTAACACACGTGGACGTGGGTAACCCGCTCTGATACCATGATAAAGTAATCTGGGGTTCAACTCTAAAACCAATTGGCAATAGAGAGAGAGAGAGTAGCCCAAACCCTTATAAACCCACAGGCAAGGTCTCATATTCCCGATGTGGGATATATATCTCAACACGCCCCGCACGTGTGACGAATGTTTAAGCCTAACACGTGGACAACAACTTGGGTGATCGTGGAGTTCATGTGACCTTTGGGCTTCACACGTGTACGTGGGCAACCCGCTCTGATACCATAATAAAGTAGTCTGGGGTTCAACTCCAAAACCAATTGGCAATAGAGAGAGTAGCTCAAACACTAATAAACCCACAGACAAAGTCTCATATTCCCGATGTGGGATATATATCTCAACACCTGTGTCGATTGATGTACTTTTTCTCTTTTTGGAACCATTAAACCAGCACCTATCCTTCTTTGCTAGTTCGGTAAGCTGACACTATCTTACTGCTTTTTTATATGAAAGGTTAATATTCTTGTTGACATGGAGCTCTGGGGAGTGGGTCTTGACATGAAGGGATGTCTGCAAGCACGTAATGTACTGGGGAAAAAGCTGAGGCATCTTGAGAAAGAAGCTTATAAACTGACTGGCATGACATTTTCATTATATACAGCAGCGGATATTGCTAATGTGCTGTATGGACACTTAAAGCGGCCCATACCAGAGGTGCGCAACAAGGGAAAATAACATCCAAGTACTGACAAGCATTGCTTGGATTTACTAAGGTTGAGAGACGCTTCTTTTCTTCTGTTCCACATCATGATTATTGTTCTATAACTGCACTAACTAATCCGGTTTATTGGTTTTTTGAACGTTCAAATTCTTTTCCTATTCGTTTTTGAAATCTTGTCTAATACCACGTGCCTAACCTTTCTAATTTTAGTCACCATTGGAATCTTCTGGATACACAAATTGATATGTTTTAAAATCTTGGAACTGGGGCTCTTCCTGTCTGTCATATATCAATCTAATGATATAGTTCCTCATTCATGGTTGTTGCAGTTTGATCTATGCCAAGCTATCTTGCATTTAAGCAGCTTTGATATCATTTCAGGGACGAGCATCCTATTGTACCTGTCATCAAAGAGCATCGTACATTGGCGAAACTCTTAAACTGTACGTTGGGATCAATTTGTTCACTTGCTAGACTATCTGTGAAGACGCAGTACACGTTACACGGTCATTGGCTCCAAACATTAACAGCTACTGGTCGGCTTTCAATGGAGGAACCTAATCTCCAGGTATCCCCGTTTGCTTTAGAAACTTGAAGTTAAATTGGTCTATTGAGTGATTCATTTTTAATTCTTATGATCGTGCAGTGTGTGGAACATATGGTTGACTTCAAAATGAACAAGGAAGAAAAAGGAGGCAAAGCTGACATTGATCATTACAAAATTAATGCTCGTGATTACTTTATACCTACTCAGGTAACAATTTTTTTTGGAATCCAAAACAGAAACAATCCCAAAGAGACCTTATTTTTTGGCTACTCAGCCTTCTTTCCTTAAGTTTCGCTACCAGGCTTTTTTTTTATATAATAAGACTAACAACTAAGTCAAATAAACATTGCTGCCGATTCTTTACATCTGGGTGTCTTGCCAATAGCTGCTGCGGTTGAGAAGAGATGTCAGCTTGTCATAGTTTCATACACCTCTTAGTTTATATATCATTTTTATTGGCCAGATAATCTGTTAATCATCTAGAGGTATCTAGTGTCATGCAAGTAGTTCTTTCTTTTCCTTTTTATGCTGGAGAGGAAGCAAAGGAAAACTTTGATGCCTGCTATTCATCTACATCAACTGATTTTGTTTTTATCTAATTTTATGCAGGACAACTGGATTCTGTTGACTGCAGATTATTCTCAGATAGAACTGCGGGTGATGGCCCATTTTTCTGACTCCTCGCTCATTGAACTCCTTAGTAAGCCCCATGGTGATGTCTTCACCATGATTGCAGCTAGATGGACTGGAAATTCGGAAGATTGTATTAGTTCCGACATACGAGATCAGAACAAAAGGTTGGTGTATGGAATTCTCTATGGAATGGGTGCTAATAGCCTTGCTGAACAACTGGATTGCAGTCCCCAGGAAGCTTCTGAGAAAATACAATACTTCAAAAGTTCTTTCCCTGGAGTTGCTTCTTGACTCAATGAAGCAGTTGCATATTGCGGCAAGAAAGGGTGAGGATTTCTTACTCCCTGCCTTGTTACTATTTAGTGGTTCAACTTCTTTAGAGATAGGTAGCTACTACATACAAAATCCATGTAGGAATTTGGTTTCTGTTTCTTACAGGTGAATATGCTTTTCTATTCTTCCTCCAAGTTGGAGTCTTTCTTTGTATTAATATTTTATTTCCTTTCTCTTGGCCTGCTAGGAGAGTAGTTGTGTAGTTTTGGTCAATTGTTTTGCTCTCAGAATTCTATGTTTCTTGTTAGGAAAAAATGTAGGAAGAAGAGCCTCTCACCATAAAAAAATAAATAAAAAAAGAGGGGTTTTGTTTATTTACCATTCTTTTTGTCTTGTTCTTTTCTTTGACAGAAATGTAATGCACTGTTGCAAACTCTTCACTTTTAGGCTGTAAATCAACTGCTAATTGTTAATTACCTACATATTTTGTGTCCCAGATATGTGGAAACCCTCAAGGGAAGAAAACGATTTTTAACAAAAATAAAATTTGGGAACAGCAAGGAAAAGTCAAAGGCCCCTAAGGTGCAATAATTCTGTAATATCCATGGACTAATGTCTTTCTTTTACAGGGATCTGCTGCGGACATAATTAAGATTGCAAGGATAAATATTTACTCCGTAATTGTTGCTGGAGCTGAAAGGCCCAATTCAACTTCTCCACTTGCAACAAAGTTTCACAAATTGAAGGGTCACTGCCGAATTCTATTGCAGGTTGTATGTGGGAAAATTTCTTGTTACTTAATGCTCGATTATATTTTGTACTAAAAGATCTTGATGCTATAGAAATGTTATGTGTTGAGATATCTATCTCATATCGGGAAAATTGGGTCTTACCTGTGGGTTTATAAGGGTTTAGGTTACTCTATTGCTAATTGGTTTTAGAGTTAAACCCCAGACTACTTTATCATGGTATCAAAGCGGGTTACTCACGTCCACATGTGTTAGCGTTACCGGCCACACGCACTCTACATCATCCCTAATGTTGTCTCCACGTGTTAGGCTTGAGGTCGTCACACGTGTGGGGACGTGTTGAGATATATATCCACATCAGGAATATGAGACCTTGACTGTGGGTTTATAAGGGTTTGGGCTACTCTCTCTATTGCCAATTGGTTTTGGAGTTGAACCTCAGACTACTTTATCAACAAGTGGTTGGGCAAGGGTTCCCAAGCACCGAACTAAACTGCTGCATGCATTTATATAAGCAAAAGCCACTAAAAGAGTGAGAGACTTGTTGGAATAATTGTAAACCTCTTTAAAGTAAGTTCTCTAAGCTATTTTCATTACTATTTTCTTTCTGCTCAAAGTGAATAATTAAAAAAAAGAGTGGTGCAATGGGGGCAAGCACTATCAAAAACATATTATCCAGTGGTTTCATTATAAAGTATTATCTTATCACTTTCCATGAAGATCATCAAATTGGAATCAGCCATTTCTGTTCCGAATTTATTCCAAAATTCATAGAATTATCTGACATTTTGAATCCCTGCATCAAACGGTACCATTTAGAAACTAAATCAGATAAGATTAAAGATTTTACCAGTGGAACTTCAATATTTATCAGCGACTCTGTAAGGTTTTCAGAAACAAGCAACTTCCACAAAACAGAACATAAAGCTAGTGTTTGTGCAACTCGACGGCAGCAACCATTGTGTGCAGCTCTTCGCATCTGATTTTTCCACCTGCCGTTTCTATTTGCAGCTGCTGCAGCATCAGTGGATAACCTTTTCTTAACTTCCTACAATCATTTTTGAAGATTCATAAGGTGAATTGAAAAAGAATAAACATCTAACTGTTACTTAAAACAAAAACATTCAAAAGATTATTGAAGTTACAAAACTTCTACCCGAAATTCTTTGATGGACAAAAGTAAAGAAGGATATCTCAAAATTCAAAGGAAAAGCTCAATTTCTATCTTACCTTTTCCAGGTTTGGACTAGAATTTTTCTCCTCATCAGGCCAAAGAATCCAGGCCACAATGCACATGTCAATTCCATCTTGTATATGAACTGGTGGCAACAATAAGAACGAGGTGTCTACAATTTCAAAACAAGTACTTTTCCCCACAAGAGTCTGGCAACCAAATCTCTGAATTGGAACCACAGGGCATTTCAGTGCCTGAATCTGACTTTTCAACATCCAAGTAAATTTCCTGACACCTCTTTTCCCCATGATTTCACTAATCCTGCTCCATCTATGTTTAGCCAGCTCCAACATATCATCAAGAGATAATACATTAGTTCTGTCACCTGATGCAGTAAAACGCAGGCCTTCATCTTTACTTCTACTGCCAGACCACAGCAGATCCTTAGGAATGTCAACATAGTACACAGGAGAATCTTCCCAACAGATGCCATTCCATGTAATTCAAAGGGGGCAACAGAGTTCAATTCTGATCTCTTGTTGTAGTGGATATCAAAATGGAACTCTGAGGTGGTTTCCCAAATATTCAAAAATGAATCAATTCCACCAGGAGTATAAATTGCATGAATGGGGCCTTTTTCACAAACTTTACCCTTGTCAACACACAAATTTTCCCTTTCACAGATTCCCGCCTTTTCGGTTCTAAAGACTCACTGGAAACCCTTACTTCCAAAGATGGCCTAGGAGCATCCTCCACATGGGCATTAACAAAGCTACAAGTATTTTCATCACCGGAGGAATTCGTTGTTCCTTGCATACTGGGACTTCCACCAGCAGTTGGAAATAATGGTTGAGAAAACTGCGGGACCTCCAATCCAAGTGATTTAAAAGCCAAGAAGGCAGCAACTCTGGCCTCTTCAGCCTTTTCCAGAACTATTTTGTGTGCACCTTTCTTGATCTTCTTGGCTACTCCTACGTGAATGCGTCTTTGAGCTGAACCTTCTGCGGTCAACTTCCCAATGTTAGGAGAATGCAAGTAATAAAAACACAGAAGAATTGCAATTAAAGAAACAAATTCTGATGGGTAATAGAAAAGGTACATCATTTACATGCACTATTGCTAATTAAGAAGATACTCTCTTCAATTTATTATGCAAAGTAATCATGAACCAGGCCAGGCTGCCACACCACAGTTCAAATTCAGACATCTGAGAAAATATATAAGCAGGTAGATAAGTTCTTTTTTAGAATATTTGATTGGGAATAGTATCTTCTGTGCAGTTACTGGCAAGATGAAAGGGAGCATCGTTACAAAACGGTTTTCAACAGGGGAAAAAACAATTCTGGAAGAAGATTTTAAAGTCAATGATTCATAATATTAATCAATTTAACCTTTTCCATAGTTCAATAGATGCTATTCATTATAAGTGAATGCCAACCCCCAAGCTATGAAACTATTGTACAGCGAATGCTCCTTGTAATAAACACAAATTTAATCTGCTGACATTGCAGACCATAACCCAATCAAGAAAGTGAAATAACAATGAGAAATATCAGTCACTTATCATTCTAAACCAACAGCCACACACACACACACACACACACACACACATATATATATATATAACCGGGCCATTATATATATATATATATATATAACCCGGCCATTAAACTACCTTGGGCTGCCCAGGATGAAGATTCAAAAAGAGCTTTGACTATTTCAGGGATGGATGCTTCAGCAATAGCTAAAGGCGTACGCAAGCCAGCTTTATATAGTGCCCTTGCTCGAGAGCCCTACAAATACTAGATGAAGTCAATATATACACCCCTGTTGACTATGAGCATAATGCAATATATACACCCCTGTTGACTATGAGCATTTGTTTTCCTTTTTTTTGTAAAGATGAGCATCTTTTTTACCACCCTTTACAAATGGAATCATACCTTGACAAATGGAATTGTAGTCAGTTCTACAATCTCTGCTCTCACTCCAAATGAGACACGGTTTTGGAACTTTCCAACCAAGCCTTCCAGATCATGCCATCCAAGCCTCTCGCAAAACATAGTTACCATAGATGCAAACCTTCCGGCATTCTCTTGTAAGGCTTGGACCATACCTCTAGCCACTTTAAAAGCTTCACACACCTCATTGATAGCAACTTCCTTCACCCCATATATAAAGAGTGTATTTAGCAACACATAACCAAACCAATCCAAAAAAACAAAAAATCTTACAACTTATGCAGAAGAAAAGCCACTTCATAAAAGAAAAATAGGATAATTGGGATTTAAAATCTCATTCAGTTCACTGAAAATAGATACTCAGAACAACAAAAAAAGAAGATCAGTGAAGTTTGGAAATGACCAGAGAAAAAAAGAAACCACATGGGAATAAAATAATAAATGTGAATGCATGTTGCACAGCGTATCTGTTTGTCTAGCAAGCAATTTAGTAAATTGAGGTTGCCCACATAGATCAGACTCAGGAAGACAAGAGTTGTACCTGAACTAGTCTTGACAAGATGAGAGCAACATATAACCGTTTACACACTCGTACTGTCTGATCATCCGGAAGCACAGTCTTTGTAGTCCCAAAACGGTTTTCATTATTGCCATTCAACGCTTTCATATTCCTGTTTGATGACCGCATAGGTGCACCATGTGCCATTTGCATAAAAAATGGCTCTGTAACTCCAACGTGATTGCCAACGAACTGAATAGTCATGAAATGAAGCAAGACAGCCACAATTGTGAAGTCCATAAATAATCATAAAAGGAGTTCTATTACTGAACACTGTGGACTTAGAGAATGTATCCATACGGACCAAATCACTTTACTTTTAGGATTATATAAAACAAAAGATCAAAATCTCATTGTTTCTTAGGATACTGAGAGACTATTGATGTGCTAAAAGGCATTTGCAATGGAGCAAAATTTCAAACCACCTCAAGGTATAATAACTCTGATCAGGTGTTATCCACTCAGCTCAAGTGTTTAGTTCTAGATATTGTCATAAGCACTTAGTATAGAACAAATTCACACTTCAAAGATGAGGCTTCCTCCAATTAATCTATACATATGCTCCATTTATATTTCATGATGTACACACACACACAGAGAGAGAGAGAGAGAGTCAGTCAAATGGTAAGAGGCAAATTACCTGGTCAAGGGAAGACAATTCCATGAAACTCTCATAATACAGTTCCCAATCAGGCTCATCATTTATTGGTGTTACTAGGTAAACCAAATGCAAATCAGAGGCAAGTACGAATCCTTCTCTTGCTCTTGAAAGATCATCCAGCACAATCTAAAGCACCAATAGAAAAAAGTATGATCAACGTCAATTCAAAACCTATAGTTAATTACTAGGGCTAAGCTGAAACTTAATAAAATATAATAAGTTGAGCATTAATTGTGTGCAGTGATTATTATTTTTAATACCAAACCGATTGCCAAAATATTTGGAATTAATTAAACAACAGGAAAAAGAATCTATACCAGTGATTCTTCAGGACACAGAGAACTGCCAAACGCTGCACGTCCAAGCGGTGTGGTATTGTATAACTTAGTGTTGTCATTCCATTCTAAAAATTTCCTGTGGCACAACCATCGGAGAGATTCCTGTGCTGATTTCACACATCCTGGATGGTTTAGTGAAGTTTAAAAGTGTGCACCTAACGTAGCGATGAATGTCCTTAGCAGTTTGAACAATTCCCCCCGCTACTACTTCTAAGATTGCATGAGTCATTCCATTCATATCTTCAGATAAACAAGAGCGAAATGGCAGACAGCTTTCATTAAGAACTCCCATAATCCTTTTGATCTCTTCTGGCTTGCAAATAAGTACCTGGGAAGTTAAAAGAGAAAAAGGAATAAAACAGACTTGAAATGGACAAACCTACCAATGAAGATTATATAATAAAAAATAACAATATAAAAATAAAATAAAATAAACAAAGACAAACATGAGTAAAGTATATAATCACATGAGTACCAGGTCCAATCATAGACATACACTTTGTCCTTTTGTATCTATGCCAGTACGACCAGCCATTTGCCTGTATCATGTCCCATCTATAAAATCTCGACCGATCCAGGGCTGACGGAAAATGACCCTCCTAGCTGGCAGATTAACACCAGCTGCTAAGGTAGATGTGGCAGTTAAGAACGGTAGCAGGTTTCAACAATCTCTCTTTCCTCAACCTAAGATAAGATCAAACTAGACAGACCCATCAGTAACAGAGCTCATAGAAAAATTGGTATAAAAACTATATATATATAGAGAGAGAGAGAGAGAGATGAAGACGAAAATAAAATAGTACAGTCAAGCACATGGATGAGAATACTACAAAAATACCGTGAGACCAGCATGGTGGTAGGCAACTCCAGAAGGAAGGGTTTCTCCTAATACTGGATCCAAACCAGCAGGAGACCGTCGTAAAGAATCAATAGCCAATGTCAAGTCATTAAATTCACTGTCATCAATGCGAGTGTTGACCTGAAAATTCTTAAGGAATCTTGAAACATGCCTCGCTGTTGATTCACATCCTTTACGACTAGAGCAAAATATTAACACGGAAAAACCCTCTTGTACAACCTGAGATGCATTCCCACAGTTCCATAATTGATCATGCTCAATTTGAAAATAGTGTCAGAAAGTAGCTTAAATAAGAACTATATATAAGACTAAAATCCCCACCTCATTGCACAGTTCCACAACATGATCTGGAACTTTACCACCAAGGTCAACTGCCCTGGGGATTGTTCTAATAATCTCCATTTTCTTGTTATAAATGGTATTCCCCACTTTAATGTATTCTTCTAGTGGTACCGGTCAAAATTCTGTCTGGTAGAGGGCAGCCTCATGCATACATGTGAAAAGTATGGAAATATACAAGATGTGTGTTCTCCATACAAAGATGGGAAAAAAACACCATTAAGACAACACCTTTTTGCATTTGACACTAGAACAACTGTTAAATTATTTATAAACCCCACTTCCATCAAGCCACTCTCAATTCACATACTTTGCTGTGAAGATAGAGTAATGGGCTGCAGGTGTTAAGGACAATGGCCTACAATAATTATTTGCTCAACAAAGATATATTGGATGAATATATGTCTTGTTCACTTACTCGAAGCCAATCGGCAACTGCTGCCACATTTGGCATAGTGGCACTCATACCAACAATTTGCAAACCACGAGCAGGGTCAGCCTTACCGCTGCTCATGCCTGAACTTTCCACTACTTGATTCAGAAATGCCTTCACCAGCTGCATACCGAAGTTTTGTCAACAGAAGTTCCAGCAGATAACCCCTACTTGGATCGCCAACCTGTTGATAATTTTATGCATGAACAGCATTAATAGAATCCACCCCAAAAGAACAGACCCAAAAATTAACCCAAAAGATACGATTCTGATACCATGTGCAGTTCATCTATCACAACAATTCCAATTTCTGAAAGACAGCCCTCTTCCAGCAGCTTGTTTACTAAAAAGTTTGCCTTTTCTATTGTGCAGACAGCTACAGAAGTGTCTTTGGGAAGGGTACCACCACCTTGGTTCCCATAATAACTACGGACACGCTTACCAAGTGGTTCAAGAAGTAGATCCAGGTGTTCTGCCTGCACCAATTGAGAAAGAAAATTGATAACATTAAACTATGTAAAGAAGAAAGAGTGATCTAATCTCGCAAATTTAAAAAGAAACAACATAAATTACCTTTTCTGCACAAAGTGATACATATGGAAGTACAAGTAAAGCTATTTTTCCAGATGACAACACCTGCAGCAGCATCAGAATTTCTGCACAAACTTTTCCCTGCACTGTAGATGTGCAGAGGGAACACAAGATTATGAAACATAAAGATACCATGCCAATGAAAATAAATTATATAACATTTTACAGAAATAACTCCCCATTTTTTTATGTTACGAGAACAACTATATTATAAGCAATCATATATACTGAGTTACTAACTCATCAAAATAAAAAATAATAACACTGCAAACTTGCTCAGATATTTGAATTTACATAAGCCTCAATGTTGTACAAAGGACAGAACGAATCATAACATTACCACACTGCTGGATGAAACTAATCATATGACAGAGGAACATTCAAAAGCACTCATATGATAGACAAGCCAAGGTCAAATACAATTGCATAACTACCTCGTTGATGCAAAATACACAAGATTCCTTCTCTGCAATACTCCATCAACCTGAAAGTTTGAGAATGGACATATATTATGCTCAAACTAACTGATACTATTACTCAAACACAACAAGCCAGATATAGCTATAGAAAAGAGATGTGTATATGGTACACCTATGCCCGTAATCAATGAAATCTTAGTCAAACAGCAAAAACAGTATTTTTGCTTAAGGCCATACTACAACACAGAACATTTCACCGAAAAAGAACACATATAAGTTCGAACAAATAAATAACAGTCAACATGGGCACCAGTTCACAAAGTTTGAAGGATGCCTGCCAAGGATAAAGTTTTGAAATTCCTTTCTTTCTATATATGCTGCATAATTCTGGTGCAAGCTAACCATCTAGATCCAGACAATCTTTCAACAGCATAAAACTTGAAGGAGTACTTGCTTCACTAGATTCACCCTTACCATTCAACTTAACAACTTCATCACCTGGTGAAGAAATTATCGGGCCACCATTATCCTCGCTAGGCAGTTTCTTCATTTTGGTCACTGCAGTAACAGAATCAACATATTGCTCTTTATTTGCCTGAGATTTGCTACAACGGACCATAGCAATACCATGTCCTAGACCTCTCGAATCAATAACACTAGACTCGGATTGCTGGCCACCTCCATGAGTCATGCTTTTCAAATTGAACGAAATCATATGATGTGCCATACTTTCATTCGAAATCTTGTCCTCAGGAGAGAAATCAAAATGCTTAACAGGCAGTGGGGATACTTCTTTACAGAAGTCCTTCCTCTGTTTCGCCATTGGCTCTGAATCAGCACCATTACCCATACGCCCACCTTCATCCATCATTTCCTTCAACTTTTCATCAAAGTGTGCATTTCTCAAACTGCACGAGTTCTTATCATGATACTGGCTATCTGAGGCAGTAGTTGCTTCTTCTGCCTGAGCACATAGACCATCAGCAAGTTGAATAACATCGTTCCAAAAAGCTTCACCAGGTGAAGATAATGAGCTACCACGTGTTGAACTGGGGGTGTGACAAACAGATGATTTAATCAATGAGCCTGGTGTATGACAATCAACTGTCTCTAGAGACTATTTATGTGTATTGCTGCACGGTTTCAAGGTTTGTTGAAGCTCAAGTGATTCCTCAGGAATGGTAACCTGGCCATCACGTCAAGAAAATAACAGTTCAAAATTCAAGCATAAGATATAAGTGTTTAAGTTTAACCATAAGTACCAAATCTTCACAAGAACCTTTAGCATGTACCTTATTTTTATCAACACACACAGACTGAACTGCTTCACAGCGCTTCTCAGTAGAACCGCTTGTTTCACATTCTTCATGAGAATTACCACTACTGCAATACCTCTTTTTAAACACTGTATCCTCCCCATCAAGCAACGATGGGCTAGCGTGTCTCTTATGATCATTCACTTTCAGCTCGGACATAGAACTTTTGTTTGATTGAACATCACTGCATATAAACAACAGAAATTTAAAATAAACAATTAGAGAGAGTGCAGAAGTAATCTTTTAGAAGACCAATGCACAATTCATGACCAGAAAAATCGGCTGACTACATAAGAACAATAAAGAAAGAAAAGTAAATTACAATACCTGCAATACAAAGACAAAAAAGTCTGCTGCAGACTTCTTCATCTCTACGCTCTCTGCACCTCCTGCAAAATAATCCTTGGAAGAATCTCCAGCTGCAACATCACCGCCTTGGTTAATCCCTCAGATATTTCCTTCTGATTTTCTCCAGAGGCCTCACTTTCACGAGTGTGCAATTGAGAAGACGAACGAATCTTTATACCATCATTTTTCGAAGAATTATCCATCTCCGAATCCAAATTCCTTCTAACTTGATCTTGCCTTGCCACTGAATCACTGAATTTGCACAAAGCTTTCGCAACATTATGACTCTCCGGCGACGTCCGCAAGTAACTGTCCAATGTCGACTTGGCACTAGGTGAAGTCTACAGTTTTAACCCCCTTTTCATTTCTCCCAGACTTCAAAGCAGGTGACACAAGATTCCGTTTCTTCGAAGCGAAGAACTGTAATCGCAAACAAAATTGAAACAAAACCTAATGAATACAAAACGGTGCGTTTCAACAATCACGCAACAGTTGAAGAACCCAGACAAACGCCCAATTCCAACGAAGCTAATCTCGAATTCTTATAATAATTGCAAGAATCTAAAGAAACGTAAATCCCTAGGGTTTTGAGATGCGAATTGGATAGGGAGCCCAGACCTGATTGATGCGCGATGGAGGAGGCGAACCGGACGCCATGGTGGAAAGGGCGGAGTGCCACTGCTATCGGAGAAAGCTGGAAATCTCGGGCGTCGAGCTCGGTTGGTGGTCTAGAGTTGACGACGGAGATGAGGTGGGTAGTTAACTGTGGCGAAGGCGCGCGCAGACGAGACAGAATCAAGATTTTGTGATTTTCAGATTTTGTTTGAGAGGACACCCGGGAAGTTCAAGTTTTGGGACCCCTCACCCCTCTGCACTCGTGCCCGTTATTATTTCAGAATTGTTTTTGGTGGAGAAAAAAACAATTAACTAACCGAGTTAACCTTAATAATTCTACTCCTCGAGACATTACCTAAATCATCTATAATAGTCTCAGTAACCATAACCGGAGCTTCATGAAAAATGCAAATACCCTTAGAATGAAGAGTGATATTCCATCCTCACGATGGATATTCTTGGTCATCCTTATTGCACTTATTATTTCATAATTTAATTTAAGCCACCCTATTTTTAATTTTTATATATATTTCATGGAAATCATTTTTTTGAAACACAGACAAGAAGCTTTTTCATACCAAAATGAAGAATGGTAATACAGCATGACTCGCCCGTAAAGGTTGAGAAAATAAATTCATGCTAGATAGTTGTAACGCAACGTAAACGAAACTCAAATCCACAAAGGTAAATCTTAGGCAAGGGATAGCAAGTTCTAAATTTTATCTCGGTAGGACGTGTGTTTCTATTACTATAAAATTCATAATCACCCTAAACCTATAAAAACCGATCATCCCAAAACTATCCTACGCATAAGAGGTTACCCTACTTGTCAATGTTGTTGATCGGGTGGCCGACCATGTCGCTGCACCCACGACATCACCTAGAAGGTCCCGTTGACCAGAGAAGTCTGAACCCTGCAACCTCCGGCAAGCTGAACACACAATCTCTTCGATAAGGAAATCAAACCCCGATCTGAATGATCTGATCGGAATCCTCGTTTGCCCTAGTGGATCGTGGCACACTACCCATTCCTCAACCCAACTTCTGCAGACGACTCAAAATCAACTGGGCGATATATGAATCTGCCTACCACAACTCAAGACTGAATTCGCCATAATACCACAACTCAAGACTGAATTCGCCATAACCAAATACGATGAAATCGCCGATCGAAAAAGCACCGCTGCTGAACAGAGGATGTCACTACACTAGTAGATGGAAAGTCTCATGCGACGAAATGATTTCGTTGCATAGAAGATAATTTTCGTCGCATAAGACCTTAAGCGATGAAAAATTCGTCGCATTAGATTTATGCGATGAAACCGTAAATTTTCGTCGCATCAGTTTCCCTTAAGGGACGTAATTTTTTTCGTCACATAAACTTATGCAACGAAATATTTTTCGTCACTTAAGATTTTCTAGTAAATAAAAAATATATTTTTATTAATTTAATTATCAATTTAGTTATAATTTAAATTAAAAAATATATAATTTTTTTTTGTTTTGTCGGAGGTGGTGGTGGTGGCGGAGGAGGAGGTGGTGGTACGGTGGTTGTGGTGGCGGAGGAAGAAGAAGAAGAACAAGGAAAGGAAGAAGAAGAAGAAGAAGAAGAAGAAGAAGAAGAAGGAGGAGGAGGAGAAGAAGATTGAAAGGAATATTTTTGTTTTTTTGTTTTGCCGGAGGTGGTGGTGGTGGCGGAGGAGGAGGAGTTGGTGGTATGATGGTTGTGGTGGCGGAGGAAGAAGAAGAAGGAGATGAGGAAGGAGTAAGAAGAAAATGAGGAAGGAAGAGGAGGAAGAAAAGGTGGTGGGGGTGGTGGTGAAGAAGAGAAGAAGAAGACGAAGAAGTGGAGGTGGAGGGGTGGTGGTGAATAAGTAGAAGGAAGAGAAGGGAGAAAATTTTGATGAAAGAATTTAAAATTTAAAATTTTTGCAAGAACTGATGCGAGAAAATGAACAAATTTCGTCGCATGAGTGTGAACTACTGCGACGAAATTTTAAATATTTCACCGAATCAGTCAGCGTTAGGGGAAAAATTTTGATGAAAAAATTCAAAATTGATGCGACGAAATTTTGAATATTTCATCGCATGAGTCAGGTATAGGGAGGAAATTTTTGGCAGAAACTCCACAACTAATGCAACGAAATTTAAAATATTTCGTAGCATGATTATGAACTTATACGACGAAATAAATTTTTTGTTGCATGAGTCAGTACTATGCGACAAAATGTGTTTCGTCACATCAGTTCAAAATCATTCTACGAAATTTATTTTCGTCGCATCAATGTGAACTCATGTGATCAAAAATATATTTTCGTCGCATGAGCCCTTTCTTCTACTAGTGCTAAAGCGTCTCATGTTGTCGTCACCGTCGCTTCCCATGCCCAAACCGGAGACGGTGAGATTTGGTTGCCGCAGTCGAAACCCTATTGTTTCTCTCACAAGAGCACTCCGCAGAAGACGGAGCTCTATATTATTGTTGATTGTTTTTGATTTTTTGATTTCATGGAAATCACAAAATACCAACACATAAAAAAATTGGAAGGTGAACTCATTTTCAGTTTGGCTTTGACGACTAGGTGGGACTTATCGATGACATGTGAAATTACTAACCCAACTTATTTGACTACTTCAAAAATCTTCTTCGTATTCATGAGCACCTATAATTCTAGGTAGAGGCTGACACAGCCATGACGCGTAAGCAAACATAACCTAAAAGGCATAAGGGGAGATAAAGCAACCAAACAAATCTTGTACACCACTTCCAACTCAATTGGCCCAACCAACGACTAATCAAGAGTAATGGCTCAAGGATTGTCACCGAACTGTCACAAAAATGCCACACAAAAGCAACCAACAAACCTTGTACACCAGTAGGAAACCTAAATATGGTACTAAGCTTCTACATGCTACCACCAAAGAAGTAAAAATTCCATAAAGCCTAAACCATTGCTCATACAATTAAGATGATTTGGCTCTGACATCACTAGACGTTATCTAAGCATCATTGGCCACAAAAACACTTTTGCATGTGAGAAGCATCGAAGTGGAATCAATCTATAACCAATCACAACCATCTTTAATCCCTTTCATCCCAGTAGTTAAGGCAAATAAAAAGTGAATCTTCTTCACATCAACCCACAGTCAGCATATGTCGATGCCATTGCTTGCCTTAACCACTATTGATTGAGGAAAATATCAAGGATGCATCTCTTATAGAAAAAGAGTGGGTCTAGGAGGCCTATGGGAAGATCTAGCGGATCTAGCAGCCTCTAGGCGGGTTTGACGACCTCTAGGAGGGTTTAGACAGGTCTAGGTGGCCTCACGACGGTTTTAGACGGCCTCTCAGAGGGTTTAGGCGACCTTTAGGTAGGTCTAGACAGGCCTAGCGATCTTTAGAAGGATCTAGGTTGGTCTAGGCAAGTTTAGGCGATCTCTTGGAGAGTCCTGATAGCCTTTGCAAGCTTCTACGCGACCTTTGGGAAGGTCTAGGTGGCCTCTGGGTGGTTTTAGACGGGTATAGACGGCCTCTTTGAGAGACTAGATGGAATCAAGTGGTCTCTAAGCAGGTTCATACGACTTTTAAGAGAGTTCAGACGACCTCTGCAAGGTTCTAAACTGCCTCTAGAAAGGTATAGGTGGCCTCTGGGCGGTTTTAGACGGCCTCTATGAGAGTTTAGACGGCCTTTGGGATGATCTAGGTGGTCTCTAGGAGAGTCAAGATGAGTTTTTTCAAGTTTAGGCATCCTCTAGAAGGGTGTAAGTGGGCCTCTAACCAGTCTATATGCAGGTATAGACCTTATCTTTTTTTTTCTTTTTTCCTGAGAACCTTGTACACCAATCATAAACCAAAACTTGGTACTAAGCCCCTATACACATACCACTACAAAAAGTAAAGATTTAGGTGAGCCTACACCACTACTACCATCTGTCCCACTCATCCCAAGAGTTGAGGCAAATAAAAAGTTATTCTTGCCCAACATCAATCCACTCCACTGTCAACATATGCTAACGCCAGTGCTTGCATTGACCATCATCGATTAAGGAAAAAGATTGAGGATTCCCTCCGTGTGTGAAAGGAGAGCGTCTATGATTTTCTTTCTAAGACGAACTACTACATGCATGGCATGTTTACTTCACCGAAATAGAATTGTATTCTCTCAGAATCGATTCTATTCTAGTGTTTACTTGCACAAGGAAAATGAAATTATGGTGGGGCCCACCTTCTAAATTAGAAATGGATTACAGGATAAACTCGGAGTTGTATTCCAGAGGGGGAGGTCAGAATCAAGAGGAGGAAAATGAATGCAACTTTTATATCAAAAATATCCTCACAACAACACTTAAATTTGATTTTAAAAGGGTATTTTGGTAATTAAGATAAATTTAATTTCAATTCCTTATTGTAAGTAAACAACAACAATCGTAATTAGTTTCATTCTCATTTATCATATATTATTCCATTCCGTATCACATTCCTTCCGATTTTTATTCCAGATGAATTCCATTCCAAGTAAGTAAACGTGCCAGCAAAGCTTAAAAAATGATATGAGAAATAGATAACAAAGTCTAGATTACGTAAGATCAATTTTCTCAACATAGTAACACGTCATGAGGAAGCTGTATGCATTCTTGATATTCGTGATTCTTTGCTTTAATGATTCAAACTTGTAATTTATTTTTAGAATCGCAAGACCCGAACAATAAATATGACGATGCGCGTACTGCGCTCATGGAGAAATTTTTCAAAGTTCAAATCCAACGGGTTTGAAGTTCTAGTGGCAAAGTTGGATGGCTCATGAGCTTGGGTGGCCGCTGGACTAGGCCGGTGTTGAGCGGCTCCCTTGAAATCACGGCGCCAACAAGGTCTTGCCGTGGAGAAGATGGAAATTGGGTTGGGCATTTGAGCCTGGTCTAATTTGGGCTGGACTTTTGAGCCCTTCCTACTTTTCTTTTTTCTCTCTTATTTGGATCAAGTGTGTGTGGTGCTTTTATGAGAGTGACACTTTTGCCTTATATTGTTAGTATATCGAAGCTATCACTGTTTAATCAGTGGAAACGTACTACGTTGGGTCTTAAACGTGAATTTGTCATAATAGATATTTTGCTATATTAACCGTACGAGAGTAGAGATTTATTGCTTTTCGTAGTGCTAGTCAGAATAAAGTCATCTTGTGAACATAAATTTTTTAGTTAATTTTTGTAGGCTTTTTGAGTTGTATTGGAGGTAGACCTCATCATTTGACCCTTCGGCCCTAGCCCGTCCTACCCTCTAGGGCCGAAGCTCTGCCTGACCCTCCATTAGGACGGGCCGCCCTAGCCCATCTTAAATATGGTAGGGTAAGGGTTGAGCAAATGAAACCTGACCCTACCCTACGACCATATCATATTGAGTCCTTAAGGGTCAAGCCCTACCTGGTCCTATAAGGCCCGCCATTTCGGCCCTGATAATTACATATTTTTTATTTATTTATTTCAATATGTCTCTTATTTTTAGATCAATACAACTAATGTTCTTTCATTAATTGATTTTGTAAGCTTTATTTCATATTACTCTGTTAAATAACGATTGAATTTTGATGATTTAGAGAGATTATTCATGAGATATATGAATATAACTATAAAAGTTAATATTTATAGATAGATATATGTCATAAGTTAAGTATAATATATATGCATATATGTTAAATATGATTAGAAATAGAGTGTATTACATATAAGTGATTTAATTGTCCATATTAATTTTGAGATAAAAAATGAAAACTAACTCATTCCGTCCCTGTTGAGCACTATTTGAAAGGTCGGCCCTACCCGGCTCTTTAAATCTTAACGAAATGAGCTTTTATATATTCAAGTCCTGGCTCTATCATACCCGATCTTAAATTTTGTTGACCAAATCAAAGTCTTACCCGACCCTATCCTAAGCCTTAAAATTTAGAATCGAGCCAACCCTAACCTGTCCATGATGAGGCCTCCCTGTTGACCAGCTGTCATACTTGTTTTAAAGTTTAATTCCCGATCGATCTGGCTGGGGTAACATCCATTTCCATAAAAAAAACGTAGTAGATTCAGTAGCTTTTTTAATCAACTTTTTTTTTCCTAGATTCAATTTCATGCGAAACCCCCAAAAAAATTAAAAATAAAATAAAAAACACAGTATATAACCGAACCGAAGGAGGTAACTGTCAGAACTCATCCAGAATCAGAGGATCTGCGGAGGCGAGAAGCAGAGACGGCGATTTCCGATTATCAGAGGATCAAAACCCAACAACTGTGAGGTTTCCGATTATCTTGTTCAATCACTCTCTTGTAGCGACTCGCATTGCTTTCGATTGCTGTATTAGGGTTTGTGAAGGCTCTGCGAGCTTATCCGATTCGAACATTAGGGATTATTTCTTGTTTTTCGTTTATTTGGGATTTTCTGAGCTTCAGGATTTCATGCATGCATGGATTGTTCATATATCGATTATGTTCTGCTCACATTTTTCCCCGAGATGTTTATAGCAATTGAATAGCTACATCTGTTTCAGAGCACTGAAGTATTAGGTGACATGAAAATTTGGAATTTTATTTCTCTTTGTTCAGCTCAGTTTCAGTGTTACAATTTCGATTCAAAAACTGGCGCTCTAAATATAAGTTTGTTGATGTCTTCAGTTTCTTTTGGGGAAAGAATTCCTCAGTAGTAGTTTTTGCTTATGATGATAAACATTGTCTTTCAGGTTGAATGTTAGTCCGGTTTTGGAGGGGCCTGCTCGGAAATGGTAGAAGTTGAGAAGACCGAAGATCTTGAATTCAAGTGGGGAGTGTTGAAAGGAACTGGTGGAAAAAACAGAGAAGTCAAGTTTTATAAATCTTTTCGTTTTGACGGAGAGGATTATGACCTTTATGACTGTGTTTATCTATACAAGGAAGGTGCACCAGAGCCTGAGATTGGCAAGATAATAAAAATATGGGAGACCCCACGGAAGTTAAGGAAAGTGAAAATCCTATGGTTTTTCCGTCCTTGTGAGATTAGCAACTTCCTTGGTGAGGAAAAGATACTCGAGAACGAGTTGTTTTTGGCATCCGGTGCTGGTGCTGGCCTTCATAATCTGAATCCATTGGTAAGTAAATTTGATGATGTTTGTATCTAGTTGTGTTTCTTAAAAATGTGAGTGTTGCTTGATCCAGTTGCAATGGTATTAGATGCTTGTTGGTT
Organism: Comarum palustre; assembly: GCA_951800085.1. Taxonomy (NCBI): domain Eukaryota; kingdom Viridiplantae; phylum Streptophyta; class Magnoliopsida; order Rosales; family Rosaceae; genus Comarum; species Comarum palustre. Next base: position 25,524,231 of record OX637579.1, read on the forward strand.
CATAGCATAAGTTAATTTAGTTAAGTACCGTTTCAATATCATTTTCACATAATATTTCATCATGAATCAACACTTCTCTGGACATTTAAAATGTTTGTTAAGGATAAGTATTGACATTTTCTTATTAATATCTGAGAACTATCACTGTTATCTTTTTAGTGGCACCTCTTATCTTTTTCTGTAAAGACCTATTATTAATTGGTGATCCAAGCAAGTTTGTCTTCCATTGATACATTTCCATGTGTTTCTCCAAAACATGTAACTAAATTTCAGTTTTGCTTATTGTTTTCCTGCAGTAGTTCGTAGATATAATGTCTCTAGAGTTGTTTTGTATTATAATACAGTAAGTCTTACTCTTTGAATGTGAACATTCAAATCAGGAAGCCATTGCTGGAAAATGCAACGTTCTTTGCATTTCAAAGGACAAAGAAAATCCTCAACCTTCAGATGAGGAGGTTCAAAAGGCTGAGTTTGTCTTTCACAGAACCTTTGATGTTATGCAGCAGAAAATCATAGACAAGATAGAGGGGAAAATTGCTGATGTTGATGGTACGTAAACTTGTCAACCTTGAGTCAATTGTAGTTTGACCTATAATTTGCTATTTGAATCAATTCTTATATCTTTTATGTTTACAAAATTGTTGCAGTTAGATTCCTTTTTAACAAAAATAATATTCAGAAGCCTGCTGGCAATCTGAATGTTGATTTAGGAGAAAACAAAGTTTGTGTTAATGACACAACAACTAATGATACAATGGTTCTGTCAAAGCAAAACTTTTTTAAAGAACCAAAGAATGTAGAGACAACGCGAAGTTCTGTTGATAAGCATATACTAAGTGTGGAAAAGCAGAAATCTGCCGTAGGTTTAGAATCAAATGAGATGGATCAAACTGATAAAAGTCGACAAGATGTGTCAAGTCCTAAGACTGTCTTGTGTTCTAAGGGTAGAGGTAGAGAAGAAGAGGCTAATCTCGACAACGTTCTTCCAAGAAAGCTTGATGTGGAAGAAACAAGGTCTACCAAGGATGTTAATGATTTGGACGATAGACCAACTAAGAAGGTGAAAGTTGATACTCGCAAAGCATCTAGTGACAAGATAAATAGTCATGAGCCAAGGCATGTTGAGGGGGATGAAAATTGCGGTAAAAAGAACAATGCTATATCGGAGCACACACTACCCGAGAAGCCGAATATGAATGCAAGCCGAAGTGGTGAGCATAAACACAAGGTCAATGCTAGTGGGAGTTATATGAAGGATTATTCATTTGTTGCTTCTCTAGTTGATGAAAGATGCAAACTTAAAGGTGTAGAGGATACTATTGGGACAAGTAAAAGCCCGACCAAGAAGATGAAGCCTGATTGTAACACATCATTTTCTTCCAATAGCAAGTTTCCCAAATCATCGCATGTTAACGATGAAGGCAAGGTCCAAAACGCTTCATCACCAAGTAGCTCCATTGTCGATGATAGATGTATACGTAAAGACCGAGAGGAGTCTCCGGTGGAGGATAAAGAGTCTAGGAAGAAGATGAAGGTTGGCGATAAGGCATCAAATCTTTCTTTAGTGGGGGACAAAGATTCTAAGAAGAAGATGAAGGTCGGTGATAAGGCAACAAAGTTTTCCACCGGCAAGCCACCTAAACCATCTCCAAAGCCACCTCAAAATAAGGCTCAAAAGTTTGATGGTCAAGTATTGGAAGTCACCCAATGTGCTAATGGGGTAAGCAATAACATTCCTCCTTTCAATATTAGTTTCATCATCCTTTCATGGCTCTCTTATTAAGAGAATTTCCCATGACTAGGTGTGGCAAATTATATCCTTTGGGGAACCGAAACCATAGATATGTCATACTTTAGACGTGGACTAATGGTTCATGTCATATTTGGCAAATCATATCCTTGATCTTACCATTGCCTTGATTGTTTTACTTCGTGTAGAGTGATGTTGATGGGAATGATGATAAGGCTTCATCACCAATTGCTTTTGGATTTGATGTTTCACTTGGAAAACACAAAGCCTCTTTCGAGAAGAAGAAGTCCGATGTCAAGGCCCCAAGACTTTCCAATAGGGAGATGGGTGAAGAATCTACCTCACAGCCCGACATCAAGTCCGGAAAGTTAGATGGTCAAGTTATGGAAGTCACTCAACGTCCCGACGCGGTAAGTGATACATTCGTATGCCTTTTATTATACCAATGCTTCTTATTAACATTGTTTCGAACGATTGGTGCGACCTTTCACTCATCAACAATATTGGCTCATGGTGGTCGATGTCAAATTAACGTTTTGGGTCTCACCAATGCCATTGATACTATTTGCCAAGTATCAATGTCAATCTATTGGTAAATGTTTGGCATTGCCATATTTTGGAGCAACAAATAGCTTGAAGACAGGTATTATTTATATATTTGCATTGGTACATCAATTAGCACACAATTAGGACATGTCCGGTAATGTTTTTGAAAACGATTTTCAAAAATAAAAATGAAAAATGAGATTGTTATCTTATACTTTGGAAATGTATTCGGGAATTTACTGAAAATTAGTTTTTCATATTTTTTAAAATAGAAAAATGATGAGTGAAAACGTCAAATTGTTGTTTTTAGTTTTTCCTTGTAAAAGTTGGAAATATTTTCATTTTTAATTTCCAACGTTTTCAGAAATATCTCACCGAACACATTTTAATGTCATTTTCATTTTCAAAAATGAAAATTAAAGCATGAAAATGTTACCGAATGCCACCTTAGGTTTTTCCTTTTGGCCTTTTTTCCAAGGGCTTCCAGGACTTTATTCCTCAGTGCATGTGAAACTATGCATTGCAACATTGATTTTTTATTTTTATTTTTATTTTATTTTTTATTGTGCTAGGGTAAACCAAATGCTTCCTACCATTCCTATGCAATGTCCTTTTTGTAATAATCACCCTGAATCGAGAAATCATTTTTTTATGCATTGTCATGTTGTTTCTAATGCTTGGTCTTTCTCTAGGTTTCCTCGAACGTCCTATGCATCCTCCATTTCTTTTCTAGACTGGTTAGATACTTTTAAAGGTCATGACTGGCTCCAAAAAGGTTTTTATGCTTTGTTACACTCTTAGGCGTGCTTGTAATGGAGTCATTTTTCGTGTTCAGCCTCTATCCTCTTCCCAGATTGCCTTTGATGCTGCCAACCGACTCTAGCATTACCAACAAGCTAATCCTTTAGTTTCCCAAGCACGTACACGTACTTGTGCTACTACTATCAAATGGAAGCCTCCTCCGCCTTCTATGCTTAAAGCTAATTTTGACGGTTCTGTACTTCCTCGCTCTTGTGTTGCTGCTGGGGTTGTAATCTGTAACTCTGATAGTCTCCCTGTTCTTGCTACTACTCAGAATCTTAGACACCTGGGCATTCTCTTGGCTGAAGCTGTGGCACTTCGAGATGGTCTTCAATTACTTACTACCTACACTACTTAACCACTGTTAGTTGAAGGTGATTCAAAGCTCCTCGTGGATGCTCTTACTGGACAATCCCGGACTCGTAAGCGAATCAAAATGCTTGTCAAAGATATCAAAGCCTTATCCAGTCATTTTGATTCTGTCTCCTTCAAGCATGCTTTGCGTGAAGAAAACTTTTTAGCCGATAGCCTTGCTAAGTTAGGACACTATCTCTAGTTCAACTACTACTCAGAATCTTAGACACCTGGGCATTCTCTTGGCTGAAGCTGTGGCACTTCGAGATGGTCTTCAATTACTTACTACCTACACTACTTAACCACTGTTAGTTGAAGGTGATTCAAAGCTCCTCGTGGATGCTCTTACTGGACAATCCCGGACTCGTAAGCGAATCAAAATGCTTGTCAAAGATATCAAAGCCTTATCCAGTCATTTTGATTCTGTCTCCTTCAAGCATGCTTTGCGTGAAGAAAACTTTTTAGCCGATAGCCTTGCTAAGTTAGGACACTATCTCTAGTTCACAGTTGTGGTTATCTTCTCTTCCTCTTTCTTCGACCTTTGCCTTCCACCTTGATTTTTTGGGGGTGGCTATGCTCGAGGGTTTTTGTTGTAATTTTGTTGTATCAATATAAAGAACTTAATCCCTCGGCGCATGCCAAATGATCCAACTATGCATTGCTGCATAGTGCCTGGCACTCTGACAACTTTGTGAATCGAACTCAGGTTGTTTTGGGGGGGGGGGATTGTTCCCAGTTTGACACTCGACCACTAGGCCACTTACAGTGGTTTTTTGGCTGTCTATTCTAATACTCGATAGTGACAAGTGTTTGAAGAGTATTGCTTCCCCATTTCGTCATCAACATCTCTAGTTTCCCTCATGTTTGAGCCTTGTGTGCAAGCTTTTTTGTTGAAATAATGTATCACTTGAGGTTGCTCCAAGTTGAAGTTCATGGTTTCATCAAACTTCACCTCAGGTTTAGCACTTTAGGTACCCTGTAGGGTCTTACCAATTTGTTGCGGAAGAACTGGTACTCAACGCATTACCCAAATATGGTTAAATTGTGGCTGATAAGGTTCTGGAACTTTAGTTCAAACTCAAACTGTGGAGGGGGGGCTTACAGATTGCCAAAGCAGGGGGATAATTAGTGCAAACTAGAGAATGACAATAAATAAGAAACAAAAAACACAGGAACAAGACATGAGATTTACGTGGCTAAGAGCCAAAGATACCTAGTTTACAGTATGCTATTTCACTGTGGTGAGAAAAGGTTATGACACTACAGACTATTTTTAAACCCAATTCTCTCTCTCTCTCTCTCGTGAATAATAACTCAATAATTGTCACTAAAAGATGCATCTCATTTTTCATTTATAGTGTTGTTAATTTACCTAATTTGTTTTGATGATTTGTGGCTTTTTACAAATTTCAAACTTTAGTTCTTTTGTGTGATCAAAGCCTAGTTTTTCCAATATTATTTTGGTTCTCACAATATACTTCTTTCCATTCTGACAGGATAGAAGAAAGTGGTTCAAGAACTTTGTGAGTATTCTTTCTCATTTTCAATCAATATTTGAACTGATATAGTTGCCATTGCTTGTGAATACCTGGCATGTTTGTGGTTATTTGATTTTAGTGACTTGAACATGCATTGCACTTTATTGCCATTTGCGAAAAAAATAGGATTCATTATTCTCAAGTAGAATCTTAATTTCTTTCACCAAAAAACCAACGTGGATGCCATTGAGTGAATATATGAGTGGAGGCTGGGGTGGATAGTATTTTGACCCATGTTGGATCAATGATTTTGACTTATATGTCAGCCCTGGCAAGAGAGAATGCAAGCTGCACACGAGCAAGGAACCCTTATTTTGCTTCAGAATTTGGATCCAGCTTTCACGTCCGTAGAAGTGGAGGTAGTGATCATCTTAATGTTTAAGTAGCTTATACTTGTGGCCTAGTGTGATTTTGTAACTTCATGTCTTATTTGGAATAATCCTGTCATTTTACAGTCCATCAGCATTCCAACTCTTGTCTCTTCTACAAGTATCCTTTTATGTGGTGTTCTTTACTTTGGAATATGATGGTTTTTATTTTTTGTACTACATCTCAGGATATAGTATGGAATGGTTTGGGGGAAAGTTGCACAGCTAAGATGATTCAGCAGACAGAAAATTCTAGCCCTTACTATGGTATGCATCTGTTCTATGATGACATCTATAAATCAGCGGATGTGCACTTTCTCTCTCTCTCTCTCAAATATTGTGTTGAGCTAGCAGTCAGATGATTACTTTGGTTTGTAAACACAAGACAATGGAATTCATTTAATTTTTGTGAATCTCATTGGTATATTGCTCATGTGGTAGGACAAGCTCTTGTTATTTTTAAAACCCGGGAAACAGTGAAAAAGGTTGTTCAAAAGTTAGATGAGGGCTGCCTTGTATTGTCAAATGGAAGGTATGTTGATGGTTTCTGATGCATGGAATCTCTCTGTTTTGCTCTTGGACATATATTATCTTTTGCTTTAAATTATAACTAGTCCACTAGGGTGATCACAGTATATGATGTGTAATATTTTCTGTAAATTGTAGACCTCTAGTTGGCAGCATTGCAACAACTTATTGTTTCAGAGAAAAGAAGCCAAAGTTTTTTGGCCATCTAGCCATTGATAAACTTCGGCTCCCGATGATAAACGAAAGGGAAATGGTACACATTCATAACTCTTTCCGTCTTATGCACAGGCACACAACTGCACATGAAGAATATAGTATTTGTTCCTGTCTTAATTACTTTTCCGGCTTTACATGTTTATTTTTTTATTTTTTGTGTGCAGAGAGAAGCTGTTTCTACTTCACATTTTTCTCAGCCCAACACTATTGAATATGATATGTCCATGGAATGGTGTACACAACAAGAGAAAACAGATCTTTTGTGGAAGAGCCTGTATAAGGTCTTGATAAAACTCCTCACATCCCCAAATTTAGTGATGATTTGGAACATGTGTGTGCGTGTTTGTGTGTGTTGTTTTGTTGCATTAAATCTTTTTCCCCATGCCAAATCAAAAATTTCTTTGCCACTTTTTTATAGCAACAATGGAAGGAGGTGAGAGAACTCAAAGCTAAACTTAAGGCCAAATGAGCAGTGATTGGATTGTGACTTTCTCCTCTTCTTGGTAAGTCTTTGTACCAAGAAAGATCTCTTGCTTCCGCATCTAATTGGTTTTATCCATGAGTTTTTTTTTGCTACAATTGTTCTTATTAAAAGAACTCTCTCTCTATATATACACACACACATACTGTAGATACATGCCCTCATGTGCTCACACACACTTGCACACATACATAGTTTAGTGCGAACAATTTTTAGTCAGTACTCGTAGTATGTGCTTTTTTTAAATGTATGCTTATTTTCTCTATTCGGTGCTTGTGTTGAGGACGTGTTTAACTTTAATACAACTTTTTGAAAGCTGAAAGCATGCATGATATATAGCTCTGTAAAACGGCCTTATGTTTGTGCTCACATTAGGTTTAATGCTATTTGGCAGAAAGCTGATGGAAGGTGTGTATATCTGGCTTGTAATTGGAGGATGTAACTTTTTGGATGGGCAGTTGCAATTGTATTTTGTGCAAAGACCCTTTTCCTAGGGTTGTGGAAACGATCCAAATTTTCTGAGCTTGGAATTACCAGAAAGCCTGGTTGATCTTAGCTCTGTGAAATGTAAATTCATTTCGTGTTAGCGAATATCCAGCTTTTGTACAACATTTCATCCCGTTAATGGCAGAATATTTTACCAGATCAGTTTTTTGCTGTTGAATTAAGTTGTAGTTTTGTGATTTTCAGTCGGGTTCAAAGGGCGACTAAATTTACATTTTTCTTTAACAAAAAATTTGAGGCTAATATTCCATTTTATAGACTAATAATTATGCCTTCCGTCTTTTTCCTCATAACCGTTGGACTAGTGAGCGATTTGTATTGAACACACCCCTAGTGAAATGGTGATATGATTGTTTCTTAGGTCTCGTGTAGTTTGCTTTCAACCTAAAACCTTTCGGAGTTATGTCAAAGGTGGTATAAATTATAAGCGCCTCACAGGGCTTCTCGAGTTCTTAGTGTTCAGACCAAGACAACCATGCTTCATCGGATTAAGGTACATGTACCCTTGTTTAGTTACCAACTCTTCTCTTCCATAGGCTTGGAAAATGTCTAAGACAGCAGAAGTGAGATAACCATCACTGCCTACTAAAATTTTAAATCTCCAAGTGTTTAGACCAAAACAAAAAAATCCAAGTGGTGTTTAGTACTCTGCCTCAAAAAATGTGACCGTTATTTAAAAAAATGCTTGATTAGGACACTCTGTAATCAAAGCGCGCGAGTACACACTCAACTCTCTAGTGTGAGCGAGTAACTCTCTCTCTGCCTTCTGCAAGTGCTGTCTGCTCATCCCTCTGTACCAGTTTTGGCTTCACTCTCTTTTCATGTCCTTCCCCATCTACGCCCTTCTCTTTCACACCCCCATCTTCCTTTCTCTCTCTTCTCTTTCTCTCTCTAAAAAGCTTCTCTCTTCCATGAAAGCCACTCCATTTTAGTCACACAACCCAGCACCCACCTCCAAAACCCCCAAAAGCTCCCACCTTTGTCTCAACCCCTACCCTCAAAATCCCATCTTTGTTTCACCGTTAATTTTTAGGGCTCACTCTTTCTACTGTAAAGCCCAACTCTTTCTTTTCAAGTTTATTTTTTTACTGGGCAATAGCAACATGGGTTGCGCCCAATCGAGAATCGACAATGAGGAATCGGTGTCGAGATGCAAGGAGAGAAGAAACCTAATGAGGGAAGCGGTGGTGGCCAGAAACGCCTTCGCGGCGGGCCATTCCGGCTACGTCATGGCCCTCAAGAACACCGGCGCCGCCTTAACCGATTACGGCCACGGAGAATCGCTCCCCACGCAAGAACAGCTCCTCCTCCATCACCACCACCAGCCGCTCGGCTCCACCGCCACCGAGCCTCCGCCACCTCCTCCGCCGCCTCCGCCCGAAACCGTGTTGCCTCCTCCGCCGTTTCCGACTTTCACTCCCAGCCCGCCGATCAAGCGCGCCGCCAGCATGCCGACGGAGGATCGGAAAACGAGGATGCAAGGGTCTAGGTTGGCCGTTGCTGAAGAGGATGAAGATGAGGAGGAAGAGGACCATGAGGAAGGGTTTCACCGGAGATCGAGAAATGCGGCGGGGGAAATGGGCTCGGCGGCGAAGGCGACGGCAGGGACAGGGTCCTCGTCGCCGCAGACGCCGGAGATGAAGGCTGTGCCGCCGCCGATGCCGGAGTCCAAAGGTGGAGCCTGGGACTATTTCTTCATGGTGAATGACATGGCAGGGCAGACATTGAGTGAGAATGAGGGTGAAGAGTTTGGTGAAGATGAGAATGTGGAGGATTTGGGTGGTGAGGATGAGCAGGAGCCCAGGACTCCGGAGAAAACGGAGGAGATTCAGATGAAGCAGGATGAGATTGCGGTGTCTCCGGCGACAATTGAGCATTCGAAGACAGCTCCACCGGATTTTCAGAGGATGGTGATGCCTGGTTTTACTTTGATGGACATAGTGAATCAGATTGATGATCATTTCTTAAAGGCCTCCGAGAGTGCTCAGGATGTTTCCAAGATGCTCGAGGCCACTCGGTTGCATTATCACTCGAATTTCGCAGATAATCGAGGTGAGGTTTTGGGTGCTTGGTTTACATTTGTAAATTCACTTTGGTTTAGGAAAACTAATAAGTCAGGTTTGTTCTTAGATCTGATTCCCTTAATTGTGAACTTGTGATGCAATGTGTTAACTGTTAAGTTGAGTGAGTTCGTTTAGTTACATGGAACCTTGAAAGAGACCTTGATTGCCCTATAAAGAAATCATCTGTGCAAGTATCTTACTTGGTCTATAGAATATGAATATAGTGCCACTTTAGTGATTCAAACTACTTTTCAGACATCTGATCTCCACCTTAGATCTTTTCACTTTCACTTTCTGATGTTTCACAATGAGGGAAAGTGCCTTATTTGAAGATGTTTGTCTGTATTGGTGCCCTTTGGGAATGACAGTTATGAGTACTTGTTCTTTCTGCTATCAAAATTGATGCTTTCTTCTACACATAATATCTTAATTTTCTTATTTTAGTGTTCCTACTTAATTGAATATTCATTCTAATATTTGTTTGGGATCATAATGTTTTGCAGGACACATTGATCATTCTCAACGAGTCATGCGTGTTATTACATGGAATAAATCCTTCAGAGGCATACCAAATGGTGATGGAGCAAAGGAGGAAGACCCAGATGATTATGAAACTCATGCCACTGTTCTGGACAAGTTGTTAGCATGGGAGAAGAAACTTTATGATGAAGTGAAGGTGTGTTGTAAACTTCTAATTTGCATTAATTTGTTTTAGCTTATCTGTTTGTTTCTTCATCTTGATTTAGTATCATCATTCTGCATTCATGACTATTGATATCACAAAAAACTTACATCCTTCTCTCATTCACTTTTCCTGAACCTTATTTGTCTTCCTTCATGTTTATAGCAAGGGGAGCTTATGAAAGTTGAGTATCAGAGAAAGGTGGCTCTACTAAACAAGCAGAAAAAACGCAATGCTAGTGCTGAAACCTTGGAGAAAACGAAGGCAGCTGTAAGTCACTTGCATACAAGATATATTGTTGACATGCAGTCAATGGACTCTACTGTTTCAGAAGTGAATCAAATACGGGATGAGCAGCTGTACCCTAAACTTGTTTCTCTAGCTGATGCGTAAGTTTCGGTTCAATTTACACTTGAAATCTTATTTCATTGTTTTAACTCATGTTTCATAGTCTCTTGATTATAGTTTCTGAGAGTCAAATTATTTTGATCATGCATGAAGAGCCTTTTCTAAAAGACGAGCAACACATAATGTTACATAACAGAAACCATTTCATATAGGCAAATCGAACTGATTCATTTTATGTATCGTTCTGTACTGAATTTCATCGTATCCTTTATAGATTTCATTCCTACTAAAGGTCACTAAATAAGTTAACCTTTCCTTCAGACCTGTGAGAAAGTTGGGCCATATTTATTGCATTAGACCCATATACCAGTCATAGGCTTGGCAAACAATTATCATACATAATTTTGGTCCAGATGCTAGTTTGCCTGGTCTGGTGTTTGGTTATGTTCGTTGTACTGAAAGAAAGTTTCTTCTCATTTCTGTAACTCAGGATGGGAAAAATGTGGGAAAATATGGGTGAGCATCATAACAGCCAGCTAAAGATTGTCATGGACCTGAAAGCACTTGACATCGCCCATACTCCGATGGAAACGACCAAGCATCACCATGAACGCACTGAACAGCTATTTAATATTGTCCAACATTGGCATTCCGAATTTGAAAAGCTTGTGCTTCATCAGAAACAATACATCCAAGCTTTGAATAGCTGGTTGAAGTTGAATCTGATTCCCATTGAAAGCAGCTTAAAAGAGAAAATCTCATCCCCGCCAAGAGTTCAGCGTCCCCCAATTCAACCACTTCTTCATGCATGGCACGATTTTCTTGAAAAGCTTCCTGATGAACTTGCAAAATCTGCAACATCATCCTTTGCGGCTGTGATAAAGACCATATTACTTCATCAGGAGGAAGAGATGAAGCTAAAGGAACAATATGAGAATACAAGGAAGGAGTTCTTGCGTAAAAATCAGGCATTTGATGACTGGTACCAGAAGTACATGCAGCGTCATGGGCCTGGTGAAACTGATCAAGAGAGAAGCGAAGATGCAAATCACAAGGATCCTACTGCAGAGAGGCAATTTGCTGTTGAGAGCTTGAAGAAGAAAATGGAAGAGGAAGCTGAAGTACACCAGAGACATTGTATCCAGGTCAGAGAGAAGTCACTGGGAAGTCTCAAAACTCGCTTGCCTGAGCTCTTCCGCGCTATGTCAGACTATGCTCACGCTTGTGCTGATGCTTACGGAAAACTTAAGTCTGTCACAGTGCCATTAGCTTCAAATGGTAACTCTCATGTGTAATATCGGTTTGCAGTTTGCTAGAAAGCAAGTTTATCCAACTTCAACCATAGTGAAGTGCTTTTTGTATGTGACAAGGTTGTTTCACTTTGGAATCTAATGGTCAGTAATCTATTCAACTTAATAGCTCCGTATTCATTTCTTTCTCCTAGTCGTTGATTCTGAGGAAAATTACATGGAACCTTTCCGGTTGGTTTAGAGAAAGCTCAATGGGTTTCTCTTGGATTCTAATGGAGAATCATTGTCCTGAGTTTATCATGCCCTGAATTTGCTTTGCTGTCTAGTGCAAGATCCTCTCAATTGAAAATCTTTCTGAGGAGTGTTAGCCTCACACTCATCATGAGTGTGGACGAGTCACACTCACATTTAAATCATAAAAAAATATAATTTATAATGGAAGGATTCAAAAATGAATTTTTTATGGTTTTAAGGGTGAGTGTGGCTCATCCACTCATGATTTGGACCGTTTGTTTTGATTCCAAAATTCGATCCAAAGGCTGCAATTCAAAGACAATGGTATTATATATGATCCGAACGAAAAAAACGGTAACTATCCAAAATATTTACAAAAAAAAACCTCAAAAAATTGCAAAAAATCCTAAATAATTGCACAACAAACTGTAATATTTTCCTATAAATACTACATTTTTATCACAACTCACACCAATTTGTGCATAACAAATTCCACATCTCCCCCCATCTCCTCTCATTTCCTTGAGCATTTTTTCCCAAAAAATGGCCACCCATTAGCTTAATTCTGAAGATTTACAAATGTGCATCTCGTTCGCATGTCATAGCGTCGATGAATTTATCGGCAACAAACAAAAGAACAAATTGTGGGAGAAAATTCTTGCCGATTTTTTTTTGCAAAATTGGGTGTCATGGGAAGGTGAAACACCTCGGGAGGAGCCTAAGAGCCAAATTTCTCTTACATGTCACTACAACAAGCTAGCGGCACTTCTCATATGGATGAGGTAAGTCCCTCTATTTTTCTCATCACATTTTTATTTGATTACTACTATGAATTTTATGTAATTGATATATCAAATTTTTGTAAACATGTCATATTGTGCCATAGCTAATAATTTTTTTAGATAAAGCAAGCTCAAGCTTTCTACTATGCTGCTAAGAAAAGACCGTTCACCCACTTTCAATGTTATGAAGTTCTTAAAGACCATCCAAGTTACGTTGACGTGGAACTAACTACTCCGTCTCCATATGCAAGCTTTGTTGAATGTATTCCCTCAGTTACCGGATCATCTCTTATCATCGATGTGGGTGACGACGAAGTGAATGAAGCACCACAAGACAACATGAGCTGTCCGTCAAGTCCTGTTAGACGATGGGAATCAAGGATGCAAAGGAAGCAAGGCGGCAAAAGAAACAAGGACTTTTATTGAGCAACGCACTGAGGTTTTGCAAACCATAGCAAATGATCAAGTATCGTGGCATACCACGAGGAAGATGCATAATGAAAGTGAGCTTAATTATTACAAAGAGTACATACAGCTTCAACAACGAAAGGAAGCAAGGGCGGCCAGTGAGTACCAACTCAAGAAACAAGAGGAAGAAACAAGGATCATGACAATGAATTTGGAGGCTATAACCCCGATGTCGAAAATGTACTTTACCAAGAGGAAACATCATATCCTTAAGGAAGCAGAAGCTAAGGAAGGAGAAGCTGCCGATGAAACATTTTCGGATTGTTTTCGCCCACGTGTACTCTTTTCGGATGAATGAATCTGAAGCTAAGAATGTATCTTTCCATTAGTGCTAAGGGTTTTCGAGAAATAAAAATGCAATTTATTTTCGTAATTGGATTTTGTCACTTGTTGATCATTAATAAACATAGCTTAAAATTGAAACACACATACTTAAATTGAAACACACATATTTAGAGTATTTCACGAGTCTCAAGCATCCAATTGTGTTTCACCAAGTCCTTCTGAAACTCTTTATGTTTTACAATTATTCTGCCGATATCGTTATCCGGATATGACACGTGTTACATCCTCATTGATCACTGAAAAGTAACTGCTTAAGCAGTTTGTGAACCACTGTATTTGAAAATGCTCTTGCTTGAGCAGTTTGGAGATTTGCTCTTGCTTGAGCAGTTTCGAGAATTGCTTGAGCAATTGCTCAAGCAATGGGTGCGGATGCTCTGAGATCTTCATAACTGGGTGCCCCATATAGGAGCTGCATTAATGTGGCTCAAAAGAGTGGTGATATGCAGCTAGCACGATGAACAAAAGATATGGTTCAGCTTCTGCAGTTCATCAGATAACATCTCACTTGCGTTGGGACTGTTTCGTGGGTTTTGGCATGACCATTGGAGCTCCAATTAGTGATTTAATTTTATTTTATTTAATTTATATATATATATATATATATTATTTTTAGAAAATTAGGGATTAAAACTTAAAGACGAACTTTTTGTGGGTAAAAGTTTCTTGTAGAAAATTACTTATAAAAATTATCTGCCCTTTTAAACATTTCAGACAGATGTTAGCATCGACTTGATTGAGCATTGGAACATTTCAACGAATACTGAATATTTTGGAATAGCTATACTTTCAAAGGGAATGTGCATGTATGGCAAAAATGGAGGTTGGCATGCAGCAAGCAAGGGATGACTCTTTCGGCTGTCTTACTTTGACCCTTTAACTCTCTTCTATCTGTTCTAGTAATGAAGATCCTCTTATGGCTCTTGAAGCTTCCTCATCTGAAGACCATTTCCATATTCTCTCTCTCTAATAACATCTTCAAATTGACAAAGATCTACACAGGTCTTAACACAAGGATTCTCATTCCCACATTCATCCAGTTTTGAGAGCAGCCAGGTTGAACCAAGTCAACCAGCCCTGCCCTCTTGCATTTTGTATATACACGTGCTTTCCACCAAACTATAATTTTGCATCCTAAAGTCATCTTATATGTGTACATATATAAACAGATGCATTAGCTAATTCATTCAACAGCTTAGAGATTTGAGGTGAAGGAAACCTGGTGTTTGTGATAGCAATGGGGATCAAAGAATGGTACGGTTCACGCAGTCCAACTCCAGGCATCAGGTTGGGACAGCCGAAGCCTCAACCAAAGTGGCAAATTTTTCTGCAGAAATTCAAGAAGGAGAAGAAGAGTTTCAGTTCTGGTACTGTTGTATCGCATTCACAGCAGACTAGTTATGATCCCAAAACATACTCGAAGAATTTTGATAGAGGAATGGGTACGACAGACCCTGATAACATGTCGCGGTCGTTCACAGCTCGGTTTGCTAATCCATCGAGTGTTTTATATAGGAATGACTAATTGGATTGAGGCTGCGAATATCAAAGAAATTGTATGTATATGTATCTTTGATCTTGGTATTAGAACCCATCTGACTAAATTTCATCTGCCCTTTCTCTCTGCCTCTCTTAAACTTCCCTGATTAGTTCCAGTTCAGTTAAAGATGTCATTGGATAATCACAAGAAAATGAACAAGTACTATTAAAGGAAAGAAATAAGCCATTAGTCTGCATTCAAGTAATAGCAGATATGCTGGAGAGAATGATGGATCGAGCATCTCATCTAATCAATATAGGATGAGAAGAAAAAGAAAGGGTTATGCAGTTTTTAATGGGGCTGAACGAATCTTTTTCTACCATTCGTGGCTCCATTCTGATGATGAATCCTCTCCCAGACACAAAGAAGGTCCATGGCCTCATTCTCCAACATGAGAGGCAGATGGAAGCGGCAACCCGTCGGGAACACCCACCAATTTCTCATGCTATGCAAGCTGCACGCACATCAGGCACACCAAAGACTCCTTTCTTTCGCAAACCACTGAAGTGTACGTATTGTGAGGAGGAGAGTCATCTGGTGGATCGATGCTTTTATCTTAAAGGGTTTCCAGTGGGCCACAAATGGCACGGTAAGAATGTGAAGCCTAGAAACAAGAGGCCTGTTGCTCATAATGTGGAGATCAAGACAGGATCTGCTAATGAGAGCCCAACATTCACCGCTGAAGAATACAAGCAGGTTATGGCTTTAATCCACAATAAAAATGATAAGGCTCAACCATTCGCAAACGCGACAGGTATATTCACACCCAATTCCAATAATATACAACATGGCTCTCATTCAACTCTATATTGGATTATGGATAGTGGAGCAACAGACCATGTATCTCATCTCTCACCTACTCACAATAATGTTAAGGCATCACATGATTTTGTTGGGTTACCTAATGGAGGGCAAACTGTCATTGAAAGTATTGGATCTATTCAATTGTCCAAATATTTATCTCTTGATGGAGTCCTACATGTGCCTCAGTTTCGTGTGAATTTGATTTCTGTGAGTAAATTGACTCGAGCTTTGACATGTATCGTGATATTTTACCTAGATTTTTGTGTTGTGCAGGACGTGGTTACGAAGAGGACGATTGGCCTGGGCAAGCATTTTAATGGGCTCTATTACCTTACCCCAAATCAAAATCCACATCTAGCCAACCATATCACCCGCACCTCGGATCTTTGGCATCAGCGTCTTGGGCACCCATCTTCTGTACCTGTCCAATTTCTATCCCAGGTTATTCCAGAAATTATGTTTAATCCTAAACATGTTTGTGACATTTGTCCTTTAGCAAAGCAAACTCGTTTATCTTTTCCTTCAAGTTCAATAAAAACAACCGCACCGTTTGATTTGATTCATTGTGATATTTGGGGACCACACAAAACTCACACACATTCTGGGGCTCGTTATTTTCTCACCATTGTCGATGATTTCACACGTTTTACCTGGGTTCATCTTATGAGTTACAAATCCAACACTTAAACACTCTTGAAATCATTTTTTTCCTGGGTACAAACGCAATTCAATCGTAACATTAAAATACTTCGTGCCGACAATGGGGGAGAGTTCACATCCATGCAAGCTTTCTTTGCTGAACATGGCACCATTTTTCAACATACTTGCGTCTACACCCCCCAACAAAATGGGGTTGTAGAGCGCAAACATCGGCATCTTTTGAATGTTGGCCGTGCCCTTCGATTTCAAGCAAATTTACCATTAAAATTTTGGGGTGAGAGTATTCAAACTGCTTGTTATCTCATAAACCGTCTTCCCACACCTTTACTTTCTAATAAATCTCCATATGAACTCTTGCATCAAACACCTCCAACTTATTCTCATCTTCGGGTCTTCGGTTGCTTGTGTTACGCAACCAACCTCACTCCTTCTCACAAATTTGATTCTCGTGCACATCGTTGTATTTTCCTTGGGTACCCTCATGGCCAAAAGGGCTATCGTCTCTATGACCTTGAACGCAAAAAATTAATCACTTCCCGGGATGTGCTTTTTCATGAACATATTCTACCTCTAACCTCCTTGCCACTTGAGCAACAAGAAGACTATCCCGTCCTACCCACTCCTACAGTCGACCCAGACCAATTTTCTCAGCCCATTCTTTCTCAAGAGCACGCTCAGTCCGCTTCCCTTTCTTCTGCTTCAACTCCCGATTGCACTCTCTCTTCGACACCAGACGCAATCCCACCAGCGTCTCCTCCACTATCGCCACCTACCTCTCTTTCGTCGGCACCACCATCCTCGCCGCCGACTCGGTTCACTGCCGAGACCCCTATGTCGTTGACCCAGCCCACTGCCGAGACCTCTATGTCGCCATCTCTATCCCAATCTTCGCCTTCACCCTCAATTCTTCAGTACCCGGCTGTCTCAGCGGCTCCTCCGCCTTTACCGGTACCTATTCCTCTACCTATGCCAGCCCCAAGACGCTCCCATCGTTCAAAACAGCCACCACTCTATCTTCAAGACTACAAAACCAATCACGTTGTTTTGCTTGACCCGGCTGCGTCCTTTTCCTCCACGTCCGGCACTAGATATCCACTTCGATGGTATGTTTCCTACTCTGGGTTATCTCCTGCTTATCGTTCCTTTGTGCACAATGTTTCTCAATTGGTTGAACCAGCAAACTATGAGCAGGCTCGTCATGACCCTCAATAGGTTGAGGCAATGAATTCTGAAATTCGGGCACTTAAAGATAATCATACATGGTCCATGGTCCCTCTACCTTCTGGTCACCGTCCCATTGGTTGCAAATGGGTCTTCAAGATCAAATACCATGCCGACGGCACCATCGAACGTCATAAGGCTCGGCTGGTCGCCAAGGGGTTTACTCAACGAGAAGGCATTGATTACAAAGATACCTTTGCCCCTGTTGCAAAATTGCTTACCGTTCGATGTCTGTTGGCTGTTGCTGCAGTACGAGATTGGCCTTTACATCAAATGGATGTGCAAAATGCCTTCCTTCATGGTGAGCTCCTTGAGGAGGTCTACATGCTGCCTCCTCCCGGTTGTCGCCAACAGGGGGCGAACGTGGTTTGTCGACTTCACAAATCCCTCTATGGTCTTAAACAAGCATCCCGCAGTTGGTTCCAACGGTTCTCCTCTGCCATTCAAGAAATTGGTTTTCAGCAGTCTCTTGCTGATTATTCATTGTTTATACAGGTCCAAGAAAATTCAATTACTGTGATATTACTTTATGTTGACGATATGGTTATTACAGGGAACAATGAGAAGGCCATTAGTGATCTCAAGACGTTTCTCAACAGTTGTTTCAAAATTAAAGATCTTGGACCACTCAAATACTTCCTTGGCATAGAAGTTGCACGCTCCAAAGCTGGAATCTCAGTTTGTCAACGTAAATATACGTTGGATATATTGGAGGAGGCAGGATTACTTGGGGTGAAACCTGCAAAGGTACCTATGGAGCCTGATTTGGTGTTAACCGAAAAAGGGAGTGATGTCCTCAAGGATCCTACTCGGTACAGGAGATTGATTGGGAAGCTAATTTATCTTACAATCACCAGGCCAGAGATTACTTATGCGGTGAACACACTCAGCCAATTTATGCAGGAGCCTAAGTTACATCACCTTAAAACAGCTCATCGGCTTCTACAGTACCTCAAGGGAGTCCCAGGACAAGGATTATTGTTCTCTGCCCATAGTTCTCTTCATTTGATTGCATACTGTGATGCAAACTGGGCAAGATGTCCGATCACACGACGATCCGTGACGGGGTACTGTATTTTCCTTGGCAAGTCACTTGTGTCATGGAAAAGTAAAAAGCAAGCCACAGTATCAAGATCATCAGCCGAAGCAGAGTATCGTGCTATGGCAGCAACTGCTTGTGAACTTAGCTGGTTGAGGTACCTATTGAAAGATTTAAGTGTGGAACATCCTGAAGCAGCCAAGTTATTTTGTGATAATCAGGCAGCTCTACACATCGCAGCAAATCCAGTATACCATGAGCGAACAAAGCATATTGAGTTAGATTGTCATATGGTTCGCGAAAGAATCAATAAGGGTGAAGTCAAGACTGCTTATGTGCAAACAGGAAATCAGATTGCAGACTTGCTCACGAAGCCTCTGCGTGCACCAGCCTTCCATACACATCTCAGCAAGTTGGGTGTCATTGACATCCACAGTTCAACTTGAGGGGGAGTATTAAAGGAAAGAAATAAGCCATTAGTCTGCATTCAAGTAATAGCAGATATGCTGGAGAGAATGATGGATCGAGCATCTCATCTAATCAATCTAGGATTGATTATAGGATCTTGATTATATGCATTTATAGTTATTCCCAGAATAGAACACTGATAGATGTATATATCAGTCACTTGTATCTGCATAAACAATCAACCAAATACACATATTCGAATATCATTTTGTTTAAGTACAACTACGGCCGTGAGTCGAAGTGTGGATCAACATCATCTGTAACATTATCTTAGAGATTTCAACGTTGATAATAGTAGGATGCCTTGGGTTGTAAACAACAAAACATATATATGAAAGCTCAGGGATTTTCTCTATTATCTTTTTCTTGGTCTTTTTTCCTTTTTACAATTAGTTCAGTGGTTTGAACAGACTTCAAGGACTTTCTAGGTTTTGCCTCAGCTATTCATCTGAACAATCTGCAAAGACCATTTCCCTTTGGTATGTAGGGTTTTACAAGAAATGGTAAAACCAGTTGGGAAATGGTAAACGCCAAAATTCATCTGTTCAGTGGTTTTACGAGTTGGGAGTCTACAAGCCCAGGCCTCCCTTTGGTATGTAGGCCAGGAAAAACATGTACAAGACAAACGAAAAGAGAACCTTGGGTGCTTGAACTTTTCTTTTTCTTTGGGCTCAAGGGCAGAAGTTGATAAGAACCTCTGGTGGAGGGCAAAATGATGGAAGGAAAGTATTATAAAAGTTGAATGTGTTTCTCACAAGTCACAAGGTTTTAAATTTTACATGTTGCTGTCATCTTTTACTGGCCTTACTGGGAATTAGTTGCTTTAGATGGAGATTCAAACCATGGAGATTCTCACTTGCTATTGGAATCAACACCACATTATCTTGAGCTCTCTGCTTTCAGTATAAAATACCTCAACATCCTAACCATAAATTTCAATGTCAGATTTCTCTTGCATTTTCCTGTGCACTACCTGGGTTACTAAATACCAGACTACAAGTACAAGGCTTTCTTCACTATCACATACAATCACAATGCAAGAATGTAATGTGTTCCTAGATCCAACTTCCAAACCAAGATGGGGTGCCCTCCCAAATTTGGTTCAGTATTGCACTCTCTCTATCACAAGGTTCCAACACCAGTCTTACTTCTCTATTTATCTACTCAAGTCCGTTCAAAAAAAAGTTATCTACTCAAGTACTCATCACCAAGTAACTAATCCACATAAAGGAGTTGTCTACTTCCATAGCACCTAAATCATGAACCTATTGCAGATCCCTGAACCAAGCAGATGTATATATTCACTAATCACTACAGCAACAACATATAAAACAAGAACAAGAGTAAAAGTTTAGAGCTTTTTTTGTTCATAATTCATTTATTAATCAAGGGTTAATATAACAACTATCATACTACATAAATCGAATAGTACACAGAGCTTGTTGCTATTGTTGTTGTTCTTGTTGAGTTTGAGTCCCATTCTGAGGGTGCCCCTTCTTCAACTCATCTCCAGCCACAAGGAAATAAGCAGTATGCTTGAAGAAATTAAACATTTTTCGCTTCGAATCCTCATCAATATCTGAAGAGCTCTCCAATGCTTGCTGCATGTGAAGCAGCCACCTCTCCGCTGCTTCATGCGTCACCGGAAATGGCCGGTGCCGTCCGATCAGTGCAGGATGGCCTTCAAAACACTTAAAAGTTTCATTCTTTCACTCTTTTTCCCACAAATTTTACCAAATTATAACAACAATTTTAAATCTTAAAAATAAACACCTCTTCTTCGAGAAAAGAGAGGCGGCCCTCCCATTCTCTGTACGAAAAACTCGTACTGGTTCTGAATCGCGTCTTCCTTCTTGGAATTCGCGAAGATTGATCGGAACCATTCTTCCTCATCCTCGTAAACTCTGCAGTCCGGTAACGAGGGCTTAATTGTAAATTCGTAACCGGGTCATTTCGATTAGACGATGACAGAAAAAAGAAGACTGAAACGAACCTGGCGTAGAAATCGGTGGAGAGATTGATGAAGGCTTGGAGGCCGAGCTTCTGGAAGAGGTTGGTTTCGTCGATGGCGAACGCGTCAGCGGAGGCGACTCCGCTCCAGTGGGAGGCCTGGGCTTGTAGGCTCTGCATTTTGGCGTCTCAGTTGGCTTTGGTGAGCTGGAATGTGGTGTTTATACACGAGGTCGCGTGGCTACCACGCTCGCTTCGTGTCTGATTCTGATTTTGGCATTTTGCTGACCAATGAAACAGCGGAGAATCTTAAATAAAACTGTGGGTGGTTCCAGTTTTGTTCCCATTTTTTATTTCATGGCACACCATGAGCTAACCATGTCGTTATTACTTCCGGCAACGAAAACAAATGGTAAAAGGGTAACCCTTGGATTTACCTAGAGGCGTAAGTTTGAGAGGTTACGGATTTGTGTATCTGTGACACGAGAGATTAGTCTAGTTATGCTAGAATATTCCGACTAACATAAATAAGAAAAAACCAAGTTCTATAAGGGACAGAACATAAGACCGAATTTCGACTAGAAATTCTTACATACACAGCTGCAATATATAGAGGCAACCAAATCGTTTAAACATTTGTATTGATGTCGATTGGTCTTAACCATGTATATGTATCGACCACGCCGTAAAACTTTCAAATAAACTGTGATTACATCACAATCACAGTAGCTAACCTGACACTCCAACACATACATGAAAAACGACAAATGAAATAAGCTTTTAGAGCAACTTCAACAATTGTAGCTATATTAAAGTCAAATTTAAGTTAAAATAGCTAGAAAGTTATTTTGGCTAGTCACATTAAAAATATGTTTATATCAATGCTCTCTATTTTAGTTAGCATTACATCAATATTATTCCTTAAACAAATATTAGATATTTTAAATGTATTTATATATCACCTCAAATATCTTAAAAGAAATGTATTAAATTATAGCTAGCCTCATATGAGTCATCTTGCTAGCTAAATATAGCTAGCGAGATAGCTCAAAGTTAAAATAGTTTAGCTTTGGCTAGTCTGTTAGAGCTCCAAAAACATCAAAAAAATACTAAACACGTTTTCCAAAATAACTAAAAGCTAAAATAAAAAGTGAAAAACTTGCAGTTAAATCGTCTAAATTTGTCTGACAGGCCCCAGCAATTTAGTTGGGCCGGACACGTTTAATCATCTTTTGGCCCATTACAACCGCCAACGCGCCACCCGGCGCAGTTCATATAACAAACGCACCCTCTACTATTTTATTCCGTTCGTACGGTGCCTCGCTACCTCATCTCTACTCCTTCTCTTTGTCCACCACAGACTCCTCTGCGATTTCACCCAGAAAACCCTAATCAATTTTCCCCCCAATATTTTTTCTCGAGAATTTCAATTGCAGAGACGAGGATCCGATCTCCGACCCGGTTTAAATGACGGCGGTGGGAATAGACGCTAGGGTGCTAAAGCGAATCAGGAAAAGGCCTCGATCGGCCTGGGACGTTGGCCCCTCGGAGTACGAACCAGAGGTTGGCTTCGTTATCCCCAAATTATTAGGGTTAGGGTTTCCAAAAGGAAACGGAATTGAGAGCTTGAGCTCTTGTTTTGTAGGTGCAACGGCCATTATTGACGGGTAATAATCAAGCGAATGGAAGAAACGGATCGCCTCCGAAACGAGACGATGATCGTGAAGGCCATTATGTTTACAATCTCGGCGAGAATCTCACTCCAAGATGTAAGCTTTGATTTGCTTTGTGACTGTTAAAGTTAGAATCTTAGAACACAATTAGGGATGTTATTACCGAAAAAGATTATTGATTTTGACCATGGATCGGTGTGGATTGTTTTTCACAGATAAAATACTAAACAAGATGGGTGAAGGTTAGCTGTCAAAAAGTGCCCTGATGTGTACAAGGTTTTATAATTTGATTCATGTCTGCTCAGCATATTGCTAGTGCTGTAGGCACATTTGGTCGAGTTTTGGAGTGTTGGGATCGTCAAACGCGAGAGTATGTGGCCATCAAGGTTGTTAGGAGCATAAGGAAGTATCGGGATGCTGCAATGATTGAGGTGGATGTGCTTAATCACATTGCCAAGAACGATAGTGGCAACTCATGGTACTTTGTGTTTCCTTGGTTTCCGCTGATGAGAATTGATAAGTACATCATTGTGATGTGATCTGACTTCTGTTGCTGCAGCTGTGTGCAGATTCGCGATTGGTTTGATTACCGCAATCACATATGCATAGTAAGTATCCAAATTATGTTCCCTTTTGCAGTTTTTTAGCTACAGTGTATTCGACTGTTCTGCTGGTAGTGTGGCTTTATGTAGAAGATAGTTTGCTGCTCTCAGTGTTTTATCTTGTTTGTAGTTAAGTTGAACTGCATTTAGCATCAGTAAAGATTTCAAACTGAGTTACAATGTGATATGAGTATGTCCAGTGACTGTGTTCATCAAACTGAGGACTAAACAAAGACCTCGCTTTTTGAATGCATTTAATGGTTTTATCAGGTGTTTGAGAAGCTTGGACCAAGTTTATTTGATTTTCTAAAGAGAAATAAATACTGCCCATTTCCTGTGGATCTTGTTCGGGAATTTGGACGACAGCTTTTGGAATCTGTAGCATGTGTGTGATAGCTCTTGGTTTCATTCTCCTATTTTTCCTCTTTTCCTATCCGTTCACCCAAATCTTTCCCTTGGACTGATATTCTGTCCAGGGGGTGTAACAGGGTGTTCTATTCGAATCGTGTTGTTTAACATGTTTTTTTTCTGCTTTGTCACATTCGGCAGATATGCATGATTTACGCTTAATCCACACTGACCTGAAGCCAGAAAATATTCTTCTTGTGTCTTCTGAATATGTAAAGCTTCCTGGTTTTAAGGTATTTTGACCTTTACAATTCCCAGTTCATGTATGTTTCATATCTGGGTACAGACTCATAAATAAAAACTTCCTGAAAATGGTACAGAGGTTTTCTTCAGATGAACTGCAATACAGGTGCTTGCCCAAGTCTAGTGCAATTAAGCTGATTGATTTCGGTAGTACTGTGTTTGAAAATCAGAATCATAGCTCCATTGTTTCCACAAGGCATTACAGAGCCCCTGAGATTGTTCTAGGTAACTGATTATGGTGTTGGTAGTAGACAGGTGTTCTATCTTGTATTCTCTCTTTTTTATTGGTGTTGTGGGCTACGGCAAAACCAAGCAATTTTGTCATGGAGGTGTTTTAGAGCAATAACTTTTGAAGATGAAGCAATTGATTTAGAAGGAAGTGTTTTTGGATTTGTAGATGGTTAAATAATGCAATCTTGCAGTTTTCATATTGGATGTAGAGTACTGTACCGGCCTCATTAGTTAATGTCCATGTTGCCCTTGATTAAAACCATATTTGTCAGACTACTTAGGCTCATATTGCATGTTGGCATGTGGTGTGTAGTCGCCTCTACTTCCGTCACATAGTTTGAGTTTGTCAATTTTCTATCATCTTCATCTTATACTTGTTATTTTGTTTGGTCTGCCAAGTTTATGGTTTTCTGTTGAACAAGAGAGATGTTGGGTCGTTTGAATAATTTTTAGCCGTGTACATATTGACCCTAATCTTTCTACCTTGTAGTCGCCGTTACTTTTGACAGAGTTTGAGTATGGTAATTTTTTATCATGATCATCTTATTGTTATTTTGTTTGGTCTGCCATGTTTATGGTTTTCTGTTGAACTTGGTCTATTATTTCTGATAGACTAAGAGAAATGGTGGGTTGTTTAAACAATTTTTAGCCTTGTACATATTGACCCCTAATCTTTCTTCCTTGCAGGTCTAGGATGGAATTATCCATGTGATCTGTGGAGCGTAGGTTGCATCCTTCTTGAACTTTGTGCGGTTAGTATGATATTTCTGTGCAAATGCTTGGGGATATTGATCATCTGGTTGGGACTATGTTTAACATGTGAAATCTTTGTCAGGGTGAAGCATTGTTTCAAACACATGAAAATTTGGAGCATTTAGCAATGATGGAGAGGGTGTTGGGACCTCTGCCCCAGCATATGACTCAACAGGCTAGGTACATAGTGAAATTTTTATTAATCTATCCCCTGAATAGTTTAGAGCAAGTTTCGTACTTGACAAGAAAAAAAAGGAAGTGTAATACATATATCTCATTGTTTTCAATCTTATCCTGTGCAGTCATGGTGCTGAAAAGTATTTTAGACGGGGTGCAAGGCTGAATTGGCCTTTAGGAGCAGTGTCGCGGGAGAGTATAAGAGCCGTAAAGAAGCTTGATAGTTTGAAGGTACCTATCCTCTTGTTGGTGTCAAAAACTATTTGCTTATTTGTGGCATATAAATACCCTGATGCAATGTTGGAAATGATGTGTTACTGACATGCTGTGTTGCCTGTGTATTCAGGAAATGGTTTCACGACATGTAGGGCCCCCAAAAACCAGTTCGGCTCTCACTGATTTGTTGTATGGGCTGTTGAATTATGATCCATCTGAGCGTCTTACAGCTCGACAAGCTCTTGCTCATCCTTTTTTTAAGATAACATGAGGAACCACAATCAAATTTGATCCGAGAGGTGCACCATGATCAGTTTAGTTAACCATGCAATTTTTCTGGTTAACAACCATAAAGGGTTTAGAAAACCAGCAACTTGCGTTTCACTTTGTACATGTACCTGTTGTTATTTTGCCCTCCGCATTATAGTGAATGAAATGAAATATTAGCAGCCATATTTTTTTTCACTTCCTCTATATCTGAGTGCCTCTTAATGTTTTTGAAATAAATTGAGCGGAGCCAACAATGTGGTTCTTTGTTTATCTGATGATACTGCAGTCGAAAGGAGTTCATATTCTTGTATTTTCTATTAAAAACTATCGGTTTTGGGAAGAAAAAGCCGGGAAAAGATGAAGTGGACAAGTGGTGAACAGATTGGGAGATATCACCAATAATCTCCGCAAGAACACAAGCCATCCTCAAACTAATGAAACCTATTGGCATCTCACAAGAAATACGACATTCAAAACCTTTGACAGCCTTTAATGAAGGCATGGCAATCACCACTTGAAAATCCGAATTGTTCTGTTTCCTTTCTCAAGTTCACCCTCAAGTCACGCCATCAGGTTCTATTTCCTCCAATTGCATTTGGTTGAAAAGATGCATAACTTTCTTCCCTAGACCATGCTTTCCATATCCAGTGATCATAATTGTCCAAGAAATTACATTTCTCAACGCAGTTTCATGGAAAAGTCGTTCTGCCTCATATCTGTTAAACCACACTTGAGATACATATCCAGAATCGAGTTAAACACCGATATGTCTAAACCAGATGGGATTTTAGTGGTGAAAGCATGCATTTGCCTACCTTGTTCTACTAGAGCAAAATCAGCAAACACACCCATAAGACTCGACAGAACAAACCCATCAACTTGATGACATAGACTAGCTTTGAGCTGCCCAAACAAGTCCATAGCCTGTTAATTCGCACTCTTGAGCATAGCCAAGAATAAGGGCACTCCAAGATATTAAATTTTTCTGTTCAACTTGATCAAACACACTCTGAGCTTCAGTTAAGTGCCTGCATTTCACATACATATCAACAAGAGCACCTGCAATAGTCGTCCGAACTGAACGCAGGAACCCCCTTATGATCAGGGTGGAATGTATTTGGCTTCCTTGCCTAATTGCTCCAAGGCCACTACAAGCCTTGAGTGAGCTTGTAATCGTACCCATGTAACAATCAGAGAATTGGAGAATACGTTCGGATCAGGTGTTATGGGGATGCTTTGGAGATTTTCCAGACGAATGCAGATGCTGGGAATTGAGCCTGATGAGATCAGTGTTGTTGCTGTTTTGCCAGCGTGCTCGCAGCTTGGGGCTCTTGAGGTTGGGAAGTGGATTCACAGGTACTCGGATAAGAAGCGGCTGCTAAAGTCTGTCTCTGTGTCCAATGCTTTGATTGAAATGTATGTCAAATGCGGATGCATTGATCAAGCGTGGCAGCTGTTTGATCAGATGTGCGGGAGGGATGTGGTCTCTTGGAGTACCATGATTGCAGGGCTGGCAAATAATGGTAAAGCTCGCGAAGCAGTTGGGTTGTTTCAGGAGATGCAGAGAGTGAAGATTGAACCTAATGGGATTATATTTCTGGGTGTTTTATCAGCCTGCAGCCATGCTGGTTTATGGAAGGAGGGACTCAAGTATTTTGACTCTGAGGGAGGAGTAT